>CM060701.1:235471178-236107909 GCA_030686995.1 Artemisia argyi
AAACAAGAATAAACAAGTAATCAACACATAATCAATATCTAGGTTTCATTAGATCTAAGCAAACATAAAAGAGATCTAGCGTAGCATAATGGAATTGAGACAAGAACAAGATATAGACAACCAGCACATAGACATATTGATTGAATTAGAAGAACACTTATCTCAATTACAATGCAAGGTATCAAGGGTTTGGAACCCTTGAAAAACCTGTAAAAGTTGCACCAAAATCGTCTTTAGGGTTTCTCCCAAAACTTCTCTCCTTTTAATGTGAAAAACTAGAAAACTATATATAGGAAAATAGGGGTGACGGCGTCAAGAACAAAGGTGTGACGCCGTCATCTCGCCGCCAAATACTTCCTCGGACGGCCTTGATCTACTTCTGACGCCGTCAAGGTCTAGGCCGTCACACAAATTACTCTTGACGCCCTGTGTGTGACGCCGTCATCAACTACGGATTTTAATTCTTGAGGTTTGACGCCGTCATGAGTTTACTCTTGACGCCTTCATGTACTGTTCCCAACATGGAAAATTGAGACTTTGCCGTTTTCTTCACTTTTATACTCCAAAAACGTCCAAAATGGCTTCATTT
The DNA here is from genome assembly GCA_030686995.1 of Artemisia argyi. Lineage (NCBI taxonomy): Eukaryota > Viridiplantae > Streptophyta > Magnoliopsida > Asterales > Asteraceae > Artemisia > Artemisia argyi. The sequence continues at coordinate 235,471,768 of CM060701.1, forward strand.
CCAGAATTCACTCTCCAAGTACCTAAAATCACAAAAGGAACGATTTAGGGCAATATTTGATCAAATAAATTCGGATTCGGGCTTAAATGACCCCCTAAAAACGGACCACTTTTCGCCTCATCATATACCCTTACACTTGAGATTTGCTTGTCCTCAAGCAAATACGCTTTTATTCTACTCAAAAGACAAGTTAGGGGTCATTTAACACTAATATAAAAGTAATTACAACAAATAATCGTTCCACTAAAGACCAATAGACAAGCACGGAGGTCATATACAAGCACCTCACAAATAGTGTTTAGATACTCACATCTCTCAGGTGTAATAAAGTAATATAACATTATGGAAATGGAAGATATTTCTCACTACCTGTCATAGCAAAATAGATTACCATAGGCTTGGGAAAGGATCAAACCTCCACCACATGGCGTAAGCACCTAGGATAAACTATCAAAGAGGTCTTTTAAAGGGTTGTAACGTTAGGTATAGGGATATGAATTACACGGTTTTGTTGGATAAAGGAAGTTTTACTGGTGGCGAGTTAACAATCTTGGTCAATTACATGTACAAGATGGCGTTGCTAAGCCAAGACTAGACTCGACTTAAGCTAATAAATGAAAAATAACAAAAACATAAAATAAACATAGAATGAAAAGGGATGGTAGTCCGTATGTTTTTTTTCTCTCTCTTTTTTTTTCTATTTTTTTCTTTTTCTTGATTTTTTCGATTTTCTTTTTTTTTTTTGACATACACTCTTACCCTACCATCCAAAATAATATATCATAAGGAATGAGAATTCCCCTTACACTTGAGTCTTTACATACTTTACAATAAACTAATCTAATGACTCGAATTAAGAAAAATAAAAATACTTGGAGCACTTTTAAGATTAACGCACATATGGGGGTAATAAATGATATTCTTCCCCATTTCTCCATAAAATAAGTACTTACCCATGAGTCCCATGAGTCCCAAAACAATATGTACAAGGATATGACTCGACTTAGCAACCATGTAATCAATTAGAAAGTTAACTTAGGGTTTAACAAATAACAATATTGCACTAAAAATGAGCGCATACACGGAAGGCTAAGGCGATTTGGTTGTACATTTAAGTGGGGTGTAACAAATTCTTCCTTTAAGTAAAATGCTTAAAGTTAGAAACGAAAAGATAGGCTCGGAGGGGTGTACTAGGGGTATCGTGTACTAAAAATGAGTACAACGCTAAGGGTGTGGGAAAAATTAGTTGACTTAACTAGCCAAGTAATATGACTTAAATGGTCAAGTAATTATGATACGGGTTTAACACAAGGGTGATCCTAATGCCTCTTATCATGTAGTAAATCCTACTACACGAATGTAGTCTCACTAGCGGTCTCGGGATGCATCACTAACGCAAGTTCTAGAATCTAAATGCTACCGGTACACTCATAAGCACTAATAATAAATGCTTTTCCTATCAAATCTAAAGGCGAACCTCACATTTTTGGGTGGAAAATTTTTCTGAATATACGGTTATGTGCTAGTCATACAATCTCCTATCCATGAGACGCTTGCTATGTCTAAAGTTTCACTCCTAAATGTTGTAAAAAATTTTAAATTTGGCGCTAAAATTACACTAACAAGTATTTCTCATAGTTTTATTACACATCTACTATCAAACAAAACAAACTCAAGCGAAAGTGCATATGTAAGGTATCATCTTTTTACCCTCCCCTTACACTTAAGATGAACATTGTCCCCAATGTTCAAGTAAAGAATGTAAAAGTGAAAAAGTAAAGAGAATGAAATCAAATACTCCCCTGATTAGCTCGGTATGGATTATAGGTTGGTCAGGTTAAATCTTCCTCCAAGAAAATGAACAATCGAAGCTTCCCTTTCAGAATATAAATCATCTTCTTGTCGAATATAACCTATAAATCCTGACAAAAATAGACAAGACAACCTCGCGTAAAATCGGCGACATCCTATATAAGTTACTAAATCCTAGAAAACAAGGTAAGATATAATGCTTGTGGAATGAAGTTTGCAGATCTCCTGGAGATTATAAAACTTAATAATTCACAAAAACCATAAGACTCCGTTAGAAAAACAAAACCGGTAAAATTTCCAGATTTTAACTCCTGACGCCGTCAAGAGTAAAACTCTGACGCCGTCAGAATGGACCTGCAGAAATTCTTATGTTAAGTTTCTAGAAAATTTCTGGAAAAACTTGGTCCTACTTCTTGGAAAATCCTGCAAAACTTCATTATGACTCAATACAAGCATTTGACTCTAACAAATACAAATATACATGCTCATTTAATATTGTGGAGAATCATGATCGGTTTGTTTCTTGAAAACATATTTAGGGTTTCCCCTTACACTTATCTTTTTCAAAAATACTTTTAGGTTGGAGTTAAGACTAGGCCAAACAACATAGTAAAGTATTTCCACATTTTAATTTAGAGACATGATCAACCAACAATAAAAATAAAACATGCATGTGGAAGCAAATAACAATCAAACAAAATGAAAATCACACAAAACATGGGTTGCCTCCCAAGAAGCGCTTTTCTTTATTTACGAGTCTTGTAGCTAGACTCAAGGTCATGGGTTACTACGTGATTTCATCATTGGTTCCACTCTCTAGGTCGTCTTCTAAACCAGTTTTGTATTCCGGACCTAGTTGCAAGCACTCTTTGTAGAAACCAAGCATCCTATTTCTAACATACTATACTCCTCTACGTCTATCCTCCTCATTCCTATAATAAGCCGCTTGCTTATGTTCCTTTTCGAAATTAGAGAGAAGGCGGTATTGTTCGATCTTGTTGGGCATTTGATAAGCAACCTCATCATTCTCTTTCTTGAACCTAACTATCCCTAAAGTCGGATCATAACTCATCCTAGTGGCCTCAACAAATGGTTTTCCGAATACTATTTGGCTTAGGCAAGCATCTATCACTGGACGAGTGTCTTCCACTATCATAAAATCAGTCTCATAGGTGAGATTCCCTATAATCACATGTAATCCCTTAACTCTCCCTACAAAATTACTTATCAGATTTTTACCGGGCATCATCCTAAAATTGAGTTGCTTCTTCATCACCCAATTGTAATAGGTCCTAGTCATGATGTTCACGGGGGATCTAAGGTCGATGTAAGCTTTCCATATATGCATGTGCCCGATATTACATGGGATGTTAATGTTAGAGGGGTATCCCATTTTGATAAGGGGGTCGCCAAAGATATATGTTCTCTCGGGACTATCGAATAAATCCTTATGGTATTCCCGTTCTTCCTTGGTTGGCAACTTATCAAAGTATTCTTCTATAGGTTCTACCTCCTCTAATTCCTCATCCTTATTAACCTCAACTTCCCTACTCTCATCCTTACTATCGGCTTTTACTCTAACTTCATCTTTGTCACTCTCCTCTATCTCCTTATCTATCGGCTTAATGGTGACAACATTGACAAAGTGGACATGTTTGGATGATGAGGGGTCCTTAATTTGGATTCCACTATTGGTGTCCCTAGTGTCCTTCCTAGGTGTGATTAATGTTTGGTTGTTGAGGGCTTTCAACAAGTTGTCAATCTTGTTGGTCATCTCCATTTGTTGTTGGTTGAATTCGGTTTCAAACCTAGCTATGCGGGCTTCTTGAGATGCCATGAACTTTGACATCAATCCTTCAAGATTGTTGGTACTACCATAGTTGTTAGAAGGATTATTGTTGAAAGTATGGTTGGATGGTGGACCGTTTGGTTGGTAACGATTAGGCGGATTGGAAGAATTGGGTTGATTTTGTTTCCACCTAAGGTTCGGGTGATTTTTCCAAGAGGGGTTGTATGAATCACCATAAGTGTTTGGCTCGGGCTTGAAAGTGTACCACTTATCTCCCGCTTCGTCGGTACGCGCGGATGCGTAGTCCGCAAAAGCTGTTCCGGGGAGTTCCACACAATCACGAGTGTCATGGGGACCACTACATAATTTGCATGAAGAAGTGATTTTGTTCACTTGACTTGAAGGCTTCGGAGCTTCGTAAGATTTCATGAGAAACTTGACTTGGTCCTCAAGTTCCATGATCCTACGGTCGGGAGTGCTAGAATTGTTCGAAGGCAAAGATATTGCCTTGACCGTTTTGTTCAAATCACGGGGATCATTCCAACTTTCGTTGTCATAGAGAGCAAGATCTTCTATGAGTTCCCATGATTGTTCCGCACTAAGATCACGTAGCTTACCACCGGCCGATTGTTCAATGGTTCGCCTCGTGGAGATGTCGATATGGTCATAAAAAATTTGGACTTGGAGCCAAAGATCTATGCCATGATGAGGGACTTTTTGGAGTAAGTTCTTGAAATGAGTCCATGCTTCATAAAGAGATTCATTTTGACGTTGTTGGAACATCAAGATGTCATTCCTAAGCTTAGTAGTTCTCCCGGTGGGAAAAATTGAGCAAGGAAACGAGTGGTGAGATCATCCCATGTGGTGATGGATCCCGCGGGTAAATGCTCAAGCCATTGACTAGCTTGATCCCGTAAAGAGAATTGGAATAGGCGTAAATGGGTAGTCTCTCTAGTTTCAACACCTAGGTCTATGGAATCTACGATTTTGAGGAAGTCCTTAAGATGTTGGTTTGGATCTTCGGAACGAAGTCCATGGAATGCACATCCGCTTTGCACCAACCGGATGGTGTCGGATCGCAAGGGGGTCACATTGTCTCCGATGAGCTCAATGGTTTTTCGGTAGCCTTGGTAGCTAGGTCGGGAATACTCTCCTAAGGTTCGGGGCCTAAGGGGTTCTAGTGGTGGGTTTTGTTGTGGTGGGATGACGGGTTCAAAGATGTTACCACCTTCCATGATGTCGGATGATAAAGAGTTACGAACAAAGGCACGAAGAAATAAGATAGACTAAAGAAAACCTAAAAATAAAAATAAAATCTTACTAGAAAGGAATCTAGCAAGTAGACCTAATAAAAAGAAATTCTAACCTAGACAATAACTATTCCCCGACAGCGGCGCCAAAAACTTGATGCGTGGGAATCGCAACAGGCTTTACCTCTCGAAGGATCTCGAGAAGCTTACAACCCCCACCAGGCAGTGTACCTGATCGTTGTAGTATAGTATAGTGACAAGTACCGGGGGATTGATCGTTCAGCTTAGGAATAGTGTCGCTAGGATTAGAAAGCCTAAATACTAGTTCTAAAGGTGAGGGATGATTATTTTTGTATTTTTATATTTTTTATGAAAGCACGTAAAATTTCGGGTTTTGGAAGAGTGGGCGGAATTAGTTGCTATTCAACTAATCCCAAAACTAAGATGCAATCAAAATAAAATACTAAAAATAAAATTAAACTAATTTATACTAAGGTTGTGAGCAGTAATTGGAGAAAATGTGTTTACTTAGACTTCACTACTCCCTAGATATCTTTTACACGTTAATTACTTGTTATAATTGCATGGATGACAGATTGTATTCCTTAATACCATTCATGGGTTGGCATACATAACTCCCCAATTCTATGAGCTCTTATCTCCTCCTACACCATGCCCAGCACAACTATAGGGATTGTAAACAGTGGCTCATGCATTAAATACAACCAATAAAGACCTAGTACGCCTCGGTTCATGTTTCTTAAGACGTTCAAGCATGTTACCATTTGAAGATCTGCTAGTTTTCTTAAGCCTAACATATAAAATCATTCATCCAAAACAAGAATAAACAAGTAATCAACACATAATCAATATCTAGGTTTCATTAGATCTAAGCAAACACAAAAGAGATCTAGCCTAGCATAATGGAATTGAGACAAAAACAAGTTATAGACAACCAACACATAGACATATTGATTGAATTAGAAGAACACTTATCTCAATTACAATGCAAGGTATCAAGGGTTTGGAACCCTTGAAAAACCTGTAAAAGTTGCACCAAAATCGTCTTTAGGGTTTCTCCCAAAACTTTTCTCCTTTTAATGTGAAAAACTAGAAAACTATATATAGGAAAATAGGGGTGACGGCGTCAAGAACAAAGGTGTGACGCCGTCATCTCGCCGCCAAATACTTCCTCGGACGGCCTTGATCTACTTCTGACGCCGTCAAGGTCTAGGCCGTCACACAAATTACTCTTGACGCCCTGTGTGTGACGCCGTCATCAACTACGGATTTTAATTCTTGAGGTTTGACGCCGTCATGAGTTTACTCTTGACACCTTCATGTACTGTTCCCAGCATAGAAAATTGAGACTTTGCCGTTTTCTTCACTTTTATGCTCCAAAAACGTCCAAAATGGCTTCTTTTCCAGAATTCACTTTTCAAGTACCTAAAATCACAAAAGGAACGATTTAGGGCAATATTTGATCAAATAAATTCGGATTCGGGCTTAAATGATCCCCTAAAAACGGACCATTTTTCGCCTCATCACATAACCCTTGTTCTCAAAAGCATTCGCCTCAATTCAATAGTATTGATATGAGGTGAGTTATTTTAGAAACTAAGTTTTTGTTACAAACTGAGGGACAAATCCCCACCATCCATCTAGTTTGATCTAATGGGGGATTAACCTAAGATTTAATAAGACAACCTAAGTACATGTTTTTTTTCTTGTCCTTTTTGTCTATCTTATTTATTCATTTTTTTTTCCTTTTTTCTTTTCTTTCTTTTTTTAACTCCACATTTTTTCCATAAATTCAAGTTTTTTTTTTTATTTATTTTTATTTATTTTTTTTTTATTTTTTTTTTACGTTTTTTTCGTTTTTCATACATATTCGTCGTTTTTTAACGTTTTCGTCAGTTTTCTTACGTTTTCATTCGTTTTCATACATTTTCATACCTTTTCATCTGTTTCTTACGTTTTTGCTTGTTTTCATACGTTTTCGTACGTTTTCATATATATATATATATATATATATATATATATATATATATATATATATATATATATATATATGTATATATATATGTATATATATATATGTATATATATATGTATATATATATATGTATATATATATATATATATATATATATATATGTATATATATATGTATATATATATATGTATATATATATGTATATATATATATGTATATATATATATATATATATATATATATATATATATATACATATATATATATATATATATATATATATATATATATATATATATATATATATATATATATATATATATATATACATATATATATATATATACACATATATATATACACATATATATATCCGTCCGTTTTCTTACGTTTTCGTCCTTTTTCATATGTGTTTTTACACTTTCATACGTTTTCATCTGTTTTCATTCATTTTCTTCCATTTTTAAATGCTTTTTGCCGTTTTCAGACGTTTTTCATACGTTTCTGAATACCATAAGAGATATTCTATGATATTTAGAATATCACAAGTGATATTCCGTGATATTCTGAATATCACAAGTGACTTTTTAAATATCACATGTGGTATTCTTTGATTTTTTGAATATCACAAGTGATATTCTAAGTACCACAAATAATATTCTTAATATCATAAATGATATTCTATGATAGTCAGAATATCACAAGTGATTTTCAACTAATGTTTTGTAAGTGAATATCACAAGTGATATTTTGAATATCACAAGTGATTTTCTGAATATCATAAGTGATTCTCAACTAATGTTTTGTAACATGAAAATCACAATTGATATTCAGAAAACCAAAAGAGATAGATATTCAGAAAATCACAAGTGATATTCAGAATATCACAAGTGATATATAGAAAATCACAAGTGATATTCAGAAAATCACAAGTGATAGTTTGAATATCAATTGTGATATTTAAAACGTATGAAAAATGTAAAAAAAATAGACGAAAATATAAGAAAATCACAAGTGATATTCAGAAAATCACAAGTGATATTCAAAAATCACAAGTGATATTCTGAAAATCACAAGTGATATTCAAAAAATCACAAGTGATATTATGAATATCACTTGTAATATTCAGAAACGTAAGAAAACAAACGAAAACGTAAGAAAATGGATGAATACGTATGAAAACGGACCAAAACATATGAAAGCGTAGAAGCACGTATGAAAATGGGCAAAAACAATGGATGAAAACAAAGGAAAATTTATGAAAACGGACAAAAACGTATAAAAATGAACGAAATCGGACGAAAACGTAAAAAAAAACATACGAAAATGTTTGAAAACAGACGAAAACGTGTGAAAACGGACAAAAACGTTTGAAAACTGACGAAAACGTATATAAACGTATGAAAAAGAATAAAAACGGACGAAAACGTATAAAAACGAACGAAAACGTTTGAAAGTAGACGAAAGCGTAAAAAACGAATGAAAACGTTTGAAAACAGACGAAAACATATAAAAACGGACAAAAACGTATGAAAACAGACGAAAAAATATAAAAGCGGAAGGAAAAAAAACGTTAATTATTAAAAAAATGAATTAGAAAAAAAACGTGAATTGTTTTATTTATTTATTTTTTTTTTTAAAAGAGAAAAAAAATGACTTTAAAAAATAACTATTAAAAAAAGACAAAAAAAAGCGTGAAAAAAAAAGATAAAAAAGAGCTTGAATAGAAAATAAAAGACAAAAAAAAAAGAGAAAAAACTTGAATAGAAAAAAGTCAAAGAAAAAAGAAAGAAAGAAAAAAGACGTGGAACCCAAATGAAAATAAAAAAGACAAAAAAAGAAAAAAGAAAATAACAATGAATAAATAAGAAACAAAAAAAGACAAGAAAAAAACATAGACTTAGGTTTTATTTTTAAATCTTAAATTAATCCTCACCATTAGATCAAACTAGATGGATGGTGGGGATTTGTCCCTCAGTTTGTAGCAAAAAAATGGTTTGCAAAAGAACTTTTCTCGTATTGATATATCTCAAAAGTAAATGTTATAACATAACAGTAGAGCAAATACAATTTATGAAAATTATTGTACCAAAAATAAATGTGATTGACTATCAATTATGTTTTGCAAGTTACTTTTTCTAAGGTTTTGAAATTCTCAGGTAATTACACTTATTTCTAAAGCTGGGGAGTCCATATACTCCGTATTAAATTGTAGAAGACCTGTACTTGTACTATTGTTTGTTTTCTTATTTTTCTCTACCTCACACTTGTAAGGAAAAGAAGAATACTGCACTTCCTTTTTTTGATATACATACTCCCTAGTCCCTCCGTCCCATATTAAGGGTATGTTTGGCAAAACTAGCTGTAAGCTGTATGCTTTAAGCTGTAAACTGTAAGCTGTAAGCTGTAAACTGCAAAGCTATTAACATGAGCTACAAGCTGTATCTTTTTCTTAATAAAAGTGTTTGGTAAGTTAGCTATTAAATGTAGTTATAAGAGGTAAAATGACATAAAAGGGCATATTTATAATTGTAAATAAATGTTTGGAGGGTATATCAGTAATTTAAAGTTTTAACAGCTCCAAAATATTTAAAAAGCTTCATGGATCAGCTTTTCATTTAGGAGCTATTTGATTAAAATAAAAGCTAAAAGTTAATGTATCCAAACGGAGATACTTATTTTAAAAGAGATTATTTTTATAACAAAAAGCTAACAGCTCCTCAAAAAGCTCCTGCCAAACAGGCCATAAATGTCTAGCTTGACTTTTTTGCTAAGTCGGTAATGATGGAAACTTATTGGTTTGAGAAATGGTTACGGCCATTTGTTCAACAGCATCTTCAAGGTTAGAAAACCGAGTCAAAAACTCGCCATGAAGATCTGAATAATCCAACTGATTTTGCTGCCACAAGCTAAGGCCGCTAGCAATTACCCTCAAGCCATTCTGCAACAATGAGACCCCCTCACCTATTCCATCTGGAAATTTTCTTTTCTTGTTAGTTTGTGTTGTATCATCTATCTCCATTACATCAATATCGATGGTCATCATCTTGTGGGCCATTTGCTTTAGCAATAAACCTTCTTTAACAAGGAGCGCAAACTCATTTGAACCAGGGGTAGTTTTGACATTAGCCACTTCCTTTTTAAAGAACACCTTAAACTCAGACATAAACCTCTCATCATTTACATCAACTCCAGACTCCAAATCAAACGACAATGCTGCATCTGGTGGTGCAAACCTCCACAGCTCATTGCAACTAGTACGTGCAGAAAAATACCCAAACGCTGTCATTGACATATGAGCTAAAGCCCAATTTCGTTCTTTTAATAGCTTGTGAAATAATTCCCATGAAGCTGAAACCTTTGAATTATTGTCAGTTTCTTCAAATTGGATGTGACCAAGTCCCGTCACAAAAGCAGCTAAATTTGGTTTGCACTTCGACAATCCAGAATCTGTGACAGTAGACTTTGAGATGAAAAGACTTTGAAGCTGCAAAATTACTCTTCCCATTTCTTCAGATGTATATAGATGCTTCATGCTAGAAATGATCCGTGATGTTTCACTCAGAAGCTTAGGGTACTGGTCCTTTGTGTTATCACTGGAAGTGTTGTATTTAGTGATGATGGTGCTTAATAGCTTTATTGTTTTCATTTCTGTGTCTGATATGCTCACTTGCCTACAGAACATAGGAGGTAGAAATTTTAGCAAAAGGTAATTAAGGCTAAAATAAAAAAAAAATGAGCTAATTGCGTGAGAGTTAACCGACTTTCCTCAAACTTCTATCATGGGTAATAGTATTTCCTCGAACTTCTGTTAACTTCTATTATGCTAAACGTTTTTCTATAGTGGGTAACCAACATTTTAGTGTTTTGTATTTTATAGTAACCAACTTCCGCTTTCTATTTTGATTGTTAGATGTTGTAATTGACATTTTAACATTTGCGTCAAATTTACTTATCTGCCTAAGTTTAACAATTTCCCAAACCAGAAAAAATGGAATGTGTGTACTTTTGTATGAATGAGAATACATGCTTGAGGAAACTTGGTTAGCATTTTTATAACCATTAGCCCAAAATTAAACAAAATAGACTTTACTCCCTGGAAATGGGCTAAAATCAAGTGTTACTTACAGAGATTGCAGAGCAGCAGACAAGGCAAAAACGGGTGCACCGATCATTACATTTGCACGTTCCCTTGATGAGTCATTGTCGAATACATCCACAAAGTTAAAATACTCTGTTAGTAGTCTTTGTTTAGCAACACTTCTGACCTTATCTGAAAGACCATTTAATGGAAATCCTTCCATGAGCAAAGCTATATACATAGCAGACGATAATTTGGATGCATTACTGTTGGTGAAGAAGTTAAAAACTCTATCTGTCATTAAATGTGAACCGCAATTAACGAGCATGGAGATTGATCTCGCGAGTTTACGAAGAACACTACAAGAATCCAGCACTGATTCCCAAGAAACAGTGGTTTTCATTAGTGTGCACAATTGATCAATAATAGCATTCCCCATATCTGAATCAGCATGTCGAACCAAAAAGCACCAAAGTTCCATAATAATCTCCCAACAAAGATGATGTGGATGGAAGAAATTTTCAAGCAAAAACGACTCAACTTCTCCCCAAACTAAAGTTGAAGAAGCCACAAGCATAAAGGTCTTCATTGCATGTATTGCATGCATTGAAGCATAAGTCAAAGAAAAGATTGCATCCATCAATTTGTCATCTTTTGGGACAAAACTTGACGTGGTAATATCACTGAACAGCCAGTCAAGAATTAGACATTTATGCTTGTGTGCCAATTGCGCTGAATTTAACAAGGAATTGAGCAGATGAACTGATGTTGGCTCCAGAAGTTCTGCCAAAGTGTCACTGAAATAAGGGATAGAATAATGTCTGATATGTTCGGCTTATCTGATAACAACCCTTTGCCTAGCTGTAGCAAAGTAACGACTCCTTTCCATGACAAATTTAGTACAGTCACTAAATTTCCACCAGCATTAGCAGCAAGGATCCCCAATTCAACCAAATTTTCAATGATACATTTTACTACACTGATAACATGATTCACTTCATCTGATACTTTGACACTACTTTGTACATCTTTTTCAGTCCTACCATTGTCATCAGACTTCGTGTTGTTGCAATATGCTTTGCATAGACATATAACAGCATCAAGGATCACTTGTGATGCCTTTAGTACTTCTGAACCATGTGTTTGAATTCTCTATCACAACAACAGAAGAGCAACATTAGCATGAGGTTTCAACTATGGTGTAATTATAGATAGCTTAAGAAAAATTCAATCAAAGTAGACGAATGGGTTAATAGGAAAATTGACTGCCTGATTGGTATCCTTTTAAAAGAACAGTGTAAGCCAACCTTTCACAATCACTAGCTTAAATTTACACCATAAATTTAGAATTCGAGTATGGGAATACAATCGTGTGATACATATATACCAGTACTCAATATCTCTAAAAATCTAAAGATATGGGGATGCCTTTATACATGTGAGCATTTATACAGCTCAGAAACCAAATCGACAGAAAACTTACAGTCATTTCTTGATACATATGTAAGGTAATTACCTACTTAGATAATAAAACTTAACTTTTATTACACTATTAGTGGTCCAATTTAGTCAAGACTCGAGACTGGTAAAAAAAGTAACATGATGCAGTCATTAGCGGGCCAATTTAGTCAAGACTCAAAGAGTGTAAAAAAATAACATTATGCTGTCTAGTTTTTTCCTATTTTGGAATCATAAATTTGATCATGATGGTTTCAAGTTTAGCCGTATTAGACCTAATAGTTTTTTCCTAGTTTCAAATCTCATATTTCTTAAGGGAAAAGGGAAGACCAAAACTTCCTCTTCTGTAAACCCAGTTTCGTATCCTTGTGAATACGTGATCAATACTTTGAGGTTACAGACAATGCCAAATAGAAACCCAATGGCACCCCTGAATAAATGCAACCCAAAGCACCCAATGTGGGACTTCGGTAATGAATAAAAACATCATTGCTCCCTAAAATAGTGTATGAAACCAAATTTACACAAATCCTCCTTTCACTATCACGTTTTCATATGCAATATATTGAAAGGTAAAAATGGGAAAGCAGTTACCTTAGCCTCTAATATCGAGTCTTTTGTAAGATTTAAGAGTTCCAAAATGAATGTTTCAACTGCGGACATTAACACCTTTCCTGCTGAAACTGGATGCCTTACCAAAGTTGATAAAACAGCAGCTGAATAGGATAACATATCCAAAAGCACCTGAAAATATAAAACAGTACTACATTACTTAACAAGCTCTGTGCCGACATTTCAAATGGACGAAGTCTGTAGAGTTGGGCTTCATCTACATAAATAACTATCATTTTCAAATCCATATTGAGAAAAGGTAGCATTTCACAAAGAAAAACTGATCGTGTGAAGTAAAGGTTAACTTGAACAAGCATATACTATCACCTGAAAAAAGAGGCCATGATGTTCTTCCTCTTGAGAATCATCGGTTGACATAAGTGTCATCTTCATGTGTTTTCTACACCATATGCTTCCCTGTACAAATTTGTAAAGCAACTTAGTCTACAGGGTAAACTCGTCAGTTTTTATAATATAAGTACCGGAGTGCAGAGCAATGTACCTTGGTTCCTAAAGCAAGCAGCTGGCTGAGGCATTTGGATATATCCAATTCTAGGTAATTTGAAGCCACTTGCAATATTGTTTTGTTTAACATGCACTGGGATACATCCAGTCACGTGAAGTCTTCCCAGAATGTCTAGTCCAATGTTAAGGTGACAATAGAAAGACAGAGCTATAACAGTTTTTTCATCGTTCTAGTTAAGCATAAAAATGTTAAGCAGGATACTGTTAGACATTCCAGGATAGAAGCCCGTCCATTTTCATCACTAACATCTAACTCCCCAAGTTCAGAAATTAGTTGAGTACGGGTCTCTACCACCTGTAGAATTATAAGTCCAACTCAAAGTAAGATCACAAAATAATGTTACATTCTCCCTTCGCACAAGGGTGGATGTATTGGTAGAAAAAAACCAGAAAATATGTCAGATTATATATATAGACTTTGAAAAACACCTAAATTCTTAAGGGTGGGATGTCATGGACTAACTGTTTCAACTCTGAAATACATATGTAACTTAGATAATGTAGGACAATAAGTTAAAAAACATAATTTACAACTATTTGAAGCACAAATACAACTAAAAAACCAATATTCAAAACATACAATTAATACAATATTTAATTCATCCCCTCATCAAAAAATACAATCATTTAATCACCATGTACAATATAATCAAGCTACTAAGCCAAGCACTTAAAAATTTATTAGCACATACAATTTAATGACCATTGCACTTAAAAATTCAATTATATTAGCACATGGTACAAACCAATCATAAGCCAAGCACTTAATAAGATTAAAAAAACAATTTAATAAGGAAAATAAAAACAATTATAAGCGATTGAAAGTTGTCGGGATTCAATATCAACATCAATTAAAATTTATTAATGGATTGAGAGACCGCTGAATTTTATCGTCACCTCGCTTAAACATACTTTCATAAAAAGTAAAAAAAGTAAATAAATAATCGCTCTGAACTTCTTAGTTTGCTACCTTCAACAACAATATTTGATCTTATCTCGAGCAGCTATGTTTTCCCTCATAACAAAAACTATATATAAAAAAACAAAGATGTAGATCTAGCAATTTAAAACAAAGATTGTGAAATGAATGAGATCTTGCAAGAGGGCGAGGCGTGAATAGAAGCAGAGAAAAATGGTTTGTAATGGCTCTCAAAACCTAGAATTAGTAAAATGGATGCATGTTGTTCGAGGCTTCTTTGAGTCAACGGCCCATTAAGACTTTATTTTAACCTTTTGTCATTTTTTTAAACTTTAGTGTCAGCTTCCAACGTTAATTAATTAGTGTGTCATTTTCTTTTTCATGACATGAGATATTATTGTTCGCTAAAAGAAGAAAGATATTTGGGTTGTTTTCCATGGATAAGATAGACCAGGATAAAATGCACATAATGATTTGGAGCTTTGTATAAAGACCTATGATTTTTCAAGATCACAGATGAGATAATACTTTAACAAAAAGTTGTGTTCATGACTAAGGGACTTACACCCAATAATTCATCACACTAGCCTTCATAACGCATCATCTATACGACCTATAAATCTATAATACATTTTAGCACTTCCCCTAATCAATTTTCAGATTTTCATAAATACTTTTAAGTATTACAAGTAAGAAAACAATATTTACAATTATCTAAAGCATAAACACATCAATGCAACATATACAAATAATATTCTTCTTAAATCATTCCATCACTAAAAAATATGACCATTTTACCACATAATATAATCTAAACTCAAGCACTTAAAAAATTGACATTATAATAGGTTATGTTCGAATTTTCAAAAAAAAAAAGAAAGAAATAAAGAAAGAAAAGAAAAGAAAAGAAAAAAGAAAAATGAAAGTGGCCTTGGATAAGATATTATCAACGGTCTCAGAATTTCGATAGTTTATCATTATTGCAAAAATATTTCTGCCAACTTTAAACATATTATCACAATAAATAAAAAAAATAAAAAAACCAATTATTCGCCGAGAATATTAATTAAAAGGTACCCACCGACGTAACGCACAGATACCCTGCTAGTAATTATAGAATGGCGGGTATTATATCACTACACATAGATCTACTTTTATAAGTACAACAACCTTCCAATTTAGTGAGATAGCTCTATTGAGTAATCAATTAGACAATCAATGCGTGGTTGAACTCATCTATACTACATATAAAGCAAAAATGGTCAAAGTGGAAAAGTGAAAAGTCAAGGAATGTGAAATGTTGAAAAAACTTATTAAAGGAAATTATGAAATGTAATTAATACTCTTATTAAAACACCCAATTACTTAAAAGTACAATGATTTATACACATTGTACAACTAATTAAAACAATTAATACAAATCACAAACCGGGTTGACCTGGGACGCTTCAAACCCGACGGGTTGAACCGATTTAATTTGAACCGTTTTCGACCTAACCTAGAAAGTTGACCCAGTTTAAATCGACCAAATTTTCAACCGGAACGGTTCAACCTGTTGAACCACCCGGGTCGAACCGGGTTTTAAAACATTATGTTTAATTCCCAAATCTTCAAACTTTTATTATTTTTCATTTATAACCAATTAAAACAATTAATACAAATCACAAACCGGGTTGACCCGGGACGCTTCAAACCTGCCGGGTTGAATCGGTTTAATTTGACCCATTTTCGACCCAACCTAGCAAGTTGACCCAGTTTAAATCGACCAATTTTTCGACCGGAATAGTTCAACCGGTTGAACCACCCGGGTTTCAAAACATTATGTTTAATTCCCAAATCTTCAAACTTTTATTATTTTTCATTTATAACCTATAATTTTTTTTATCAATAAACTATCTGTCACTATAAAATCTCGTTTCTATGCACGGGTACTCGTCTAGTTTACTTTAAAGCTAAAAACATGAGTTAATAAATGTGTGTGAGACACAATCAAACTCATTACAATCAATTAGTATCATCATTTAGGCTGGTGACAGTCGTGACCTATATTGCATCATCTTTTCAGATGCCAACTCAGTTTTTTCTCTTCTCAACTCATATCCACCTCTCTCTTCACAGTGGTGACCCATATTGCATCATTAAAAAAAACCATTTTTAACACAAACTTTTATTTTATTAATAAAACGTAAACATTACATGAACAAAACGATACGAAATTAAACCATTACAATACTAAATTAAACGTAAACATTACTAAAACATCACAGAAATTCTTCATCGTCTTTGTCCTCATCGTCCTCATCTTCGTCTTCATTGTCATGAGGGAGATGATGTCTACAATTTCTCCAAATGTGCTCGACCAAATCAGATTTTAAGTTTATATGAGTTGATGTGTTCTCGAGCTCCTGAGTAATTGCTAAAGATTCTTCAAATGTATTTAAGGGATCGTGTTGTTGGTGGACCTCCTCTTTGAACCATGTCGGAACTTTAAGCATTTTCCACTTTTTCTTCAACACACCAAAAGCCCGTTCCACATCTTTCCTTGCTGCTTCATGCTTCCTCTTGTACAATATTCTTTTACAATCACCCGCGGGAGGATTTGAAATGGACTTAACAAGAACGGACCATTGTGGATATAATCCGTCAGTAAGATAATATCCCCTGTTATATTGTACATCGTTAGCTTCGAATTCAAGGTCTGCTGATCTCCTAGATCTGATATCATTGAAGACAGGGGAACGACGTAAAACGTTTATGTCGTTATTCACACTGGAGACACCAAAGAACGCATGCCAAATCCATAAATCTTGAGAAGCGACCGCTTCCAATAAAATGAATGGATGTGGCCCATGATCACCCCTAGCAAATTGACCTCTCAAACCATTGTGGCAATTCTCCCACTCCCAACTTGTACAATCAATGCTTCCCATCATCCCAGAAAACCCATGCTTATGCTCGTGATGAGCATATAATCTTTCAAGGTCAGAATACGCGGGCTTTCGCAAATACTCGGGACCATATAACTCCATGATAACTTTGCAAAACTTACGGAGACATTCATGGGATGTTGTTACGGCTATTGCCAGATTCTCGTCAAGAGAATCTGGAACGACCGCGTATCCCAATTGACGAATAGCCGCAGTACACTTGACCAATGGGCCAATACCAGGTACACCCCTACAATCATTAGTTTGTTGAAAATAAGTAGAATAATCGGTTACCTCTCGAACAATTCGTGTGAACAGTTCTCGACTCATTCACAAACACCGACGTCATGTTCTTTCACCGTGCAGCGGGGTTTCGCCGAAGTATGCCGTCACTAAACGATTGTGAGCAGCAACATGATCCCTAGGTATGTACCTTCTTGAAAGTTTTGGCTGGTATGCTTGATACACGTTCCAAGCAAACTCCGCAAACTCCGTAAACTCACTCATAACTTCATCGGAAGAAGAAGAACCAAACAAAAACTCGTAAGACGACATGGACATGGTGAATGAATATTGATGAGAATTTGTTTGAATTGTGTGTTTGAAAGTGGGTTTGATGTTGGTATTTATAGGATGATTTTTTTTTTAATTTTTTTAAAATCAAACCGTCAGTAAAATTGTATCTTTTGTTGTTTTTCTTGTTTCAAAGTTGGTCACATTTTCGACCCATATCACCAATTTAGTCCGACAACCGATATTCATGACCAAAGCCCACAATGGCCTCAACCGATGTCAATATCGGTCGACCTATTTGGCCAATCGATTTTTTTCGGTTTCACTGTCACCAGCCTTAGTTACTTACAAGTAAGTTTAATTAGTACTCACCGCATTTATTTAAACTAGTTATAATGCCCGTGCACACGCGGTTTTTTTTTTTTTTTTTTTTTTTTTTTTTTTTTTTTTTTTTTTTTTTTGTATCATATATTTTTATTTATTAAAAACCAAATAATTTAATTTTTGTTTTGTTTGATTTATAAAGTTTAATTATAGTTTTTTATTATTAAAGATAATTATTTAAAAATTTTAATCCTATTGTTAATTGTATCTTATTTATATTTTTTTTGTATCTTCTACTTGTGTTATGGATAAATATAAAATATTACCCAATAAGAAAATAATCTTTTTTTTTAAATAAAATTATTACTAAATAAGGTATGAATCAATTTTTTTGAAATGAAAAATTCCAATAGGGGTTTTGTTTTATTATATAAAAGATTAAAATTTTACAATAACATAATAATTGATAATCTTTTCATGTTATTTTAGATTGCCCTAGAAAGTGTAATACAAGCTGTTTTCTTTGGCTTAGTATTTGAAGGACAAAAAAACATAATACTAAATATGTAAAGCCGTGAACTCAAAATTTTCCATTGCTAATTAACAGAATAGTTGAACAAAGGATAGTACATGATTTTATTTCCATGAAGTCAAAATTTTCGATTGCTAACAGAACGTGCACATACAACTAGTATTTATTCCAAAAGGCAAACGCTCGCATTGACCGTCACTTCCACTTTGAGCTGCACACTTCCGGGCACAACAAGGTGGAGGGCACAGATTGTCACACAAGTCTATTTCCCTCCTGCACGTAGCATCTGTTCGAACATCATTTGTTGGAGACACATCCCTTGCCATAATGGTACAAAATTGTTGACAAACTGCGTTCATATAAAAAAACACATGTTAAACACAAATAATCTTTTACAAAACATAATGCAACAAATGAGAAATTACCTAGCAAACAGAGGAGTGTGATCGCAATTTTCCCATTCATCATTTTGAGAGTACTAAAAATAGTTTGTTAATAAGATGGAAAATTGATTCAATTGGCTGCTAATGTGAATTGATGTTGATTAACCGGTTGATACTGATCCTTTTATAGGCATGCTTTTTAATTAGTCATAACATTACGTATGGGAATTATCACATTTTGCTAACTGAATAATTAATAACGATATTTCATTGCCATGCATAAAAGGTTATTAACTTATATTGAAACTGATTAAAGACAGCTGTTACAATGGGAAAACGTTTTTATTTCCAAATGAAATTCGATATTTTAGTATAATAGACGAGTACCCGTGCATAGCAACGGAATTTTATATTGGCATTTAATTATAATGATATTTTGGTTAAATGGTTTGTGTAACGTTTTGTGTAACGTTACACAAAATATCACTATAACTATCTACCTTGTTTTTATACATGTGTGTACGTGTGTATACGTGTGTATTCATTTTTAAGTTGACAAAACAATTTTACATACGTTTGTATTCATTCTTAAGTTGACAAAACTATTTTACATTTCCATGTTATCATTTATTAATTATTCATTTAACTTTCCATGTTTTTAAGTTGACAAAAAAATTGGTGAGTTTCCATGTTTTCATTTAAGTTTCAATTAAGTTTTAAATTAGATGTATTAAGGAGTGGTAAATGCATTAATTAAGGGTAATTTAGGCATAACATTAATTTAAGTTTTTCACTTTTCACTTCTTGAATTTTTGACCATTTTCTCTTTACTAGGCAAGTACCCGTGCACAGCAACGGTAATTTCTAGCGGCAGGCAATTAACGATGTGCGATACTGTAGTAAGTGTTTCGTGTAACATTCAAAATAGAACGTGAAAATATCAAAATGTAAGTGCAAATGGTTGTAACATGCGATAATTCAACTTCAAGCAAAAATTCTTACAATGTATCAAAGAACATATAAAAACATTTAGTGAAACGGAAAATAAAACATTACATCAATTATGAGATAATAACTAACAATTCAAATTTTTGCAAACATTCATAAATCGCTGTTTGTTTGCCATGTTTGCAACAAATAAATGCTTGTTGACATGCTTATTAGATATTTATAATATTAAAAAGCTTGTCGGAGTTGCTTCACATGTAGTCTATTGCGGCATTAATTGCAATCTTGTGCTGATGGTAAAATACTATCACGATCACCAGCACCCGGGGTTGCAGCCTTCGCTAAACCCCCCAATCTCTGCTTTTTAGCAACCTGTGCAGGTGCTACTTCACCTTTTAGACCTGTAGCCTGGGAAAAGAGGATTTCTTTGTACATTAATAGGTTATAACATGGTTTATGCATTCTAAAACTGATACAAGAGAGGTTCGTTCAATCGGTTGACGGATTCTGAAATTAGAGTCTACCAACCTACATTAACTATACTTTTGTCTCGGGACGAAGATGTCAAGTCTAATAAAATATAAAAATTTAACTTGATGCAGAGA
This sequence comes from Artemisia argyi, assembly GCA_030686995.1. NCBI lineage: Eukaryota > Viridiplantae > Streptophyta > Magnoliopsida > Asterales > Asteraceae > Artemisia > Artemisia argyi. Next base: position 235,492,442 of record CM060701.1, read on the forward strand.
AACAAAAAACGAGGGGAAGTAGACATATACTTGTTTTGCAAGTTAATCCGGCTTGCATCGAAAATCACTCCTTTTCTGGTCAAGCATTTCTTTTTTTTTTTTTTTTTTTTTTTTTTTTTTTTGCGGAAAACAATAACGTGTTTTCCGTAGTCGTAGATGCGGGTGAAGGTCCTGTGTCAACTGATGCAATCGATACACTTTCACTGGCAAGGGATATGGGGAGATTAAACTGAGAGGTTCTCATAAGCATGTCATAACCAGGGAAATCGTAAAGTATGAAATTTGTAAAGAACAATCAAAGATAAATGCCCAAAAATATCATGCAATGAATATTCAAGGGTTTGATTGATCCTATAAATAGGGCTTCAGTTGCTTGTTTTATACATGTAGACATAACTATTTAGTATATATGCAATGATAAGATAAACTAACAATAAGCTATATGAGATAAACTATTTAGTATATATGCAATGTTAAATCCACAACATATGGATATGAAGTATACGAGGATTAGGATCGAAGCTGGAAAAAACCAACCACTTCTTAAGACCCCAAAAATACACGAGCATTATGAAAACACAATAAAAGCTATCCTACTACAATTCAAATATTTAAAAATACATACTACGTATTTTGGAGTAAAAAGTTTAGGAGTGTTTGATGCAATGTTAATGACTTGCAAGTTTAGACAAGTTTTCTGATGCTTCAAGCAAGAAGCAACCTCCCTTTGACTTTCACTTTGCATGAGAGTTCCTTTGTTATAACATGTAATCCGGTAAAGCTCTTTTCATCATTAATAATTAGACATCCATAATATTACTTTTTACCAACAAGCAAAGAAAACCTAGAGAAAATACATAAAAAAAAAAAGCTAGGAAGTTACGAGTCACTATCACAACTTTCTACTTGTTTTGGTGGTAGCATTCTTGTGCAACAAGCTAGTTATTTGAAGATCAATAGGTGTTATATTTATCTTATAGAGCAATGACGCATCCTCTTACTATATTATTCTTCGTAGCCCGTCCTCATAACGATGATAAAAAAAGAAAAGAAAAGAAACATCACCAGGTCTCTCTTTTAATATAAATCAGATACTTTATCGAGTGTCATAATCGTATGATTAGAAGGATGATTAACCACACAGGTTAGGAGGTAATATCAGTTACCTGTATCTTAAGACTTCCTAGCATAACAATTTCTATTTTCATTCGCACACAAACTGATAATGAAAATCTTGAGGGTTCCTATCGAAAGGATTCTATTTTATTTTTCTACTTTTAAATCAAACTCAGTTAACTCACGCACCAATGACCAATCTACTCAACTCTTGTCAAAATGGGACTTAAATATTCAACCATTTGGTAGAGTAGTATCTAAAAGAAAGATGGTGTAAATCCATTCGACAAGATTTTGGAAAGAATCAAGTTAGAAACATTATAGTAATGGCCATAATGCAAAAACACGAACAACTTTACCAATGTGCTGGCTATGCAATTTTTACAACCAAGAATAACTTTGTATGACATAAGCATCTATTCGGAGTTATTTTTTCTTGCAACAAAATTGATACAAATTCTTTTCTTGTATCATGAAACAAACACCAAACTCTAACAACACCAGAACTATAAGTATAAAGCGCTCTGAATGGCGACCAAACTACACTATACCATAATCATACCAATGACCAATGCAAATTCAATTCAGATTTCAGACTGATTCCACTATTCTAGCAAATCTGCTCTTACACTCTAAACAAAATCCCGACACTAATGACAGTGTAACTATCAGATGCTATTTGAAAATTATGATAGAAGGTGAATTTGATGATTTACCCTATATATATATATATATATATATATATATATATATATATATATATATATATATATATATATATATATATATATATATATATATATATATATACATATACACACACACATTGCACATATGTATAGCAAAAAAGGAGCAAGATAGTGGCTTAAAAATGGGAAGATACCAAAAGAGCCATGGTGAAGCCCATGATGATGATAAGACAGCCCATGAGATTCATAGTAAATCTCTAAGTTGAACCAGCTTAACGGAACCATCACCCCCACATGAAAGAAAACCATTCGAAACAACTTGAATGTCTGTTACAGCAGCCTGCAGAGTTTCAAACTTTTGTCAAAATTTTAGAGTAAGTTGTATTCTATTATACACAACAAAGTATTGAAGTAAGAGGGTAAAATGGTACCCTAACAACTCCTCCAAAGCCTCGTGAAATAGGTTGAATGAAGGTATGCCTATCATGCAATTTTGGCCAGTGATATACTAACTTTGCATTTGTAGCATCCCAAAGCTTTACTTCTCGGTCTTTGCTGCCAGTTAAGAAAAAACTGGTATTTGGGATCGCTGAAATTTTGGTAATGCTCCCTACAAGTGGAAGGGGTTTAAAACTCAAACTGTGTAGCTATAGTAGATAATATTAGGAGCCATTAATGGTTCGATTCGGGCTATTTTTCATCTCTAACGGGTACTATAAGTGAATAGCTTAAAATGAAATGTATAACTTTTGTCACTATATTTGACAAATTAAATTTAAGTTTGGACATCTGTATATCGGGTCAACCCGATGCATGCCTAAATAACAAGTTTTGACCCGTTATGAGACCTGCCAGAACCACTACATCTAAAGCAGGATACTTTTTAGTACCTGAGTGAGCCTTTGGTATGTACCACAGCATCCCATTTCGATTCTGATCCCCATGTTTATTTTGTAGGCCCGCTGTTGAAGATGCATTAAACTTTTGTTCATTGTTATCAGAACTCTTATGTTTTTTTGGTCTTCCGGTAGCTATGTAACGGAAATCATGAACTCCAACATCCCCACCCTTTCCACCAGTCACAATAAAGGGTGAAATAGAACCACTTCCTATGTCATTAGCAAATACACAAATAAAGCGTGCACCACCTAAAAAACATACACATTATACATCATGAAGACGCCGTGGCTCAGACTAAGTAGGAAAAAAATGTCAAATTATGAACCTTCATGACACATGATGGAAGCTCGAGATGTTGCGGGTGGAGCAAGCATATCCCATATAACAACATTAACATTATTGGAGCTATAACCTACTGCAGCCACAATTGATCCACTTGAAGTAACATACGTCACATCCCTGCAGCACAAGCATAAATTGTTTTAACCTTCAACTCATCAAGAAAGAAAATTAAATGAATGGGTAAAAAGTGTAGCTATTTCAACCCATTTAGTCATTTACTAATAAATGGGTCGGTTTGGGTTATTGATTATCACTAATGGGTAAATTGTAAAAATAAATAACTTAATAGGAAATCAGTGACAAAGTGTTTTTTAATTCATAAACCCTCCTAGCGGCAGACAATAGGCTTAATTACCTCAATCGTGTCTACTAAGAATTCAGACAATAATGAGATGATTGCAGTCATTCCGATTAGCAAAATGATTCCACTTCAAAGCCCATTCACGGGGGTTTCATCATCATTCACATCATAAAATATACTACAGAGACAAAATATACTTGATCAAACCAAATCTGAAAATATACTACAGAGACAAAATTTATACTTGATCAAACCAAATCTGAAAAAACTACAGAAATCAATCTTGAAACATACTTGAGCCAATTTAAAATTTCACTTTCACAAAAATAACTTGTGGAGATCTTCAGTCCAAGTTATCGATATATATGTTTCAAGAATACCTATGGCATGGTTTGTAATTCCCAGAGTACGTTAATTAATTCAAGTTATTGGTGGTGGTTGGCTCGGCGGAATCTCTTGTTGGTAGCAGCGGTATTGGTTATTGTGGAGGCGACAGAATCTAATGGTAGTGGTTATGTGGCTGTGGGTTTTTGTGTTTGGGTTTGAGTTGTACGGCGGCGAAAGAATGGGGTGAGGGTTGTTAGGGTTTTTGTTACAAAGAGAACGAATGGTGATAGCGAGTTAAAATCATAAATGTCTAAATGTCTAATGAATATCCAGTTGTGTTGCCATAGTATAGAACATTAAGTATAGTGGACTTTCCTTAGTGTTAGAAGGGTATTATGGGCATTGACCCAAAATTCAGTTTTTCACTTTTCACATTTGACTATTTATACATTATAAGTAGTTAAGATTAAGACTAGACGAGTATCCGTGCATAGCAATAGAGGTTTCTATTGGCAGACAATTAACGATATGCGATATTGTGGTAAGTGTTTCATATAACGTTCAAAATAGATATTGAAAATATCAAAGTGTAATTGCAAACAGTTGTAACATGTGATAATTCAACTCAAGCAAAAATTTTATTATGTATAAAAAACATATAAAAACAATTAGCAAAAAAAAATTACATCAATATAACTAACAATGCACGTTACTCGTGGCGTAAAACTTCTTAGTACACGACATTTGAAATCTAGACTCCTCCTTGACCGAACTATTTGACTGGCTTCACTAATACCTTTGTAGATTTACGTGATATCCTTCTAGACAACGCAACATAAAGCTAACCATGCGAAAAAATAGAGTCTGACAAATAGACACGCACATTTGGAATTGCTTGGCTCTGAGCTTTATTGATAGTTATCGCAAAGCTAAGTCACACAGAGAATTGCGTTCTTTTTAGTTTTGACTTTTGAGTTAAAGTTTATGCTTTTCCTGACACTCTTATGCATCTCAACTTTGCTTTGACCCGCCTCTTTTAACTTTTTGCGCAACCAAAAAATATAACCCTAGGCTTTTCTTTCTCAAGTGTTTAACAACTTATTAACAAGATTCGTCCTTTTTTTGTCAATCAACCCAACAACTCTTTTTTATTATTTTATTTTTAAAGTTTTTTGGCTAGCCCAGTTAACATCACAAACGAAATATGAGTCCAAATAGTTAATCCACAAAACAACTTTAATAAAAGATCTACTTAATCCTAAAATATCTCAAATGTATCCTTATTTTTTTCTCTAATTTGCCGCCCCCATCTCCTAATTTCACTCTCTAAAACGCAATCGCCAAATACATATGATATCGTTCTTATCTAATCACTCCATTAACAATCTAACTCCACCCTTATTACTCCTTAATAAATCATAAACGCGGATCCTATCGCAGGGAAATGAAAAAGTGTGTTTGTCGTCTTCCACTTCACTGCGACGACAAGATCTCGACGAAGAAGAACGGCGAAGATAACCACCTATGTTCCAAATAATTGCAGCCACCATCCCACTTTTACAAACACACATAATACAACCACTAAACATACAGGAAACTACCAAAATAAAGGTCAAATTTACAGATCTAACTTATATGAGTGGTAGTTTATAGTTGTTTACTAAAACCAACAACAAAAGCACCTACCCGGCTAGATCTGAACGAAGAGGACAAACACACATAAACCAACAACAAAACTACCTAGCCGACCATAACAACCAAGAGAGATGTTGGTTATGGTGGCGGTAGTTTCAATGGCAGCAAAGAAGGGCTACATGCATGTTTTTTTAAGAGAGAGATGAAGCATAGGTTGGTGATGGGGGCTGGTGTGCTATTTGGATAGATGGGAAATGAAAGAATGGTGGGGTTTTTGTGTTTTTGTATTGTTTAGTTATGGATTACAGCCGTATAATGCCGGTGCAAATCCTAACAAAAGAAATACAGTTATGTGATTGAAGAGTTGTCGAATTAAATAGTTGCAGAAAATGTATTATAGTGATCGATTGAAGAGATTGGCATATAGTTTTCTCACTTGCTATATTGTTTCCTTGAGCAAGTTACAGACATTAATTGGCATATACTTGCTATATTGTTTCCTTGAGCAAGTTACAAGTTACATACATTAATTGACATATAGTTTCCTCAATTAAAATTCAGTTTTGACTCACGAATTCCATCCATTAATTCTCTTTAGTTTTGACACTACATACTCACTTTATAAGGGCATTTTCGTCATTGACCAAAAATTCAGCATTTCACTTTTTCACTTTGACTGTTTGCTCTTTATAAGTAGTGTAGATAAATAGTATAGATGACACATTCTACCTTCTGATTTTCCCGAGATGTTTATTAGCAAAAGGAGATTATGTGGAACTTTCAACTCGTGAAAATTTATAACTATTAAGTGACTTTTTTTATTGCAAATTAGTAGAATATAATGTTCATAAGAAACGGTTATCTGTTTATTTCAAGTAAATAAGCACTTTAGGGGGTGTCTGAGATTGCTTATTCAAACAGCATGTATAGTATAATATAATTATAAGCAGGTTCCGACATGTTTAATACATACATATTTTCATTAATATGCCGATTTTAGCTAAACACTCAAAACTACTCAATCAAATTCAATTAACTACATGTTGATCATATTGTTTACTGGTAAAGGCTACAACATGTACCTTTTGGATATTGTTGTCTCCCAACATGTTTCTTCTTATACCAATGCAAAACAATAAATCAATGGAAACTATGATTAGACATTCAAATCCTTTTTAAGTGCGCTGAGCATGCATACTTCAATCGGTCAATCCGTTGAGTTAATCAATCAAATAAGTATGCAAAGCTGCAATTAAGTGTGTCATTTCAACAAACACTTTGCGTGCATCTTCATACAATGATATTACATTATCAACCTTGAAACTGAAAACTTGAAAAAAATGAAGTAAACGAAGAGATAACATAGCCAACTGATTATATATCTATAAAGTTACCTTATTTTGTCAAAGATGTCATCTATAAAAGTTGTCTGTTGTCAACAAAACCTAACAAAAAACATAAACCAAATTCGAAACCAAACTAATGATCAAGGGATGAAGTTCAATTAGAGTTTCAACACAATAAGCTTGGTCAAGTTACAAAAAAAACCTACTAATCTCATTCAAACCCTATCAACTCCTAAACATAACTCAATTTCGTAATCTAAAAGCCTATGAGACAGAAATTATTACTTACAGCAATACATATTACTAGACGAGTACCCGTGCATAGCAACGGGATTTTATAGCGGCAGATAGTTGTAGCGATAAAAAAAATTTATGGTTTATAAACGAAGAATAATTAAAGTTTGAGGATTTAGGGATTAATTATAATGTTTTGAAATCCGGTTTGAACCGGCCGGTTCCACCGGTTGAACCTATTTCAATCAAAAAAAGGGGTCAAATAAAACATGTTGTTATATTTTTGAAACCCGGTTAGACTCGAAAATTGGTTTTGTATATAATCAATTCAACATTTCATATATGCATTAATTGCATTAAATATTCAATATTTTTTTTACCCATTTTTTAACAATTCAACATTTCAATAAGTGAAGAATTCAAGTTTGACTATTTTTCCTTTGTATGTAGACAAATATCAACAAATCGATATAGCTTTGATATTCTATGATTGTATTCAATCAACTTAAATAGAATCATAAATGAGTAATAAAAAGGGGATATATATGTTAATTACCAAGTTACCATGCCTTGTGCCTTCAATTTACCATCCGAACTGTTTTTTTTTTTTTTTTTTTTTTTTTTTTGTGATGAAAAGATGACTTGACCTATGGAGTGTGATTCATAGACGGTTTTGAATTGATTGAAAGTTTGAAAATGCCAATTTCATTTTTAGGATAATGGGGAAGGAATGGCTGAATTAGGGCTTGAAAAATATTGGGGAGAAATTTGCGGATAATGAAACATGTCATATTTTAAGTACATGTTATGTCTAAACTTTTGCCACGTACTTGATAATTATCTTGATTTAGTGATATTATAGAGATTTTGAATTTTTACCTAAAGTTTTGTAATAATTATTTTGAACCCTAAACTATATGTTGAAATCGTATAATATCTTGGAGATAAAGCTCCATCAATTTCGACCCCTATAGTCTCGCCTCATATTTACACATATAATGTCGGTTCTACTATCACAAATAACCGACAATTTAAAAACACGTACATATCATCAATGCAATTTAATACACGTACATTACCAAATTTGGAACCCACGCTCCCTCCTTTTTTGATATATATATATATATATAACGTGTTTTCCTCCTCCCATTCATACGAACAACAACACAAATAACAAAACACACACAAAAGTCTGCTAGTTTTTCTCTCTCAAAAGTTCAAGTGTTCGAGGGTGTTCTAAGGCGTATTCGTTATCTGTAAGGTGGTTAATTGCTGTGGTTCGTGATTCGTGGGCGTGTTCTTGTTCTTTTGTTTCTCCTTGTCTTGTTAACAATAAGGTATCACATAATCACTCTTGCTTTCAATTTGACACACAAATATGTTTATAATCTAATTATCTGAATCTATAAAACACAAAAAACCTAATTCGTTAATATGCTATCTGATCTATCTAATGTAGTTCTGTTCGTAATATATATGAGTCGATCATGTAGGGTTGTTTAGGGTCTAAACGTGGCTATATTAACCTATGAAACGTGTGACGTAATCAGATTTAAAAAGGAATAGATGTAGGGATTTGTTTGATCTTGATAAACCTATATGTCGTAAATCTTTATTTGTCGATATGTTGTTTATATGTGATCTAAATTAGTCGAATCATGTCTTTTAAAACATGTTTAGATCTGGTCTGAATGGTGTAAGAGTTGTGGTATTGGTTTGGTTAAACTTAAGTCATTTGCTGTCTTGCTTTCTATGCTGCGGGTCATGTTCCGATGAGTTTATTTTATGTTCTTATTGCTTATTGAGATTTCAAAAAGCTGGTAAGGCGACTTTTCCTAGCTTATGTAAGCCATAAGCTCGATATATAACGCTCGAAAGGAACCTTCGGGTGTTATATATCGAGCTTATGGCTTACACAAGCTAAAAACTCAGGTTGATTGAATTGACTTTTCAAAATTTTAGTGAACGATAAGCCTACATAACAAGATCATCCAATGATCCAAACACCCCCTTTAGTATAACCGGATGCGTTTTTGTGTTTCTTTAGTGTTAAGTACTATTTCATTAATGTTGTTAGGCCTAGCTAAGTAATCCTATGATATGCATGCCTTTAAAATTGTCCCTATAAACTAACTGTTATTTTATAATTGTATTGCATCAGGAGGATTGTGCAATATATATGGAGACGATGAAATCAGAAAATGGCCTAACTTTTATTTACAAGGACCGAATAAAGAATAATGTAGTGACCATTCATCAAGGAAACCCGATGAAGTCATCAGTGACCATTGAAGGAAAGCAAGTGATATTGAGGCCTGATACCATGAGTACAATGAAATCAAAAAATGGCCAAACTTTTATTTACAAGGACCGAATAAAGAATAACGTAGTGACCATTCATCAAGGAAACCCGATTGAATCATCAGTGACCATTCATCAAGGAAACCCGATGAAATCGTCAGTGACCATTGAAGGAACGCAAGTGATAGTTCAAGGAAACCCGATGAAATCATCAATGACCATTCATCAAGGAAACCCGAAGAAATCATCAGTGACCATTGAAGGAAAGCAAGTGATAATTCAAGGAAACCCGATGAAATCATCAGTGACCATTCATCAAGGAAACCCGATGAAATCATCAGTGACCATTGAAGGTAAGCAAGTGATAATTCAAGGAAACCTGATGAAATCATCAGTGACCATTCATCAAGGAAACCCGATGAAATCATCAGTGACCCAAACAGTAGTGTCAGAACTTGACGTCGAAAGACAAAGAAACCGTCTAAATGTTGCAAATGCAGTTGCTGACGTCCGTGTGGCTGCAGAACACAGTAACTTGACGGAAGCAAGATTAATGGTCGGGGGTTGCCAGAAAGAGTTACGGGAATTAGGGTCAGAACTGAAGGAAATGAGAGAGGGAATGGCTAACCCCCCACCAAAAAAAAGCAATCGTCAAGATAAATCTATGCATTCTCAGCGCGGCAAACTCTACAGTTTTTGCTGTTTAAATTTGTGTCGTTATTTTAGTTTTAAAAAAGCAAAAGTAAGCTTGGGTTGAAAATTATTGATCAAGATATATTATCCATGAGATTCTTAATATAATACTTGTTGCATTGTTATTCGGAAGTAGTTAGGATCTTTATAGCAAGTTACTAATTTATTTAAAGATAGGCTTTGGTTGGATTGTGATTTACCCTATGTCTGTTAGGGTATAGATTCTGTAAGTCCTTAATTTCACTTTTAGTTCATCATTCTATTTCATAAGCTTTGGATTAGATCTGTGTTAGTGTAGTTGTCTGCTGTGGATTGCTTATATTTGATCATGTTACTAGCTATATTTAATATATTTGAGTCTGTTTGGACATTTATCTTTGATTCGCTTTGAATCTGTTCCTATTATGCATCATATTATTGATCTGTGATTCTGAGCTCTGGTTGTTCATTGTTGTTGATTGCTGTCAATTTAGCTTTAGTTGATAGATTTACAACTGTTGTGATTATTGCTTTGGAGATTGATAGTTTAAATCTAAGTTTGATAGCGCAGTTGTGTTTTTAGAGGATGTTTGGATCAGTTGACTTCTTTAAGTCAAAAACTGATTTGGCCATTTAGTTTTACTTTGTTCTGTCATATTATGATTAAAACAGTAGATTAGAATGGAAATTGAGTAGGTTCAGTTAGTATTTAAGAGTTTACATCAGTAGTGAAAATTGTGGGGATTTAAGAGGTTTAAGCAGTTGTATATTAGAATCAGTAGCCATTGGTAATATTAGTTATTAAAAAATAGAATCTTAAGTAGTCATTTCAGCATTTTAGTTGTACAAATTTCTGGTATTAGGCTTTTGTTAGTAATGATTCATTTTTCACCCACTTTAACCCATTGCATCAGCAGCCTCTTAATCTTTTTTCACCTTCAATTTTAATTGAGTTAGATTTAGATTTAGGTTTGATAATCAGTTAGTAGTTTAATCTTCATTTAGGATAGATTAGTTTTCAATTGAGAAGAACTTTTACTAGCTTATCTAGGTCCTTAAAGTAGCCTTCATCAACCTGTTTGTACCTTGCATCAATTATCTTTTGCTTAAATCCATTTTGTTTTTAATTTTGCATTTGCTTATTAATAGATATTTTCAGTTGAGATTTTTGTCTATTTCTTATTCGGTTGCTGTCTTTGTTTACCCCCATTTTAATGAACTTTTAGGAAAGCTTATTCACAGTTTTTACTTTTTAACAAGCTAGGAACCGTTTTTTTTTTTCTTGTTTTACCTTGCACCAGTTACTGTCCCAACCGTTTGATTTATAAGCAAATATCTGGCTTATCAACAGAATTTAGTGTTTGCAATTTGATTAGCTGGTAGTACTCATTCGTGTTCTTATTCATGTAATGGCTTTTAGGATTTAGGAATAGATTTCACTAGCTTTTCACTAGCATGTACTGTATTGCTGTTGCAGCCTTGGTTTTTCATCATCTCTGCACCAACTTGCCCCTTTCAAGCTGTTTTAGAATCCCTTCATAAGCTCTAAATTAGCTCAATTTTGTTCTATGTGATCATTGCTAATTTGTTCTCATTCATCTTAGCTCTTTAATGCAGTAGCTTACCTGATATAGCTTGTTTAATTAGCTTCTTTTGCCTCACTAGTTGCCTTTAGGACTGATTGTTTTCTTGTATGCTCAGCTTTTAGCTTTTGTTTGTTTCAGTGTGTTTAGCTTATTATAGCTTGTACTTCTGTTTGTTTTAGCTTTTTGAAGTTGCCTCTAGTTTAGTTTGAATTTATGCACCCCTAGGAGTAGCTTGTTGGCTTGTTAGAATAGCTTTAGCTTTTAGAAATTCTTTTTTCTATGCATTAGTGTTAACTGCTAGTCTCTCTTTTTATCTGCTTCTTTATTGAGTTTTATAAATAGTGTAGTCTTAAAAAGTGTTTGTTTTCATATGTTTAACAAGATTGTTCAAAAAGTTTTTCAAAAATAAAAGTTTTGCAAAAAGGGATCCAGGGGATTCGAACCCTGGTCTCTACACAGTTAACACCTCACACACCACACAGAACAACAATTGTCAATTCACCCTTGGGATTTTTATGCTAGGACTTGCACTTTTAAATCTCTTATACCTTTTTTCTTTTTCTCTTCTTATTAGCTTAATAAATCTGTTGAGCTTATTACTAGTTTTTCCAAAACTGTTTTTTTATTTTTTTTATTTTTCCCAAATTAGTTAGCAAACAGAGTATTTCCTGAAAAAGTTTCAGATTTTTTTCTTTTTATTTAGTATTTTTAGTCATTTATCTTGTTAAAATTAGTTCTTAATTCATATTAAATAAATAAAAGTTGAGAAAAAATATTTTTTTTTACTAAAAATTTCTTTTGTCTTTTAGAACGTAGAAAACTCAATTTTATGCCCGTAGGATTAGCATAGCATTGATTTCACTTTTTAATTTGCACACATACGTTTATTTCAATTGTTTCTCGCGTTTTTAGATTAGGTTGCGTTTTAGGTTTAGATAGCTTTGCATAATTGTTTCTTGTGCTTTATTTTGTACTTTTTAGTGACATTTCATTTTCTCGTAGTTATAATTACCCAAAATCTCACATTTTCTACTATTCACAACACGAATAACAAACCGAAATCACGATTCCATTCAATCTTCGTTGGGAGAACGACCCGGGGAAATACTTTCACCGGTATTTCTTCGGAAACACAAACCTATAGTAAAACGACTCGTATCAAACACCCTCCATGTTAAAGGTGCTTAATAACTTGTGGCAAAGACCCCAAGTCAAATTATCTAGTAAATGCTTACATGTACTCTACGCGCTTGATTTATACAGTCACTTGATCTATACATTTGCAGACTTGTAGCCCACTTTAAATACATGCAGTCACTTGATCTATTGAAACAACCACCTAATTGGGTAAAGGGTGTTTAGATAAGCTTATTAGTGTCCAAACATACTTATTTGTCTTTGACCATCCTAGAAAATCTTGTCTCTAACAGAGTATTAAGCTCATAAGCTAATCAGTAGAAGCTTTCAAAAATAGGCTAGCCCAAACAACCGTCAAATAAGCAATTCGAACCACCCACACCAATTTTTCTATCACAGTTTATAAAAAAAGATCAAATAGTATACCTTCTCATCAGTTGCAGCTCCATCACACGATGTAAACAATGTAAACAGGAATCATCTAATTAAAAAATAAAACACCTGGTTTGTAAGTTTACATGCAACACAGCTTGATCAAGACAAAGACATTTGATAAGTTAAAAAAACAAACAGAGATGGAAGCAAGCCCCGAAAATCCAATCCAACCAAGCCCCATGGCACAATACTGAGGAAGTACATAAACAGATTAATATTAGGTTCAGGAAAATATATATATATATATATATATATATATATATATATATATATATATATATATATATATATATATATATATATATATATATATATATATATATTGGCTTAAACCAATAACCATATCTATTTTGACTTCATATTTGTCTCTTAAAATCTAATTAGATGGAACATAGGGTCTTCAATAGAGGCATGCAAATTGCAGGCATGTAGCTCAGGCTTAAACTATAAAATTGTAGCCCAAGCTCACTCGACTTGATTGTACACCATCATTATCTATGACTTAACTAAGTTCATAAGCCATAATAATCCAATGTCAAAAAACAGTTTTGCCACTTCCACCAAAAACTATGTAGCCATTAGAAGGCGATGTGTGTTTTTGTATGAAAACATTATTTAGCATTAGCACTTACCGACAATGGGCCAAGCCCAACAACCAAATAAGCCTTGTAAGTTGATGCCATAATTGTAGCCATTCTTGCCAATCCATGCATGACTGCAACCCGTAGTCTTCTGGGATCTTCAAATCTAAAAAGGGCAATAATTCAAAAGAACGGGTATTAATTTTAGATGGTCAGCATATAAATCGAAACCTATTGATTCAATAGATAGTAACCTACACAAAATGCTTCAAAAACTCATGTTATCATTTGTGTAGCCCAACTTTTATTGAAAAAATTATGTGACATGGCATACCTTAGGTCCTTTGCCATCAATCCACCCTCATGAACACTCACCATCACATTTGAAGCAGCGGTTTGTATCAGTGAGACCCTTAACCTAGAAAATCAAGTCATGGTTAATTTCACAGCTCAAATAAATAATAAAATTCACAGATGCATAAAAAATAAATCTCTAAAATCAAAATCAAAATAAGAATCCATAATGGAAATCATATTTTAAGGTTTAATTAATCTAATGCACACTAATAAAGGAAAAACATGGGAAATAAGCTGACTTAATCATATTTCAAGGTTTAATTAATCTTCTGTTGCACTTTAAGCTGACTTAAAAGTTAAGGGCCTTGAATAAATTTAAAAAATTTCTTTTTATGACATATACTTTGTTGAGTATAGGCCATACCAAGTGAAAAACATGAGAAATAAACACTGATTGATTGAGATAAAGGTAATGAAATATTCAGTGTGACATAATCACTTTTAAAACAAACGAATGATAGATATACACCTTAAGTTGCCCTAGATGAACCTTCTGAAAGGTACTCCATGATAATACAAAAAATGATAGTTTTCTGCACGCAGCTACAAACTGCAGCCACATAAAACAATATAAAATGATTGATATTTTTTTATAATAACTATCAATGCCGAACACGAAGCCGCAAAAACACAGTTGTGCATGTAATGTACAATTAAAGGAAAAGAGAGTAATTTACGTGCCCATATTCATGGAAATAAAGCACTGCTAATTTATGTCGTGTTGCAAAGAGAATCAAAAATTAATATAGTTACCTATTTGGAAGGTTTGAGAGCTACTGACAAATGAACCCGTAACCCAACCGGCCCATTATTAAACTTCTAATAAAATCTGAATCTAAATGTTATTTAGCAAAGATTATGCAGGCTATTAAAATTTGTAAATATAAGTAGACTATAAATAATAAGAAAATCAGTGAAATTTGTCACCTGCTATGGGAAGCGAGAATTATCTTTTAACTTGATAGTCTAGAAGTCCAGTTGCACGATGACATGTCTCAAGTGCAAGACTTGCATCCATCGATACTGTTACAACCTAGATAAGCGTACATTTTAGTATTATATAGTGTATGCAATGTTAGGATCACATAGGTATATATAGAGGCAAAAGACCAGCACCTCAAAGTTCACAATAGGAGCAGCAGAGGCAACATCTAACATGCAAGAATGTCGCATACCTGATACGTGAGTTGTTCATAACCGCAAAGTTCAGAAAAGGAGCAGCAGAGGCCTATGACACGATCAAGGTGATCTGCAACCACTATAACCAATCAATGTCCAAGCCACCTACATTAAACACACATACGAAACGCATTCAGACATTATCACAAACACTTGGTGTGCATCCTTAAAACATATATACAAAAACTCATTCAGTTCAAGCATTATAACAAAACATTTGGTGTGCAACCTTAAAATAACAAACATAGTCACTAAAATCTATCCCATAATATATAAAAATTATAATGAAAACAAACCTAATTTGAATTAACTAAATTGATTAGTGACTGTGGATGAAGAATAAAAATCAAATCTTTAAAAACACATATGAAAAATAAAAACTTAAACTAAAATCAGAATATTCAATTCAGTAAATTAAGTACCTGTAATTGCCATCAACATACCGAAGAATAATAGTTTCATGGCTTTTGTTCAAATGACAGTTAATCGATTTATTGTTTTTGTTTTCAAGAATTATATTATGAGCATTCACATAGCAAATGAATAGTGAATTATGCCATGATTTTTCGTGTGATATGAGTTTGAAATGGCTGGGTGATTATGTGAAACGGAAGAAAAGCATGAGATATGAGATAATTGAATTGAATGGTTAGCTGTAAATGATAAAATAATTTATTATGCCTTTAAAATTGCCATTGCTATTTCAATTAGAATCCCATAATTTTAGATAAATTTGAATGAAAATTTGAATAGTTTAATTGATTTGAATCGTATAATTTGAAAATGCCGATTAAGCAGGGGTTTCAGTTTTGATAGCATGAGATAAATGAGGAATTATTAAAGCATTACACTTTTTTTTTTGAAAAGTCTATCACAAAAAAGCATGTGCTTCGCTGGTTGACACTCTCGAGTGTGGGCGCTGATGACTCATATTATCTAGTCAGCACTTCATGCCAAGTGGCATTTACCTTTCATGGTACAGCTTTCAAAGCATCAAGTACAACTAATAACTTGTCTCATATATATGTAAAGATAAGTACAAGTTATGACCCTGACTTATTCTAGATAATTGTAGTCGATAATGTTTATGTTATGGGAATGACATAAGCATATATAGAATATTTGTAAAGTTTAGATTAAGTGGATCGGAAATGATGATTTTACAAGATATTTGTAGGTAGATAAAGTATCTTGACCAAATGGGATAAACCAAAGTATCTCTTACCAAACAAGATAAACCAAAATATCCTGACCAAATGAGATAACCCAAAGTATCCACTACAACTAAAACAAACAGGATAACCCAAAGTATCCCCTACTGTAACACCCCCAAAATTTGGTACAGCAGAAGACTCAACAAGCTTTCGGGGTGCTACGGGGATTGGTATCCATTCAAAGTCATGAAAGAACGAGATAAAGTAAACATAAGAAAAACACAACCAAAATGGGTTTTAAGTTTACATTTATCCCAAGAATTATCCAAAGTAAGGCCCAATAGAAATAAATGTAGGTCCAAAATAATTTATCAGAGTTTTAGAAAATAGATCCATAACCGAGTGCCATAGCCAAGCCTCCAATCCAAGCATCCAAAGGGCATCACTTAATTACCTGAGAAAACGTGCTAAAAGTAAAGCTGGTGAGATCATAGGTTTAAATTCATAATTCAATATAGTGGACATATACGCAAAACGCTTGCTAGCTAGACTAGGCCTCAAACATCCAACCGAAATAATCCAACCAAAATAATCTAACCAAATCAAATCAACCCTATAGGTGCACGCTATAGCTCAAATCTATCCAATCAATAGCTTACCTAACTCAAGTCTAGGCCTCGCTCTATAATCAATCCAATAGCTTACCTAGTTCGGGACTAGGCCTCGCTCAACAACCAAATCAATAGCTTACCTAGTTCGGGACTAGACCTCGCTTAATCCTACCTAGTTCAATAAGCATAGCAAGTTTTAAAAATAAATAAAGCGATAATAGTCCACATAAAACATTTGCACGTTTCTCACCCCAAGTATTGAAACCAAAGTTCAAGAGTAAAAGTGGGGCTATGACTCACCTCAAGTCCAGCAAATCCTCAAAAGAAATCGATAGATGAAAGACGTAAGCAAATTCAAGTAACGGCAACTACAGACTCGGCACTTCCTAACAATATCAAACTCGTTCAGAAATCATTTCCTCAAAAATCAAATATTCCCATTCCCGAACGTATTCCATTAAACTTTCCAAAAATATCCATTTCTCGAATTATCTTCATATTAATTTGAAATTCGACGTTTGGTATCCATATGGGTGGAGGGTCGACACAACTCAAACCAAGAAACCACAACGAAAAGAAATAATAAACCATCTATAGGTCTAATATTAGCTCAATATATCATCTAAATAAATCATCGAAGTTTATCAAATCCGTCGATTTAATAATCTCCCATATTTATTTACGTAATATACCGCTCCAAGATTATACCCATCCTAAAGCACATAGCACAAAGAATACTACATGGTATATATCGTAGTCCAATAAATTCCCTATATATATCGTCAAATTGGCCAAATTCGTCAATTTAGCCAACTCCACGAGATATATAGTAGTTTATTATCCTAATACACGTACCACAACCTATGGGCGTCGTAGGATACGATGCCCATTAATATACTCATTTTATATAGCTAAATAAACTCGATTTAACCCGTCGATTAAATAAGCTACGTAGTTATAGAAAATGGTTATATTAATCGTCATATATCCGTGACCACACAAAAGTCACATAATAAAGCCCACTTGGACTTAAGTAACCACAACTCGTATAACTCGATAAGTTTTTCTAAATTTATAAAAAGTCATCATGTTTTTATTTATTACTTACCCGACATATTAGTTATCGACATTATTTATAGTTATTTATTTATAATAATACTCCCGACATTTATTGCACTATTCGCATAGTATAATAATTATCGTTATATTATTATAACGTTTACTCGTGATCGTTTTATTATTAATATACGCATTTATATATATATATATATATATATATATATATATATATATATATATATATATATATATATATATATATATATATATATATATATATATATATATATATACACACACATTTATCACGTCTATATACGTATATAAACGATTATATTATTAATAATATTATTACGAGTATTATTATTAATGTTTGATTTTTAATATTTATCGAGTTATAAGAATTTGGTCACATGTCCGAGTCATCACTCTCGGCTCATAGTCCAAGTCCAAAAATAATAACCAAGTCAAAATAAATAAATCAACTCCGTCCAAATCAATCCCAAATCCACGTGCTACAACATTAGGGTCCGACTACGGCACCCAACTAACCTATCTCCGTCAATCTAGTGTGACCGTCTCACAATCGGTCCCCAAATGCTCTTTTCGTCAACACAACTCCAAAGATAAAACCATGAGTCCGAAAATAATAAAGCAACAAACAATATTAGCCAACAATTATACTACAACCAAACAAATAAATACCACCCATACGGGTCGACCTACCAAGTCAAACCCGGGTCAAAATGACACCACAATAATATATCATGGGTCACGCCCGAGACCTCTAGGTCTCGGCTTGCTCTAAACGAGCCATACTAACCAAATGAACCCTCTTGGGTCGTCGGCCACAAATCAACAACAAAAATATACCAAACAACCATAAATCATCCAATACTCCAAATACTCATCCAAACATCCTCCAAATCCACAACTAATGACCAAGAAAAGTCAAGAAATCAAAATAAAACCAAAAATGGCACAAGCCGAGAGCATGAGCTCTCGGGTATGCCTCGACCCAATAACAATAACGAGCACCCGGATACCAAACGGATTTATATGACAAAAATATTAATTCCCCATCATTTTTAGTCAAGATTTCATCAAAACCTAACAAGAAATATTCGTGTACCCACGGTTTGAGTACAAATCGAAACACACGAGTTGGAACTCATTGTCACTCAACTTCAAAATGACTCCAAAACTTGATTTCTTTAAAAACCCTACAAGAAAAGATGAAAAAGATGGTGTATAGGTGGCGGTGGTGGTGATTTCGAAATGTTAAAGTGGTCCAAATCGCGCGTGAGTTGTACCAAAAGGTAGATCGGGACGAGGTGGTTAAGATGGTGGTGTTATTTTGTTTAGGGGAGGGGCGGTGGCGGCGTTATTGGTGGTTATAGGTGGCGGTGGTGTTGTTGTTTCAAAAAGAGAGAGAGAGTGAAAGTGTTGGTGATGAGGGTGAAGGTTGTGTTTGTTTGTGAAGCCCAAAAACCACAAGGACGATTTTATTATTTACTCCAACAAAAAAAATGATTTTTAATAATATTAATAATAATAATATTATTAAGGGTAGAGTGGGTTAGGTAACTTGGTGTAAAATACACGGACCAAACCCGAAACCTTTTTAAAACAAATCAACTCTCTCGAACCGAGCTCATTCCAAATAATCAAAAGTCTCGCGATACGTTCCAAAAATATAAATATCCGAACCAACATTTAAAATAATTAAAATTGTTAGGTTATCCTAGTGCTGGAGTCAATGTAGTGCCAAATAATGATCTCAAAAATAAATAATCACGAATGAACCAAACCAAACCATTAATTAATAATCAAATTCCATCAATAACGTACGATTAAAAATCGCATTCCAACGTTCACAAAATATCCCGTCACGATAAACTTTTCAAATATTCCAAAATTATAATTTTAAAGTAATGCAGGTTTTCAAAACGGCTCCCTAATTTTCCAGTTGTCACATCCTCCCAGCCTCAGAAGAAACCCGTCCCGGGTTTCACTCGGAAAAAACCATCTACGAAGTAAAAAGCTTCGGATATCTCATGCGAAACTCATCCTCACGTTCCCACGTGAATTCCGGTCTATGCCGCGAATTCCAACGAACTTTGATGAGCGGAATACGACTTCTCTTAAGTCGTTTAATCTCTCTATCCAATATCTCAATCGGCTCTTCCACAAAATTCAAACTCTCATCCACACGAATATCCTTAATTGGTATAACCGGCGTTTCTTCCGAAAGACACTTCTTCAAATTGCTAACATGAAATACATCATGAACTTTACTCAGTTCCTGTGGTAATTCCAACCGATAAGCCACGGGCCCAATTCTTTCCAAAATGAGAAATGGTCCAATGTAGCGGGAATTAAGTTTCCCACGTTTCTCAAAACGTATCACACCCTTCCAAGGCGAGACTTTCAGCATCACTTTGTCTCCAACCTGGAATTCTAGGGTTTTACGTCTCTGATCGGCGTAACTTTTCTGCCTATCTCTAGCTGCTTGCAATCGATCTCGAATCTGCGTTACTTTCTCAGCAGTTTCCAAAATAAGCTCAGGGCCTGTGAGTTGGCTATCTCCAACTTCAGCCCAACCAATAGGTGAACGACATTTACGACCATATAAAGCTTCAAATGGTGCAGCTTTAAGACTTGTGTGGTAGCTATTGTTATAGGAGAACTCTGCAAGGGGTATATATTTCTCCCAGCCTTTACCAATGTCTATTATACATGCATGAAGCATATCCTCCAAAGTCTGAATAGTTCTCTCACTTTGACCATCGGTTTGGGGGTGATATGCAGTACTCATATCAAATCTCGTCCCCAAAGCGGTTTGAAGTGATCACCACAACGCTGACGTAAAGCGGCTGTCGCGATCAGAAATAATCGATATCGGAACTCCATGACAAGAAACTATCTCCTTTACATACAACCTCGCAAGTTTATCAACACTATCATCTTCACTAATCGCCAGGAAATGAGCAGACTTAGTCAATCGATCCACAATTACCCAGATAGCGTCACAACCGCTAGCTGTCTTTGGTAATTTGGTAATACAGTCCATCGTAATCCGCTCCCATTTCCAAACCGGGAGTTTTGGCTGCGTCAATAATCCTGACGGTCTTTGATGTTCGGCTTTAACCTTAGAACATGTCAAACACTTACTAACATACAATGCTATATCTGCGTTCATATTTGGCCACCAATATAACTTTTTCAAATCCTGGTACATCTTGTCAGACCCAGGATGAATAGAGTATCTTGACTTATGCGACTCATGCATAATCAACTCGAATTCCTCCATACAATGGTACCTAACTTCGATCTCCAAAACATAATACTCCATCAGAACGCTTAACAAATCCCTTCTCATTTTTTTGCCATCCCAAATATGTTCTCAGCAGGTCGATTTTCTGCTTTCAACGCTTCCATTTGAGCTTCTAATATTTGAGACGGTAATGGCGATACGATAGTCATACCTAATGACTTAACTCGTAACAGTGGCATTCTCTCCTTTCGACTAAGAGCATCAGCAACAACGTTTGCTTTACCAGGATGGTAACGAATTTCACAATCATAATCGCTTAGCAACTCAATCCAACGTCGTTGTCTCATGTTGAGCTCTTTTTGATTCAAGATGTGTTGTAGACTTTTGTGATCCGTGAATACAACACATTTGGTACCATACAGATAATGTCTCCATCTCCTTAAAGCAAAAACCACAGCACCTAACTCCAAGTCATGGGTGGTGTAGTTCTTCTCGTGCTTCTTTAGCTGTCGGGAAGCATAAGCTATCACCTTCTCTCGTTGCATTAACACAGCTCCTAAACCTTTATGAAAAGCGTCACAATAGACGACGGATGTCCTCGTTACCTTCAGCTAACGCTAAGATAGGAGCACTACAAAATATCTCCTTAAGTAATGGAAATGCTTCCTCTTCCTTATCTCCCCATTCGTATTTAACACTCTTTTGAGTCAATTTGGTCAACGGTTTTGCTATCTTCGAAAATCCCTCAATTAATCTTCGGTAATAACCGGCTAATCCCAAAAATTGACGAACTTCTGTTGGGGTCGTTGGTTCAGCCCAAACTTTAATCGCTTCAATCTTAGCAGGATCTACATGAACTCCTTGCCTATCAATCACATGACCCAAAAATTGTATCGTCGGAATCCAAAATTCACATTTAGAAAACTTGGCATACAGTTTCTCCTTCCTGAGCAATTCTAAGATAAGCCTCAGATGCTCCTCATGCTCTTTCTCACTCTTCGAATAAATTAGAATATCGTCGATGAACACAATCATGAATTTATCTAAGTAAGGCTTACACACCCGATTCATGAGGTCCATGAATACCGCCGGTGCGTTAGTCAACCCAAACGGCATCACCTGAAACTCGTAATGCCCGTAACAGGTTCTGAAAGCCGTTTTCGGAATATCTTCCTTGCGAACTCGAAGTTGATGATATCCCGATATCAAATCGATCTTTGAATACACACTCGATACTTGAAGCTGATCGAACAAATCGTCGATCCTCGGTAACGGGTATCTATTCTTCACCGTTAACTTGTTTAACTCTCGATAATCAATACACATACGAAACGATCCATCCTTCTTCTTCACAAATAAGACCGGGGCTCCCCAAGGCGAAGAACTTGGTCTTATAAATCCCTTTTCGGCTAACTCCCCTAATTGTTTCGACAACTCTTCCAGATCAGTAGGTGCAAGACGATAAGGCGCTCGTGCCATGGGTGCGGCACCAGGTATCAACTCATTCTGAAATTCTACTTGTCTAGTAGGCGGAATTCCCGGCAAATCATCGGGAAACACATCCGAAAAATCACGAACTATAGGCACATCTCCAATGCACCTTTCCTTCTTCTCCTTCCCTCCTTTCTCAGAAATTTGAGCTAAGAAAAGGCAACATCCTTTTTCCATTAGCTTCGGTAATTTAGTGCAAGATATGACCGCTAATCTAGATGGGCCTCTCAATTCCTTTCGATCTCCTGGTTTGTTCAGAATCTCCTTGCCGTAAGGCACACGTACGATCTTCTCATCGCAAAGTATATGAGCACGATACTTCGACAACCAATCCATACCAATAATGACATCAAAACTTCCTAACGTGACGGGTAGAAGATCTATGTTGAAAGGACGATTCAGAAAGTTTAACGTGCAACCGCGAATGATAGTCCTAATCCTCTCTATGTTCCCATTGGCTAACTCTACATCATAACCAATTCCTAAGGCCATCGGGGGTTTCTCTAGTAAAGGTGCAAACTTAGTGGACACAAAACTCTTATCGGCACCAGTATCAAATAGTATGGAAGCATAACGATTATTGAGAAGGAACATACCAGTAACGACGTTCGGATCTTCTCCTCTCTCGTTTCCAAGCGCATACACTCTTCCATGAGTAGCTCCAGCTTCCACACGTTGGTCCCCATTATCTTGTCGTCCACGGTTTCCTCCAGTTCCACGGTTTCCATGATTGTACCCATTACCACCCGATCCTTGATTTCCTCGGTTCCACGATTCCCTACACTCATTCCTGTAATGTCCCTTCTTTCCACATCCATAACAAGTAACATTTGCCTTACTCATAGTTTCAGGAGTAGCTTGAACCATAGCAAGTGGTCGAGCTCTACAGTCCTTAGCTATGTGTCCCATCTTAGAGCAATTCTTGCACACCATAGTACATCGTCCAGAATGATTCCCATAATATCGGTTACACTTGGGTGCATTTCCATTGTAGCTCTTCTTATCTCCATCTCCCATAGCATAAGCTCTAGTAGTTGTTTGTCGCTTGTTTCGATGATCATTACCCTTAGAATGATTATCCCTCTTCCTCTTTTCATTCTTGTCTTTCTCAGCTTCTTCCAATACCAACGAGTCCATCAATTGTTGAGCGATAGTGATAGCCTCATGAATGTTTGCAGGCTTTGCAGAAATCACATCGTTCCTTGTAGCTAACGGCAATCCATCGGTATACCTCTCAATCCTTTGAGTCTCAGTCCTAACCATATCGGGATAAAGTAAGGCTAACTCTCGATAACGGCGATTGTAAGTTGCCATATCGGTACCTTTCACCTTGTGGTTCCAGAACTCAATCTCCAGCTTCTTAATCTCATTCCTTGGGCAGTAAGTCTGAATCAGCAAAGACTTAAATTGCTCCCAAGTCATAGCATAAGCCACATCACTCCCAACCGAATTACGGTAACTGTTCCACCAAGTTAAAGCTTCATCCTTGAACGTAAAAGAAGCAAACTTTACCTTCGCATTCTCCGCACAACCGCTGACATTAAACATTGACTCAGTCTTCTCTATCCACCTGACCAAGTAGACCACTCCTTCAGTTCCACCAAACTCAATAGGTCCACAAATTCGAAACTCCTTGTAGTTACATCCATTAGCACGAACAGGTGGAAATGTTCCAGCAGAATTGTTGGAATCATTTGACTCAGCTAGTAGCTTAGCAACTCGTTCTTGATCCACAGTAGGTGTGTTAAGTGGAACATGATCATTGTCTCCCTGGACCTCAACATTTTGATTCCTGTTGTTGCGGTTAGTAGTGTCCAGGTTATCAGGAGTAGGGGTTTCAACATTTCGAGTAGGACGGCGTCCTCGGCGACCAGGGGTAGTTGTGGCAGTTCCAGTTCGGGTAGCTCTAATAGTGTTTCGTCATACAGCCATTGATCGAGGTCACAATACAAGATTCATAAGTCTCCAATAACATGTACCATAACATTCAGCAAGAATCCGATTGGTGAAAGTCAAAATACAAACACAATACCAACATAATATCAACCATGCAGATAGGAACACAATTCTCCATGTACGCCAAAAACCGTAGAATATCATATGAAATCACCATCGTCCATACAAGTAGCGATCGATACTTCGTTCCAAAATACCAAAAGACATAATAAATACTAATCATTCCATATGAGACGAACATACAATCCGAATAACATGACCTAAGGGATAGAATAACCAGCTCTCCTAACCAAGTACTCCCTGGCTTAGGAAGCAACATAACAACAACACAAATCCAAATCGATCTAGCTATGGTGCTGGAGTAGACTCCTCAACTCCTGCCTCAAGCCCTCAAGCTCTCTCCATAGTGATCCTAACTCCACACTATGAGTGTCGTTGTTTCTCTTGAGGTCAGCCACCTCCTTCTCTAGCTCAGCATTCCTCTGCCATAACTTGCGGT
Source organism: Artemisia argyi (assembly GCA_030686995.1). Taxonomy (NCBI): domain Eukaryota; kingdom Viridiplantae; phylum Streptophyta; class Magnoliopsida; order Asterales; family Asteraceae; genus Artemisia; species Artemisia argyi. The sequence continues at coordinate 235,517,627 of CM060701.1, forward strand.
CGGCCTCTCGAGCTGTGATAAAACCTCGCTGTAAACCCTCAATATGCTCGTGAATCTCCATCAAACCTCTCCTAATCACTGTCGTCCTGCTCATGACAGTAATCAAATCACTCTCAACTCAGCAATAAACTTAGCAATAACCATCTCAAGCCGGTCAGACATCCGCGAGATCCTCTCGCCCTGTGCAGTAATCCGAGTCCACATCCTACCAGTCTCACCTAAATCTGCAGACTCAGCAGATATCTCAGATGGCGCGTCCGACGCCACGGGACTACCAGGTGGTGAATCAAACAAAAACGGATGATCAGGTGAAACCGGCTCTAACGGATGTATCGGGGAATTGGGCTTCGTAGAATGAGCTGAAGGTGCTAGCGACCCATCATCATCAGGCATCTCCTCCTCCTGAGGATCATCCTCTTCCTCATCTGACCCATCATCATCAGGTATCTCCTCCTCCTGAGGATCATCCTCTTCTTCATCCTGAGGGTCATCATTCTCTTCCTCATCTTGAGGGTTATCATTTTGCTCACCCGCGTACTCCTCCTCATACTCTTCATCGGAGGGGTACTCCATCAATCGTCATCTCTGAGCAGGTGAACCACGAGGCGATAAAATCGGTGACGTAGGGCGACAATGAGGCGATAAAGTAGTGGCCGAACGCATGACCATCACGTACGGGTCATCAGGGGCCATAGTGATCTACGAAGGGCGACGCGTACTAGCAATAACAATTCTTAATAACAACACGTGCAAAGGAGGCTATGATTTGTGACAACGGCGTATGGTAGGTGTAAGTGTTTCAAAACAACTAAACCGCGAATTCAAAATACCATATCAAAGATCATCCTATAATTCCAAATCAGATATATCAAGAAGGATTTAAAATACTGCATTACTAAAATCATTCGTAAAATAGTTAAGCCATATAATTCCTCAAAACGCATATAATTCCTCAAAATGCCATGATATCACTAAATCAATAAACCTCAAATCCTCAAATCATCTCAAGAATCCCATATCCAATAATCATCTCAATATACCTCTATATAAATAATGATGCTTCGGCTTGGCGGGCTGGCGGGCAATGGTCGAGGATCGTTTTCTATAAAAATCAGTTATAGTTTAGGTGTCCATTTACCTAGTTCTCTATAACCTTGGCTCTGATACCAATCTGTAACAACCCCAAAATTTGGTACAGCTGAAGACTCAACAAGCTTTCGGGGTGCTACGGGGATTGGTATCCATTCAAAGTCATGAAAGAACGAGATAAAGTAAACATAAGAAAAACACAACCAAAACGGGTTTTAAGTTTACATTTATCCCAAGAATTATCCAAAGTAAGGCCCAATAGAAATAAATGTAGGTCCGAAATAATTTATCCGAGTTTTAGAAAATAGATCCATAACCGGGTGCCATAGCCAAGCCTCCAATCCAAGCATCCAAAGGGCATCACTTAATTACCTGAGAAAACGTGCTAAAAGTCAGCTTTCGCTGGTGAGATCATAGGTTTAAATTCATAATTCAATATAGTGGACATATACGCAAAGCGCTTGCTAGCTAGACTAGGCCTCAAACATCCAACCGAAATAATCCAACCAAAATAATCTAACCAAATCAAATCAACCCTATAGGTGCACGCTATAGCTCAAATCTATCCAATCAATAGCTTACCTAGCTCAAGTCTAGGCCTCGCTATATAATCAATCCAATAGCTTACCTAGTTCGGGACTAGGCCTCGCTCAACAACCAAATCAATAGCTTACCTAGTTCGGGACTAGGCCTCGCTTAATCCTACCTAGTTCTATAAGCATAGCAAGTTTTAAAAATAAATAAAGTATTAATAGTCCACATAAAACATTTGCACGTTTCTCACCCCAAGTATTGAAACCAAAGTTCAAGAGTAAAAGTGGGGCTATGACTCACCTCAAGTCCAGCAAATCCTCAAAAGAAATCGATAGATGAAAGACGTAAGCAAATTCAAGTAACGGCAGCTACAGACTCGGCACTTCCTAACAATATCAAACTCGTTCAGAAATCATTTCCTCAAAAATCAAATATTCCCATTCCCGAACGTATTCCATTAAACTTTCCAAAAATATCCATTTCTCGAATTATCTTCATATTAATTTGAAATTCGACGTTTGGTATCCATATGGGTGGAGGGTCGACACAACTCAAACCAAGAAACCACAATGAAAAGAAATAATAAACCATCTATAGGTCTAATATTAGCTCAATATATCATCTAAATAAATCATCGAAGTTTATCAAATCCGTCGATTTAATGATCTCCCATATTTATTTACGTAATATACCGCTCCAAGATTATACCCATCCTAAAGCACATAGCACAAAGAATACTACATGGTATATATTGTAGTCCAATAAATTCCCTATATATATCATCAAATTGGCCAAATTCGTCAATTTAGCCAACTCCACGAGATATATAGTATTTTATTATCCTAATACACGTACCACAACCTATGGGCGTCGTAGGATACGATGCCCATTAATATACTCATTTTATATAGCTAAATAAACTCGATTTAACCCGTCGATTAAATAAGCTACGTAGTTATAGAAAATGGTTATATTAATCGTCATATATCCGTGACCACACAAAAGTCACATAATAAAGCCCACTTGGACTTAAGTAACCACAACTCGTATAACTCGATAAGTTTTTCTAAATTTATAAAAAGTCATCATGTTTTTATTTATTACTTACCCGACATATTAGTTCTCGACATTATTTATAGTTATTTATTTATAATAATACTCTCGACATTTATTGCACTATTCGCATAGTATAATAATTATCGTTATATTATTATAACGTTTACTCGTGATCGTTTTATTATTAATATACGCATTTATATATATATATATATATATATATATATATATATATATATATATATATATATATATATATATATATATATATATATATATATATATATATATATATATATATACACGTTTATGACGTCTATATACGTATATAAACAATTATATTATCAATAATATTATTACGAGTATTATTATTAATGTTTGATTTTTAATATTTATCGAGTTATAAGAATTTGGTCACATGTCCGAGTCATAACTCTCGGCTCATAGTCCAAATCCAAAAATAATAACCAAGTCAAAATAAATAAATCAACTCCGTCCAAATCAATCCCAAATCCACGTGCTACAACATTAGGGTCCGACTACGGCACCCAACTAACCTATCTCCGTCAATCTAGTGTGACCGTCTCACAATCGGTCCCCAAATGTTCTTTTCGTCAACACAACTCCAAAGATAAAACCATGAGTCCGAAACCTCAATGCCAACTCAAATATATAAGTGAGGCCAAAAATAATAAATCAACAAACAATATTAGCCAACAATTATACTACAACCAAACAAATAAATACCACCCATACGGGTCGAGCTACCAAGTCAAACCCGGGTCAAAATGACACCACAATAATATATCATGGGTCACGCCCGAGACCTCTAGGTCTCGGCTTGCTCTAAACGAGCCATACTAACCAAATGAACCCTCTTGGGTCGTCGGCCACAAATCAACAACAAAAATATACCAAACAACCATAAATCATCCAATACTCCAAATACTCTTCCAAACATCCTCCAAATCCACAACTAATGACCAAGAATAGTCAAGAAATCAAAATAAAACCAAAAATGGCACAAGCCGAGAGCATGAGCTCTCGGGTATGCCTCGACCCAACAACAATAACGAGCACCCGGATACCAAACGGATTTATATGACAAAAATATTAATTCCCCATCATTTTTAGTCAAGATTTCATCAAAACCCAACAAGAAATATTCGTGTACCCACGGTTTGAGTACAAATCGAAACACACGAGTTGTAACTCGTGGTCACTCACCTTCAAAATGACTCCAAAACTTGATTTCTATAAAAACCCAACAAGAAAAGATGAAAAAGATGGTGTATAGGTGGCGGTGGTGGTGATTTCGAAATGTTAAAGTGGTCCAAATCGCGCGTGAGTTATACCAAAAGGTAGATCGGGACGAGGTGGTTAAGATGGTGGTGTTATTTTGTTTAGGGGAGGGGCGGGTGGCGGCGTTATTGGTGGTTATAGGTGGCGGTGGTGTTGTTGTTTCAAGAAGAGAGAGAGAGTGAAAGTGTTGGTGATGAGGGTGAAGGTTGTGTTTGTTTGTGAAGCCCAAAAACCACAAGGACGATTTTATTATTTACTCCAACAAAAAAAATGATTTTTAATAATATTAATAATAATAATATTATTAAGGGTAGAGTGGGTTAGGTAACTTGGTGTAAAATACACGGACCAAACCCGAAACCTTTTTAAAACAAATCAACTCTCTCGAACCGAGCTCATTCCAAATAATCAAAAGTCTCGCGATACGTTCCAAAAATATAAATATCCGAACCAACATTTAAAATAATTAAAATTGTTAGGTTATCCTAGTGCCGGAGTCAATGTAGTGCCAAATAATGATCTCAAAAATAAATAATCACGAATGAACCAAACCAAACCATTAATTAATAATCAAATTCCATCAATAACGTACGATTAAAAATCGCATTCCAACATTCCTAAAATATCCCGTCACGATAAACTTTTCAAATATTCCAAAATTATAATTTTAAAGTAATGCGGGTTTTCAAAACGGCTCCCTAATTTGCCAGTTGTCACATCCTCCCAGCCTCTTAAGAAACCCGTCCCGGGTTTCACTCGGAACAAACCATCTACGAAGTAAAAAGCTTCGGATATCTCTTGCGAAACTCATCCTCACGTTCCCACGTGAATTCCGGTCCATGCCGCGAATTCCAACGAACTTTGATGAGCGGAATACGACTTCTCTTAAGTCGTTTAATCTCTCTAACCAATATCTCAATCGGCTCTTCCACAAAATTCAAACTCTCATCCACACGAATATCCTTAATTGGTATAACCGGCGTTTCCTCCGAAAGACACTTCTTCAAATTGCTAACATGAAATACATCATGAACTTTACTCAGTTCCTGTGGTAATTCCAACCGATAAGCCACGGGCCCAATTCTTTCCAAAATGAGAAATGGTCCAATGTAGCGGGAATTAAGTTTCCCACGTTTCCCAAAATGTATCACACCCTTCCAAGGTGAGACTTTCAGCATCACTTTGTCTCCAACCTGGAATTCTAGGGTTTTACCTCTCTGATCGGTGTAACTTTTCTGCCTATCTCTAGCTGCTTGCAATCGATCTCGAATCTGCGTTACTTTCTCAGTAGTTTCCAAAATAAGCTCAGGGCCTGTGAGTTGGCTATCTCCAACTTCAGCCCAACCAATAGGTGAACGACATTTACGACCATATAAAGCTTCAAATGGTGCAGCTTTAAGACTTGTGTGGTAGCTATTGTTATAGGAGAACTCTGCAAGGGGTAGATATTTCTCCCAGCTTTTACCAAAGTCTATTATACATGCATGAAGCATATCCTCCAAAGTCTGAATAGTTCTCTCACTTTGACCATCAGTTTGGGGGTGATATGCAGTACTCATATCAAGTCTCGTCCCCAAAGTGGTTTGAAGTGATCGCCACAACACTGACGTAAAGTGGCTGTCGCGATCAGAAATAATCGATATCGGAACTCCATGACAAGAAACTATCTCCTTCACATACAACCTCGCAAGTTTATCAACACTATCAACTTCACTAATCGCCAGGAAATGAGCAGACTTAGTCAATCGATCCACAATTACCCAGATAGCGTCACAACCGCTAGCTGTCTTTGGTAATTTGGTAATAAAGTCCATCGTAATCCGCTCCCATTTCCAAACCGGGAGTTTTGGCTACGTCAATAATCCTGACGGTCTTTGATGTTCGGCTTTAACCTTAGAACATGTCAAACACTTACTAACATACAATGCTATATCTGCCTTCATATTTGGCCACCAATATAACTTTTTCAAATCCTGGTACATCTTGTCAGACCCAGGATGAATAGAGTATCTTGACTTATGCGACTCGTGCATAATCAACTCTCGAATTCCTCCATACAATGGTACCCAACTTCGGTCTCCAAAACATAATACTCCGTCAGAACGCTTAACAAATCCCTTCTCATTTTTTTGCCATCCCAAATATGTTCTCAGCAGGTCGATTTTCTGCTTTCAACGCTTCCGTTTGAGCTTCTAATATTTGAGACGGTAATGGCGATACGATAGTCATACCTAATGACTAAACATGTAACAGTGGTATTCTCTCCTTTTCGACTAAGAGCATCAGCAACAACGTTTGCTTTACCAGGATGGCAACGAATTTCACAATCATAATCGCTTAGCAACTCAATCCAACGTCGTTGTCTCATGTTGAGCTCTTTTTGATTCAGGATGTGTTGTAGACTTTTGTGATCCGTGAATACAACACATTTGGTACCGTACAGATAATCTATCCATCTCCTTAAAGCAAAAACCACAGCACCTAACTCCAAGTCATGGGTGGTGTAGTTCTTCTCGTGCTTCTTGAGCTGTCGGGAAGCATAAGCTATCACCTTCTCTCGTTGCATTAACACAGCTCCTAAACCTTTATGAAAAGCGTCACAATAGACGACGGATGTCCTCGTTACCTTCAGCTAACGCTAAGATAGGAGCACTACACAACATCTCCTTAAGTAATGGAAATGCTTCCTCTTCCTTATCTCCCCATTCGTATTTAACACTCTTTTGAGTCAATTTGGTCAACGGTTTTGCTATCTTCGAAAATCCCTCAATGAATCTTCGGTAATAACCGGCTAATCCCAAAAATTGACGAACTTCTGTTGGGGTCGTTGGTGCAGCCCAAACTTTAATCGCTTCAATCTTAGCAGGATCTACATGAACTCCTTGCCTATCAATCACATGACCCAAAAATTGTATCGTCGGAATCCAAAATTCACATTTAGAAAACTTGGCATACAGTTTCTCCTTCCTGAGCAATTCTAAGATAAGCCTCAGATGCTCCTCATGCTCTTTCTCACTCTTCGAATAAATTAGAATATCATCGATGAACACAATCATGAATTTATCTAAGTAAGGCTTACACACCCGATTCATGAGGTCCATGAATACCGCCGGTGCGTTAGTCAACCCAAACGGCATCACCTGAAACTCGTAATGCCCGTAACAGGTTCTGAAAGCCGTTTTCGGAATATCTTCCTTGCGAACTTGAAGTTGATGATATCCAGATATCAAATAGATCTTTGAATACACACTCGATCCTTGAAGCTGATCGAACAAATCGTCGATCCTCGGTAACGGGTATCTATTCTTCATCGTTAACTTGTTCAACTCTCGATAATTAATACACATACGAAACGATCTATCCTTCTTCTTCACAAATAAGACCGGGGCTCCCCAAGGCGAAGAACTTGGTCTTATAAATCCCTATTCGGCTAACTCCGCTAATTGTTTCGACAACTCTTCCAGTTCAGTAGGTGCAAGACGATAAGGCGCTCGTGCCACGGGTGCGGCACCAGGTATCAACTCATTCTGAAATTCTACTTGTCTAGTAGGCGGAATTCCCGGCAAATCATCGGGAAACACATCCGAAAAATCACGAACTATAGGCACATCTCCAATGCACCTTTCCTTCTTCTCCTTCCCTCCTTTCTCAGAAATTTGAGCTAAGAAAAGGCAACATCCTTTTTCCATTAGCTTCGGTAATTTAGTGCAAGATATGACCGCTAATCTAGATGGGCCTCTCAGTTCCTTTCGATCTCCTGGTTTGTTCAGAATCTCCTTGCCGTAAGGCACACGTACGATCTTCTCATCGCAAAGTATATGAGCACGATACTTCGACAACCAATCCATACCAATAATGACATCAAAACTTCCTAACGTGACGGGTAGAAGATCTATGTTGAAAGGACGATTCAGAAAGTTTAACGTGCAACCGCGAATGATAGTCCTAATCGTCTCTATGTTTCCATTGGCTAACTCTACATCATAACCAATTCCTAAGGCCATCGGGGGTTTCTCTAGTAAGGGTGCAAACTTAGTGGACACAAAACTCTTATCGGCACCAGTATCAAATAGTATGGAAGCATAACGATTATTGAGAAGGAACGTACCAGTAATGACGTTCGGATCTTCTCCTCTCTCGTTTCCAAGCGCATACACTCTTCCATGAGCAGCTCTAGCTTCCACACGTTGGTCCCCATTATCTTGTCGTCCACGGTTTCCTCCAGTTCCACGGTTTCCATGATTGTACCCATTACCACCCGATCCTTGATTTCCTCGGTTCCACGATTCCCTACACTCATTCCTGTAATGTCCCTTCTTTCCACATCCATAACAAGTAACATTTGCCTTACTCATAGTTTCAGGAGTAGCTTGAACCATAGCAAATGGTCGAGCTCTACAGTCCTTAGCTATGTGTCCCATCTTAGAGCAATTATTGCACACCATAGTACATCGTCCAGAATGATTCCCATAATATCGGTTACACTTGGGTGCATTTCCATTGTAGCTCTTCTTATCTCCATCTCCCATAGCATAAGCTCTAGTAGTTGTTTGTCGCTTGTTTCGATGATCATTACCCTTAGAATGATTATCCCTCTTCCTCTTTCCATTCTTGTCTTTCTCAGCTTCTTCCAATACCAACGAGTCCATCAATTGTTGAGCGATAGTGATAGCCTCATGAATGTTTGCAGGCTTTGCAGAAATCACATCGTTCCTTGTAGCTACCGGCAATCCATCGGTATACCTCTCAATCCTTTGAGTCTCAGTCCTAACCATATCGGGACAAAGTAAGGCTAACTCTCGATAACGGCGATTCTAAGTTGCCATATCGGTACCTTTCACCTTATGGTTCCAGAACTCAATCTCCAGCTTCTTAATCTCATTCCTTGGCCAGTAAGTCTGAATCAGCAAAGACTTAAATTGCTCCCAAGTCATAGCATAAGCCACATCACTCCCAACCGAATTACGGTAACTGTTCCACCAAGTTAAAGCTTCATCCTTGAACGTAAAAGTAGCAAACTTTACCTTTGCATTCTCCGCACAACCACTGACATTAAACACTGACTTAGTCTTCTCTATCCACCTGACCAAGTAGACCACTCCTTCAGTTTCACCAAACTCAATAGGTCCACAAATTCGAAACTCCTTGTAGTTACATCCATTAGCACGAACAGGTGGAAATGTTCTAGCAGAATTGTTGGAATCATTTGACTCAGCTAGTAGCTTAGCAACTCGTTGCTCCACAAGTTGATTGATCATTGCTTGATCCACAGTAGGTGTGTTAAGTGGAACATGATCATTGTCTCCCTGGACCTCAACATTTTGATTCTTGTTTTTGCGGTTGGTAGTGTCCAGGTTATCAGGAGTAGGGGTTTCAACATTTTGAGTAGGACGGCGTCCTTGGCGACCAGAGGTAGTTGTGGCAGTTCCAGTTCGGGTATCTCTAATAGTGTTTCGTCGTACAGCCATTGATCGAGGTCACAATACAAGATTCATAAGTCTCCAATAACACGTACCATAACATTCAACAAGAATCCGATTGGTGAAAGTCGAAATACAAACACAATACCAACATAATATCAACCATGCAGATAGGAACACAATTCTCCATGTACGCCAAAAACCGTAGAATATCATACAAAATCACCATCGTCCATACAAGTAGCGATCGATACTTCGTTCCAAAATACCAAAAGACATAATAAATACTAATCATTCCATACGAGACGAACATACAATCCGAATAACATGACCTAAGGGATAGAATAACCAGCTCTCCTAACCAAGTACTCCCTGGCTTAGGAAGCAACATAACAACAACACAAATCCAAATCGATCTAGCCATGGTGCTGGAGTAGACTCCTCAACTCCTGACTCAAGCCCTCAAGCTCTCTCCATAGTAATCCTAACTCCACACTATGAGTGTCGCTGTCTCTCTTGAGGTCAGCCACCTCCTTCTCTAGCTCGGCATTCCTATGCCATAACTTGCGGTCGGCCTCTCGAGCTGTGATAAAACCTCGTTGTAAACCCTCAATATACTCGTGAATCTCCATCAAACCTCTCCTAATCACTGTCGTCCTGCTCATGACAGTAATCAAATCACTCTCAACTCAGCAATAAACTTAGCAATAACCATCTCAAGCCGGTCAGACATCCGCGAAATCCTCTCGCCCTGTGCAGTAATCCGAGTCCACATCCTACCAGTCTCACCTAAATCTGCAGGCTCAGCAGATATCTCAGATGGCGCGTCCGACGCCACGGGACTACCAGGTGGTGAATCAAACAAAAACGGATGATCAGGTGAAACCGGCTCTAACGGATGTATCGGGGAATCGGGCTTTGCAGAATGAGCTGAAGGTGCTAGCGACCCATCATCATCAGGCATCTCCTCCTCCTGAGGATCATCCTCTTCCTCATCCTGAGTGTCATCATTCTCTTCCTCATCTTGAGGGTTATCATTCTGCTCACCCGCGTACTCCTCCTCATACTCCTCATCAGAGGGGTACTCCATCAATCGTCATCTCTGAGCAGGTGAACCACGAGGCGATAAAATCGGTGACTTAGGGCGACAATGAGGCGATAAAGTAGTGGCCGAACGCATGACCATCACGTACGGGTCATCAGGGGCCATAGTGATCTACGAAGGGCGACGCGTACTAGCAATAACAATTCTTAATAACAACGCGTGCAAAGGAGGCTATGATTTGTGACAACGGCGTAGGGTAGGTGTAAGTGTTTCAAAACAACTAAACCGCGAATTCAAAATACCATATCAAAAATCATCATATAATTCCAAATCATATATATCAAGAAGGATTTAAAATACCGCATTACTAAAATCATTCGTAAAATAGTTAAGCCATATAATTCCTCAAAACGCATATAATTCCTGAAAACGCCATGATATCACTAAATCAATAAACCTCAAATCCTCAAATCATCTCAAGAATCCCATATCCAATAATCATCTCAATATACCTCTATATAAACAATGATGCTTCGGCTTGGCGGGCTGGCGGGCAATGGTCGAGGATCGTTTTCTATAAAAATCAGTTATAGTTTAGGTGTCCATTTACCTAGTTCTCTATAACCTTGGCTCTGATACCAATCTGTAACACCCCCAAAATTTGGTACAGCGGAAGACTCAACAAGCTTTCGGGGTGCTACGGGGATTGGTATCCATTCAAAGTCATGAAAGAACGAGATAAAGTAAACATAAGAAAAACACAACCAAAACGGGTTTTAAGTTTACATTTATCCCAAGAATTATCCAAAGTAAGGCCCAATAGAAATAAATGTAGGTCCGAAATAATTTATCAGAGTTTTAGAAAATAGATCCATAACCGGGTGCCATAGCCAAGCCTCCAATCTAAGCATCCAAAGGGCATCACTTAATTACCTGAGAAAACGTGCTAAAAGTCAGCTTTCGCTGGTAAGATCATAGGTTTAAATTCATAATTCAATATAGTGGACATATACGCAAAACGCTTGCTAGCTAGACTAGGCCTCAAACATCCAACCGAAATAATCCAACCAAAATAATCTAACCAAATCAAATCAACCCTATAGGTGCACGCTATAGCTCAAATCTATCCAATCAATAGCTTACCTAGCTCAAGTCTAGGCCTCGCTCTATAATCAATCCAATAGCTTACCTAGTTCGGGACTAGGCCTCGCTCAACAACCAAATCAATAGCTTACCTAGTTCGGGACTAGGCCTCGCTTAATCCTACCTAGTTCTATAAGCATAGCAAGTTTTAAAAATAAATAAAGCGATAATAGTCCACATAAAACATTTGCACGTTTCTCACCCCAAGTATTGAAACAAAAGTTCAAGAGTAAAAGTGGGGCTATGACTCACCTCAAGTCCAACAAATCCTAAAAAGAAATCGATAGATGAAAGACATAAGCAAATTCAAGTAACGGCAGCTACAGACTCGGCACTTCCTAACAATATCAAACTCGTTCAGAAATCATTTCCTCAAAAATCAAATATTCCCATTCCCGAACGTATTCCATTAAACTTTCCAAAAATATCCATTTCTCGAATTATCTTCATATTAATTTGAAATTCGACGTTTGGTATCCATATGGGTGGAGGGTCGACACAACTCAAACCAAGAAACCACAACGAAAAGAAATAATAAACCATCTATAGGTCTAATATTAGCTCAATATATCATCTAAATAAATCATCGAAGTTTATCAAATCCTTCGATTTAATGATCTCCCATATTTATTTACGTAATATACCGCTCCAAGATTATACCCATCCTAAAGCACATATCACAAAGAATACTACATGGTATATATCGTAGTCCAATAAATTCCCTATATATATCGTCAAATTGGCCAAATTCGTCAATTTAGCCAACTCCACGAGATATATAGTAGTTTATTATCCTAATACACGTACCACAACCTATGGGTGTCGTAGGATACGATGCCCATTAATATACTCATTTTATATAGCTAAATAAACTCGATTTAACCCGTCGATTAAATAAGCTACGTAGTTATAGAAAATGGTTATATTAATCGTCATATATCCGTGACCACACAAAAGTCACATAATAAAGCCCACTTGGACTTAAGTAACCACAACTCGTATAACTCGATAAGTTTTTCTAAATTTATAAAAAGTCATCATGTTTTATTTATTACTTACCCGACATATTAGTTCTCGACATTATTTATAGTTATTTATTTATAATAATACTCCCGACATTTATTGCACTATTCGCATAGTATAATAATTATCGTTATATTATTATAACGTTTACTCGTGATCGTTTTATTATTAATATACGCATTTTTATATATATATATATATATATATATATATATATATATATATATATATATATATATATATATATATATACACGTTTATCACGTCTATATACGTATATAAACAATTATATTATCAATAATATTATTACGAGTATTATTATTAATGTTTGATTTTTAATATTTATCGAGTTATAAGAATTTGGTCACATGTCCGAGTCATCACTCTCGGCTCATAGTCCAAGTCCAATAATAATAACCAAATCAAAATAAATAAATCAACTCCGTCCAAATCAATCCCAAATCCACGTGCTACAACATTAGGGTCCGACTACGGCACCCAACTAACCTATCTCCGTCAATCTAGTGTGACCGTCTCACAATCGGTCCCCAAATGCTCTTTTCGTCAACACAACTCCAAAGATAAAACCATGAGTCCGAAACCTCAATGCCAACTCAAATATATAAGTGAGGCCAAAAATAATAAAGCAACAAACAATATTAGCCAACAATTATACTACAACCAAACAAATAAATACCACCCATACGGGTCGACCTACCAAGTCAAACCCGGGTCAAAATGACACCATAATAATATATCATGGGTCACGCCCGAGACCTCTAGGTCTCGGCTTGCTCTAAACGAGCCATACTAACCAAATGAACCCTCTTGGGTCGTCGGCCACAAATCAACAACAAAAATATACCAAACAACCATAAATCATCCAATACTCCAAATACTCATCCAAACATCCTCCAAATCCACAACTAATGACCAAGAATAGTCAAGAAATCAAAATAAAACCAAAAATGGCACAAGCCGAGAGCATGAGCTCTCAGGTATGCCTCGACCCAACAACAATAACGAGCACCCGGATACCAAACGGATTTATATGACAAAAATATTAATTCCCCATCATTTTTAGTCAAGATTTCATCAAAACCCAACAAGAAATATTCGTGTACCCACGGTTTGAGTACAAATCGAAACACATGAGTTTGAACTCGTGGTCACTCACCTTCAAAATGACTCCAAAACTTGATTTCTTTAAAAACCCAACAAGAAAAGATAAAAAAGATGGTGTATAGGTGGCGGTGGTGGTGATTTCGAAATGTTAAAGTGGTCCAAATCGCGCGTGAGTTGTACCAAAAGGTAGATCGGGACAAGGTGGTTAAGATGGTGGTGTTATTTTGTTTAGGGGAGGGGCGGTGGCGGCATTATTGGTGGTTATAGGTGGCGGTGGTGTTGTTGTTTCAAGAAGAGAGAGAGAGTGAAAGTGTTGGTGATGAGGGTGAAGGTTGTGTTTGTTTGTGAAGCCCAAAAACCACAAGGACGATTTTATTATTTACTCCAACAAAAAAAATGATTTTTAATAATATTAATAATAATAATATTATTAAGGGTAGAGTGGGTTAGGTAACTTGGTGTAAAATACACGGACCAACCCCGAAACCTTTTTAAAACAAATCAACTCTCTCGAACCGAGCTCATTCCAAATAATCAAAAGTCTCGCGATACGTTCCAAAAATATAAATATCCGAACCAACATTTAAAATAATTAAAATTGTTAGGTTATCCTAGTGCCGGAGTCAATGTAGTGCCAAATAATGATCTCAAAAATAAATAATCACGAATGAACCAAACCAAACCATTAATTAATAATCAAATTCCATCAATAACGTACGATTAAAAATCGCATTCCAACGTTCATAAAATATCCCGTCACGATAAACTTTTCAAATATTCCAAAATTATAATTTTAAAGTAATGCGGGTTTTCAAAATGGCTCCCTAATTTGCCAGTTGTCACACCTACCAATAAAACAAACAGGATAACCCAAAGTATCGCCTACCACTAAAACAAAGAAATTACAACTAAAACTCATGCACTAACATCAAAAGAGAAGACGAGAAAACGAAAGTTTGTTCTAAAACTTCAACCCGCAAAGAACCTTCCAAACAAACGGATCTTTTTCTCTATAAAAGCATAAACATCCACATTTTTTTTTCTAATTTCAATTGATCACAGATTATACTAAAATCCGAAAAACGTTGACCCTTCTTAACAATAAAGCATACCAAGGTGAAACATATTTCTTCATCGGGTCTCAATTGTTGACAAAAAGACAACTCAAATCCAATCTCCAATAATGTGACAAAATTCCCGACTTCTATATGAACGATGTTGGATTTGAACCATGCACTCTTTTAGACGCTTTGATTCTTGAGCGTCTAAGAACGAATTTGAAGATAAAATATGACGTAGGTTTAAAGGGAGCCCTCCGAACCTTTAACGTGTAGCCGACAATCATAAGCAACGGCTAATATAATCTATTAGTTTATTTCTTCTTTGATAGTGCAGCCTTAAACACAAACTAACTTGTTATAATTTTAAAAATATAACAAGTTACTCGTTATATTTTGAAAAGAGTTAGCTTTGCAATTCAAAAAAAGCTAGCGACGTAGCTTGTTGCTCGTTTGCTTTCAACCACCATGTAAATTATATTTCGATGAAATGAAATAACAACACAAAAGTAAAAAATATAACATATCCCTTAACACAAAATAATAACCACCACTGGCTAACCTATATTCTTCATAAACCCTCACCTTTGACTTTTGTTGACCAGCAGTTCTTTAACCAATTTAAGTATAAACTAATAGGGCTGTAAACGAACCGGACGAACACGAACGGAGCCCTGTTCATGTTCGTTCATTTAATTTTAACCGGACACGGACGCTTAAATGGACGAATTTTCTTGTTCATGTTCGTTTATTAAGAAAATGAATTGTTCATGTTTGTTTATGTTCGTTCATTAAGACACTAAACGAACGCTAAACGAACATAAACGATCGAACATAAATGAAAATAGACAAACAAACATAAACTTTATTGAATTCTTCACAATATATTGTTTTATAAGTGTTGTTTTGTTTAAACAAACCAATTTTTAAAATTATAAAATTAAAATATATGATATATGAACATAAATAGATTAATAAACATAAACGAACTTTAACGAACGCTTAATCGGACGTTCACAAACATAAATGAACGAACGAGACTTTTGTTCATGTTCGTTCATTTAACTAAACGAACGTAAAATATTGTTCATGTTCGTTCATTTAATAAACGAACGAACATAAACGAACTTTTTACCGAACGGTTCATGAAATGTTCACGTTTATAGCCCTAGAAACTAATGTACAATTCTCACTACAAGCTACTGATAAGCTTGAATGAGCTTGTGTAAACATTAATTGAAGACTTGAAACAGTTTCAGAACAATGTAGAAGCTTAAGATGTAAATGGGACAAGAAATTTAAATGAAAACTTAATATTGCATTAAACTAAAAATTCGAATTACAATTCTTTAGAAAGTGAAAAGCTGATAACAAGCTACACTAAAGCTACTCCTAAACTACACTATATAGGTCCTCTATGTATAAATTTCTCAATACAAAAATGTCATTTTTCTTAGACACATTTTTTAAAAAGTTGTAGCCGGCATACTTAAACCCGGTAACCCGACTGAATCCAAACACTTATTAAACACCCAAAATTTCAAAAACACAAAAATAAAAAAATAAAAATGGGAGCAAAAAGTGTGCAAAATTTACCAACAGATGTGTTACAATTAATAGATCAATTAGATCGACATTGTTTAGCTCCTGATGGATCTCTCGTTACCAAATCCGTTTTCAACGATCTTCAACTCGTACGCATTCATTCATTTATTCATTTCACTTTTTTTTTTTTTTTTTTTTTTTTTTTTTTTTTAATTTTTTTTTTTTTTTTTATTTATTTTTATAAAAACTGTGATTCATTGTTTGAATTGATGTTACAGGCACGCGAGGAGATGTCGCGGGAGCGGTTACGCTATTTAGAAGCTATGGTATAATTTTTATAAATTTTGTTTCTTAGTTAGGGTTTTTAAATTATGATGTGAAATTAGGGGGTGTTTGTTTCAGCTTATTTGGCGGGCTTTTGAGCTTATTGAGATTTTAATAACCTCACAAGCTCATTATTAATAGCTTATAAACTCAAGTTCATGACCTTATAAGCCGTATGCTTATAAGCTCAGGTGGATGAGCTTATAAGTTATTAATAATGAGCTTCACGAGCTTATTAAAATTTCAATAACCTCAAAACCCCACCAAATAAGCTGAAACAAACACCCCCTTAGGTGTAATGTACTGCATTTTGAGTTGTTAATTATAGAATTAGGTCTAGTGTTTGGGATTGCGTTAAACTAAATGTTGCAATTAAGGGGGTCTTTGTTTAAGCTTATATGTAGCTTATGGGCTTATTTGTTTTTCGGTTTATATTTCATAAGCCCTAATTTTCCGGCTTATTGTTAAACTTGTGGGCTTATGTAAGTTTATTATGATATGATAAACTTATATAAGACCATAAGTATCAGAATAAGCCGAAAAATTGGGCTTATGAAATATAAGCCGTGATCAAATGAGCTCGTAAGCCTACATATAAGCTTAAACAAACACCCCCTAAGTAGATATAAGCACTTAAATAAGCAATTTGAAAACTGTGAATAAGCTGTTTTGGATAGAAGCAAACTGGCTATGATCAACTAAGGGTGAAATTAGCTGTATAATAATATATGGGATTTAGTTGCTATTTAGGTTAAAAGTTTGTTTGTTGTTATTGACAATAAATATCTGCAGACATTATTTGGGTATTGTTGTTGTTGTTATCGAGGGGGTGTTTGGGATTGCTTACTCAAGTAGATAAGCACTAAAGAGGCAATCCGTATATCTGCTTATTGTGTTTTGAATTAGCAGTTCTGGGAGAAACAAACTGCCTAGTAAACAAGCTAATAAGCGGTTCATGAGCTGCATATTCAAACTCTGTTAACCAATGAAACATGTGCTTATCTGATCATTGCGTTCCTTTGTAGCAAAAGCGAATACAAAGACAATCTCCTGCATCGCAGTGTGTTTTGTTACAGTTTATATCTGCTTGTGCTTATTAGAAAACTTGAGTAGTGTAATAAGCAATTTGAAAAACTCTTTAGTCTAGTGACCTACAATATACTTGGGCTTGATTTTTACATTTAAATTGTAGGCATTACTTTGGGGTGATTATTATTTTCTTCGTTTGTCATTTATTAGTTTAGTGATGTACAATGTAGGCTATATACTGTGAAGCAATTGGCTTGGTTGAAGATTATCAACAAGCTGTTTCGGTGGCTAATCTTGGAGGAATTCGAGATACACAAGGTTTTCACTCTAATCTCGGGCTCAAAAATTCCCCGCAGGTATAGTTTCCAATTAATACAGTTTTCTCCCAAAGTTCCTGTAAATTATGTACATGTCGCTAAATTTCATTTGTTAATGGTTGTCGGAGTTACATTGTGGGATAAAAACTCGGCTAACGTTGTTCCTTTCATTGTTCATCATAAATTCGATTTCTTTTTTGTTTCTGTTTTTTTACAGGTATATGAAGCGCTTGAGCATCGATTAGTTGTTGCAGAAGCTGCTCAAAGACTAAGGCTTCCTCTAATTTCTAAAGACGGTGAGGTTCACGAAGAAGATATAGAGAAAATGAGTGTATTATCACGAAGTTCCCTCGATAGTACAAGTACTGGTATCACGATAAGCTCGAACTCAAGCAACTACACAAACATTACTTCAATCAATGCGGGTGGTTCAACAAACAATGTGTTTCCTACTGGTGCTTCAGACACGGGTGATCCTGCAGTTGGCGGGGTTCCTAATCGGTATCTGGGAATAACGCCTGGTTATTTGTGGCAAAGTCAAGTCCAACAGGCTCCGTTGCCTATGGTAAGATGATAAATTGATAATTACTTATTAATAGTAGTATTAATAAACAATTTACATTGGTGTTTTAGGCAAGCAAACCTTAATATAGTATGCTGATTGAACATCTCATTCGTTGTAGGATGTGGCGGAATACCAAATGCCACTTCTTCGTGAGATTGAGATTCGCTTAAAGACAAAATGCGATAAGTTAGCTGACGCTTTTATAGATGACTTGGGTCAGTCTCTCTCATTGTCACCTTCCTTTTGATTTGCCCCCATTGTTCCCCATACTGTGATTTGCATTCCGGTTGGTGATGTGTTAAGGATTGCTTAATCAAATTTAAGGGGATGTTTGTATTTGATAAGTAATACTCTGAATCAGATAACTGGTTGTAATGAAAGGGTCGTAGAAAATACTCAAGATACTGTTGGATGTGCCACAATAGCCTATTAGAATCAGAATATCAGATGTCTGAAATTTGAATGTTTGTCAAATTTTGAAAATTTAAGAATTTACTCGTAACAGATAAAGTGACCAAAAATGTCTGTTTGTGAAATGTAAATAGGAGTTTCTTAAGCTAGGTTAAAGAAGGGATATATAAGCAATATTTGTTTTGCAACTGGTATGAAACTGATAATTTGACCCCTAAATTTATCAGAAGCATGTTCTGTTAAGTCGCATTAATTAGTTCAAAAATGCAACTCCAAAACACCCTCGTAGATGTGATTCGTTGTACATCCTTCTCTCGTGGATGTTTATTGATGTTCTATTCAAGTATTCATCGTACTCTATTATCATCTCACGAGTTTATGTATAGTAAATATTAAAAGTCGTTGAATTTTTTCGAACTCTCATGTTTCACAGAAAAATCAACAGGTAGTCAAAATTCAAGTGCTCGGCTACCAGAAAGGTGTGTGATTTTTATTCTCTTTTTGTTAGTGATAATACTTATCCTATCCACACCGAAACTGATGACAGATCAGATATGCTATTTATATATTTTCTGATTATGTAATTCTGAGAAGATTGAAATATAACTTTTTGTTTCTTGAACATAGGGTAAAGCTAATTATTGAAGAGATTGAAAGAGATGAAGCTGCTTTACGTGAAGATCTATATTCAGCCGACAGAAAGTTTGCCGAATATTACAATGTATGCACTATGCAGTTAGTACTATACCATTTGCATTTGCATATCTTTATGAACTATTATTGGCTGACTTGAAATAACGTCTTTTTCCATAGGTGTTGGAGCAGATACTTGGTGTTCTTATTAAACTTGTGAAAGATTTGAAGTTGCAACATCAGCATAAATATGTGAGGGAACCGTTACCTTTTTATTTATTATTTAAAAAAAAAAAATTAAATATACATGATTATTTCCTACAGGACCAGTACATAATGAACATATTTTATTTGAAACTATTGTAGGATGAACTGCAGAAGACTTGGTTGTGCAAAAGGTGTGAAACCATGAGTGCCAAGTTGAGGTCAGCACTTTACTCTCGAAAACATGTTTTTTTTCCCAAAGCTACAAACTGTGACTAAAAAAAGTCAGAATTGAATCAGTTCATATTGTTTTATTCAGAGTATTAGAGCATATTCTCCTGCTCGAGACTTACACACAGGAGTCAGTTCCAGCACTGCATAAGATAAGGTAATGACGATGATTGCTCTTACCTTCTTTTCTTATACTGATTTTAACATTTATGCTTAACCAGTTTACCCTTTGTTACAGGAAATATCTAGTTGAAGCTACAGAAGAAGCTTCTTTGGCATACAACAAAGCTGTACGTTTATCTTAATTCTTACACCATCTCCATATTATCATTGACTCCTAATCATGTTTTCTGGTTATTGACACGATTTCACCATCTGTCTGCAGGTGACACGACTTAGAGAATATCAAGGGGTTGACCCACACTTTGACACAATTGCAAGGCAATACCAGGATATGGTTAAGGTAAGTACCATGATCCAGTCTTACTAAATCATTTCTTTGGTTTGATGAAAGTAACGTCGATTGTCCATGGCTGATACTATATGCATAAATGGTCCCCAGTTATACTGTTTACTTTCATTTTTGGTTCCTTGTCCATTACCCTTAAGTATGGTTGTAAAAGCTGCTAGGCAGCAAGTCAGCTACCTTGTAGTGAGTAATTGGCCTAGAGGGGGAGTACTCCAATCCAAATTTCTTTTTTTATACATACTTAAGGGAACAACACTGAGAGTAAGCAGTGATGTAAGGACCATTTATGCATATAGGAAGGCCCTTTCCGTTATTTTCAGTAAATCATATGGATGATTATGTTATTTCTTCTGCTATTAATAAGATGCTGAAAGAGTTGGGGTCTATATTGTTGCAGAAACTTGAGAATATGCAGTGGACGATTCAACAAGTTGAAATGGATCTCAACCGTTTACCGAGCACCTGATATAAACCCTGTGATTTTCTTAACCTCATTATTATTTTGTATTTTATGTATTTTATTGCAAATGAATGAATTTAGATTTTGTGTGGTTAAGGAGAGTTATCCTTTCTGCTTCTACCTCTGTCTATTTAAATATAACAACAGATATAAAAAATCTGTTCATAGCGGAACCAAAAAATCAAAGATAAAACTGAAAACCAGCCCTGATTAAATAGGTTCATTCTGGAATTTACATATTGAAGATACATTTGTATTTATTTGGATCTATAAAGAATGAATGTATATATTAATGGTTATATCACGAAAACAAGCTTTTACAACAAACTTTGGTATATAAATACTGCACATTGATGTTAGAAGTATTCTGATACAGTGGTATGAACACGACCCGTTTTTTGCACTTCAGCTTCTTAGCATATCACAGAAGTCTTTATAACTGATTTTGCCAGCCTACAAGTGTCAAAAATAAAGAGTCAACCACACTGTATTTGATTATATGATATCTTGTATATTGCATACACTAACAGATCGACTTACTTCATGTGCGTCAAATTCTGATATTATATCATTGATGGTCTTCTCATCGCCAATTTTTTGTTCTTTCAACGCTAGTTGTAGTTCCTCTATCGTAATAAATCTATCAATAAATGCTAAATTAGTAAACAATAACTTTTCACTAAAACATGTAAAAATGACCATAACCTCACCCATCTTCATCTTTATCAAAACTTTTAAAAGCTTTAAGAAGGTGTTCTTCTTTATGTTCTCTACGTACGTTCATCATGGCCGTGATGAACTCTTCGTAGCTGATTGATCCATCCCCATCTGTATCAGCCTACATTGTTCAAAACATTTCATTTAAATGCTTAGTCAAATAGTAATTTAGCACTAAATGTTTGCATAAATTCTTACAGTGTTGACAATCATATCAATATCTTCTTGTTTAAGATCTGATCCAAGCTTACGAAAAGATTTCTTCAGTTCGTCACGGGAGATAACTTTGTTTCCATCAGTGTCAAAGTTTCTAAACATTGCTCTTAGTCCTTCAAGTTCTTCATGTGGGATACCTTCCATCATTACCTAAAATATGTCGTATAAATTTATTACTAGCTAGCAAGACTACCGAACCCCTTACAACCGTTTTTAGTTTGTTTTTAATTTCTTGAAAGATACCTTGAGTGCGAGTCTCTTGAATTTGCTCATAGCTCGGAAATGCTTCATTTTAACAAGAAATGCATCCTCTATTGGATTTTTTGTTGCTACTCCATTTTTCTTCAACCATTGATCATCTACGCAAGAAATTTGTAAAAGAGAACATGAGTGTATGGATAATTTAGGGAGTGTTTGGAAATGCATTTTTGAACCTGATTTCGTGATGTTTTAATAATCTAAAAAGTCAAATACTGACTTGTAGTATAGTATCGTGCAAGATATAGCGTGTGGATGTGTTTCTCCTTCTTAAAGTGGTAATACTCGATTTTGAGTGAAATAAGGACAAGATCAGCAGGCTGTAGGTGTTTGTCATTGCGTTTTGAAAGTGATTATGTGATAACAAATACACAATTTAAGTAAGTTTATCATCCAAACACTCAAAATGATGTTAGAAACGTACTAAGAACATCTGCTGCAGTTGGGCGATTCTTTGGATTAACTGAGAGCATACTCTTCACCAATTTTTTGGCTTCTTCTGATATCCTTGGCCATGGACAGCTCTTCATATCAGGATTATTCATATCAGGATCAGGATTATTCATATCAGGATCAGCTTTCAGTATTTTCTCAAATATCTCACTCTCGTTATCTATATATTTGCATGTTGAATCAAAGTTATATTTTGTGGCACAAATAAAAAAACTTAAAATAACATGATACAGAATCTTGATCTTACCTCCATAAAATGGCGGCGCTCCAGTGAGTAACATATATAGAATCACTCCTGCACTCCATATATCGACTTCTTTCCCATATGATTGACGCCGTAAAACCTCAGGAGCAACATAGAATGCAGTTCCAACTTTCTCCTGGTTCGGCTTTCCTGGAAAAGATTGTAGTTTTCATTAGGCCTATTTACATAAGAAAATGGACCTAACGTTGGTTTGAATATTGTTCTATATGTTATGTCATCATTTATACATGTTATCAGGTTTACCTCAGATCAAATGTTTTGTAAGCTGGTTGGTTTTTCTTGGCCTAAAAAAAGCTGAAACATATTACATACTACGTTACCTTTTTTACATTTAGTCCTATTCATTGCATTGAGACATCATTTCTCCTCAGGGGCTGTTTGGACATGCATTTTGAAAGTGATTATTTGATTACTGCAGTTACATGTCTGTAATAACAGGTTCAACATTTATGTAACGTTTTTCTTTTGATGATTATTTGATCAGTCATACAGCAAATAGTCAATTCTGAATTATCAATTTTCTACAAGCTGCAACAAAACTAATAATCAGATGATACAAACACTACTTACAAACCTTTTTTTGCTTCAACATAACCAAATTGATCATTACAATTTCAAGTACTTAAAGCATGCTCAAACACTATATCTTGAGGCATATTTTTCTAAGCTCATTATGTAATCCCGATTATGAATTTCGCAAAATCAATTTCAGCACAGAATTCCAAACACCCCCTTAACCTATGATCATCATTTTAACTACTAACAACAAAACAAACTTGATTTCTACATCATGTTAAAACATACAACTTGACTTTTTTCATTAGTTGAGAATAGTTAAATACTCGAAACAAAAATTACCTTCATCGATGTACGCAGATAACCCGAAATCAATAGCTTTCAAAAGGGTATAATCCGTGCAACATGGAGCACCTATGAAAGTCTTTTTCGCCAACAAAAAATTCTCCGGCTTCAAGTCTCTATGCATAATTCCCATAAAATGAAGATAACACACAACTTTCATAATAGAACTAATAATTTGTGCAGCAACTTTTTCACTAAATCTACACTTTGACTCCATTTTATCATAAAGTTCACCTCCTTCACAATACTCCATAACCAAATGCACATGTTTAGTATCTTCATATATATCAAATAACTCAACAACATTTCTTTGACCTTGTAAATGTTTCATTATTCTAACTTCCCTCCTTAAATCCTCTTTCTCACTTTCTGTTACAAGAAGTCTTTTAACTATTGACTTACAAGCATATTTTTTACCGTCTGACGTTTTTTTACAAAGATAAGTTGTTGCAAATCTACCACTACCAATTTTTTTGACCATTTTGTAATCCGAATCTATACTTTTATCTTCTTCTATGCCTAAAATTGACGACCCTTTTCTTTCTAACTTTTTCTTAGCTGGTGGTTTTGGTTGGGAGTTTTCGGGTTTGCTTAGAAACATACCCATTTTGGTAAAATTTATAATTTTTTACTAAATGGGTATATGTAAAAGATTGGATTTTTTTTTTTTTTTTTTTTTTTTTTAAACTTGGGTGTGGAAAAATATAGAATTTTTTAACGTGGGCATGTGTTTATATAGGATTTTGAAGAACCAAGATGGAGTGAACCAGTTTATAATGAAAAGAAATAGTGAACAAGGAAAGAATACCTTTGTGGTCTTTGTTTACTATTATTGGCAAAGAATGTGTTATTTTGAATCTATGCTTTTAAAGTTCTTGTACAAGAATCATGTTCTCTTGGGTGTTTGTAAAACTAACTTTCTGATTAAGGGTGAGCATTCCGACCGTTTGGACCGGACCAACCGACAAAACCGACCGAAAACCGGACCGACCGGAGGACCAACGGTCCGGTCTCGGTCTTGGATTTTTCATTAATTCGGTCCTCGGTCCGGTCCGGACCGACAAAAAAACATGCCAAAATCTTGCCTAATTGGACCGGACCGACCACATTCGGTCCGGTCTCAGTCTATAGTTTTTCCCAAAGTCGGTCTTCGGTCCGGTCCGGTCTTGGCCGGTCCGGTCCGGTTTTTGGACCGTGATCACCCCTATTTCTGATATATCATATCAAGTGTAAGCAACATGGTTGTAAATTTCGCTTGGCGGTACCTCGGTGGTCAACCCCCGTCAAGCGCCATATCGGTCTTGGCGGTGATATATCAGTGAATAATCGGAGACCATAAATTATAAAGAAATTTAATTAAAAATAAAAATAAAAATTAGTAATATCATAACAAAATAGGTCAATAACCACAAAAAACTTAAAAGTTTAACATCTTTGAAAAATAAAAGCCACAAGTACATAATTATTTATCAATAAAAAAAACAAAAAAAAAACCGAGTTTGACTTTTTTGACCGAGTTTGACCAATTTGACCAAACCGATAAATTTAACCGATAAGTGAAATATCGTATAGGTCGACCACCGATAGGCGATATATCACCGATATATCAGCCGTCAAGACCGATATTTACAACACTAAGCAAAATTTAAATTATGTTTAACATTGCTCTTGATCTGACAACTAAAAGACCAGAAGTAGTAACATAGCGGTGCGTCTGGAGCGAAGTCAGGATTTTTTTTCTTTTAAAAACTCAACAATGTATACTTAAATAAACCATAACCAGTTAACCACATTAGAAAATAAAGGCTTCCCTATTTCATAATTAAGAAACAAGGGTCTGTGGACACTAAGGGGTACTTGGTTGGAGGTTTTAGATAATTACTAGTATAATGCATTTCTTCGTTAACTGGCTAAAAGTGAGTAATAACCGATTTACTCAACAAATTGGGGCTATTGATATTTGATTACCCACTTAACCTCTTTTTTTGCCAAATTCTAGCTCATTTATTATTTATTTTCTGTTATTGTAAAGTGATATGTTTCATAGTTACCAGATTTATGTGTACTAATTTTTAACGTGAATTTCGTAAGACTAGTTGTTAACTTGTTTAATCATGTTAGTATTCATGAGTATCAACATATATATATATATATATATATATATATATATATATATATATATATATATATATATATATATATATATATATATATATATATATATATATATATATATATATATATATATATGTCTGCACCCAAAAAAAAAACATATATATTTATGTACATACATAAGTTTATATCATATCCACTTATGCAAAAAATGTATTTACAAGATCTCATACGTGATACATATAAATTAGAATTTTATTACCTTTATACATTTTAGCAAAATTCTATAAATATTACTATGTATAAAAATATATAATTAATCTACAAATGATTGTAAAGAAATACAATTGTTGGCAATAACGTTGACATAAACATAAAAATGTGGGTTGATAATAAAGTAAATGGAGAATTAAAAGCATTAATAGAAGGCCCATCCCAAGCCCACAGTTTTATTCGCCCTTTAAGCCCTACGCCCCATAAAATTTCATTAGCCCCTCTTTTCTTTTGTTTTGTACTTTTGTTTGCACACTGTTTCAATACTTCAAAGTTCAAAGTTTTGGGATAATACTAAAAAATATATATATGTAATTTGTTTATTTTTGTCATTTTGCGTATTTTTTTTCTATTAAAACATAAACCTTTTAAAATTTGAATTTTGTAACCAATGTATCAATATGTTTTTTAACCACCTTATTAATATCAAAGGCAAAATTATCATTGTAAAAGAACAAACACACAAAAGTTAAAATTTGAAAATTTTGTGTTTTAATTAAAATTAGACGAGTGCTCGTGTATATCAATGAGATTTTATAGCAGCATATAATTTTAGTGATAAAAAAAGTTTATGGGTTATAAACAAAAATAATAAAAGTTTGAGGATTTAGAGATTAAACATAATGTTTTGAAATCTGGTTCGACCCGGGTGGTTCAACCAGTTGAACCGTTCCGGTAAAAAAAAATAGGTCAATATAAGCCGGGTCAACCCGACGATTGGGCTTAAAAAAATGGTCAAATTAAACCGGGTCAACCCGCCAGGTTTGAAGCGTCCTGGGTCAACCCAGATTTCGATGTGTATTACTAGTTTTCTTTTAAAGTATTGCCATAATATAGATTCAAAGCATTACGTTAATATAAAGTTTTCTTTTATTGTGATGTTTTAAGTTTTTTTTTACCTAATAAGAGGGAGAGGTGTGGGTTCGTTGTGTTGCCTCGTCGTCCGATGTGGACTTCGCCGGAGCTCGCCACCACACCGGATGTAGCTCGCCGTGGCTCGTTGTTGAGCTCCTCGTCACCCAGACGACGAAGCAATGATCTGACACCAAACTGAAAAAGGCGAAAGGCATTAATGTTAAAATATTAGAAACGGTAATATTACCGTTTAAATTAAAAAGGTTTTTTTTTTTTTTTTTTTTTTTTTTTTTTTTTTTTTTTTTTTTTTTTTAAATTTTACAACCCTTATAAATAATAAACCATTTTCACATACTTTCATCACTAGAATTCAACAATATATATCTTCTTAACTCAACAAATATATAAGTTTTGTCACTATGTCTCAAAACCCGAACGAACCCGGTTATTTCACAACCCTCCTAAACTCAAACCAACGATACGGGGGATCGTCAAACACTTCTACTCCCTCGTCGCAAAATTCCCCACAACCTTCATCGCCATATGGTTCACAACCTTTCAATCCGATGGACGTTTATAATAATCAACAAATTGCGTTGCAACAATCGGGGTTCGTTAGTCATTCTCAACGAATGTTGCCACCACAATTTTTTAACCCGTCTCAAGCATCCTCGTTCCCAGCTCATCAATCACAACCGCAAGTCGAAACACAACCTCAGGTCTAACCCCAGTTTAAAGTTCCAAAAGCACGGTCACCGGCCAAAGGTAGAGGCAAAAAAACCAAGGCCGTCAAAGGGAAAAAAGTCGTAAATTTAGATGCCGACGATGACGAAGACTTGGAACTTGCAGGTCAAACGCGTGTGAATTGGAAATGGTGCAAGGCCGAAGAAAAGCTTCTTGCGGAAATTTGGATAGCAATTTCGCAAGACAAAGATCTGGGGAACGACAAATCTGAAGAATTCTTTTGGAACGAAATTACAGAAATGTTCAATCAGCAAACTGTGGATGACCCTAGAGGCAAGAATATGCTTACCGGGAAGTGGACGAGGATGAACGGCGACTGCCAAAAGTTCAACGCTATAAATAAGCATTTGGGGCGTCGAAGTGGTGAGAATGAGCATGATCAAATCAACAATGCCAAGGTGAGTTTCGCAGAACGCTTTGGTGCGAGGGGTTTCACGTACGAGCATGTTTGGGAGTTTTTGAGAAATTACCCGAAATGGAATGCTGAGGATCCGTTGGACGTTTCTTGTCTCGAGGATATATTCGGGCCGGACACACGACCTCGTCCCGAAAGAGCCAACAAACGAGCTGGAAAAAAACAAAAGTCGATGGATACGTCGAGCGCTGCGAGCTCCGGTGGGAGTCAAACGAGTACTTTTTCGGGACAATTATCCGAAAAGTATACGCAAGCCAAAGACGCTCAAACGGCTTGTTACGAGGCGAGGAGGAGGAAGGAAGGAAGAAAGGGCCTTGGAAATGCAGATGCTCATGCTAGATCCCAGCGTGGTTACTGACCCGGTCAGATCCGAAATCATTCGCAGGAGGCAAGCAAAAATAAGGAAAAAATACCAACAACTCGATGGGGATGCCGATGAGTAAAATGTTTAATATGCATGTAGTGTCGTTTTTTATATTTTTGTATTGTTTTTTTATTTAATTTTCGTATCGTTATTTTTTTCTCGTATTGTAACTTTTTTAATTTGAAGAAATAAATTTAGTTTGGTGTGTTATTTTTAATTTTTGTGTAATAAATTTAATTTATTTAGTGAAATGAATAAAAAAATAAAGGTGTAAGTGGTAGGCCCCAAATGAGTAAGTTGAATTTAGTTATGAGTGAGGAGGAGTTAGTTGTGAAGAGGTGTTGGAGTGATGTGGCACCCGTGAGCCCCAAATGAGGAGGTATAAGCTCCTCACCACACCTCTCACTCTAAGTATAAAATTTTCAACATTTTTTATACTGACTTTTTCACTTTTTACATTAACCATTTTGCTTTTATATGTAGTATATAGATAGATAAAGAAAGGCTACACGGAGATGTTAAATAAATTCTTTTGTTATTATCCCTAAAGTTTTATACAAGGCACCCGTATAATGAAATTTTATGCTAAAATTTATCCCAAGTGAAATATTACACAACATAAGATTTTAAATTGAAAATTTAATATTAAGTGCATATCATATGACTTGTTTCTAGATCCGGCTGTCAAGATGTACATATCATAAAGATTTGTAGATAATTTTAGCTTTAAAGAAAATGAGCAACTTTTGCACAGGACATTATATAAAAGAGCATTTATTGGCATGCTTAACTCGTGTGCTTATATACATGACTAATCTTATGTGGCATCACTTTATTGGTGACAGTAGATGAACCCACTACTTCACAAACCAATAAAACATTTCCACATCATTTTAGGCCTAAAATTACTCATACATTTAGGTCCCCCAATCATTTTCATATATAAAAAAATATATAGTAATTAGTAAAGCAACAGTATACTTGTTAAACTTATTAGTATTTGTTTTTGCAATAGTTGTATCATTAAAGTTTTAGCTATGTTGATAAGATTAAGCAATAGCTTACGTAAAACTTTTGTTACAAGTAATAAAATGATGGCAACTAACAATCCAACATACTGTATATGACTTCATTATGACACCAGCAATCATCATCAGGTAGGACACAATTAAGCGATCAATCTAATTCAACTTTAATGCACTGATGAAGATTGTCATGACTAATGAACCAATACCTAATGTTGACATCACTGATCGATAGGAGTGTTGTAAGAAGCAATCTCACACAACATGAAATATCATCGGCCTACAAGCTTTTTTCATACACATGATTGATCATTTGATCTGTATTAGTCTTGTTAGATCGAAGGGTTAATAGACAAAAAAGTAATTATATTTTACAAAAAGTTCGCCTAAGTTACTTAACTTTCAAATTGTTCATCTAAGTTACTAATGTTTGCGTATTTATTAAGTAGGATACCGATCTTTAAGAAAAGTGTTATTCAGGTCACTCCATGGAAGGGTTACCGGTTTAATAAATGGACGTATTACATGAATGGTCCCTGGATTGACAAATATTGCATTAACCGTCCCAAAAAACGATTCCGGTGGAAGTTCTCTTTTACCCCAAAAAAAGAGTTTACTTACATCTGTAACATATGGTTTAACATTAAAAAAAAAAAAAAAAAAAAAAAAAAAAAAAAAAAAAAAAGCTATATACGCCTTTAGGTTTGTGTGGTAGACTTCACTGTTGATTAGTCAGCCAGAATGTAGTGAACCATTGTTTCCTAAAAAAAAGTCACATATACGTTTGTTTACTCGTTTCAAATAGGCAAAGATGCATTTTTCATCTAGCAAACAAATATTTCGTTTCTTGATGAGACTCGTGAATTGTCAACAGTGTGGACACGAACATTAAATGTCAGTAAAATACCTTACTATAGTTTATAAGATTAGATTAGATAAAAAATAGTGTTGATGCAATCGTGCATGTAAGGCAAGTGTAGGGCTACGTAGCTTTCTGAGTCTTTCCATTAATGCACACTCTCCTCTTTTTACTCATCAACTATAAATGCATTCTTCAATTTTCTGTGCTTTCAAAACATTTATAAGTACTCTATATTCACTTTCGTCTTTCTTACATATTAAATCCATTTGGGTATAAGCTCAACTATACATCAATGGCAGATTTTGAATTTAAGGTTTTCGTTAATGGTTTCAGTAGAGTTTGCATGGCTATTCTTACTTGCATGGTTTCTCTTGGTATGCATGCTTCTTTCTTAATATATACTAGTTTGCATGCAATATGGATAGTTTCAAATTCAACCAAAATGAGCAAACGAACAAAGCGGATTTTCAGTTTACTTCAGTTTCTACCATTTCATGTAAAATTTTAAATGCAAAGCTAACTTAATTCCTTTCAAGAAAAAAAAAAAAAAATCAACAAACTATGCTAGTTATATGGTTGTTTAATATATAAATATCATATATGTTTTGCGCTCTTGTTTCATATGCTAAACTACTTTAATTTTCTTACGGAGTTTAGGTGGAGCAATAGTGGGAACAATAACGGGTGCGATCAAAGGGCCAACTACGGAAACCGGGTTGGTTCGTGGAGCATTTGTGGGTTCAGTGACTGGTGCCATCACAGCTTTGCAGCTCATGGATATGATCATCGATGGTGAACCATTCTCTAAGGTACGTGTGTTATAAGTTTGGCATAAATAATAAAATAATGGACTAATTAAACAAAACACGTAACACAAAGTAATGAAAGTATCGAAGAATCAAGATTTTAACAAAATATACGCTAATACTCCTAGTTTTTTTATATTTAGTTATATCTAAACAAGACATGTAACACAAAGTAAAGAAAAATTAATATTTTTAACAAAATATAAACTACTCTCCTAGTTTGTATATTTAGTTATATCTTACCCGTATATCATAGGGATGATAACAAAAAATTAGTTCTAATTTGTTCATTTTTGTTGTTTTGTGTAAACCCTTTTTTTTTTTTTTTTTTTTTTTTTTTTTAAGCAAACTTTTTTAATTTTGACATTTGTGTGTATTTTTTTGACCATTTAATTTTAACCGTCACTTTAACATCAAAAGGTAAAATGATCATTGCACATGAATAAAATACACACAAAATCGTAAGTCGTAATTGAAATGTGAAGGTTCGTGTTTTAATAGAAAAGAAAAGCTACACAAAACAACCAAACTGGACAAGTTGTGATTTATTTTGTTCTTTTTTGTTATTATGGGATAGGTTGCACCCTTAAAATCTAAAATACGAATAATACTTTTTTTTTTCCTCTCTCATAATGTTTTTAGAGTTAAACTAAGTAACAAAAAGTACAAAACATAAATAATAGAGTTTAACAAGTCAAAAGTAGTAATTAACAGAAAATACGAAACACAAACTGATAAAAAATTGTGTTGTACTCAAATAACAAAAACAAAGGTGGGGAAGGTACGAAGTGGGGCAGGGGTATTCGCAATGGCAAGTTAGTTTATATATCAACCGGTGTTTTAAAACCCTGATTGACCCGACCGGTTGAACCGTGAATCAGTCGGGTGACTGGAAAGCGGTTTTGAATAAAAAACCCGATTAAACAGTCGAGTAAACCGGTTAAACCGTGACCATGTAGCTTGACCGGGTCAATTAGAAAACTAGTTTTAAAATATTGATATCAACATCTTTTATTTACCTTTATTAATTTTTTTTTTTTTTTTTTTGAAAAGTAAACTTCAATAACCAAACGGCTAAAAACTCGTCTCCAAGGAGGAGCCGAGCCGCCCCAAAGAAACCTTACATCAGAATAAATTTACACCAAGAATCCCAAGTACAATTGTTCTCTTTTTTCCTATGCTTATACCACAAAAATCCTATCGACTTGATATCCGAAATAATCTCCGAGATCTTAACTTGATCATTTAGATTTTGTTTTCATTAAAGTTAAAAGAAATAGGTGTTAGTCACAGGTGATTTGTGCATATGACTAGTACTTTGTTTCCCGACAACAATTTGTTAAATTAAAAAAATAATTTTTTTCTTGTCTTGTTTCATTGTATTAAGGATATACTCCATACTCGTATAAACTTTGTACATCAAAATGTTGGTGGTTTGGAGGTTCAAAAACCTGACTTGTCGTGACATTAATTAGTTCAGATTTTGAGGTTGATTGCCACCTAAATCTAAACTAGGACCTATTATATATTTACCAATCATAATAAGTTAAACTTTCAACTTTTCAAAATACTCCGTATATTTTTCAAGTCACATTGTAACCTTCTATCATTTTTATTAATCGTGAGAATTCAGTTAAATCTCGTGAAAAAGACTATGGTGATTTTTCTAATAACTAAATAAGTTTTTAATAATAACATTTAGTCAAGTGTGGTAAAGGGCAAAAGTTTGTTCAAATCATTAAGTCACCAAAAAATTGAATTGTAAGAATTTGGTCAAAACTCGTTAAAAAATGGATGATCTCAAGTTGATCACAAACAACTTTCTTTTGTTATACAGATGATTGGAATCGAAACTAGTTTTATAGAGATCTTTGACGTTTTCGAGAACAATGGAGCAAAAGGGCTATGTGAAGATTCGATTAACAAATTACCGAAATACATGTTCAAGGATTGCAACGAGATTGAACGAAACGGAACCCATGTGAGCAACAACTGTGCAATATGTTTGCAAAGCTTCAAGAACAGAGAAGTGGTAAGAGAGTTGCCAAAATGTAGTCATATATTTCACTTGAAATGTATAGATGAGTGGCTAATTAGGAGTGGTTCTTGTCCTGTTTGTAGAAGTAATGTTTAGGGGTAGATATTGTTAAATGTAAAACTTAAAGGGGTAGTTTGTAATGTTGTTGGAAGTGTAAAGGTGTGTTTAGCAAAATGTACCATGCACTAGCAGTTATCAATAGTAGAAACAATAAGCAGTTAGCAGTAGTAGCTGTTTGTATTAAAAAACTGTTTTGATAACGTAACACTAGATATATCTAAAATGTGTAAAATGATGTACAAGTATATGTATTCATTAAAATAAATAGACTATTATATGAATAATAAAAATAATGTTTAAAAACAGTCATTAGTTTTACACATTCAACATCATATAAATAATATACTGATCCGTAGTGATCTTCAAATAATGAGAAAGAGAAAATAAAAGGATGTGGGTTGAAAGTTTAAATAAGAAGAGATATCTCCTCTTTAATTCCCTGCATGATAACTTTGACCCATAGCTTATCTTTTTAGTTTCTTAGTTTATCTATTCAGTTTCTATATAAATAGGGATAAAAGAAAAATAGAGGAGTAGGCCTCATTAACAACGTAACATTGTAAACAGTGTGTTGTTTTGAGAGAGATTAAAAACAAAACAAGTTCCTCCAAAATTCTTTTCATTATTATCACAATATTCATTCTTTTGTCTAGTACTTATAACATCTGTTCAAAGACGTTGTGATCAAAATTCTTTGAACGGATCAAGTGGTATCAAGAGCCTCGTTCTACCTGTATGGTGCAAACTAAGTCTGGTTACAAGGCATCAGGTGAACCCGTTACTGTTTTGCAACAACATCGCCGACCACCACAGGCTAAAGAGACAACATCAACGATGACTAATACCGATGATAAACCTTTTAGTCTGGATGACCTCACGACCAAGGTTGATAAGCTCGCTAGTCAACTAGAGTCTATTATGGGTTGGATACAAGCACAACCATCAAACCAACTCAGGGATCACGAGACACCCCTAAAGGAAACATATGGGTTTTCTGGTTTCGATGATGAAGATGAGGACAATGAAAACGGGGAAGACATTAACAAAACAATAAAGTATTCTCACCACCCATTTAAGGTTGAAGCTAAGATTGACATCGCGGCGTATGATGGCACTATCGATGCGGAGAAACTGGATTCATGACTTGACCAATTGGAGACTTACTTTACTTTGTATGGTTTTCATAGCAGTGAGAAGGTGGTCTTTGCGCGACTGAAACTAACAAGCCATGCTTTGGCTTGGTGGAATTCTCAGTTAAAAATCATGGGCAATGAAGAAATTAGTTGGAAAAAATTCACTCAACTCTTACGACAAGAGTTTTACTCCCATGGGGTATGTTCAAGATCGATGAACACGGTGGCACAATTTACGTCTACAAAGAGGTCAAAGTGTACAAGAATACACCACAGAATTTAGTCGAATCGCGGTGACGTTGGGGATTCCAGTAGATAATGTAGAAGTTTTAACAAAATATGTTGCCGGCTTACCAAGACAAATCCAGAATAAAATGCGATTATACTCAACATCTAATATTTCGAATGCAAGTAGTATTGCAATGGCTATTGAACAAAAAAATAAGACAAGTGGCAAAAAGTTTGGAGAAAGATCGAAAGGTGAAGGTTCGAGTATTGGTTTTACGAAGAATGATTTTTAAAAAAAAAGGGGACGACTTCAGTTTCAAATGCGAACAAATTTTGTGAAGAGTGTAACATCACAGGGCACACGAAGGAGAAGTGTTGGAAGGCTCACCCGGAGTTATTTCCAAAAAATGGATAAAAGATGATCGAATGAAGCGTACAATAGCAGCTACTGCCTTTGTTGATGATACTATTGAGCTCGGGTCGGTCGAAGAAGCAGATAAAAGTTTGTCATTGATGGCAGGACCACAAAAGAACTTGCAAAGCACACAAGTTAAACCTGATGAAAAAGAATAATTGTTCACAATGAAGATTCAGGTGAAACATGAAGTAATTGAAGCTATTGTTGATCCAGGTAGTCAAAAGAACTTAATTTCAGCTAGTCTTGTGCCAAAGTTGGGTTTAATGACTACTCAACATCCTTCTCCATACTCGTTGGGCTGGATTAGCAGTAACATTGAAACACAAGTCAAAGAGCAATGTAAGTTCCATTTTGCCATCACGAGCCAATATGTAGATGAAGTCATATGCGAAGTTGTTCCATTAGATATTTGGCAGGTCATTTTTGGCAGCTTATACCTTTGGGAATGAAACGCGGTGTATTTTCGAAGGGCACAAAAATATAAATTCCAGAAAGACGGACAAAAGTTTCTTATTAATAGAAACAAGGGGAAAAAATATTGAGTTAATCACAGCTTGTCAAAGTCGTCGAATGGTGAATGCAACCCAAAGTGATCCGTAGTGATCTTCAAATAATGAGAAAGAGAAAATAAAGGGATGTGGGTTGAAAGTTTAAATAAGAAGAGATATCTCCTCTTTAATTCCCTGCATTATAACTTTGACCTATAGCTTATCTTTTTAGTTTCTTAGTTTATCTATTCAGTTTCTATATAAATAGGGATAAAAGAAAAATAGAGGAGTAGGCCTCATTAACAACGTAGCATTGTAAACAATGTGTTGTTTTGAGAGAGATTCAATACAAAACAAGTTCCTCCAAAATTCTTTTCATCATTATCACAATATTCATTCTTTTGTCTAGTACTTATAACATCTGTTCAAAGACGTTGTGATCAAAATTCTTTGAACGGATCATATACATACAACCATGAGAAGCAAATAATATCGTTAACGACATAGTACATATTGAATCCATTTGGCTATAAGCTCAACTACATCAATGGCTGATTTTGAATTTAGGGTATTCATTAGTGGTTTCAGTAGAGTTTGCATGGCTATTCTTACTTGCATGGTTTCTCTTGGTTTGCTTCTTCCATAGTCTTGTAAATATTGTGTTAATTTGTTGTTCGTCAGGAATCATCGTAACTAGATTTGCATGAATCATCGTTCAGAGAGCGCTCTCTTTGAACGATCAGGGAGCGCTATCACTGAAGTCTGAATGATGATTCATGCTAATATAAAGTTTGCATGCAATATGGATAGTTTCATATTCAACCAAAATGAGCAAATTAACCAACAAAGCGGATTCTCAGTTTACTTTAGTTTATACCATTTCATATATAATTTTAAATGCAAAGGTACCTTTTAATTCCTTTCAATTCAAGAAAAAAAAATCAACAACCTATGCTAGTTAGTTATAGTTGTTCAATAATATATGAACATATGTTTTGCGTTCTTGTTTCATATGCTAAACTACTTCAAATTTTTATGGTTATGGGTGGATCAATAGTGGGAACAATAACGGGTGCGATCAAAGGACCGACTACGAAAACTGGGTTGGTTCGTGGAGCTTGTGTGGGTCATCTTTCAGCTCATGGATATGATAATGGATGGTGTACCATTCTCTAAGGTAGGTGTGTTATAACTTATAAGTTTGACGTAAATAATGGACTAACTAAACAAGACATGTAACACAATGTATCGTAGAATCAGGATTTTTAACAAACTGTACACTACTGCTCTTAGTTTTTATGTTTATATCTATTATCTAATAGGGATCATAACCAAAATAAATAAATAAATAAATAAAATAATATATATATATATATATATATATATATATATATATATATATATATATATATATATAGTGTATTTTTATTTTCAGAACCCTGTTAAGTGCGGGAACTGCGAGAACTCCAATTTTGCATTAGAAAACATGCATGTTCATATAAAACATGTATGTTTTCTTACATACACCTTAATACATATATCTGCGTAACATACATGTTCATATAAAACATGTTAAGTGCAACATATCAATGCAAAATGGTTTTATATGAACATGTATGTTACGCAGGTATGTGTATTAAGGTGTATGTAAGAAAACATACATGTTTTATATAAACATGCATGTTTTCTAATGCAAAATTGGAGTTCTCGCAGTTCCCGCACTTAACAGGGTTCTGAAAATAAAGGCCCCATATATATATATATATATATATATATATATATATATATATATATATATATATATATATATATATATATATATATATATATATATATATATAATTTTATTTTTAAGACACAAACCTTATAAATTTTGACTTTTTTGTTATTTCGTGACCATTTTACTCATAGGTTTTTAACCACTTTGTTAACATCGAATAGTAATTGTCATTGCATATGAACAAAATATACACAAAGATCATAGGTAGTAAATGAAATTTGAAATTTTTGTGTTTTAATAAAAAAAAGCTACACAAAACAACCAAAACGGCAAAACGAAAAAGTTAGATGATTTTTTTTTTAATCATCTCTGTCTAATCATAGACTATGATGTGTTATTTTTATAGGTATCATTGTTATCTAGTCTTGTGAATGGTCAAGTATTTACTGATTGGGTCACTCCTGCTGTGCTCAAAGCTTATCAATGGCAAGTAAGTATATGCGAATATCTTGTTCACATTGAAGTTAAAAAAAGAAAAGAAATAGGTGATTTGTGCATGACTAGTACTTTAGTTATATGTTTAAAAGTTTGTGTTAGTGTTACGTTACTTTGTGAAAAAGTCGATCATTTAGCTATTTTTTACTAGTAAGAAGTTGATGAACACTTTATATCGACAAATTTAATAATTTTACCTTCTTTAAAAATTTATGCTATAAAGTCATAGATTTCTTTGTTCTATTTTTCTCTTATTACTAGAAAGACAAAAAAACATTTTGTAACAAATTTTCTTTGGCAACCAAGAAAAAGACTTTCTTCGGCAACCAAGAAAAAGGTCGCCCAACCTGGTACTACTTTCACACTTAACTCAGACTTCTTTAGGAGGTCGAGATCCGATCACGATTGATCTCAAAACACATTGTGGTATTGCCATGGACCAATCATCTCTTTAAACCAAAGTGAGTGCATGAAAAAAGATTTTCCTATGGTGTCACAATCCCGACCACCCCTCCCCCTTTCCTCCCTCAACGAGCATCATGCATTGACCCACCATCCCGAACCAATGTAAGTGGGTTTTCTCCCCATCACGGTGAACAACTCTTCGACTGCCTTTGATGCCATTTGTAACGCTCCGAAATAACAAATCCTATACAAGTTAATTCCGTAAATATACATGTTTTTAAAAGCCACTCAAAATTAGGAGCCGGTCTCTGCCCTTCTAAATTCTACAAGAAAAGTCTTATCAGGGACTACTTTTGTAGGGCAAGTGCGCAACAACAACAATATTTGTAAGATGTGTAAAAAGACTTGCATGTAAACTAAAATCTTCTCAAAAAAATTTGAATTTTTTTTACAAGATTGTTATATTTCCGTCTGGAAACAAAAAAAGAACAATAATCAATGCTAAACTAAAAATATGATGCTGCTAGGGATGTTCACGGGCCGGTTCGATTCGGTTATTGGGAAGATTTAAACTATCCATCGCGGGGCGGGTAATTCATTTTACTACCCGAAACCGAACCATGCTAGGCGGGTAACCAGACATGCAGGTACCCGAAATGATCGATTACCCACGGTTCGGTTCACGGTTATCCATTTTAGATGTCTAAACGTATGAACGATAACATGTATCCCCCTCACAGAGTTTGAAAATAAGTAAATGTGAGGCTATGACTCACCTTGATTGATACTGAAATGAAGAAAATAAAGTCGGACGAATTTATGATAACGGCTACGAAATATAACCTGATAAATAGATTTATCTGAGAATTTGACCAAATACTATTTGGTAAATATGAACGAATAACGAATAATAATTATTTGTTATGACGAATAGATGATGTGCAGTGTAATTCTTATGATATGCATAATATGACAAAATATGTTATTTAAATTATCCATCGAAGTTTTACCTTTTTAATCGTAAGTAAAAATATTAACTTTTGAAATATCGTTATATATATTATTAACGTTACGTTAAATAATATATATAT
Source organism: Artemisia argyi (assembly GCA_030686995.1). NCBI lineage: Eukaryota > Viridiplantae > Streptophyta > Magnoliopsida > Asterales > Asteraceae > Artemisia > Artemisia argyi. The sequence continues at coordinate 235,556,912 of CM060701.1, forward strand.
AACTAAAATGAAAGTTTAAATGCATACGAAATAAATTTACGAAAATAGAAAATAAGTAAAAATGTTAAATATAATATGTTTAGTCCTTGTCCTTTTCCAATTTTACTATTTTTACCCTAACGACGTTAGCGTTACACCGTTAGTCCTTTTTATATATAAATTACAATTATAGTCCTCTAATTGTCCAATAGTCAAACCTAGGCTTAGAATATTAACTATTATCATTTTTTACCCTTATGTTTCTGTTTTTACAGTTTTAGTCCTCACTTTTCAATATTTACAATTTTAGTCCTTCTAGGTGTCGTCGCGTTACATTTTTAGTCCAAAGTTACAAAAATGATTATAAAAATTATATAAAATTTTCCGTGGCTTATTAAATTAATAATAAGCTTATTTTAACTGCTTATTTGGTTAAAAGCTTATTTTTCAACTTATGGGGCTTTAACGAGTCAAATTTAAGGCCCCGTTAACGTTTTAAAATCCGTACTTCGTGAGACGAGTTGGACTCATCAAAAATATCATTTTTCTTGTTCTATTTTCATATCAAAACATTTAGATAAGCTAGCTTATAATAAGAGCTTATTTTTAGCTTATTGGTAAAAATATAAGCTTTTAAACGTGATCGGTAAAAATATGATATGCTTGTTACGTGATATTTAAAGATATACGAGCATTTCTTAGCATGTATGGAACGTTTATATATATGTGAAAAACTTAGAAATTTACTAAGTGTTTATATGATTTTTCATGCGATTGTGTATGGTTCAAAACAAGTTTATTTGATGCATGTAATGTTGAAATGAACGTGAAATATGTGTGCTACGTGACTCCTAGGCCTTCCAAGATAGAGGCTAGCCACGTTTGGTGTTCTATATGACAATATGTACGCGAAAATATATATGTAACCTATATACGATCGATATAATATATACAAGGTGCATGAAAAATATTTAACGTGTGGAATGAATGGAAATGAGTTTGAAACAACTTACAACACCTCTAGGATGGTAGAGAGTCGAGAGTGGATGAATGAAACACAAGGAAAAATCACGTTCGTCTTATAACTCAAATGATATACGTATAACTTAAACCCGATAACTTTCTTGCGTCCAAACGAGATTGAAATCAACTTCTGGCCTTTATGAGATAGTTTTTAGGAAGAAAGAAAGTTTGGAAAGTGTATGATAATTGAGAAAAACGGGTGCATGCATATGTAGTATATATAGTGTCATTTTATCACACGTAAGTGTAGAAATTTTCAAGGAAACCACAAGTACTATGCATTGTCAGTAAACATAGGCTTATAGGATGATATTATAACATATAATATGAGTTTGAGAGTGCATGAAATAAGGTGTATGTTTGGATGAATCACAAGCATGTCGACCACCTATTTATTCTATACACGAATTGATTAATCTTGTACAATTTGAATATAGTTGATCATGGATGACATTTAAACATGAAAACATGTTAGAAATGTTATTAGGAACACGTAGGAACAAACGGGAATTAAAACGGTTAAGATTTGAGTTAAATATGAATCGATTGGGTCGTATATATGTCAATCACTTCGCCACTTAAAAACGTATCAAATGTCGTCCTATGAACATGACACTCGACACACTAATAGTTGGCTAGGTGGTAAACGAGGTGGTGTAAAAATATTGGTATGTCGTGTGTAAAAATCGTGAATACACGAGGCATTTTGGAGGCTTGAAACTAGTCGATCGAATGAGATTTTATGGATTGGAGTTGGGCTTGAAACTTGGGCTTATGAATAGTGTACGAGGTGTTGGGCTGAAATTTTGATTAAGGGCCTGTTTGGATTTTAATTGTGATTAGGAAATTTAATTAAGATTAGAAAATGTAATTAGGATTAAATGAAATGTTTTAGGTTTCGAGTAACGTGTCAAGGATTGGTTTCCGTCATTTCGTGATTTATATTATTTTGTGATAACTACAAAATAATATAATAAGAAAATTTTCAAATTTTTCAGAGAAAATGGGAATTAATAACTGTAGATGCAATAATCCGTACCTAAGATATGAAGGAGAAGTCTGGGTCTTCAAGGGTGTTCGGATCTACTGACGTGCTCCGAACCTCGAGTAACTTCGTATCTCCTGCTAGGTCTTGAGCTGTGATAAGATAAGTAACACAAGTTAGCCTCGCCCCGGGTGTTTAGTCCGAGACCCAGCTCCGGTGTGAGAATGAGTATGGGTGATATGATTGTAATATGAAATATAAAGTATAAGTGTTAGTTCGGTTCGGAGTGATTGCTCTCCAGAAAATCTTGCCCCCAACTGTGAATAGTTGGGGCTATTTATACTACTTACTTATTCCGAGAATTAAGCATGGGCTTGATGGGCCTGTTCGTACAGCCCAATAGCTAGGACGTCCTTTTTATAATGACGTGGAGCTTGTCAGCTAGTGACGACCCTTTTGGTTCGTCCTTTTGGTTCATTACTTGGTACCGTTCTTTTGAATTATCAGTGTACCTTGGTTCGTCAGTGGTTCATACTCATCAGTGGATCACACTCGTCAGTGGATCACATTTTGGTTTGTTATGGGAATCGGGTCTTCCGAGACCCGATACACCGTCAATAACGATAACGAAAGATTATTTATTTATTAACGATATAATTACAAGAAATTTTTACAAGGTTCTACAGATGTTGAGTTTTTTACTGAAGGTGATGATAATGTAGAAATTAAGGTTGTAACTACTAAGGATCCATTTCTGTTGAAGTTGTGCTCTAATAGTGGTCACTATAAAGGTTTCATTGATGAAGCAGTGAATGAACCTGCAAGAGAAGTGATAGATGACCCAAATAACATAGATCCTAAGTATAGAGCTAAATCAGGTATCATATATCCAAGACATGATCCTACACTACAATGGGATAAAATGGAACCTGTTTTAGGTATGAGGTTTGAGACCAATGAACAACTCAAACTTGCTTTAGCTAATTATCTGGGGCCACATATGGGACCCACGTGTGTTAATCGGTCATATTGCATAACTTTAACGATTACAACAAGTTTCGTATGTTATATTAATATTTTAGAAAGTTCATTACCTAACATTGAAAATTTTTCAAAGTTCGTTACCTATCTGTGTAATTTTTCCCTTCTTTAGGATTTTGAGTATTTTGACCGCAAGAAACATGAAAACGAACCACTTATTTAGGATACTTTTGAAATTTTCGATCGTTTTAGTCAGTATTAACGAAGAGGCTTTATTATATTTGTAAAAAAAGAATTGCATATAAACTTAAATCATATGACTCATATATATATATTTTTTAATATTATACATATTTATATGCAAAATTAATATACATGTGACCGGGGATAGACCCAGGAATTTTAAGAGTGTATTGCACAAAAGAAATGTTGTGTTAACCATCGTTACACCGTAATAAACGAAAGTAGCAAAAAAAAAATAATAATAAATAAATAAAAAAAAATGTTTGCACATACCATAGACGCTCCTCTCATAAATATTGAATCACCAAATATGTACATTATTTCACCATAGATGCTCCTCTCATAAATATTTTGGGATTCGATTGTGAGTTTCTTTGTTGGAAGAACCCTAAACCGTGCAATGATCTTGATTCGATGCAAATCTATTTTGGCTTTTGATTGTAAGTTTCTTTGTTTATCATTTTTACTAATACTAATTCTAATAATTTAGATGTTATGTATGGTTTCTTGAATGATTTTAGTCTCAATCTTTGTCATTTTAGGGCTAATGATGTTTATGTGTATATCGTTGAATGTGCAATTTTTTAGTTTTTAACTATTGTATGTTTTAATTAGGTCGTTTAATTTAGAATCGCTATTCATTACAATCAGGGCTAATTAGGATTGATTTTTGTCCTAAAATCAGGCTAAAGTTATTTAAGGAATATAGCTTTTTTGATGAATGTGAATTAATTTTTTTAATTGATGTGCTTTATTTTTGGGTGGGATTGAATCATAGTACTAACAACATTCTAAAAATTCATAACCCTAATTTTATGAATTTGTCTATATAAACATAACCAGTTTAACCTAAATCCTCACATCCTTCTTTCTACAATTTATAGCACATATCATAAAAATCAATGGCTCAATTCGTTAATGGCTACATCAACGATCTTTCGGTTGTTAAGGACAATGTAAACTGCGCGTAAGAGTTCTGCGCGCTTGGATGCAGCCTGTATATGGCAAACCCCACGTCAATAATATGGAGCTTATTGTAATGGATGAGCAGGCAAGTCATTTAATTTTGGTTCATACATACATATAAATGCTTATAATTTAGAATTGGCGAATAATTAAGTCATTCATTTTTGTATTAAACAGAATACAAGAATTCAAGCCCAGATCCGGATGAAACAGGTTGATACTTTCAAACATCAAATTGAAGAGGGTAAGGCAATTACAATAAGTCGTTACGTGCTGGGTGAGATTCAGCCGAGGTTCAGGATGGTGAAAAACGGGCTCCGGCTAAGCTTCTTAGCCAATACAATTGTTGAAAAATGTATTGACTTTACTGGCTCGATGTATGGTTTTGACTTTAGATCATTTAAAACCATAACAAATCTACACGTTGAGGAGGACGACCAGTTTGGTAAGTACATTTTTGCGTTATACTAGATTCTAATGGTAGACAGCGCAATAAATTGAAACTGATAAAAATATTGTTATTTGTTTGTTCCTGCACCAGATGTCATAGGCCAGGTGATTGCTTGCAATGATCTAGATTGCTATGACAAGAATGGCAAAGCTGGGAAGAAAAAACCCATCATCCTTCTTGATGCAGAGTAATTCTATATTATATAACATGAAAGTTTGTCGTGTACATTTTCATTTTAAAATACATGACATTTTGACCACTTTACTTATTGTTGCAGGGGCACTAATATGAGGTGCACTCTTTGGGGAGCGTTTGCGCAACAGTTCTCAGACTTTCTACAGAAATGTGATGACCATTCAAAGATTATTGCTGTCCTTCATCTTGCCATGATGAAAATGTGGGACGGTAAGTTTTCATCCTATAATATAATGCAACGAGGTTATTCAGTAACTTTATGCCTAACCATATAATGATTTGATTTTCCATAGGCAAAATGGGAGTGCAAAATGGGTACAATGCCACAAGGTTATTCCTTTTTAACGGAAAAGATGAAATCACAGCATTTGAGTTCAAAGATGTTGAGGAGTTTAGACAAGGGTATGTACAAAATATGCGCAGATTATTTATTCTATATTCTTTCACTGTGGTATATGTAGTTTTCAAATAGGATGTGTGCAAGCGATTCCTAACAATAAAAATACATTTCATATATAGGATGCTTGCTACAAAGGTAGATGAAATGTCTGAAAATACAGCCTCCCGCATCTCCACCGCCTCTAGAAACTTGACAAAAGAAGATTTTACCACTTCTGCTACAATGAGACACATTGTCGAGCTCTTGGATGTACCACAAGTACATCCCCCCGTACCTGTATTTGTTACTATAACTTATATTTTTTTTATTCTGTTCGAATTACATTATTTTTTATTTATCATTAGATGCTGATGGTAACATATCAAAAATACTATAAATGTTGTGTATAAAGAAGTTCTTCAAGGTCTGTGATTAAACTCTCAATAGGTATGTATACTATCCATATTTCATATTTTCTTGCATTTTCTTTATTTGCAACTATTATAAAACCACTTTTATGTAACTTAGATTTTTTTTATTTTTATTTTATTTTATTTTTTTTTATTTTTTAACTTTTTAGCTGTAGACCAAATGGAAATTTTGTGTTGAACTCTTATTATGCGTACAAGAAGTAGCTTCTTCAAACTACAGGTAAGTCATGACTCACAAACATTCCAGTTGCGTATTGAGCTAAAAGTCATGTTTCATAATTTTGGCAATCCTTTGGTTTTTTGTTTGCTGTGGATTACTTTTGCCGATTTGCTTAATCGTTTTTTATACATTAAGTCCATTTTTCTGTAATTAACATACCCTTTTCTTTCTATCTTACTTTTTATTGCAGGTATTTCAGGGCTCACAATGATTCCAATGGCGTATACAACTACAAGACACTTAAACAACACTCATTCGCTAATCAACTTAGGCAACATGGAAGTGGAACAATCAAAACTGCTCTTGGAGATCAAGCCAAAAATATTTAGAGATCAAGTCAAAAACCTTTTACAAGCATTGCTTTTTATACTTTGAGTTAATTATAACTTATTGTTCCGTTTGAAAAAATTTCATAATGTTTACATTCGTTATTATTTCTTACTTTATTCACATTCTTACATTTTTCTTAATCAAAACCTCTCTAAAATCCTGTGGATTCCGCGGGTCTATAAGCTAGTTTGAAATAAATAGCTAAAAGTATTTTTGTTTTTTTATTTTATTTATTTCTTCTCAATAAATTTATTTCCCTTACCAATTATCAGTAAAAAGTTATTCTTCTACGAGTCATTAATACTCTACATTACACATAGAACAATTCTACCTTCCTTAAAAAAATTACGTTACGGATCATATATTTATATTTTACCTTACGAGCATAATGATAAAGACATTTCCTAATACGGAGAAAGTTAAATGTAAACCCAAATTCTTCCTAAATAAAATGAATCAGTTACAGTCTTTCATTAAAAAAAAAAAAAAAAAAAAAAAAGAAAAAAAAAAAGAAAAAGAAAAGAAACAATTTTATTTTTTTAAAAATTAAATATCTCATAAACCGTTAATCGTTATGAGAAAAATAATACCACCACGACGATAATTAAGTTATCTTTCTATAGAGGAGAATTTCTATATACTTTCAACGAATTTTTTTTCAACTTTATTTGTTAGTGTTGAAATTTACGTATGAAGAAATCACATGTGATTTGTAATTTTTAAAATCACATATGATTTTATGAAATCACACGTGATTCCTAACATACAAATCACATATATGAAATTACACGTGATTCCTAACATTAAAATCACATGGGATTTTTACAGACGCAAATTTTAACATTAAAACAAAACTAAAAAAAATCAGCGAAAGTATATCGAAGTGTCTGTTTCTAAAAGATAAAAACAAAATGTCGTCGCGATGGTGTATTTTTTTGTCACGTAACGATTTCAGTTTGCAAAATATATTATTTTAAAAAAAAAGGTGGAAAGTTTTATTTTTTAATTTTATTATTTTTTATTTTTTTAATATTGATGAAAAAAAAAAAAAAAAAAAAAAAAACATGAATGATCACGATTGATTTATTGGGGTTATAGAAAATAATGGGTTTATAATGATCTCAACTCTCCTAACAGATATACGAATATCTAGGGACAAACCAAATCACAAAGTCATCACACGAAAAACCCAAGACTAAATGCATAAAAATGTACTACGATGAGGACATTTCTTAACACATATATAGGAACATTAAGAACCGTGTGCATTTATAAAAAAGTCTAATGATGCATCTAATGAAGATCCACGGGATTTGATAACCAAGAGAACATCCAAAAAAAGTCACCTCAGTTGTTTGTTAATACAGCTTTTGCACTTACCTCAAAATTTCAAATAGATCTCAAAACAGGTTGTGATATTACAAGGCGCAAGTCGATTTATGTATCTAACTCTTTTTTTTCAGAAACGATTTTTTTTGATAATGTTTACTGTGTTTATCATTAGGGTTATGTTATGACTTGACAATTTGATTATCATTATTTGGTGCAATTTCATATATACCCAACTTAAACGCAATACTTTTATATTTTCTCAACATATGTTTTAAAAACATTGTACATATGCATTAAAAACTTATGTTTTGGGTAAATATGAAATTTTGATATTTAGGTTGGATAAATATAAAATTATCCTAATTTTGTATTAGTATTATAATATGAAAAACATTTAATCAAGGATGGTTATTTCTCTACATATTGAGAGATTTGTTTTACCATTTTAATTATATGATATAATGAACAAGATTAAATATTAGAAAACATACATTTCCAACCCATCTTTTTTAATTAAATCTACTTTCACCATTTTTTTTTTAAAATTACACATCTCAAAAACTATAAACGTCAACCTACATAAATTATACAATTGTGACGATCATTCAATTTTCTTTCAATAGATTGACATTTTCATATACTTTCGACAAACCTTTGTTTTGTGTTTTTTATGTACATTTTGGTTTTTTCTCAATACAATATTTATACCCGTTTTACAAAAGAATGTTGAGTATTCGAACTTAAATATTTGTATTATATCACATGTGATATATCAAACATAATAGTGCACCGAGAAAAAACCAAAAAATTCCAAAACAAACAAAAAAAAAGTTTGTTTAAACTATATGAAAGTGCCCATTTATTGAAATATAATTAAATGTTTGTAACAATGATGTAATTTATGAGGTTAACGATTTTTGAAATATGTAATTTTTTTAAAAAGGGTTGAAAGTGAGTTTTAATTAAAAATTATAAAATTTAGATGATACAAATTATTCCCCCAAAATGTAAGAAATAAAGATTTCTGAAATAACTCAACTCATTATAACATATCTTTGATAATGTACTATAGAATTGGTGCCTCACTAGGCCAGGAGAGTTGCCTGGAGCTATTCTTTGTGAGATGAACAATAGCTGGTGCTAAAAAACACCCGGGGTCATGATGTCCTCGCCGATCTACACCTTTTGTGGATAATATACTATAGTACATAATAGACTTTGTTTAAACCATATGGCCCCTCTTGGTTTACAAGCTTTTTAAGAGATTTTAGCTTCTTGTTTTGACACATAATTTGGACACCAAATCCAACAATATAATACCATAAGCCCATCTAGCCCAACTGTTTCTACCATATAAAAATTTACCTCTAGGGTTTCCTTTTTCAACAGTTCTCAGCCGTCATTCCCTTCTAGGTAACTGCCAACTTGCCAACTTGCATATATTTAATAAAGAATTATATGGTAATAATATTACGTAGTTAGTTATAAAAAATACTACGTAATTATCTACACCGAGTTTTTCGTGTTAATTGCGGGCTATTTTTTACTCTCATTTTTAATTTGATAACTTATCAAAATTCCTTATATAGTTATCTTATTTTAAGCGGAGTATAATTTTAGTAACTACATTCTTACAAAAAAAAAATTCCTTATATACAAAACCATTTTTACAAAAAAAAAAAAAAAAAAAAAAAAAAAACTTTGAGAATGCTTTTTTTTTTTGGAGAATTTTAGTTTTAAGGGTTTTGTTGTAGCTACAATGATCTACCAATTATGTGATACTTGCTTTTAGTATTAGTTTAAAGTGTATGGGGGTGTTTGGGATTGCATATCTTATTGTGTTTTAAGAACCCACTCACTTTTGTTACTGTTTGGGTTGTTTTATTGGCTTCTCTTGATGATAAATAAGCATTTTTTTGGTGCATTTAAAATTATGTAACTGTTTGGATTGTTTTGTTGGCTGTTTAGGATGCTATGTTACTAATTTTTAGCTATTATTATTACATGTACAATAAATAAACGCTGCTTGATAGTTTGATGATGATTAAGTTTTTGTTATATGCGTTTTTTGGGTCGTTTATGGGGTGTTTGGGATTGCATATCTTTAGTTTGTTTTAAATAATCAGTCACCTTTATTACTTTTTGGGTTGTTTTTATCTGCTTATTTGACTCATTTTAGGATGATGAAAGCGGGTCATGGGTCAAAACCGGGTAATAAAGTAGTTAGTTTTAGTACTAGTTTCAACTCTATGGGGTGTTTGGGATTGCATCTCTTATTTTGCTTTAGAAAACTAGTCACCTTTATTACTGTGTGGGCTGTTTTTATCTGCTTATTTTGATGCCAAATATGCACTTTTATCTGCTTATTTTAAGTCCTTTTAGGATGATTCCAGTTACGTCTTGGAAAACGGGATTCATGGGTCAAAACCGGATAAGCAGCTTCATACCCTAGTTTATTTAAATTGATGGATTTACTAGTTTAATGAAGTACTTAACAAGTAACTTACAATTATATGGGGTGTTTGGAATTTCATATCATACTATCTTTTATTCAGCAGTAACCTCTATGAGTGCTTGTTTGAGTTGTTTTGTTGGCTTATTGATGTTTCTCGCTAGAATCAAAAGTTTAAGAAAATCATAGAAACAAAAGTGATAGCTGCTCTTTCTTATTTGTTAGGCCTGTTATGCACTTTTGAACGAAATATAAGTTTAACATTGTAAATGCTTTTATGAACATTTTGTAAGGCCTGTTATGCACTTTTGAACAAAATATAAGTTTAACATTGTAAATGCTTTTATGAACATTTTGTAAGGCCTGTTATGCACTTTGGAATGAAATATAAGTTTAACATTGTAAATGTTTTTATGAACATTGTAGATGGAGCAGAAGCAAAGTTCATATGGTGGTTTAGTATGTCACCAATTGCCTCTGTTATCTGCAAAATACCCGTGGTTTGTTGCTCAGAACTTAGGAGCTAACGAAGATAGTTCTAGAGACCAATACTTCTACACCCTACATGACCCGCTTACTAAATATCAATGTCAAATCCCTGAGTTGCTGGGGAGACGTATTCGAGGATATTATCATGGTTGGGTTATTCTTTCCGACCATCCACAAAATGTAATATGGTCTCTTTGGAATCCGGTCACTTCTGAGATGATTCATTTTCCCCCTTTGGTTTTACACGATGGAGATTCAGAATCTATCCGTGAATGTTGTTTGTCAGCCCCTCCTGATGATCCAAGTTCAGTTCTCTTGTTAACTCGCACCAACAAACCTGCCTTTGTTTTTTTTCGTCTAGAGGGTAAAAAAATGCAGTTAAGATGGATCGAGATGTCATACGCTAGCCAACTCAAGAGAATATCGGGTGAAGATGGTGATTTTTTACATCAACTAACTTGTTGCAATGGTAAAATGTATGCGTTGAATGGCAAATGTCCTTTTGCTTGTTTTATCATACAACTTAACATCTTGGTTAAAGACAAAGAAGTTTTAATAAAGTTATCGCTGTTGGGGACATATCCTACTCCTTCCTGGGTTCATTGTGATGACGTGACCTATTTTCTGAAAGGGTATTGTACTGAATTATTCATCATTATGGTAGGTTTTCATCAGAAAACACTTGAAGCAGCTCATCTTCTTAAATTGGACATGACTAGTGTAAAGTCAGAAGATATGGAGAGATTTAAAGGCTTAGACATGAGTTGTAAGAGATGGGAAGAGGAAGAAGACTTGGATGATATATCAACAAGTATGGAATTGTGGGAACAATTTTTTGACCTCAAAGACGCTATATTCTTTGTGGATCTTGCTCGTGATAACTTGGCGTATTACAGACCTGGAATTGCCTCAGAGCTGGGGGGTTATATACACATTCGTGACAGAATAGACAACATTTTGCGTTCATACCATGTCAAAGAAAATACCATCTCCCTATCTTATATGCCTTCACTAGCTGCCAACAAGCAACGTGTCCTTATGGGATTGCAGGTATTCTTTTTTTGATTTTATTTAATCTTTGTTTATTTAATGCATCGATAGTACGGCCTCTTAGAAATATAGTTATTTCAGTAGTCAGCAAATGATTCAGTTTTGATATCTAAATTAAGACTCCACCATTCTGTTCCACTGTGATTAAATACTTCCTGATATAATGGTCCTCAGTTCTCAGCTAGTAACATTTCAAGTACTACTTTGGTTGCAGAAAACCAACTTACTTTCTTTTATACTATATCAGTTATGGGTTAACACCTTTATTTGACAAAAAGCTGTTTTATAATTATTTATATGTTCTGAATTAAGTGTACCGAAGTCCTATCTGACCAAATGAAACATATACACAGATTTTGATGGACAAACATATACAGATGGTATTTGTATTTTGAAATATAGAAGCAGCTTATAAGTATGTAGGATAGTATATGTTTGTAGTTTTTAAACAAGAGCATGATTTTCTTTAAACCATATGTTGTGCAGGTTGGAAGATGATCCTAAACAGGAAGAGAACGAGATAGTTGTAAGATCAGTTACAGACAATGAGGTTGCACTTGATGAATCTAACCTTCTCAATCTCCCGCTTCATATTCTGGAGATGATTATGGAGCATTCTGTATGTGTGGAATACCTGAACTTCCGTGCTACATGCAAACTTTGTCATGTAGCAGCACCTTTGAAACAATGGAGCAACAAAACTTCATTAATGAGATTGCAGACTTATTCATTAGTTTCACCGTGGTTGATGGTGGTAGACAGAAATCAAGGCATTATCACTTTCACTGATCCAATGTCGGGTGACAATTACTTTATGAATAGTTCAAATGCATCGCTTGCTCATCAAGAAATTTGCTGTTCCAGGTTTGGTTGGTTGTTGTTTTTCATCTACGACAACCTTAAGTGTTTAGTATTCTTTAACCCCTTCATCGGTAGTCTCCACGAGCTTCCAATAGCAAGTTATGATTTTTATACTGCGTGTTTCTCAACACCACCTACATCCCAAGATTGTATGGTTGTTGGATTTCCTATAGCTGATCAGTGCCTTGTTTTGATCCACTATGTCACTCGGGAACCATCCTGGAAACCAATTCGTGTTGGCACTGTGCCAAATTCTATGCGTTTTCCTACATTTTTCGGACAAGATCTCTATGCCTTGGGTGGTGATGGTAGACTTATTGGTTTTAAGGAATTGGGTGAAGAAGATTACTCCTCGGCGTTTGTTGAAACTACAGTCCCAATACGTTCTTGCACATCTCCAACACAATATTATTTGATGAAATGCGACCAAAATCTTCTAAAAGTCATTGTGGGTAAGTTTGGAGAAAGTGTTGAAGTATCAGTATGGGATTTTTCTAAACAAGAATGGGAGAAAATACATAGTTTGGGAAATCACATGATTTATATTTGTGGTACAACGTGTCTATGCATTGAAGCCAAAACACGAGAAATGGAGAACAAGATCTACTTTCCAATATTGCATTCCAAGAACAAGAAAATAGTGTTCTATTCACTCGAAACATGCACATTTCAGACATTCAATGGCAAAAACATCCAGCAACCCTTCAATGATCTTTTTGGAACCATTTGCCATTTGTTCCCTCATGCATGGATTGAGCCTAGTTGGTCGTACCTCTTTTGAGTTTTTTCAATTTGTTTGACTTGTGTTCAGGTTTTGGGAATTTGGGACGTGCTTACTTTAGAAAAGCTCTTTTGAGTTTTTTCATTTTGTTTGACATTCGTAAAATTTGCAACATGTCTTTTTGGTAAATCGAGCTATCTGCTTCCTTTATGTTGGTATTATGTTAAAGTTGTTAAAAGGATTAGTCACAACAGGTTGTTGTTTGGTGTTATGTGTTTTTGCTGGTTGGAGAGTGCTATTGTAGATTGAGGTCCTTTCGGTGCATGTTACAGGCAAACTCTTCTTAACTATTTGTGGTTGCTTGAGCTTTGTAAACTATGACTTCTAGTTTAACTATCTAGACATTAATAATATACATCTAAAGCTTCACCAAGGATTTAATGACCCAGTGTTAAGCGGGAGAGTGTTGAAAACTAAGTTCCAGTCTATATGAATGCACTCTGTCACGCCCTAACAAAAGCAAATTTATTCAGCTTATGCCTAAAAGTATAGAACAGACGACACTCGATGCTTAATCTATGCATTACACTTTTTTTGACACTGAAGTAGCTTGAGTATTGTGTTCTAATATGCTTTTATATCCGAAAATAATGATTAATTTAAAAAGCAAGAAAAGATTTTCAACATATCTACCTTTCTTGATATGTTGTCTCTCTACCATTAAGGCGGATTGTTCTCACTTCTCAGCAAAGAAAGAGCTTCTTGAGATAACAATTTGAAAATCAGTTTTACTTCACATTTTTCCAAAACTTAAAATGTTTTTTTTTTTTTTTTTTTTTTTTTTTTTTAATTCTCTATTGAAAATATAAATGGTCAGTTTGTCTATTGCTTGCGACATTGTCATTGAAGGTCGCTCTTTGGGCTGTTGTCAAATTTCCATGTTTGAATCGCGAGGATGATTGACAGTTGGCTAAAGAGCAAAAAAATTATTCAATCTTCTTTGTGTTTAACCAAGATGTCAACTTGTATGATAAAGCGACCAAAATTACAGCACGTTAAATTATGTATTACATCCCCATCTTCACCGGTTATTCTTTTGAGTTGGCTAGCGTATGACAGGAGAATTGGTGCGAGTTAACAGGAGAATTGAACTTGGATCGTTAGGAGGGGCTGACAAACAACATTCTTGGATAGATTCTGAATCTCCGTCTTTTAAAATCAAAGTGGGGAAATGGATCATCTTAGAAGTGCACGGATTCCAAAGAGACCACATTACATTTTGCGGATGGTTGGAAAGAATAACCCAACCATGATAATATCTACGAATACGTCTCCCCAGCAACTCATGTAGGGTGTAGAAGTAATGGTCTCTAGAACTATCTTCGTCGACTCCTAGGTTCTGAGAAACAAACTACGGATACTTTGCAGAGATAACGGAGGCAATTGGTGTCATACTGAACCACCATATGAACTTTGCTTCTGCTCCATCTACAATTTTCATAACGATAATTACAATGTTAAACTTTTATTTCTTTCAAAGTGCATAACAGCCTTACAAATAAGCAAGAGCAGGTATCTCATTTGTTTCTACGATTTTAATTAAACTTTTGCTAGCGAGGAACATCAATAAGCCAACAAAACAACCCAAACACATCAATATTTACATATTTTCCCAAACACAAGTTTTTAATGAATGATGTACAATGCTAATAAAACAAGGTTGGAGGAAATATGTAAAATGCCCCAAACTCATAAACTGGGCCAATGGGGTATGAAGCTGCTTACCTGGTTTTGACAATTGTCCCACTTTTTCGACCCGTAAACGAAATCTTCCCAAAAGGACTGAACATTAATCAAAATTCTATCTTTTAAAACAAAACTAACAATAAGTTTGCAATTTTCACATCTATAGATTTTTTTGTAAGAAAAAACAACCCAAACAATGATAAGCACCCCAAAAGACCTGTAAAACTACAAGTTAATAATCAAACTAATAACGCGTCGATTTTTATTCATTAAAAGTATAGTAATGTAACCTCCTAATAAGCAAATTAAACAATCCAAACACTTGAAAAAAGCTCCAAATTTATTTATTTTAAGGATGAAAAAAGTGCTTTTTTGGCATCAAAATAATCATATTACCAAAGGCCTCTTGGCCCAGCGGTATGTGAGTGGCCATCAACCTAGAGATTGTGGGTTCAATTCTCGTTGGAGACATGTGAGATTGAATTTTTGAGATAGGTGGTGTAGGTTGTAATAAAATGTCGTTCTTAAAAATATAAAGGTGATTTTTTTTTTTTAATTTATTTTTTATTATTATTATTTTTTTTTAGAAAAAGATATGCACTCCCAAACACCTCGTAGAATTGGAACTAATACTAAAGGTCTTTCTTACCCGGTTTTGACCCATGACTCACTTTTTCGGCCCGTAACTGGATTCATCCTAAAAGGACTCAAAATAAGCAGATAAAAGTGCTTATTTGGCATCAAAACAAGCAGATAAGAATAACTCAAACAGTAATAAAGATACTTAAAGCAAATAAGATATGCAATCATGAACACCCCATAAACAATGATAAACGACCAAAAAGACGCATATAAGAAAAAGTTAATTATCAAACTAATCAAACAGCAGGAACATATTATATTCCTTGTAAAGCAGTAATGTAGCATCCTAATACGCCAACTAAACAATCCGAACACTTCCATAATAAGTTTTGAATGCACAAAAAAAGTGCTTATTTGGCATCAAAATATGCACAGAAAACAACCCAAAAAGGTGATATAAAAATATGTAATCCCGAACACCCCCCATACACTTAAAACTAATACTAAAGTCATTAAAGGTATTAAACAACATAGCTTTAAGGGTACGCATTCACTTTGCAACACAAGTGGACAACAAAACCTCAAGTGACAATACGGATATGCTTAGCAAGGAGCTTTAAGGAGCGTTTAGCATTTATATTAGGAATCTGGCTTCGCAATGAGCGTTTAACACTTTAAATTTTATTAACAACGCTACCTGAAGAAGCATTTAGCTTTTACGCCAATTTACACTTTATAAAACAAACTTGGTACTCCTCACAGCTATTGCTAACAGTTTCTGTTACTTTTGCCAAACACAATACACTAATTTTACAAAACTGACTAAAAGTTGACAACCATCTTTTCTACACATGATATCAAGTGGGTTTAAGGTTATTTTTTGGTTTTTGAGTTTACGTGGTTTGGCTTATGTTTCACAAGCCCATTTTTTTAGCTTATTTTGAAACTTATGCGTTTACATAAATTAATTATGTCATAATAACCTTACACAAGCCTATAACTTTTAAAATAAGCCGGAAAAAATAGGCTTATGAAGCATAAGCCGAAACCACATAAGCTGAGAAGCTAAAAAATAAGCTTAAACAAACACTCCCAATTTAAACTAAAATATTTGTAAGGAAACTTATAACATGGCATCAAGTATAATAATAAGAATGGAAACTAAATTTTAAAAGCTGGTAAGAAACTTACAGCCACTCAAAAGTAGGAGCCGGTCTCTTCCCTTCTAAATTCTACAAGAAAAAGTGTTATCAGGGACTACTTTTGTAGGGCAAGTGCACAACAACAACAACAAATGTAAGATGTGTAAAAGGACTTGTAAAGTAAAATCTTCTCAAAAAGTTTTGAATTTTTTTTACAAGATTGTTATATTTCTGTCTGGAAACAAAAAAAGAACAATAATCAATGCTAAACTAAAAATATGATGCTGATGGCTACTTCATATATCGATTGGGTGACACAAACGTTTCAATGTATCTAACTTCTTCATCGACTTTATTAGTATTATCATCCACTCTAACTTTCGCATACTCAAAGTCGTCATAGATGTTGCCTTTGCCTTTGTCTTTGATGTGCATCTTCTTTTTGAGATCTACTTTATAAATTTGATGATTGTCAGAAGACCTCATGAGCCAGTTTCCGTTCTTCATTAAGTGGAATGGAATCAGAGAGCTAATAGGAATATCATAAACTTGCGGCCTTAGTTGATAAGTTACCACTTCTTTCATATTCTCATGTTCATCCAACTTCCACAACTTAATACATGTCCCTTCAAAGCCACTTATCTCAATGTCGTACTTGACACAAACATGAATGGAATCACTTTTAACCATAATAGTGGCAAAATAATGATGTGCATCTGGATTAGCATCCACATTCGGAGTTTCTATCTTTGATAACCGTTCAGTTTTTGTGTCAAACCTTATAATTGAACTTAATCGTCCGTTCGAGTGTTCTTGTAAGAAGTAGACATTTTCATTCAAATAAGTACCTCCACTCCAACGTCCACGATTAAGGTTACTTATATGTTGAAAGACGTCGTCTACTTTTCTCCATGAGTCCAATTTTAATGAGTATAAGTAAACATTATGGTAAAAGTAATTTGCAAATAGAAGCTTGTAGTCATCTTCACAACAGCTGTAATACAATCCGAAATCTGAATAGCAACACCAAATATTCTTGCATCCCTTGTGAGAATTAGATTTGGACAACCTCTTATACTCATTCGTCAAAGGATTCCATAAGATTAGATCAGAGTATACATATTGCTTTATCTCATATATGCCTAGACACACCAATCCATGAAAAGAAGCTAGAATACTACAAATACTACCAGGAGTGATCCCTTCGAATGGTGGTAACGGGCGGCGTGTGGGAGTTAAACCCTTAACACTCGGTGGCACTTCACAGTCGATGGTGGTAAACTCGCATGATGTTGATAAGATCAGAAGTTTATTGTTGTTTTTATGGTCGTCGACGTGCAGGCGGTTATGCTTGTTTTGAAACATACCCGACCTAAGGAACGAGTGCCATTCTTTTGAAACACACTTGAAACGACAAACAGATTCGGTTGGAACTCTTGGTAGTATGTGGTTCAATATGACGTCATGTGGAAGAGGAACCTCCATTGTCGATCTCTTTAGGTTTCAATAAGTATATAGTATATATATAATGTGATTAGACGTAGGTTTTTGCTTATTTTAATAGCGAGATTCTTACTATCTAATATATGGAAGGTGAAGATACGCATGCTTTTATATATACTCCATCGTTGTATTACTTTGTTTAGGACTTTAGTTTAAATCAGAAGAAGATATATACATTGAGGCTTAGACGAATTACATCTTTATCGTTACGTAATAAATTTTTTTTTTTTTTATTATTATTATTATTATTATTATTATTATTATTATTATTATTGTTGTTGTTGTTGTTGTTTTAGAAGGCATTAATCTTTTATATAATAAAATAAAATCTCAAGTGAACTTTTGTATTTAAATAAAAAAAAATTATTACTTTATTAGGTAATATTTTAATTATTATTTTTTAATTTATAAATTTATAAATTCATAGTAGAAAAAATAAACAAAAAATATAAATAAGATGCAACTAACAATATGATTAAACTTTTTAAATGATTATCTTTAATAACAAAAAACTATGATTAAAAATTATAAATCAAACAAAACAAATATTAAATTATTTATTTTTTAATAAGTAAAAATATATCATTCAAAAAATTAAAAAAACCGCGCGTGTGCGAGCCTAAATTTTGTTAATTAATTTGAAGCTCAGTCAGGGGTGTATTTAATGATTAAATATGAAAGGTAACATTTCATGGCAATATTTGTAACCATATGGAGGTTGATTTCATTTGTTTATGAATTCGGATCAAAACCATGCAAAAAAAAAAAAAAAAAAAAATTGCCAGAAAATAGTTCATTTCAGATCGAGTTGGCTTTCTCAAAGTTGTTACTAGTTATACTTGCAAGCACTCTTAACTTGTATACAAAATACTCATTTCCAGAGACGAAGCCATGAATTTATATTAAGGGGGGGTCAAAAAAAATATATGATAGTAACATATGATTCCTTGTTTCAGAAGATAAAAGTGTCGATGTTTATTAGATATGAGCCATTAGTAAAACCTGGGTTGAAAACTCTATAAAACATGGGTTATTATCCAAGCTACAAAGTGGGCTAGTTCGATCAGTTAACAATGGCAGACCCAAGCGAAAATCTATGGTGGTTCCTCTATTCGATCCAAAACAATAAATAATTAACTGATTGGTATATTGGTTCGGGGGTTTATGTTAATGCGTTTTTATACAATGCTAGTTGTGAGTTATCTACAACCAACCGAAGCACAACTTTCACTGAGAGCAATTCATTTCATTAAATCTAACTACAAGCGAATCGCTTCCTCAAAAACAAAAGAAAGAACCAAATAGAAAAATACCTTATATATATATATATATATATATATATATATATATATATATATATATATATATATATATATATATATATATATATATAGGGGGACTTTCTTATGAGAACCATTTTATCTGCGAGAACTGAGAGAACCACAAAAAACATGCATGCACGCCTTTTAAAAGAAAATAAAAATACATGCAAATCATCAATAATCGTAAGCATCCACCTATGTTCTTCAATATCATTATGAACTCATCATCTTTTTTCACAAAAACCTACCCACGGCGGCAATATTGTCGTTGCACGTCTTATAAGAACATACATGCACACCTTCAAAGAAAAATTTTGTATTTTCAATTTCTTATCAAATTCTTTAGAACAACTATGTTTTTTTTAAAACATATGTGTTGTTTTTAAAACATATGTGCAAAAATACAATTATTGAAGGCGTGCATGTATGTTTTTGGTGGTTCTCTCAGTTCTCGCAGTTAAAATGGTTCTCGTTTGAAAGTTACACTATATATATATATATATATATATATATATATATATATATATATATATATATATATATATATATATATATATATATATATATATATATATACTAGGCGAGTACCCGTGCATAGCAACGGAGTTCCTAGCGGTAAATAATTAATGATTTGTGATATTGTGGTGAGTGTGTGTAGCGTTCAAAATAGAACGTGAACCGATCATAATGTAATTGCAAACGGTTGTACTACACGATAACTAAAGTCTAGAAAAAATTCTTAACATCTATCAAACAACATATAAAAACATTTAATGAAACTGAAAGTAAAACATTACATTAGTTATGAGATAAAAACTAACAACACACGTTACTCTTCGCGTAAAACTTCTTGATAAACGACATTTGAGGTGTAGATTCCTGCTTGACGGAACTCTTTAACTGGTTTAACCAATACCTTTGTTGTTCTACGGGATATCCCTCTAGACAATGCCACATAAAGCTGGCCATGCGAGAAAACAGAGTCGGGCAAATAGACACCCACATTTGGAATTGTTTGGCCTTGAGCTTTATTAATAGTCATCGCAAAGCTAAGGCGAATAGGGAACTGTGTTCTCTTTAGTTTAAAAGGGAACATTTCTTCTTCTGATGGAGCAAGAGGAATTCTTGGTAAGAGCACTCTAACTCCAGCGTGTTGTCCGACAGCAATCTCAGCATTGATGACATTTGGGTCAAAACGTTTACATATCAACCTCGTGCCATTACATAATCCATTTGCCGGATCGAGATTCCTTAAAAGAATAATTGGGCATCCTATTTTCAAACGCAAGCAATGAGGGGGCAACCCACTCACGTTGAGCGAGTTTAAGAATTCCAAAGGATAGAAGTTGTGGGTGTCGTCTTCTGCTTCATCAAAACTATAATAAACCTTCTCTTCGCCAGGAAATCTTTCAATCAACATACCATTAATGCTGTCAACATGCTCATTTTTAGTGGACAAAATTGCTCTTGAAACTATATCAGTAGATGAATGAGCGTTGGCGACGAAGGAAGGAAACACTTCATCGATTAATGCATCCTTTGAGGCAGCCTCTTCAGTGTAAGGGACGGTCATGTCATCAGGTATGCGTATATAGTCTTCATCGATGACCTCTTCAACTCCGTCACCAACTCGTAATAGGAAGTTTGAAAACCATGGGTCTGTCCGTGCCCTCATGTTTATGGTTAACCGCATTTTTTTTATTATCGGCCAAAGAGGTGACATCCGTAGACTCGAATCTACAATCTGCGCTCGTGTTCCACGTCTAACGACCGGTAAAACCTGTCTAAAATCCCCTCCTAAAACCATTATCTTGCCGCCGAATGGAAGTTTGACCCCGGTAATGTCTTGCATGGTTCGATCAACCGCCTCCACACCTTGCCTTTTAGCCATTGATGCTTCATCCCAGATTATCAACTTGGCTTGGCGAAGTAGCTTAGCAAGGCCACTTTGTTTTTTGATGTTGCATACTGAGTTTGTATTAAGATTGATGGGAATCTTAAATCGAGAGTGAGCAGTTCTTCCCCCTGTCATGTTATTTGCCGCAGCTCCTGACGAAGCGGTGGCAAGTGCAATAAGACCACGAGAACGAACAGTGGCAAGCAAAGCTTTATACAAGAATGTTTTACCAGTTCCTCCAGGGCCATCAATAAAAAACACGCCCGAAGAATCTTCATCGACATGTCTCATGATTGTATCATATGCGACTTTTTGATCAGTGTTGAGGGAATGTCGAGCGAGTATATCTTCATCTTGTACAACTATCGAGCACTCCTCTTGTAACTCACGGCAGCCAAATGATTCTAAACTTACATCCGCGGTAATGTTGGGAAGGTCAAAATCACTAAGACTCTTACCCATAGATTGTAGAATTGATGATATGTCCGTTAGAACCATATTTTGAACCCGCTCAACACTTGCACAATGTAAGGTGTAGTCTTCTGAAAGTGATTCGTAATGGTCATTCCATAACTTTCGAACATCTCCTGGCTCACAAAAGATTAGAAGGGTCGCGAATAGTCTTCTAAGTGGGCCGGGCATCTCGTGCATAGAGGACTCACGTAGACAGTCAGATATGTGATCATCACTCTGTATTAATCCCCTTTCGAGGGCTGCTCTACGAAATGTACTGTACACTACATCGTTGACCGTGTAAAGATATTCAAATCCTGTAGGGCCTTTAACATGTTGCAAAAGTACACGTAGATAGAACCGCTCTCCTTCAGCGGGATTAGCGGAAACCAATCTTCCTCTCATTTGCCCTTTTTTTCGTTTGTTCCACTTGCGTGTACTCTTATTCCATGTGTAGTGCTTGGGGATGTCTTTATACAAGTATTGCCTCGCGCTTACGTCTGTCTTGTTCAAGTCAAAAAATGCGGTCAACATCGATCTCTTATCCCTTTCTCTCTCAAGAATGTCAGTCATTACATCGTCTTCTGAGAACCTAACCAACTGGTTATTTGGTAGATGAACTTGCAATGACATAACATACGGATGGATATTAGATAAAGGGAATCCGTAAATACGCCACATAGCTTCGGGGGGTGATACATAACGCGCATCTTGGAATCTCTTTATCTCGTTAACGACTTGTTCTCCATCTTGATCAACGTTTACAACTTGTTTGTCATGACCCTTGTAAACATACTTGAAGACATATTTAACGGATTTTATACTTGAGCATACCTCTACATTGATGTGACAATTGAACATCATCAACAATTTCGGGTTATATGGAACAACCCATCTATTGTCCAGGACGCTGTTCCGTACGTTTACCTCGATGCCATTGTCTCTCCGTCGATACAATGGGTATGAGTCATCTCCTTGTTGCGTTGTTTCTTGGAATTGCCTAGGATAATTCCAACGACATTTCTTTGGTTCACCCTCCATACAAGGACACTGAGTATTTAAGTGACCACAAGGACCATGAATCATGTGCTTTAGAACCAGTTGGTGCAATTCAGGATGCTTATTCGGGTCTGGAATTTCAGCGCAAACAACTTTGTCATAATGATCGGGATTCGCCAGCTTGTAAGCTGAACTCATAATCAGAAGAAAATGTGCATGTGGCAAGCCTCGTTTTTGAAACTCGATAACATATATGTGTGACACAATAACGCCAAGGATGTGCTTGGTGAATAGTTGGTACTTGAGATCCTCTAGTTTTGCACGAAAAACTCGTGTAACCAGGTCCGGTCGATCTTGGGCCGTTTGTCCAGGATAAAGGTTGGTAACAATTTCTGGCCAATTGGGATTGCAAGTCATGGTGAGAAAGACATCAGGTTTCCCAGCATCTTGAACTAACGTCATTGCATCCAAAAATCGTCTTCGCATGTCACGTGGCCCTCCGATAAAAGACGCAGGCAAGACAATACATTGTCCAACTCTATTCGATTGAACCTCTCCGGCGTTAACACAATCAACGATTCCTTGATACAAATCTGCTCTAATTTTGGATTGGTTTTTTTCACAAAAATGTAAGCGTGAAGTCTCAATCTTTATGTATATATCTACCACGAATTGCTGAAACAACCGCCCTCCAAACAAGATCAAGTTATGATATGGCCACATCTGGAATTTGAAACAATAATATTCTCGCATAGTAACTGTTTTTCTACCAGTTCTTGTGTTAATCCCTGTGTGGTGATGTTACCAAGGTTGTGTAAGGAAAGCATATACTATATGATACTATTGTAACCTGGTATTACACAAGATAAAGTGATATGAGTATAATGATTGTTTTAGTACCTTCTTCGTCTTCATCGACGTCATCGTCATCATCGGCAACTTCATTTATGTCTACACATTCTCTTGGTATTCGAGAATGCCATCCAGCCTCACCATTCGGAAAGAACATTGGATAAGACAAAGGATCATAGGAAGCGAAATAAGGTTGTATTTGCGTAGGGTGTTCAGACCTTCCATATACAACAATACTTCTCTTGTATGCAGTGATGTTGTTATTACCTTCTACCCAAATACCAGCGACCTACACGATATGATATATTTAATTTGAGAGTATATAAGATATATATACAACGATCAATTTATTTAAGACGTAGGATGGTTAGAAATCGTATTTATACCTCAGACGTGGTAGGACGATTGTAAAGTCTTTGATCGACTTTAACGGATGCATTTAATTCGACCCTATACTTGTCAAGCGGACCAAGGTTACCAAGTGTTCGAAATGTCTGAACATATGGGTTTGGTGCAAGAACACGTGATAAGATCTTAACAATCTCTTTATCAAGATTAGGCCATTGTAACCTATGCTCAAGTTCGGATTCTGCATCATAAAAGTATAACTGCAAGTACCTTGGCTGTCCGTCTCTAGGAAGCAACTGGTCCATTCTATGATATATCCCTCCATTCGCACGAAAAGTATATACTCCAGAGTTCCTAACGTTGTATGTTTTGTCCAACTTTACACCCATCGATGCGAAAGAAAAGTTTGTGTTGTACGCACGTATGTTTTTCCTAAACATTTTTCCTAAGTCACATGCGTTTGGTGGCAACATGATTCATGCTATCAACTAAGAATTTAGGCCAAGCTGTCACACGCCTACTAATATAACTTTGGTTCAAATTTCTTCTTGACTGTGTATAAATCGAGTTAAAACATGTTGGTTATTTATTCACGTATATCAAATAAACTTAAATTTGGACACATTTAAGATTAAAAGTCAGACTTAGGAACTCAAAATGATCTTAAATTCAATTCTCCTACCAAATTACGTAGTAACAGTTAATTAATGCATGCATCATGCATGGATGGATCAATGGTTAAGCAAATAAAATCAAGAACATTAATGGCTAATGAAACCCCAAAAGAATGAAAAAAAGAGACAAATTCCAAAGGACAATATATACAATCACGTCTCACTTTTTAACTGGTCCATTCTGCTAGTGCTAGCTTTAATAATTTTGTAACAAAGTTTTACTACCCTCTTCACCTTTTGTCCCAATTCTGCCATATCAAACAGTTTTTATGGTTTTCACTCTCGATATGCCTTTGTTGGGTTTGTTTTTGTAACTTTGTGGGTTTGTTTTTGTAACTTTATGGGTTTGTGGGTTTGTTTTTGTAACTTCTAGGTTAACATTAACCCACTGGGATATGCCTTTGTTGAGAGGTGTATAAAACTGAGCATGCTTGATTTCTTGTTCCTTTGTGCCCCAGAATTGATTTGTAATTGTTTTTTTTAATTGTTTAGTATTGCATTATTTACTTTCTGTTTGTGTTTGCTTGTGGTTTGTGCTTTTAGCTTATTTAGTAAACTGTTTGTAGCCATAAGCTTGTTTAAGCCTATAAGTTTTGTCGTTTGAGCTCAACTCACTCATTTATAGGTTCTTGTATTAATGAGACATGTCAGGTTTCACAAAAAAGGCTAATAGATATGCAAGTGGTAAACATGTCAGGTTTCACAAAAAAGGCAAATAGATATGAGAAGCCCTCTCATTAAGCTTGTTGTTATGTTTTATTTATTGGAAACATGTCAGGTTTCACAAAAAAGGCAAATAGATATGCAAGTGGTAAAGAGGCAAATAGAAAGGCAAATTTATTTATTTTACTTCCTTTATCTTCTATTTTTGCTTATCATATTGAGGTGTAAAGAGGGTAACTTCAGCAAGTTTCACAAAAACCATTACTTCTTATTTTTTTTGGGTATGCAAAAACCAAAACTTTTTACACTATAACCAGGTTTCACATGAGCATACTATTGCCAAGAATACGATTGCCAAGAATACTGTTGCCAAGAATACGTTTATAGAATCATAGTATTTTGCACACATTTACGAGAAAAACAATCGCATCTAGAATCATAGTAAGAACATAAACTGCTTGCAAAAACCAACCCGTATGCAAAAACCGTATGCAAAAACTAACTAAAGGAACACTCCTGCATACAAGTTTTATATAAGCTTTATATGTAATTTTTGGTTTTTTCCCACCAAACTTGCAAATAAAGAATTACTTGGGAGAAAGAACAATAAAGAAAAGAGATAATTATTTGTGTGAGATTTGATTTTGTATTTTCTCATCTAAAGATTAGTAGTTTGATATTTGATACTATGCTCTAACAATATCATACTTATAAATTTTCAACATTTCATTTCAAGAACTTGATAGAAAAATAATGTTACTCCTAGACTATGTACATAATAACATTTTGGTAAGTACTAAACTATACATTGAAATGTCAACTACGATCAAATTACATACAAACATTTGGACTATCTTGACTAACATGTAAAGTCTTTAATTACTTTTAAATGGCAATGTCCTCTTGATAATATACCTGTGGACGTATGGTCCGGACTGGGCTAGGAATGGGTCAGGCCCGGGTAGCCAGCGGCCCACTTTACGCATCCTATGGACGTATGGTCCGGACTGGGCCAGGAATGGGTCAGGCCCGGGTAGCCAGCGGCCCACTCTACGCGTTAACCCTAATCCGTATCCTATAAATACATGGCTGGGGTCTCATTCATGAACAGATTACAATACAATACAACAGGTTACCCTAAACCTAATAGCTCATATATGCTCCGCGCATCACATACTAACTTGACCGTCGGAGGTGGATCCCGGGGCTACGGCCTCGGGTCCACTCCTAACGGGTTCTTTTTGTTGTACAGGTCTACTCAGGGCTTATGAAGACGACTAACGGCCCAAGGAGAGTCGTTGAATAAGTCCGAGCCAGATTATGCATCAACAAGTTGGCGCCATCCGTGGGACATGGCTACGACAAGTGTCGTGCTCTCACATCGCTAGAAAGCAACCATCGATATACAACTACGCGTTGCATCGATATATAACTATGCGGTAACTTTAAAACAATATATTAGTCAATTATGTGTTGATCTAACATTTATTGTTATGCCGCTGACCATGAATCCTAAAAGCATATACTTTAATATTATGCGCTATTTATTTTTCCAAATGCTAATTGATGATGATCGATACCGACGATACGTACGCTCGTATCACCAAAAGTAAGGTTTGTTTATTTGAAACCTGACATTAATTTAAAGCATGTGTAAATTCAAAGCTTATCTACGGATGGCTAAAAAAAATATATATATCTTTTAAATCGACAAGATTTGGTATCTTTTAATTATTAAAAAGATTTTACATAAATCTTTTATCTATGGTAAACACGATTTTACCTATAGCCACGTGCTATATCCGCACGATCGGACCTATTTTATCTTTTAGCCGCGAAACAGCGCAGTCACGATAAATCTACCCGCATCAGGCCATACGTTCGGAAATCTTCGCAGATTGGCGACACGATCGCACTGTCACGTACAGTCACCACGATGCTAGTCAATCGCCATGAGCGCTTTGTCACTGTTACATACATGCACTGGACGTAAGCCGTGGTCAACTGCGAATATCCACAAAACGTTAGAGTCCATGCGGTCACGATAAATCTATCTGTGTCTGTGCGTGCACGATAAAACTACTAGTCGCGATCATGGTACATCCATCCGCGCCATTATTTTTATTATCATAATAATAATAAAAAAAAAAAAAAAAAAAAATCAATCAATCGCTACGCGCGTATTATTTTCATTAATTAGCTACGTGCTACTTCTTTTACGTAGTTTGTAAAACCTCACGATAGGTGTAATTCACACTACTCTTTTTTTTTTTTATATATTACTTATATATGCTATGTGCTATATTTTTGCTACGCGCTAATCTTTTACTTCTTTAAGTTTTATATGTCGCGATTCGCGGCATATATTTTTAATATTTGCATTAAGTATTTTTCAGGATTTGAATATATAAGTTTAATGCTCCTACACGAGTAGCACCATCAAACTTGGGGGGCTACCAGGGTATATAATACCACTGTTGGCGCACGCGTCACGCAGGTATATTTGGAAGCATATCGTACGTAAGAGGTACTGCAGGCCCAGTACAAAGACGGATTTAAATATTCGCACCATCTTGCCGCAGGGGAGACGTTCTCTGTCGGTTGTAAAGACGCGCAAACAGCGCGCACCTCTGCGCACTGCGCATACGTTTGTTGCGCACTGCACACATCTTTGTCGCGGACACATCCTTGTCGCGAACAACGCGCACTTCTGCCACAGAAGCACGTCTTCTGTCGCACAATGTTGCATCGCTACTGGTACAAAAGGTACGTCCTTACCCAGGATACAGCATAGGAATCCACCTTCGCCACGGACACCTTTACCATTGTGAGACAATCACAATCGCAATCCCAGTGCGCACTGTCGCATATGGACTGCGCAGTATGATTCGTCCCTTACGCGCATATAAACCCAGTGCGCACCGTCGCATTTGGTTG
The DNA here is from genome assembly GCA_030686995.1 of Artemisia argyi. Taxonomy (NCBI): domain Eukaryota; kingdom Viridiplantae; phylum Streptophyta; class Magnoliopsida; order Asterales; family Asteraceae; genus Artemisia; species Artemisia argyi. Next base: position 235,585,118 of record CM060701.1, read on the forward strand.
ATTGAGCCTACGCAGCCATAAACAGAACTTAAGTTTAGCATAACATAGCCGTGCGCTATGTCATACTAAACTCGGGGGCTTGTGGACGTATGGTCCGGACTGGGCTAGGAATGGGTCAGGCCCGGGTAGCCAGCGGCCCACTTTACGCATCCTATGGACGTATGGTCCGGACTGGGCCAGGAATGGGTCAGGCCCGGGTAGCCAGCGGCCCACTCTACGCGTTAACCCTAATCCGTATCCTATAAATACATGGCTGGGGTCTCATTCATGAACAGATTACAATACAATACAACAGGTTACCCTAAACCTAATAGCTCATATATGCTCCGCGCATCACATACTAACTTGACCGTCGGAGGTGGATCCCGGGGCTACGGCCTCGGGTCCACTCCTAACGGGTTCTTTTTGTTGTACAGGTCTACTCAGGGCTTATGAAGACGACTAACGGCCCAAGGAGAGTCGTTGAATAAGTCCGAGCCAGATTATGCATCAACAATACCTTTTAATGCCAGATATGATAAATGTCCTACACTTTTAGTGATTTTTGTTTCGCGGTTTAGCCTGAAAGAATAGAGTACACATGATTGAAATCATCCATTATAGTTTGAGGCATTAAAGTTATCCGTCGAACTAACCATTTTGTGAAAGAGATTATTAGCGAATTCTTAAATTAAAATCTACTGCATAAGAAAAAAAAAATTCAAGGAATATATTTTACTGATATTTTAAAGCGATTCAAGCTTTCAATCATTCCACCTTCTGGAACACATTTTGTGGGTTGTTTTCCCATGGTTTCGAACTACTTTTTTAATAATTGTTTATACTAATTCGTTGCTATAGACGTAATTATATTACATGAACATTGTATTTATACTATATGGTTCAGTCATACAACAATGTCTGGGTTGGTTTTATACAAGTATTTCTTTAGTAAGAACATATACTGCTTGCTTTAATATGGTGCGCCATTAGTGGACTGCATATTTGACCATTGTAAAAGGTATTTGCATGCAAGTTTATATACATTAGATGCTTACGTTTATAGAATCATAGTATGCAAAAACCAAAAACTGCTTGCAAAAACCAAAAACAATAAACTGCTTGCAAAAACCAAGTACTTTATAGAATCATAGTATGCAAAAACCAAAAACAATCGCATCTATAACCATAAACTGCTTGCAAAAACCAACCCGTATGCAACCCGTATGCAAAAACCAACCCGTATGCATTTGAAAAAACTAAACTAAACGGTATTACGTTTACCTCAACGTCTTCGGAATCTTTAGCAGGCTTCAATATAGAATCAAGATCCATAGGAGCAAAAGCATTGAGTATTTCATTGTCAATCTAAAAATAAGTCAATAAGATACACGAAATAAGTCAATAAGAACAGAAAATGTATGTAGATACACGAAATAAGTCAATAAGAACAGAAAATGTATGTAGATGTAGATAGAGATACGTGAACCTCATCAGATTCAATATGTTCCATTTTTACTCTTGAACCTAAGATAGAGAAGAGATAGATGTATTGCAAGTTTATATTAGATTGGAAAGTTATATTAGATAGAGAAGAGAACAGAAATGCATGGGGACGTTTAATATGTATTGAATGCGCATGGCCGACGTTTGAATAATCAAGGCATGTAATATTGAATGTCTCTGGGCAATTAAGTCTATGCGCATGTAATATTGAATGTCTCTGGGCAATTAATATTGAATGTTCACTTTTTGAATGCGCATGTAATATTGAATGTTCACGTTTAATATGAATTAGAATTTTTATTAAAGAAGTCAAGGGCAATTTCGGTATTAAGCAAAATTCAGTTTTCACCCATTGACTTATTGACCATAGAGCCTTTATAATTAGTTAAGATATATATATATATATATATATATATATATATATATATATATATATATATATATATATATATATATATATATATATATATATATATATATATAAAAGAAAATACTTTAGTTTTACCAATGAAAAGTTACTACATAAAATAAAAAATAGTTAATTGTATAAAACTTTTTACATATGTGCTCCTACTCCTTTTGTTACTTTACTGCATTAAGAGCACAAGGTGTAGTCAAAGAGCTCAATCTCCTCATTCGGGTTCCATGTGTGACACATCACCCAACACCTCTTCACAACAAACCCTCTCCTCACCAAACAACAAACCTCAACTTCTTCATTAGATCCCCACTACTTACACATTTATTTTTTTATTCATTTCATTAAATAAATAATCAAACCTTTCTTAAATTTCATCTTCTTCTTCATTCATTCATCTATATAATAAGATTTCTAAATTTATAATAGAAACACAAAAACTAAATTGATTTAAATGATTTAAAATAGGATGCAAACTTACAACTATATGTCTATGTTGCTTTACCTTAAAAGTAGTGTTTATATTAAAATGTGACATGTGATAAAAGGCAAAATAACTAGTTTACAAAAGAGTACTATTCATCTTCTTCTTCATGAACCATGTCTACTTCATTTTGTTTCCTCCTTTTCAGAAATTCAGAAATCAAAACAAACAGAAAATAACACATTTTCGTTCCATTTCGTGCTAATATGAACCCGACCCATTTCAAGATTTTCAATACCCATCTCCATAATCACTTCATCTTCATTACCCATTTCAAGATTTTCAATACCCATCTCCATAATCACTTCATCTTCTCCAACGTTCACAAAAAAGAAAATAATAAAAATCAAAAAGCTGCCAAAAATACTTAAACCAAGCTCATGCAGACGAGGAGGTGTCCAACGGCGAGGAATGGCAAGGGTGTTCTGGTGTAGCGGCGAGGAACGGCTCGCCGTTGGGCCTCCACGTAGGAACGGCGAGGGTGTTCGACAAGGCTACACCGGGTGCTCTAACTACTCCTCTAGTCCTCCTATTTTTCTTATTATATAAAAAAAGGTTTTAGCTTCTAAACTTCATCTTCTTCCTCAGCAACCTCCGACCACGTTCTCCGGCGTCTTTCGAATTTTCGATGGCATGTTTTCTCTCTTTTCTTCTTTTCCTCCAAGTCTATTAATTTCGAAAGTGGTTCCTCTTATGTTTAAAAGGTAAGTTCCAAAATAATTGTATACAAATCTCTTAACGAACTTGGTGTCTAAGGTGGTTACCGGCACCACCATGTTAAGCTATATGTTCTCCTATGCCAGTTGGGGGTGGCCGAGCACCCTCCAGCCCCGCCCCCCCCCCTGGCTCCGTCCCTGCTCATTTTGTTGTTTTTGGTATACATGTGGAGTGCTAATGTGACATTTTTTGTTCAAAACTAGTGTCTTAACTAGTACTGTATGCAGATGAGAATTTGTCAACACAACACCATTCAGGGGTTTCAGATTCCCACCTAATGGACATGGTACTTTGACCAAACTAAATTTCCAGCAATCTTGATATCCCTTTAATCAATAATACATCAGTTGCTACTAACTTATTGCGTCTATTAGATCGTTGTTAACCCAAAACCTACTTAACGCTACGTACAACCAAAAAGATAGACAATTAAAATGATTCAAACTTTATATCTTCCCCATGCTTGTAATATCAACAAATCCATGTAGCTAGCCGTCTACGTGGCACATACACCACAATACACAAGACATATATGAAAAAACCTTGAAACATAAACAGACGATCAAATCCATATCCAGATACAAATCCATGCATTAAAAACTGAATCTAAAACCATGGGCGACCTCCCTCCATGCGTTGTGTGTAAGCCAACAACAAATTGTAAGGGTTATTGTATGTTTCGAGAGATATTTGGTGGTGAAACACCAGAAGTTCGTGAAAGAAGTGCGAATGAAGCAAAAGTCTTGTGTTTGATCGTTAAGTAGAGTATGTTAGCTATTTGATGCTAAAAGTGGGAGAATATACATGAAAAAATGTTTGTTGAAAACAAAGTACGTAATTGACATATGACAATGACCATGTAGGCTCTCATCCGCCCTTGCCGCCTCTCCCGCCTTTCCCATTTGCATTCTTTGGAGCCGGTGCTTGTTTCATGAACTGTATAAAAAAGAAAAAATATAAGAAAATAATTGATTGGAGTATATTCTAAAACAAGATTCAAAATACTTTTAAAAATCTTCAAAAGTAACCAACAATAAGACGACCAAGTAAAGATCTGGTTTTAACGACTCATTATACATATTTTGATTAAGCCTCATCATTGATTATGCATCACATGCATGCATATACATGACACTCAAACTCTTTTAACCTACAAAAAATGATTTAAACAAATGGTTGTTCTAGCCATGAATGTGAAGTACTTATAAAAGAGTGAGATTATACCTTAGTAATAATATTTCCGAGACCGCCTATTACAACAGTGACAACAAGATAATCATCGTCTTTACCTATTCCTGGTTTCTGAAATGAAACAAATAAAGGGAAAAAAAATCAAGAAAGACACACAAAATTTTAAGTCGAAAACAATTCATCATATGTTATCTCCTAAGTATTTGTTGTAATCTACTTACATATAAATGATTTTCGGCTGATGATATCATGGCAAAGTATTCAAGCAATGTGATGAAGCTAGGTAGAAAGAACACTTCAATGGTGATAAATGGAACTTAAATGATACCCAAAGGAGGTGGGTGGGTAGTTGTGGTGGTGTTAGGTATTTAAGATACAATTGATGACCGAACCAACAATATGTTGGAATAAACAAAAGGGAGATGATATCTCCACATAAGAATTTACTTCATACACATAATTTTAGTAGGGCCCACATAACTTTTATTTGTAAAATTTATGTAGGTCTCACTAAATTTATGTGTATGAAGTAAATTCCTATGTGGAGATATCACTACCCTAAACAAAACTTATCTTGCTGACTTGCTCTACATGAAAGAAGAACTTTGATATATTAATTTTACATGCTTCTTAATATTTGTATTCTGACATTAAATGGGTAATGTCTTGGTGCCTACATAAATGTAGAGGGTCATTCATATACCTGCTAGCTAGCTAGGGTGGTGTTCAGAGCTAAATTAAATTTGTTTACCTACTAGGTGAGTTCATCATAAACAACATTCAATTACATCCTTCATCTTCTCTCTAGCAATTTGAATTTCAAATTCTAAAGTTTCGGTACCTAGTGACGGATCCAGATATATAACAAAAGACGCACATTATGTTTTGAAACAACAAATTATATGCATTTAATGTAAAACTAACAAAAAACGTACATCTTTATTTACTCTAGGGTGGTGTTGAAATGGTATGCACGTGTATACCCTTAAACTTAAGTATGTTTGCTTTTGTACTAACATTGGTCTATTACTTTCCAACTTTTTTCTCAATTTAAATACAATACTTCATCCGTTCATAAATTAATATCCAGTGTTGACTTTTACAATTTTTTCTTTTCAAATTTGACTTTAAATTATTTCATTTGTGTTATGTAATACTTAATGAAAATTACACAAATGAAAATACATTTAAAACCTAATCCATTTATATATTTTACATTAAGTATTATAAAATGCAAATTAAATAATTTAATGTCAAAGTTAAAAAGTGAATATTTTAAACATCAATAGTGGATACTTATTTATAGATAGAGGGAGTACTATTTTACACAATAAACTAGGTAATAAACTAGTTACTATAGTTTACACTAGTTGTCAAAACCTTCCTCTAACTTTTGTTTACACTACTTATTAAAACCTTCCTTTAAATTTTGTTTAATTATTCGAGTTCTTGTATAAATGGTTTGCTTTTCACATGTCTTAGCATATATGGGTTACTTTGAAATGAAACACAATCGAATGGAAACATTTAAACTAGAAGCAAATTCAAAACCAACCAATTTATACAAGGGATTTTTTAAAATGTTCCCTCAAGGCACATGTTTTGAACCAATATAAAAGTAAAGTTATAAGTTAGACTTTTAATCATAATAAGTTAGACTTTCAACTTTAGTTAAATCCTGTGAAAAGAAGCACGATTTGTAAGAGTTATAAGTTTGTAACAAGTCAATACTAACATATAGTTAAATCTCGTTAAAGGGCAAAAGTTGGTTCAAATCATTAAATCATAAAATATTGATCAAATTGCAAGCATTTGGTCAAAAGTTGTTACAAAATGGATGATCTCAAGTTGATCACAAACAACTTTCTTTTGTTATGCAGAATTAGTGGAATCGAAACTAGTTTTGTAGAGACCTTTAACGTTTTCGAGAACAATGGAGCAAAAGGGCTATGTGACGATTCAATAAACAAATTACCGAAATGCACGTTCAAGGATTGCGAACGAAACGGAACCCATGTGAGCAACAACTGTGTAATATGTTTGCAAAGCTTCAAGAACAGGGAAGTGGTAAGAGAGCTGCCAAAGTGTATGCATATGTTTCACTTAAAATGTATAGATGAGTGGCTAATTAGCAGTGGTTCTTGTCCTGTTTGTAGAAGTGATGTTTACGAGTAGATTTTGTTAAATGTAAAACTTAAAGGGGTAGTTTGTATTGTTGTTGGTAGTGTAAATGAAACTCTCTTTTTCAATTGGGAAAATTGTCCAGAAATACATCTAACTTGCCACCTTTTGCTTTTGTATACCATGAACTTTTTTTTTCCTATTGTATACACGAACTTTCTTAATCTTTCTATTGTATACATGAACTTTCTTAATCTTCCTATTGTATACATGAATCTGACGTGACATGGAGTTAATTACATAAATTTACATGAATCGTCCCTGTGGCTCGAAACAATTACACCATTCGTCCTTGAAACAATTACATAAAAGGTCCCTGTTGCTCAAGAGTTAAAATATTTGCATCGTTAGTCCTCATTGAGTTAAAATATTTGCATCGTTAGTTCTCATTGACTATTGAGTTAAAATATTTGCATCGTTAGTCCTCATTGAGTTAACATATTTGCATCGTTACTCCTCATTGACTATTCTTACGTTAAAATATTTGCATCATTAGTCCTCATTGACTATTGAGTTAAAATATTTGCATCGTTAGTCCTCATGGAGTTAAAATATTTGCATTGTTAGTCCTCATTGACTATTAATACGTTTTTATCCCTTTTCGTTCGTTTTTCTTACGTTTTAGTCCGTTTTTCTCATGTTTTCATAGGTTTTTATCAGTGTTCATCCGTTTTTATATGTTTTCATTCATTTTTCTCTTGTTTTTATCCGCTTCTTCCATTTTTCTCACGTTTTCATATGTTTTTATCCGTGTTCATGCAGCAGTTTGAAACTTTTTATAAAGCAGTTTGAAACTTTATAAAATATAAGTTCTAAAATATTAAGACACCACAATTAATTATTATAGTAAATTTTAATAAGTATAGTTATAATAGCATTAGTTACATGGACGTCTATGAATTTTTGTAAAATTTGAGGACCCTAGACGAAATTACATAATGTGGAATTTCGAGAAGAAATGTATATATAAAGTGTCACCGTTTATAAAATATAATGCAACTAGTTATCTAAACATTCAACATATTACTTTAGCTCATTTAGTACTGGTAATTATTATTGTTTTTTTTCTTCTAAAACATTCCTGGTTACCTAGTTTGATAAGTGGTGGGTAGTGGTGGCGGCGGTGGGGTGGTGGTGGTAGCGGTGGGTGGTGGTGGTGATGGTGGGTGGTGGTGAGTGGATGCGGTGGTGGTGATGGGTGGTGGTGGCGGTGGTGGGTAGTGGCGGTGGGTGTTGGTAGGTGGTGGGTGTGGGTGGTGGGTGGCAGAGGTGGAGGTGGAGGTGGGTGGTGGTGGTGGTAGGTGGTAGGTGGAGGTGGTGGTAGTGGCGATGGGTGTTGGTGGGTGGCGGTGGTGGGCGGCGGTGGTGGTGGCGGTGGGTGGCAGTGAGGACTAACGATGCAAATATTTTAGCATACGATATGACTTATGATTAAATAAAAAATAAAATTAAAATAAGAAAGAGTTAGAAGAAATTATAATTGCATATTTCAAATACACTTATAAATATAAATGAATTTCTTTTAAACTTTTTCACTTATTTAAAATGTATGCCTGAAAATTCTCTCATTTTTCTCATTCATATTTATTTTTTCACTAAATCTCTTCTCCGGGAAATATAAGTAAAAAGCATACGATTATTATGCTTGGCCCATTTCTTAGTCCATATACTTGACCACAAGAAACGTGACAATGAGCGACTTATTTAACATTCGAGATATAATTAAAAAGCTTAAAAGTATATTTGGTTTTATGTTACTTTTTGAAAAGGTGGATCATTTTAACTACTTTTTTTCTAGCAAGAAGTCATTAACACTCTACATATATTGACAAATTTGAATAATTATACATTCCTTAAAAAATTATGCTATAGACTCATATAAGTTTCTAATTTTCTCTTATTAGCAGAAAGAGAAAAGCATTTCCTAACGCATATACGAATATGACAATATATATAGTCCGCTATGTTGGCGTGACATACGAGATTTGGTAACCAAAAGAACATTCAAAGAGGTCACTAGCTTTTACTACTTCCTTTACACTTAACTCCAAATTTTTTATGAGATTTGGTCACGATTGATCTCAAAACAGGTTGTGATATTACAAGGCGCAAGTCTATTTATGTACTAACTTCTTTTTTCTTGCATACGAAATTTTTGTGTTTACCATTAGTGTTATGACGTGACGCAACTTATATAACATTAAATGTTTATTTAATATTATAAAAAGCAACTTTATATCTCCCATCCTCAAAATCAAATAATATATAATAATTGATAGAGTGTTGAGTGTTGAGCGTTGCGATTTTTAGTGTTCATTTGGGAAGTATCAAGTAGTTTTATTTTATTCTTTTTCGAAATGTTTATTTTTTAACACTTTATAAAGTAGCATTCAGGAGCGTTGTACATTTATGAGTTGTTTTTATATACTCCGTATTATTATTACACATACAACTACGTTAACAAATATTTTGAACAGCCACTGTTTATCACAAATGCTTGCGACTACTACTCAGCTCAATGCCTGCTATTGCTACTTTTACCAAAGACACACGAAATTGTTAGAGTTTGACAATTAATATAACACATACGCGAAAGCAATGATCAATAATAACACGTATAAAGATTAACTAAAACATAAATAGTAAACGTACCCGATGCACTTCAAATAAACTTTGATTCTTGTACAAATAGATCAATGATAAACCCCTTACCGTTTTGTTTATCGATCTCTTGATAATTACTAAAGTAAGTAATTACCTCGTTCTTGTACACACAAACTACCAACGAATAAAGGTTTGATGCAAGTAAACAAATCACTTAATTTTTGCTTTGAAAAAATCGATCCAAGAACCCTTGGAGGGGGGTGGACGATCGGCCAAGAAAGAACAAGGGAAAAGAAAACTTTAGGGTTTTGTGTGTGTGCACAAGAGATGTGAAACCCTAATCATTGGCCTTGTATTTATACTAGATGAATCTTGGAGCACAAGAAAGCATGGGTCGACCCTTTTGGGTTGGGTTCGACCAGCCATGGCACCCCCATGGGTGTTCTAGATCCTTCTTGACTCCCAAATTACATTCTAGTCCTTATCTTTCGTTCCTTAATGATAGTTAGTCCATACGTTTAATAACTAACGACCATTTAGTCCATTAAGTGTTTATAAATACATATATACGATACATTTAACATATATATATTTATTATACATTATTCTTGTTTGTAAAGTGTGCAATCCCGAGGTCTCGGGTTCGATACTAGACATTTACATATTAATGTTTATACGTAACATTTAACAGAAATAATACCATTCGTCATGTTTTCAAAATTACCGAGACTCAAATATCCTTTTAGAGCATTCGGTACGTTCACCTCTTTTCCACGTTAAACCTTAACATTTCCGATTTAACACCCAAGTTAACATACCGTCTCCCCAAGTTAAAGCTGAGTTAACGCCCTGCATTACCAAGTTAATGCAGCGTGAAAGGTGAAGTTTTGTGTGAGTTAAGCTTTAACTCAAAACTGTTAACATACCGCCCCCTAAGTTAAGCTTTAACTCGGTTTTTTTTTGTTTAATTATGATAAAAGTGGGGCCCAAAATGTTTAGTTAATCTTTAGTGTTGTATTCTCTAGTTTAATTTCGAGAGGAAAAGAAAAGAAATGGAAAGAAACATAAAAATTTTGCGTTCTCGATTTTTTTTAAGAGAAGAAAGGAAAAGAAATGGAGAGAAGTGGAAGGAAGATTTAGGGGGTTTTTTTAGTCTAAAATCTTTCTCCCACTTTTGGGAGGAAGAGGAGAGAAGGGAAGATAATTTTCTTCATTTCTTTTCTCCCCAATCTCTTTTCTTCTTTCACATACTTAACTCGAGAACACATCATAACTCAAAATGTTAACATACATTTTTTTTTTTTTTGAGTTAAGATGAAAATGTTAAATTTGATGTGACGCTTAGATAGCAGGGTGTTAAAAATTAACTTCGTGTTATTATAGCGGATGCTCTTACCATTTACGCAATGCTCTTAGGGGGGAGGGAGTGCATCACTCACCTTCCTTCCCTTCACTCACTCCCAACTAATCCCCTTATACCACATCATTCCCCACTTTTTTCATCACTCATTCATATTTTTAGAGGCGCCACTTCACTCACCATTCACTCACTTCCTTTTTTTCTTTTTTAAATTCCCTTCACTCAAAAACAACTTTCCAACGTTCAAAAATTTTTCTTCCCGTGCGTGAGTAGCTCACTCACGATGAGCTTACTGCGCCTTAAGGAGAGGGAGGCGGCGGTGTTACCGCGCATGAGCCTTATCGCACCACTCCTTCACGCATGCACTCCCAACTCCCTTACCATTTCACTTCACTTTCACTTTTTAATTTTTAAATTAAAGTCAAAAACAAGAAAAGTACATATATCCTTAAAAAAAAACACAAGTCACGACAGAATCTTTGTAACAAAAGAAAAGAGAAACAAGATGATGTCTTGGACTGCTTCTTCTGGTCTATCAAGATCCTTCAACTTCCGCCACCGTGCTCCAATCATCGCCGGAATATCATGTGCCACCATCACAGGGTCAACTTTATGGCGGTCAAACCGGTCAAAGTCAACCCCATTTGCTTGTTTAAGCATTTCTACTGATGCTAGTTAGTGACCATTTTTTTTTTTTTATTCTTTTGATTATTTAAAAAAGATTGGATTTTTAGTATTGGTTTTGTGTTTTGTGAAATGGGTTTGTGTTGGTTTTGGATTTTGTGATTACAAAATGATGAAATTAGGCCTGATATTAGAGGGTGTATCATGTATTTAAGTGCTTATTGACTGTTTGGATCAGAATGTTTATTTTCTGAGCAAATAAGAGGGTGTTTAGGATTGCTTATTTAGGTGATTTTTGCTTTTTTTTTTTTTTTTTTTTTTTTTTTTTTTTTTTTTTTTTTTTTTTTTTTTTTTTTCCCAAGTGGACAAGTGGTTTTGGTTGTTAGGATGAAAATGCTTATCTTAGAGTAAATAAGCAGTGTTATTAGGTGCCTGCTTTCTTTTTAAGATAGATAGGCAGTTAATAATACGCAATGCAAAACCCCCTAAGATAAGCATTCCCAAACATCCCGTTAGCTTTTTACTCTAGTTATTGACATAGAATGGTAAACAAAGCTCTACGGAGAAAATGTAGTAGTATAATAGATGGCGATATTTACAAATTTTTTTCAACATCATTAACTTTTAATCACATGGTCAACTTTATGCCGACAACTTCATCATCAAACCGGCAAAGTCAAATGGCTCAAACCCATTTTGCTTGTTTAAGCATTTCAACTCTTGCTAGTGAGATGTTTTTCATTCTTTTGATATTGAAAAAAGATTTGGTTTTTATTATTGGTTTGGTGTCTTGTGAGATGGGTTTATATTGGTTTTTGTTCTTGTTAAGTGTTTTGAATTTTGTGATTAAAAATCATGAAATGTTGCATTGCATTAACTGAAATGTGATAATATATTATATGTTGTTGAGCACTTGGATGAAATTGTTTATCACTTGATAATAAGTAGGTTGGTTTGATTTGTTTTTGAAGCAAATAAGCACCTTAAGAGAATTATAGGGTATTTGGGATCGCTACGCAAGTGCTTAGAGCTTATTTTATTGTAAGGAAGATAAGTAGTTAGATAGTTTCGAGTGTCTTGTGAAACTGCTTGTTGGCTTATTTTATACTAGTAAATAAACACTTAATTTGAGCAGTTTGCCTGCTTCCTTTTATAGACAGATGAGTCGTTTACAATAAACATTCCCAAACACCCCTTAAGCTGACACTTAAGTTTTGATTTCATTCGATTTTTAATTTTTTATGATTGGTTTGATGTATATGAATTGATTTTCTATTGGTTTTGAGTTGTTGGTGATTAGAAATTGATGAAATGTTGCATTATACTTAGTGAAATGTGATAATGTGTTGAATTTGATTAATAGGTGAATATTTGAGTGATGCTGTGTGACTCATTAGATTGTCATTAGGCCGGCAATTAGAGAGTTAGAGGGTGTTCAAGTGTTTGGGATGGCTTATTGAGGTGCTTATAAGATTATGTGCTTATTGAATGTTTCAATTAAAATGTTCATAGTATGTTTTTATTTTCTAAATAAATAACCACATTAAAAGGGTGTTTTGGATTGCTTATCTAGGTGCTTATCACTTATTTTTAAAGCGGATAAGCTGTTTTGGTTCTTGGTTGACACTGGTTATATGCTTATCTTAGAGTAAATAAACACATAAGAAAAGCAGTGCCATTAGGTGCCTGTTTTCTTTTCTTAGACAGATATGCAGTTTGCAATTAGAAATCTCGAACACCCTTTAAGATAAGCAATTCAAACACGCTGTTAGCTTTACACTACAGTTATTGGCATAGAATGGTATAAACATCCTCACAGGGAAAACCTGTATTATCAGGGACCATTAACCCTTTTCAACATTGTCAACGTTAATAAACGACGCTACTTACAAAGTTACAAGCCTAAATGCGTAAATACAAACAATGTATTCTATTGAACAGTGACCAACTTTCAGTCAGATGTTCATATATTAATAATAACATTTTGTACACATGATGACTTGTACTAGTTGTAGGACTTCATGGATACTATGTTGCAACATTTGTTATCCGACTCCATACTTAACAAGAGACAGAGAATTCATAATATCCGTATTTGACTCTGTTCTTAGATCATACCTCCAATGTTTAGAACCAAGCTTCATAACTTCAACCAATGCTATGTGCCCTCCTTATTTGTCCAATGTTGGTGTCGATGTGCAATGGAAATTTGGGTTTGATACACTGAAAATCCAACCATTAATGATTTTAGAGGTCCTTGTATTTAAATCTCTATGTACTTACCTATGAATCCTAATATCTCGGTTCACTTGCATCTTATTGGCTGATATGTATGACAGCGAAACATGTCTCTATAGCAACTTATATCAGTCATTCTGCACTTGTTGATATGTTATGACTTGATATGAATGTTATTCTTTGACGGGATTGTACGTTTGCTAAGTTGTTCGTATTATGTGTAGGCATTAAGGAAGCTGTTATAACAGACAAGGCTCCAGCTGCTCTTGGTCCCTATTCCCAAGCCATTAAGGCTAATAATACTTTGTTCGTATCTGGTGTGCTTGGTCTTATTCCCGAGGTTCCTTGATAATCATATTTCACAATTTTTTCATTGATCATTTTCTGGGAGTGTTTGGGATTGCTTAATGAAAGTGATTATCTGATTATTGCATTGTCAAGTCGGATATAGTCAGTTTCGAAGGTTCAGTGTTTGGGTAGTGTGGGTTCGTGGGGGTAAATAATCCGTTCTATAGTAGCTTCAACAAAACTGAATTCGATTAATTATTAGTTGGTGGTCATTTTACATGTCAGTTCTTAAATAATCAGGATTCACAAAACACTTTAACCAAAAGTCACCTGATAATCACAGCTTCAAAACAGCATAAGCACGTCCAAACACTATCTCCTACTGCCCGTTTTGATAGAGGGAGTAACAAATGATCTGATTCTAATAATTCTGTATCACACCTAATCACTTTCAAAACACAATGCCAAACAACCCCTTAAATGTCTATACGCAACTGTAACTTTTGAGTGTCAATTATGTATTATGATACTTGTGCAGACCGGGAAGTTTGTGTCAGATAACGTAGAGGAACAAACAGAGCAGGTATTGTATATATCCGTTTCTTTAGACTTAAATAAATTGCAAGTGTCTTGTATGTGACCCGTTTATCATAATTTTGCATATATTCATCAGGTTCTTAAGAATATGGGCGAGATATTGAAAGCTAGTGGAGTTAGCTATTCATCTGTGGTTAAGACCACGATCATGTAAATGAACTCTTATCACTTTGTGTAATTAAGTTATTTGATAATGTTGATTTTATAACTATGTTTATGTGGTTTCAGGTTGGCTGATTTGAAGGACTTCAAGAAAGTTAATGAGATCTATGCTAAATGTGAGTACAAAAGGAAGTACGCTGTATAATGACTAAAACGGAACAAATGTCCTACACTATTTAAATATATAGTATGATTTAGCGTTTTATTGTTGATTTACTTAGATGAATTAGCTGTTAAAAACCATGTCTTGCAGATTTCCCTGCACCAGCTCCTGCACGCTCTACGTACCAGGTTGCAGCCTTGCCACTTGATGCTAGGATTGAAATTGAATGCATAGCAGCACTCTAACTTGTCTCTTTGACTATAAGCATCTCGGCCGGAATGGTACCATATAATAAGGCAATAGAGTTGTAAATCGTATCATCTTCCCCCTACCATAAAAGGCATCTGGATATCGCCATTCATTGTTGAGTTTCTGATATTTGAAAATTAATATAAAGTCCTTTTTAATTTTATGCATTAGTATGACAGTATGTTTTATATCTTTGCCAAAAGCATGTTGATTGACACCTGTTTACGCCCACTCATGTTATTGGAAGCGTTTCAGTGTCAGTAGGTGAAACCAATATTATGCGACACTAGTTGGGTGAATTTTATGACTGACGATAATTTAATAAATAACACGATATCACTAGTCATTACCATGCTGATAAAAATCGTAAGATTATATTCGGTAACCAAATGTACCACAAGCTAGAAGGTGAAATTGTAAAAAGTAACAGACCAAAAGAGTTGACATAATCCGAAATCAAGTTCTGACAATAGCATTATTTTTCCCAGACATGTATAAGTAGATGATGATTCTTGACACAAAATCATCAATTTGTGCTACCAGTTGGAATTGTGGAGATCCTACTACCGCACGTTATACTCTTACAGAGAGATCAAGTGCATCACCGTCATTAAAATTGTAATACGCACGAGATAATTTGTTCCTTAGCTATCGGTCTTTCCACGCCTTTTCAGTTTCAATTTGTATGGAAGCACGACCTCAGTCTTTTCACTAATCTTAACTTTCAAATTGCTAACCGTCTTCATATCATAAGTCAGACAACATTATTGCATCAATAATAACATGTCCATGCAAATGGTTAGTCGAATTAAATGCTGCCTAGCCTTATCTATTGTCCGAGTTTTAAGTATATTCGAGTCATAGTAGTTAGTTGAGCAAGTCGTGAAATCATTGAGTTATCCTTTCCTATTTGTTCTCTTTTGTATACCTATAAACGGCACTGGTTTTGCATTAAACTGGTATTAGAGCCAAGCAGACCCTTTTGTGTACATCTTTTGAAAAGATGGGTGTTATTAAAGTCGTTGGAGGAAACAAGAAACTCGATAGCCAAATTCTTAGTCTACTTATCTTACTAAAGTAGATTACTGCAAGACGTACAAGGTGTAAGACATACAAGGCGTTCGTATGACATGCAACAAATAATCGATAGTAATAACATAACAATCATAGTATATGCGGGTCTATGATTGAACATATATGCTATCCATCAAAACAATAATCTACAATTAGGCTAGCAACAGTCCAAGGTCATGAGTATCGGTCGACCAAGGTAAAAATCGGTCGGTCACGACTGTGGGTGTTGGGTCGTCATCGGTTGTCGGTAGACCATTTGGAGAGAAGGGTCGTTTTTTCGACCGATATTTCACACTCACAAAAATCCAAAAAATATTAACATTTGATATTTAAGACAAAATTTTTTTTTTTTACTTGGTCACCGACTGTGGCAACTTGATTGTCGTCACTCGTCAGGTCGTCGGAGAAAAAAAGCTGATGTGGCTAGATCGTGCAGGGTCACGACTGTGCCCAGCCTATATGCACATTCATAACTAGGATTTGAAACCTATGATCCACCTCTTTATGCTGGAAATATGGTACTACAAATAAGTTACCAAACATATAAAAAAAGCATCCACCTCTTGACATAAACTTCTTTGTAAGCCGAAAAATATAAAACAAGCCTTAAGGTGGAATTAAATGGTCACGATAAAGATGTATGCTTTAATTTTATGCTCAAATATAAACTTATTTATTAGTTTGTGAAAATAATTAATTATGTAAATCATTCTTTCAAGTAAATTTAATGGTAGTCAATTAAAGTTGGCGTTTTTGAGATGGCTCCTACACCATCCTCTTGAGAAAAAGCTGTTTGGTTTATAAATTTATAATGTAAACGCTAGTGTTTGTGGAAAAAAGGACGACTTCTTTTCTTTAATTTTTCGGTCTTGTTATCATTTCGTGCCGTGTACATCTGGGGTTCAAACCTCGCTGTGTACATTTGAGGGTGGTGAGGAAGGGCCGAAAACACTCTCAGAATTAACCCAATGAGGAAGCGTACATTTTAGTTATAAAGGCTCGCCTTATAGGGTAGCATGAATAAAAAAACCTATTATATTGGTTTACGTGTTTATAGTATTGCAAATTAGCAAGATAGTATTTTATTTTTGATGGCTCTATGTAATAATTACAAGTACGCCCTTAAATTATTGCAAGTACTTGAAACATTAAGGAAAATGATTGAGGGACTTAATTTGTGTGCTTAAACTCATGCCTAAACATATGTGACATGATCCTGATGGTTTCTAAAAAAGTGGGTCCCCTGACTGCAACCATCAGGATGATGCTACGTATGTTTAGGCATGAATTTACACACAACTTTTAGCCCTCTCAATCATTACTCAAACATTAAATCAAAGACAATTTCATAAATTTAATGTTTTGGGTAAAAATAGTTTTGGTATTTGATCTATAGGCATACCTAGGGTCATCTAACGCCCGATACAAGTTATTAACACACACTTTTCATAATTTAATTATTGCAAGCATCCAGCAGTAGGGTTGGCTATTTCTAACCCGACACGAAACCAGACCTGAAACTGACACGAAAATTAACAGGTTCGGGTTGAGCTAAATAGATTTCGGGTCAGGTTTGGATCGACATATCTAACCCCGTTTATTAAACAGGTCAGGTTCAGGTTGGGAATAAAATAAACTGGTCGACCCGCCAACCCGTTTGAGATTTTTCTTATACTAAAATTTATTTATATTTAATTATATGGGTTAAATGGGTTAAACGAGTCGACCCGCTAACCCGTTTAACTCGTGTAATGTGCTAACTTTTGTATATATAAAACAGGTTAAATGGGTCAAGCCAAAACCCGTTTAACATATTCAACCCGTGTAACCTATTTAACCCTCAACCCAAGGATATATACGGGTTAAATGGGTAAAGTTCGGGTTACGTGTAAACAAGTTATGATTTACGTAGCTGACCCGATGATTTAAATGGGTCAGGTTCGAGTTGAGGTTTTGTGACTCGCCAACCTGACAACCCGAACCCGCCAACCGAACCCGACCCAAATTGTCACCCCTATCCAGCAGTGTCCGTTAGCCAAGAAATGGAATATATGGCTAAAAAATAGTTTTGGTTGCTTATCATAGGAATAGCAAATAAAGTTATTATGTATTTAATCTATAGGCATACCTAGAAATAGTAATTATTCGTGTAAGATGAGCTCATTTGGAATTTTTTGTTGGGACCAATTCATATCAAATTAATTTACTTCAAACAAAAGTATAGAACTATGACATCCCTTTTGCTTATTGAAAAGACTCATAGATAAACTTCACTCTTCATGGTCATATTATTGTAGCCTAAACACTAAAAAACTAAAAATTTTATTGTACATGAGCATCATCACGTCCACCCCGATCATTTATCAAACTAAACATGTTGGGTTTAAATATTTAACTTAAGTGTATGTTTGACGCATAAATTTATAAATTAGGGTTTTCGAAAGTTGTTTTATTAAGAAAAAATGGACGTTTTGAATATAAACCTTGTTTGGCTTATTTGTAGTTTACGAGAGCTTTTCAAAATCATAAACTCTTATAAGCTCATAGGTCAAAAGATATATGTCAGTAGTTTTAAAAAAACAAGTTACAACTTTTTTTGGTTAACATACTCTTTTCATTATAACAAAGTTATTAACACACTCTTGTTATCGTATCTAAGTTAATATGGAACATGTGAAGTTTCACATTTGTTTTACCTAGCAAAATGTTATATGCAGTAATGGATATGGCTATCCATGACAAAAAAAAATCAGGTATTATACGTAGTTTTTGAACGTCAATGTTACGGGATAACTTTCTTTCATATATTTTGAGAAATAGTTTTTGGGACCAACATATCTCTATTTATATTACCCGAAATGGAGGTAGGAATCATGTGCTCACTGAAGAGTGAGCCCAAAAATTTTCAAAAACTTTTGTGGAGGGCAATCTTTGTTTAATCGCAAAATTGAAGATAGATAGACAACAAAAATTCACATGTTAACCAATGTTTTGAAAACCGGGTTTTTAATCGATTCGATCGAGTCAGCGGGTTATCGGTTCGATCGCCGGGTCAACCCGGTTTTCTATTAAAATAAAGCTATTTTTTTTCAACCGGGTCAACCCGGTTCAACCGTTTCGACCATCTGGTCAAAACCCGACGGATTTCGAGAACCGGGTTGGCCCGGCTCACTTAAAACCCGGCGGAACTAACCGATCAACCCGGTTTTTTTTTTGACTTTTTCTAGCCGAAACCATGTTGACCCGGGTTTCAAAACATTGATGTTAACTACTTAACTTTATTTTTTCTCTTTAAGCCACTAAAATACATTTGTATACTTTTGCATTTATATAACATTCAGAGTTTACTTATTATATCTTTTATATAATAAAGGAATTAAATCATTTCAGTCCGATTTTGGCAAAGCATTCTTATTGGAAAAAAAATTTGACCAATAGGAGAACTCAATTTTGTCATATAAGCAAAATCGAGTAATGTGATTAGCCAATAAAAGTCAAAATTTAATTAGTTTGGTCAAACATGTGAAAAAATTAGTGGAGAAAAAAATTAAAATACGCATAGCCTTGTCAGTTTTTTTTTTTTTTTTTTTTTTTTTTTTTTTTTTTTGGGGGGGGGGGGGGGGGGGGTTGGGGGTGTTTAACTGTAAATATATATATTATATTTTGATTAGTTAATAGAATTTATAATCAAATTATAAACTTTTATTAAAAGGCTAATCTTAAATCTAATTTTATGGATAAGTGTAAAAACATATATTTAACAAAAAACCCCATATATATTTTTTTTAATAAGCAACTATTACTATTATTATTATTATTATTATTATTATTATTATTATTATTATTATTATTATTATTATTATTATTATTATTATTATTATTATTATTATTATTATTATTATTATAAACAACTATGATTTTAATATGACCATTTCAAGCTCTTAAAACTAATCGTCTCAAACCTGTTTTGTTACCCCGCCAAAGCTTCCTGTCTATTTTGCCACTCATACATGAAACTGATGAGAGTTTCATCTTTATAATTACTTTAAACACAATAATAATAATAATAATAATAATAATAATAATAATAATAATAATAATAATAATAATAATAATAATAAAAGATTATAACATATATACATAGGTTTTTTTTATTTTCAGTCCACCATGCATGACCATTTAAGACACATTAAGTTGTTCGTATATTAATCGATAATAATATATAAATTAAAAAAACTTTTAACTGAGGAGTGTAAGAATTCCAACTGAGGTAGATGAAAATGGCTATGAATATGTGGTATTTGATGAAATAATGATTGATGAGGGTTGTAAGAAATGGGATCTGACCTTATGTGGGTATTTTGTTGGGCATAAGATGACTGTTAATGAATTGAGGTATCATTTGAGGAGAATGTGGGGGTAGGAAAGGGTTTAAGGATATTGTTGATGTGAATAATGGAGTATACTTCATGAAATTTCATAATGCTGAAGGACTTGAGTCTGTGGTGAATAGTGGTCCTTGGATGGTAAACAACAAAGATTTTTTTGTCCAAAAATGGGACATTCATGTGTGTTTGGATCAGAGAGAGCCTGTGCAAGTTCCTGTTTGGATTAAGATGTGTAATCTACCTTTGGAAACCTGGACTACACATGGAATTAGTGCTTTAGCTAGTAGAGTTGGGAAGCCATTGGTAATGGATACTATTACTGCTGATATGTGTAGATTGGGAATAGGAAGAGTGGGATTTGCAAGGGTAATGGTTGAAGTGTCTGCTAAGAAGTGTTTACCTGATGTTATTGAGATGATTTATAGGAACAGAGATGGAGGTGAGATATGTAGGAAGTCTGTTAAGGTGGAGTATGATTGGACACCACCTAGATGCTCCAATTGCTGTGTGTTTGGTCATAAAGATGAGGAGTGTAAGAATGGTGTGAGTAATGAGGAGGAAAATGTTGAGACTAATGCTACTGATAGCTCTAAAAGTGGAGAGAATGGGTCTGAAAATGAGAAGGTAATGGATGGTACACAGAAGGATGGGTTTGAAGAAGTTAGGTATAAAAAGAACAAAGTTGGAGATAATAATGGAAAAAGTCCTGCTAACAAAGCAAGCAATCAAGGTCCAAACAGAGGAGTAAGGAACCAAAATGTGAAGCAGTCTCAATATGTATACCAAAAGAAAGTTAGTAAAGAACATGGTGAAAGCAGTAATAAATCTCCTTTGGAAAATTTAGTTTCTCATAATAAGAAAGCTTGGAAGGTTCAGGGTGAGATATTGGAAGAGATAAAGAGGTCTGCTAATAAGTTTGCTGGTCTAAGAATGCATGATGATGATGTGGTTGACAGTATTTCATTGAATAAGGATAAGCAAAAGAATACAAATAGTAATGAGGAGAATGATGTTATGCCAGATGAGAATGGGATAGCACAAGGTATGGAAGGAGATGTTATAGAAGGAATAGATAAGGGGGTATTTGGTAGTCAATAAATGTGTCTATGGATATGAAAATTGGATGTTGGAATATTAGAGGTTTGAGTACCTCTGATAAACAAAAGGAGGTGAGGAAGTATATTGATGATGAGAAGTTACAGGTATGTGGTATTATTGAAACTCAGTTAAAAACTAAAAAGCTACTAAAAATTGGTGACTATGTCTATCAGAATTGGAATTGGGTTCATAATATGAGGTTTTGCGATAAGGGTTGTAGAATTATGATAGGATGGAATAGTGATATTGTTAATGTGAATGTTATCCATTATAGTAAGCAAACTATATTGTGCAAAATAGAACCCATTATTGGTAATATGGCCATATTTTGTACTTTTATATATGCTGCTAATAATGGAAATGAAAGGAAGATTTTATGGAATGAATTGGGACAGTATAAGATGCTGGTGAATAATGATCCTTGGGTTATTATGGGTGATATGAATGTAACTCTTGACCCTAAAGAACATTCTTCTGGTAGTTCTAGTATGACCAAAGATATGTTGGAATTCAAGGAATGTGTTAATATGATTGAAGTGGTGGATATAACAAGTAGTGGGCTCTTCTATACTTGGACTAAGAATCTTCGTAAAACTAAAGCAGGTGATTGTACTGGTGTTCTTAAAAAGCTAGACAGAGTGATGGGAAGTGAAGATTTTATCTGCAAGTATTCAAATGCTCATGCTGTATTCCTCCCATACATAATATCTGATCACTGCCCTGTTATTCTAGTTATTCCTAATGTTGTTCATACTAGAAAGAAAGCATTTAGGTTTGCTAACTTTGTCACTGATAATGAGTAATTTCAAGAAGTGGTTAAGAAGTACTGGGGGGCTTGCAGTTCAGGGTGTCAAATGTTTAAAGTTGTGAAGAATCTTAGACTGCTTAAGCCACATCTTAAGAAATTAGCATGGCAAAATGGGGATGTTTTTGAAAATGTGAAGAGTCTTAGAGAAAGTCTAAAGGAAGTTTAGTGTAAAATTGATTTGAATCCTAATGATAAAGTGCTAAGGGATGAAGAGAGCAGAATTATCAAGTTGTATTATGAGGCTTTGAAGGTGGAAGAAAATTTTTTATATCAAAAGGCTAAGATCAACTGGTTGAGTTTGGGAGATAGAAATAATGCTTTCTTTCATAAGGTGTTAAAATGAAGAAATCATAGGAATAGAATCAATGCTGTTCATGATGAAAATGGAGTCAGATATGAGGATGATCAAGTTGCAGAGCAGTTTGTCAAACATTTCAAGAACTTTTTGGGTGGAAGTGTCCCAGTAATGAATACTAATGATGCTAATATCATGTTTCCTAATAAGCTAAGCATTGAAGAAGCTGAATTCATGGTGAGAAAGGTTACTGATTGTGAAGTTAAAAAAGCAATGTTTTCAATTGATGGCAATAAAGCTCCTGGTCCGGATGGTTTTTCTGCACATTTCTACAAAAAAGCTTGGCACATTATTGGTGATGATATATGTAAAGCTGTTAGGGAGTTTTTTGATAATGGGAAATTTCTTACTGAGGTTAATTCTACTCTAATTGCTCTTGTTCCTAAGATTCAGGCCCCTGCCAAAGTCTCAGATTACAGACAATTTGCTTGCTGTAATGTCATCTATAAATGTGTGAGTAAGATCATTACTGAGAGAATGAAGAAGTATCTTGGGAAGCTTGTTAGTAATAACCAAAGTGCGTTTATACCAAATAGACATATTAAGGACAACATTTTGATTTCTCAAGAATTATTAAAAGGATATGGGAGGAAAGAGGGGCCTAGCAGAGTGGCTCTCAAAATTGATTTGCAAAAAGCATATGATACAGTGGATTGGCATTTCTTGGAAAATATTCTTCAGGGTTTTGGATTTCATAATAGAATGGTACAGTGGATCATGAAATGTGTATCTTCTACATCATTTTCTATAAGTGTTAATGGGGAGAATTGTGGATACTTTAAAGGGGGGAGAGGTCTTAGACAAGGGGATCCTATGTCCCCTTATTTGTTTACACTGGTCATGGAAATTTTGAATTTATTGATGGTTAGGAGAGCAGAGAGTGACAACAACTTTCAATACCACTTTGGCTGCAAGAAGGTGAAGCTAACTCATGTTTGCTTTGCTGATGATTTACTTATGTTTTGCCATGGTGATAAAGGGTCTGTTAATGTTGTTAAGGAGGTTATTGAAGAGTTTGGTTCTGTTTCAGGTTTAAAACCTAACTATAATAAAAGTACTATCATATTTGGCAGTGTGAAAGATGAAGTTAAGAAGGAAATTTTAGAGGTTGTGCCATTCAAAGTGGAAAAGCTTCCTGTGAGATATTTGGGTGTACCTTTGATTACTAAAAGGATTGGAGTAAGAGAATGCAAATGCCTTATTGACAAAGTGAGAAACAAAATTCTGAATTGGAAGAATAGGTGCTTGTCTTATGCTGGTAGGCTTCAATTGGTGGCATCTATTTTGGAATCCATTCATGTTTATTGGGCAACTGTGTTCTTGTTACCTCAGTCAGTGGTTAATGATATTAATAAACTCCTTAAAGGGTTTCTATGGAATCAAAATGAGAAAGCAGATGGTAAAGCAAAGGTTGCATGGAAGAATTTGTGCAAGCCTAAAAGCAAAGGAGGTCTTGGTTTGAAAATTTTAAGTATTTGGAATAAAGCTATGATTTTTAAGCATCTGTGGTACATAGCAGTGGATAAAAATTCTTTGTGGGTCAAGTGGATTAATACTTTCAAATTAAATGGTAGAAGTGTATGGGAGGTGTGTGAGGATTCTAATGACAGTTGGGGTTGGAAGAATATTCAAAGAATGAGGCAAGAAGTTAGAGCTCATATGGTTAAAAAGCTGGGTAATGGGGCAAGTACTTCAATGTGGTTTGATAATTGGTCAGAGTTTGGTGCCATTAATAATTACATCACATACAGGGATCTCTATGATGAAAGATACAATGTTAATATGACTGTCAAGGAGTTTGTTGAAAGTAATGGTGGTAACTGGCCAAGTTCTTGGAATAATAAGCTTCCAGTCAATATTTTGACTCATGAGATTGTTCTAAATGATGAGCAACATGACAAGTTAATGTGGAGATGCAATGATGGTACTTTATGTAATTTCTCAGTGAAACAAGCTTACAATGATTTGACTAATGATGGAGATGAAGTCACATGGAGCAAATTGGTTTGGTTCTCACAAAATATACCCAAATATGCATTTATTGTATGGTTAGCTATCCAGGGTAAATTGACTACTCAGGATAGATTGAGGAATTGGGGTTCTTATGATTTGATGGTATGTTCTTTGTACTCTAATGAGATGGATTCACATGAGCACTTATTTTTCAAATGTAAGTACTCTAATGAAGTTTGGACTAAGGTTCTAATGAAAATTAATGAAGTGCAGTGGCCTGATATAGATTGGAAGGATCTCATTGAGCAATTTTCTAACTTGAAGAATAGCAACAATATTGCCAGTGTTGTAAGGAGACTATGCTTGGCAACTTGTGTATACATGGTTTGGCAGGAAAGAAACAATAGGATATTCAGAGAAGAAGTAAGAAATGTGGAAGTGCTTGTTCAATGTATCTGTGATGTAATTAAGTGCAGATTGAGCAGCTTAACTGTTAAGAAAGCTAGAGCTACAATTGATGTTGGTAAGAAATGGGATGTGACATTTAAGATTCAAACAAAGTGATTTCTGGATAGTGGTGAGAGGTTCTGGAATGGATGGGTTGAATGGTTTGATTGTGCTATTATGGTAAACTTTTATGGGTGTTTGTCAGAGTGATATTGATGGCTATGGATCAGTACATTCTGTTCAGTATTGATATCATTAATGATCTATGGTTATTAGGATCATTTTCATCCAATGAATTGAATGTGGATGTGCAGAGGTAAGGTTCTTGATACTTCTGCAGTTTTAGGTTTTTAAACCTTCTCTTCAGGTTTCTACTTCATAGAATCTGATTGAGATGTGTTCACTTAAAGATGATGGCTCTGTAACTTGAATTCTCATAGTTCATAGGAATTTTTGTCTAAATATCTTTATTATAGGCATTTGTTAGGTAATAATAGAGGTATTTGGGTCAAAAACAGAATATGATCTATTGTGAATTCATAAAGTGAGTATCCATCTTTGAAGGGTAAAGTGAACAGGTGTGGTAGTGCATGTTTCTAGGAATTGTGAGGAGTGAAAGATGAACCTACATGGTCCTAGATATGCACTGCTAAGGAGGTAATGGTTGGTACTCATTGCAAGGTTGTGTTCCCAACTGTGTGAAGCCATTGTAGTAAATGGAAATGTAGCACAGTTGGTATAGCACTTGCTATGGAGAGGTTATGGGTTCCTAGTGAAGCCACTAATCTATCTCATCATGATTATTGTGGTGGCAGGTTGAATGATCATGATGGGTAGATAAGGTGGAAATGTAACTAGATGGTATTTGGTGCATTATAAGGTGAATTTTGGCTGCTACAGCATGGATGTGTTTGTTGTTTTGGCTGCAAAATGAATGGAAGAAAAGAATACCTGGTTTCAACTGTTTATGAGCATGTTTCATTGTTCTGTTCTTGTTATCTGATGTAATGTTTCATTCAAAGATCTATAGGCCTGTCTATAGTTCTGTGTATGATTGTATGATGTTTTAAGTGTTTTAATAATATATGTTCACCTTTTGCGCAAAAAAAAAAAAAAAAAAAAAAAAAAAAAAAAAAAAAAAAAACTTTTAACTTAAAACCCCTGGGTATTATAACTAGTGTACAACGAGTCCTCACCAATTTTTTTTATCTCGTATTAACAACATTCCAACTATTCATAATTAGCAATGAAACTTACTAAATTGGTTTCAAAAGATGAGGGATTTATTGAATCAATGTCACTTTTTCGTTTTCAGAATTTTGCGTTATAACTTATGAGTTAGGATCAAATGAGAAGAACTCTTAAAGTGAGAAGGATGAGAAATAACTATAACCACATATTAGAGATGCATCAACTTGAATTAGATGCATCCCTAATCTTTTAGATGTACCATAATATATTTTCTAGCTAAAAATTAGATGCATATACATATATTAGATGCATTATAGCAATTTAGGAAAATCCTCTGTATTTTTCGTCCTCTGCGTGTCAAATTTGTTGCAAGTACTACTTTGCATCGTTTTCACTTCAAAATTACTTTCGAAACTAATTAGGATGCATCTAAATGAATAGAGATGCATCTAATTCAAGTCGACACATCTCAAATATGTAGTTATAGTTATTTCTCATCCTTCTCATTATAAGTTTTCTTCTCACTGGATCCTTACCCTATAACTTATAACTAGAAAGGCTTAAAATTTAGACATTTTTCTTGCTTATTATAGAAGAATTTCAAAATTAATTGGTTAGCAAGGGTTGGTTAGAAAGCTTGTTAGGAAGTTGGTTGGTTGTTCAAACTAAAATTATTAGGCTTAATGATCTCTACAATCTCTACTTATAAAGCATAAACACAACTAAATTTGTAACCGAATAACCGAATAATGCAAAATATAGTTAGAGGTATCCGCCGCCACATTGCGCGGGTACTGTTCTAGTAAACATACAATATATATGAAGACGTAGTGCAAATGATTTGAAACTAGAGTCACTCATCTAATACGTAATAATGTTAGTACTATACATTTCTTAAAGAATATGTGAACTTCGTTTCAACTGCCATATGGTTACCGAACATAAACATCGTTAAATCTTGAAGTCCATTTGGATCGAGTACTAAATTCGTTTAGGTTTGTTTCACGTTACGAAAACTTAATCAAATCAAATAACTTTAATTATTTCTTATATCTATGTTGTTCAAAGCATCAAAACATTATTGCAAGTAGTCCTAAATCCTAAAGTCTTGTTATACATAAAATTGTACGTGTAGCATTAAAATTCGAGAATACGTACTGTAAGTAATAGATTCTCTATATCTTTGACGTTGGCATGAAACTTTAGAATCATATACACACTGATCGACCTAGCTAGGAAAACACAAAAAAGAACACGTATCAAGCAACAAGTTAGTCCGACCAATACCACATTACTCTAGCATTCGCGACAACGTACGGGTAATTTGACTAGTTTCTACACACAACTCATGGCGAATCAATGTATATATATTTTCTCATCAATTTTATCTCGCGATAATCACTACTCATCACTAGTCACTTTTTATAATAATAAAGGAAGGCTGTATTTGTGTCTGGCTCGTAATCACCACGCCGATCGAGTTAGGTGACCAAGACTCCACCCTTTCAGCGCAATGGTGACGAAAAGTCGAAAACCCAACCCTAGCAATCTTTTTTGAGTAAATTATAAAAAAAAGTATTATACTTGACACTGTTTTATCTTCTGGGTAGCGAACAATTTTCTTTCATTTTGAGGGTAATTTTCTTTCAAATTAATCATATTTAGGGTATTTTGCGAAATTTTTTGACAATTTTACCCCTCTTAGCTAATACAATTTTTTTTTTCCCGAAAGGCAAAAATGTCACATATTACCTTAAAGATGATAAATTTGAAAAAAAATTACCCTCAAAATGAAAAAAATTTATTCGCTACCCAGAAGATGAAACAGTGGCAAGTATAATATTTTTTTAAATAATTTGCCCATCTTTTTTTGCCATTGTGAATGCTCTTGCAATGTATTTTGTTTTCAAAGAAAATCAAATCAAAGCTAGCTAGTTATAATGTTATAGTAGTATCTTTAATTTTCTCCTTATGGTAATTCTTGTCACAACATCACCATATTTTGAACTACGTGCATATATCTATTTATGCTACACTGTGTAGCATGTGAAATTTAACTCCAGCTGTAAAAATTACAACTATTCGATTTTGATAATTTCTTGATGTTGACCACAAACTTTGTTTAGTCTTAAATACCAAGACGTATTTTGCGTACCAAGCTTTCTGCAGCTTTGTAATCATTACAATGCAAGAGCAATCAAAGCATCCTCAAGCCTAAAAAAAAACGTTTGATAACATTAGTTCATGAGATTTAGCTTGCACCACAAAGAAAAAAACACCCACAACAAAGTACTCCAACAACTGGCAGAGATTTATGCGTGTTTAAGCTGTAAGTTACTTACCAGCTTTTAAGTTTTCAGTTCTAGTTTGCATTCTTATTTTACTTTGAAGCCATGTTAGATCCTTACACAGATTGAAGTTTAAATGGGTGGTGTGTTTGTTTAAGGTTATTTTTGGGTTTACGAGCTTAAGTGGTTTCGGCTTATGCTTCAAAGCTCCTTGCTAAGTGAATACCCTTAAAGCTATCTTGATGTGGCTTTAATGATTTTGTAAACGGGTTGAAAAAGTGGGTCATGGTTCAAAACCTAGTTGCTTTTAGTATTAGTTTCAAGTGTATGGGGGGTGTTCGGGATTACATATTTTAAAAAGCCAATCACCTTTTTGGGTTGTTTTCTCTGCTTATTTTGATGCCAAATAAGCCCTTTTTTCGTGCATTCAAAAACTTGCAATGGAAGTGTTCATATTGCTTAATTGGCGTATTAGGATGCTACATTACTGCTTTATAAGGAATAAAATATGTTCCTGCTGTTTGATTAGTTTGATGATTAACTTTTTCTTATATGCGTCTTTTGGGTAGTTTTGTTTTATAAGATAGAATTTTGATTAATGTTATCAAATTTTTTTTACATACCAAGGGACTAATCTCCACCCTCCCTCCATCTTTATTTGATCTAATGGATGAGATTAATCCCAACAATTTAAAAAACCCACTTTCATCATTTTTTTTCAAATATTAATATCTTTCAAACCGTTAATCGTTAAGCGGAAAAAAATATACCGTTACGACGAGCATTTAATTATCTTTCTATAGATAGGCTAATTGATATATTTTCGACAAAAAAAATTTTTTCCGTTTTTTTCACGTTTTTTTTTCGTGGCCGAAAAAATCATATATGATATTACATATAATATCATATATGATATTACATATCATATATGATATGTAATATCATATATGATATTATATGTAAAATCATATATGATATTGCATATCATATATGATATGCAATATCATATATGATTTTACATATAATATCATATATGATATTATATGTAAAATCATATATGATATTGCATATTATATATGATATGCAATATCATATATGATATGCAATATCGTATATGATTTTTTTTTCGGCCAGGAAAAAAAACGTGAAAAAAACGATTTTTTTTTCTTTTCGAAAGTATATCAAAGTGCCCGTCTATAGAAAGATAATTAAATGCCCGTCGCGATGGTGTAATTATTTTCGCTTAACGATTAACGGTTTAAGAGATATTTAAATTACAAAAAATGGGTGAAATAATAAATGGGAAAATTGTCCAGAAATGCATCAAACTTGCCACTTGTTCCTATTGTATGGTGTGAACTTTTTTTTTTCCTATTATATACACGAACTTTCTTAATCTTCCTATTATATACACGAACTTTCTTAATCTTCCTATTGTATACATGAATCTGACGTGGCATGGAGTTTATTAAATAAATTTACATGAATCGTCCCTGTGGCTCAAAACAATTACACCATTCGTCCTTGAAACAATTGCATAAAAGGTCCCTCTAGCTCAAGAGTTAAAATATTTGCATCGTTAGTCCACCCACCACCGCCACCGCCACCTACCACCACTACCCACCACCTCCACCCACCACCGCCACCACCACCTACCAAACCACCACCGACCACCACCGCCACCCACCACCACCACCACCCACTACTGCCACCTACCACCACCACCGCTCACCACCGCCACCTACCAACACCCACCACCACTACCCACCACCTCCACCCACCACCGCCACCACCACCACCCACCTCCACCTCCGCCACCCACCACCCACACCCACCACCACCCACCACAAGTGGCAAGTTTGATCCTACCGCCACCACCACCCACCACCTCCACCCACCACCACCACTACCACCCACTGCCACCTACCAACACCCACCGCCACCACCCACCACCGCCACCACCACCCAACGCCATTAACACCACCACATCCACCCACCATCAACACCATGTCAAATGTTAATTATCTCTAAAACTTATGAAAAGAAATTTAGACACAAGTGGCAAGTTTGATCCTACCGCCTCCACCACCCACCACCTCCACCCACCACCACGACTACCACCCACCGCCACCTACCAACACCCACCGCCACCACCCACCACCGCCACCACCACCCAACGCCATTAACATCACCGCATCCACCCACAACCAGCCACCATCAACACCATGTCAAATGTTAATTATCTCTAAAACTTATGAAAAGTTACTTAGCAAACTTTCTTTCCATTCCATGCTTGATAATTAATTAACAAATTAAAGTTAACCATTTTCATATGTGTTAAAAACAATTTTCATGTAACAGGAATGATGTTTATAGACAAGAGACGGACTTAAGTAACATAAAAGTTTACATTTCATAACCTAAAATAAAGTGTGATCCTACCACACCTTATGTGTTTGTCCCAGTTAATAGTAATCCATTAATTTGAACTTGATAACTTGCTACAGATTTACATGGCTATAGAATTAGGTGGTGGTGGGTGGGTGGTAGGTGGGTGGTGGTGGTAGGTGGGTGGTGGTGGTAGGTGGGTGTTGGTAGGTGGCGATGGTGGGCGGTGGTGGTGGTGGGTGGCGGTAGTGGTGGTGGTGGTAGGTGTGGGTGGTGGGTGGCGGAGGTGGAGGTGGGTGGTGGTGGCAGTAGGTGGTGGTGGCGGTGGTGGGTGGAGATGGTGGTGGGTGTTGGTAGGTGGCGGTGGTGGGCGGTGGTGGTGGTGGGTGGTGGTAGTGGTGGTGGTGGTAGGTGGTGGGTGGTGGTGGGTGGCGGAGGTGGAGGTGGGTGGTGGTGGCAGTAGGTGGTGGTGGCGGTGGTGGGTAGAGGTGGTGGGTAGTGGTGGTGGGTGTTGGTAGGTGGCGGTGGTGGCCGGTGGTGGTGGTGGGTGGTGGTGGTGGCCGGTGGTGGTTTGGTAGGTGGTGGTGGTGGTGGCGGTGGTGGGTGGAGGTGGTGGGTGCTGGCGGTGGGTGTTGGTAGGTGGCGGTGGTGGGTGGACTAACGATGCAAATATTTTAACTATTGAGCTAAAGGGACCTTTTATGCAATTGTTTCAAGGACGAATGGTGTAATTGTTTTGAGCCACAGGGACGATTCATGTAAATTTATTTAATTAACTCCATGCCACGTCAGATTAAGAAAGTTCGTGTATATAATAGGAAAAAAAAAAGTTCACACCATACAATAGGAACAAGTGGCAAGTTTGATGCATTTCTAGACAATTTTCCCATAATAAATCCTTTTAATCTCAACCATTGATTTCCTTTTTAGATGGATGGTGGGGATGAGTCCCTTAGTATGTGAGGAATGTTTGGTTTGTAATATAACTCGACTCTAATGTTGAGTCCTTTTGGGAAGATTCTGTTTGCGGGTCGAAAAAGTGGGTCAATTGTCAAAACCCGGTAAGCAGCTTCATACCCCATTGGCCCAGTTTATTACTCCGTAGTTTGATGATATACTTAACGTGTACCTTACGATTATAAGGGGTGTTTGGAATTTCATATCGTACTACTTCTTTTATTCAGCGATAACCTCTACGAGTCATTGTTTGGGTTGTTTTGTTGCCTTATTGATGTTTCTTGCAAGCAAAAGTTTAATAAAATCACAGAAACAAAAGTGATACCTGCTGTTGCTTATTTTTAAGGCCAATTAAGCACTTTTGAATGCAATAAAAGTTTAAAAATGAAAATATTGTTATGGACATTTCAGATGGAGCAGAAGCAAAGTTCATATGGTGGTTCAGTATGCCACCAATTGCCTCTGTTATCTGCAAAATATCCGTGGTTTGTTGCTCAGAACTTAGGAGCCAACGAAGATAGCTCTCAAGACCATTACTTCTACACCCTACATGACCCGCTCACTAAGTATCAATGTCAAATCCCTGAGTTGTTGGGGAGACGTATACGAGGATATTATCATGGCTGGGTTATTCTTTCTGACCATTTACAAAACGTTAAGTGGTTTCTTTGGAATCCACTCACTTCTGAGATGATCCGTCTCCCTCTTTTGACTTTAAAAGAATCTATCCAAGACTGTTGTTTGTCAGCCCCTCCTGACGATCCAAGTTCTATTCTCCTGTTAACTTGCACCAACAAACCTACCTTTGTTTTTATTCGTCTTGATCTTAAAAGAAGGAAGTCAAGATGGACCAGGATGTCATACGCTAGCCAACTCAAGAGAATATCCGCTGAAGATGGTGATTTCATACGTAGCCTAACTTGCTGTAATGGAAAAATCTACGCATTCAATTGCAAAGGTCCTTTTGATAGACTTATCATACAGCTTGATATCTTGGTTAGGGACAGCAAAGAAGTTGTAATAAAACTTTTGCTCTTAGGGATGTTGCCTTATCCTCCTGGGCGTGAGCGTTATAATTGGTTGACATATTTGAAAGGGCATGGTACTGATTTATTCTGTATTACCGTATCTTTATCTCAGAAACGAATTAAAGCAGTTTACTTGTTTAAATTGGACACGACTAGTGTAAAGTCGAATGATATGGAGAAATTTAAAGGCTTGGACATGAGTTGTAGGAGCTGGCATGATCTGGAAGACTTGAGCGACATATTTGGGACTTTGAAATTGTGAGAGCAATTGCTTGACCTCAAAGAGGCTGTGTTTTTTGTGGATATTGGGCGTGATGATTTGGCGTGTTACAGACCTGGGATTGCCTCGGAGCTAGGGGGTTATATACACATTCGTGACAAAATGGATTGCCTCAGTAGTGCTGCCAAAATGGATTGTCCTTATGGGAATGCAGGTAATCTTTTTATTCCTTTTTGATTTGTGTTTATTTATCGCATCGAGATTATGATTTCTTAAATTGACCATTTTATCCTTGTTCCTCATAAAATTATAGATATATCTTACACACTTGCAATATATATGTAGTCCAAGTCCTGATAGACTAATCTTTCTCATGAGTTCAAAAATGATTATTTAACGCAATATATTAACTTTAGTAGTTAGCAAATGACTCACTTTTGATATAATCTTCAAATATACGTTTAATTTAAGTTATTAAATGCTTAGTATCACAACAACAGTAAAATTGATAGTGTCATAAAACATTTCTTGATATAATGGTTCTCAGCTAGTAACATCATAAGTAATTACTTTCTTTTTATAATATATCAGTTATAGGTTAACACCTTTATTAGTTTATTTAACAAAATATTGTTTTATAAGTATATGCGGAGTATATGTTTTGAATAAGTTCCGACCAAATGAAACACACATGCCCGCTGACTTTGAGACTACATACATACAGTCGGTATTTGTATTTCAAAATATAGAAGCAGCTCGTAAGTATTTAAATATGTTTCTAATTTGTAAAGGAGAGAACATTAGGGTATAATTGTCATTTTGAGATATACGCGTATTGCATCGAGAGTATGATTTCTTAAAACCATATGTTGTGCAGCTTGGAAGATGATCATGGAGGAGCTAAGTGTAGTCTTGACATAAAACAAGAAGTGAATCAGATAATGGTTACACACAACGAGATTGGACTTGATAAATGGAACCTTCTTAACCTTCCGTTGGATATTCTCGAGTTGATTTTAGGACACTGTTTATGTGTGGAATACCTTAAGTTCCGTGCTACATGCAAACTTCTTCATGTAGCAGCACCTTTGATACAATGTGAAGAAATTGGACAGAGTAATGGCAAATATGGAGTTTTTTGGTCACTATGGAGATGCAAGTGTGAAGTTTCACCCGTTTCTTACTTCTGATCATAGCCCAGTTGTGTTGAGAATTCCCAATACTTTGAAGAAAATTCAGAGATCATTTAGATTTTCCAATTTTATTGCGGATAAAAAAGAGTTTTTGGAGGTTGTGGAGAGAGAATGGAATTGCAATATAGAAGGGTATAAAATGTTCCAGTTAGTAAAGAAGTTGAAGAAATTAAAGAAGCCTTTGAACAAAATTGCTTGGAAAAAGGGGAATATGTTTGAAAATGTGAAGAAGCTGCAAGAAGATCTGAAAAATGGCTCAAATTGAAGTTGATGCAAATCCTAATAGTAAGGAGATAAAGGAGAAATTGTCTAAAATTTTTCATGAATACAATGATGCTGTGAATGATGAGGAGAAACTGTTAGCTCAGAAAGCAAATATTCAATGGATAAGTGAAGGGGATAAAAACACCAAATTTTTTCATAATGTGATAAAAAGTAGGAAGAATTCTAACAGAATTAGAGGAATTAATGATGGTAATGGGAATTGGGTTGAAGGAGACAGAGTTGCTGAAGAGTTTGTTAAGCATTTTGGAAGTTTTTTGGGGCATAGTGATGATACTGAACAAATATGTAATGCAGAAGAACTGTTTGTGAACAAATTAGATCAAAGGGAGTCAGAATTCATGATTAGAAATGTGTCAAGTGATGAAGTTAAGGAAGCTATATTTGGGATTGATGATGGGAAAGCTCCCGGTCCTGATGGTTTCACTGCTGTTTTCTTCAAGAAAAGTTGGGGAATTATTGGGGATGAGGTTTGTGAAGCTGTCAAAGAGGTTTTTAGTTCTAACAAATTGCTGGGTGAAGTGAATGCTACATTGATTTCATTGATTCCAAAGGTTCAGAATGCTACTAGGGTAAGTGATTACAGACCTATAGCTTGCTGCAACATCTTATACAAGTGCATCAGTAAGATAATCACAAAAAGAATTAAGAGGGTGTTGGATAATCTGGTAAGTGTGAATCAAAGTGCTTTTGTTCCTGGGAGATTAATTCAAGATAATCTTCTTATTACTCAGGAATTACTTAAGGGGTATAATAGGAAGAATGGTCCAAAACGATGTGATCTAAAAATTGATATTGCAAAAGCATATGACACTGTAAACTGGGGATTTCTTAAACAGATTCTAGTCCATTTTGGGTTTCATGAGAAGATGATTGGGTGGATAATGTCATGTGTTACTGGTGCAGCTTTTACAATTTGTATTAATGGTGAGAGACATGGTTTTTTTAAGAGCGGAAGGGGTTTAAGGCAAGGAGATCCTATGTCTCCTTACCTTTTTACACTGATTATGGAGATCCTCACACTGATTGTTCAAAGAAGAGTGAATAGAAGTCAGCATTTTAAATATCATTGGGGCTGCAAGGTGCTGAAGCTTACACAGTTATGTTTTGCTGATGATTTACTAATGATATGCAATGGAGATCATAAGTCTGTTGAAGTGCTTAAAGATGGGCTCATGGAGTTTAGTGCTATCTCTGGCCTTATCCCCAATATGAACAAAAGTACAATCTTCTTTGGTAGTGTGTCTGAAATTGAAAAGCAAAAAATTTTGGAAGTCATGCCTTTTTCTGTAGGGAAATTACCAATGAAGTACTTGGGTGTACCTCTAATCACAAAGAATATTGGGGTATCCGAATGTAATCAGCTGGTGGAAAGGGTTAAGGGCAAGGTAAATGATTGGAAAAATAAATCTCTATCTTATGCAGGTAGATTGCAACTTATTGCTTCTGTACTTGCATCAATGCACATTTATTGGGCTTCTGTGTTCCTTATTCCTAAGACAACTGTGAAAGAGATTGAAAAGGTTTTAAAAGGGTTTCTATGGAGTCTAGGGACATTGAAGAGAGGTTCTGCAAAAGTAGCTTGGAAGATTATATGTACTCCTAAGAGTCAAGGGGGATTGGGGATAAAGAATCTTGGATCTTGGAATGAAGCTCTGTTATGCAAACACTTATGGAATGTTACAAGTAAAAAAGAAAGCTTGTGGGTGAAATGGGTTAACTTGGTGAAGCTTAAACATAAGAGCATTTGGGAGATTGATGCAGAGGAGTCAGATAGTGGTACGTGGAAAGCTATTCTGAGTCTTAGAAACAAAATCAGAAGCAATGTTTGGCACATGATGGGGAATGGTAGGAACACTAATGTATGGCATGATAAATGGAGTGAAAGTGGGCCTTTGAGTGAGTTTATCAGTTTTAAAAAGAGATATGAAGCTAGGTTTCCTGAAAACTTGACTGTGGCTGAATGTGTTATTAATGGGAATTGGATTTGGCCAAGTGATTGGGTGCAACAATTTGTTCAGTTAAGAAATATTACTGTGCCTTTATTCACTGAGGAGATTGAAGATAGAATAGTATGGATGGGGAGGAATAATAAAGAAGAAAAATTCTCTGCAAGAAGTGTTTGGGTACTGTTTCAAGAAGAGGGTAATGAGGTCAATTGGAAAGATGTGGTATGGTTTCCTCAATGCAATCCTAGGCATACTTTCATTTTGTGGCTTTCTTTACATGGCAATTAAATACACAAGATAGAGTAATGGCTTGGAGTTCTCAAACTGGGCTTAAATGTTCTTTGTGTAAAAATGTTAATGATTCACATGAACATTTATTCTTCAAATGTGAGTACTCACAGGAAATTTGGAAGGCTATGAGAGAAAAGATTAGGAAGTTGAATTGGGATATGGACTGGAGGAATGTGGTTACAATGATTGCTTCTGGAAAATGTGGTAATAACATCATCAGTGTTTTGCAAAGATTTGTTCTTGCTACAACAGTTTATTTTATTTGGCAAGAAAGGAACCAAAGATTGTTTAATCAAAAAAAGAGAGATTGTAAAAGCTTGCTAAATGGGATTATGGAAAGTGTTAAGTTGCAGTTGCTAAGTTTAAAAGTTAAGAAATCAAAAGCAGTTGATCAAATTAGTAAAGATTGGGAAGTGCAACTTCAGACAGTTAATGGTTGACTCTTAAAGGGGTGTTTGGTTCTATGGCAGTTTTTCTCAAGTTGTCTTCCTATGCTAGGAATCAAAGTATTGATTTGAAAACCATAACAATGGGGTTGTTTCTAGTACTTTGGAGTTCTAATGGTGTGACTGTACTTACTTGAGACTTAGTTCTATTCAGTTTGGCCTTGGGAGGGGACTGTGTAGGATTGTTGGATCAGTGAAAGGTCTAATTCATAAGAATGTACCATAATGTAGAGCAACCCATTGTGAAGGGTATATGGTTTGGGTGGGCAGTGTATGATGGGTGGAATACCGAGGAGTGAAAGATGAACCTGCTTGGTCCACCCAATACACTGCCAAAGGAGGTAATGGTTGGTCATCATGGAGGGTGTGTGTTTCCAAGCAATTGAAGCCTTTCTTGAGAGGGAAATGTAGGTTGCTTGGAAGAGCCCCCCATGGATGGGTTATGGGTGCCTAGTGATGCCTTTTCTCTCCATTCTATGGTCACTGTGGATGTTGGTTGAGTGGTCATGGAAAGGAGAGGAGGGGAAATGTAGCTAGATGGTCAATGGTGTATAAAGGTAATGTTTTGATCTTGTTGAAAGGGGATAATTTCTCTGTTTTACCAATAGCAGAGTTTTGTCAATATATAGGTGTAGTTTTTGTCAGATATCAGTTGTAGTTATGGTTGGTTGTATGTTCAGAGTTGTAGTTATGGTTGGTTGTATGTTCAGTCTTGTATCTGATATTGGGAATGCCCTTATCAGTAGTGTTTTATGATGTACAAGTTGGTTGATAGTAATATAAAATTTACCTCTGCACCAAAAAAAAAAAAAAAAAAAAGTGAAGAAATTATAATAACAATGAACCAACTTATTTATTATTCTGAGAATGATAATACAAGACTCAAGTGAGTTCAATACAACAAGAAACATAAGCAACAACTTATATAGAAAAGAAAAAGAAAACTAAAACGGCTCTTTTGATATGACTAAACGACTCTTTTGATAAGACTAAACGACTCTATTGATAGCTTCCATACTGAGAAGACATATAGCCCAACCTACTCTTCCAAAGACTAAAAAAAACAGCAAGGCGTGGGTAAGAGCTGACTTTAACCCAAAAAGGAGCAAAATACACCTCTAGCCCTTGAACTTTTTATCTACTTCCATTCCAAGCCTCAACTCCAAATACAACACTAAGGAGAATAAAAGAATGGCATAGTTAGACCCTGAACATAAGAGGGATAAAAGTGGACATATATTTTAACATCCCCCCTCAGTTCTATCCTGGTAAACATCACACAGATTGATTTGTTCACACAAGAAATCATGCTGGGCAGTAGGCAGACCTTTGGTCAGAATGTCTGCAAGTTGGTGTTGTGAGTTTACCCAAATAGACTCAATAACACCATTTGCAATTTTCTCTCTCACTAAATGCAAGTCAATCTCAAGGTGCTTAGTTCTTTCATGGAAAACAGGGTTAGCTGCAATTTTGATTGCAGCTTTGTTATCACAGAAAATTTTTGCAGGTAAGGAATTTTTAATACCCAATTCATTTAAAATTTTCAAGACCCAAACAACTTCACAAGTAACTGAGGACATGGCCCTATATTCTGCCTCAGCAGAGGAAGTGGCCAAGGTCTTTTGTTTCTTGCTTTTCCAGGCAATTAAAGAGTTACCAAAAAATAACATGTAACCAGTTACAGACCTTCTAGTGGAGGGGCATTTGGCCCAGTCAGCATCCACATAGGCCTTAAGACCAAGGTCATCATTTTTATTAAAAGTAATTCCTTTACCTGGTGACCCTTTTAAGTATCTAAGAACCCTTAAAGCAAGTTTGATATGAGATTGAAGGGGCTTATGCATGAACTGACTTAAGGAAGACACAGAGTAAGAGATATCAGGTCTAGTTAAAGTGAGATAGATCAACTTCCCTAGCAGCCTTTGATAGCCAGTGAGGTCAGTGAGTGGGAGATCTTCTTTTTCCACAGCTCTATTTTTCCTGTTCTTCTTTTTTTTTTCTAACAATATCTGAGACAACAAAGTTAGTTTCAATAGGAGTGACTGCAGGTTTGCTTGCAAGCAAGCCGTACTCTGCGAGTAACTCCAAGCAGTACTTCCTCTGGTTTAAACATAACCCAGAGTCAGTTTCAATGACTTCAATGCCCAGAAAGTACCTTAATTTACCCAGGTCCTTGATTTGAAATTTAGTTTTCAGAAAGGTTTTAAACTTCTCAATTTCACCCACATTATTTCCTGTTAGAACAA
Source organism: Artemisia argyi (assembly GCA_030686995.1). Taxonomy (NCBI): domain Eukaryota; kingdom Viridiplantae; phylum Streptophyta; class Magnoliopsida; order Asterales; family Asteraceae; genus Artemisia; species Artemisia argyi. The sequence continues at coordinate 235,624,421 of CM060701.1, forward strand.
TGTCATCAACATACACAAGGAGGGCTATTAAAAGATCTCCTTGTGTTTTGATAAAAAGAGAGTAGTCACTTTTGGACTGCTCAAAACCGTTCTCTTTTAACGCATTAGTGAGTTTCTCATTCCACTTTCTAGGGGCTTGCTTAAGCCCATACAAGGATTTGTTGAGTTTGCAAACTCTTTTATCATCCTTGTTGAAATAACCCCAGGGAGAGTCATATACACATCCTCATCCAAATCACCATACAAGAATGCATTATTTATATCCAGTTGGTATAAATCCCAACCTTTGTTAACTGCTAGAGAGATAATGCATCTTACAGTTGTCATTTTTATAACTGGGGAGAAGGTTTCATCATAATCCACACCTTCCTTTTGACCATAACCTTTTGCAACAAGTCTAGCTTTGTATCTTTCAATTTCACCAGTGGATTTGAGTTTGAGTTTCCAAACCCACTTGTTACCAATAGGTTTTCTCCCAACTGGTAACTCAGTAATGGTAAAAGTTTTGTTTTCATATAATGCTTCCATTTCCTTGTTCATGGCACCCTTCCAATTTGGATTTTGGAAGGCCTCATGAACATTTTTTGGTTCAGAGACTTGACTTAGATTAGAAACAAAACAAAGGTTTTCAGATGAGAGGTTAGAATAATTGACGACCTTTTCAATCCCATATTTAACTTTTCCTTCAACCACATAGTCTTGAAATTTTTGTGGCATTATAGAGTTTCTTTTTGACCTTCTACAATCCTCAGAAACTTCATTAGAATCATTAGGATCCTCTGATTCAAGTAAGGTTGTTGTTCTGGGTTGTCTACCTTCACTACTTGATTCAAACAAGTTCCCAGACTGAAGGTGTCTGTCTCCATTGTTTGACTCAGGTAGTGTAGCTGACGGGACAGAGCAACCTTCCTTACTTGAACCATTTGGACTGGCAGCTGCATCTGAATCAGAATTATCACAAGAATGATGAGTGTTATCTGTTCCAGGAGTACTACTAAGTCCATGAGAATCTTCATCAAGAAGTTTTTCATCATTGGAAGGATCATGGAAGGTATAAGGAGTATCAAAAAAATTCAAGTGATCAGTACCCCCACAATCAGCCAACTCCTCTTTTTCTAATTTATTCATTTTGTAAGGAAAGATATTTTCATAAAATCTTACATCTCTAGAATAAAAAATGTGTTTATCTTCTAAAGACAAGAGTTTGTAAGCCTTTTTTTCATAAGCGTACCCAATAGGAATACATTTAGTAGCCCTGCTACTCAATTTGTCTGAGATGTTCAGATTGGTAGCAAAGCAAAGACAACCATAACATCTCAGGTTTTTTAAAAATGGTTTAAAGCCAAATAGAACTTCAAAAGGGGATTTACCTTTAAGAATAGTGGAAGGAAGTCTATTGATTAAAAATGCAGCAGTAAGGATACATTCAGTCCAATAGCATAGAGGAATTCCCCCCCTGAAAAAGAAGAGATCGAGCAACATTCAACAGGTGTCTATGCTTTCTTTCTGCCACACCGTTTTGTTGTGGTGTGTAAGAGAAGGAGGTTTGGTGCAAGACACCCTTTGAATCAAAGAATCCTTGAAGGGTATGGTTAGTAAACTCAGTCCCATTATCACTACGAAACACTTTGATTTTAGCATTAAATTGAGTATGAAACATGTTGAAGAAAGATATAACATATTTGCCAACATCAGATTTATTTCTTAACAGATATACCCACACAGCTCTAGAAACATCATCTACAATTGTGAGGAAATATCTAAAACCATCCCTGCTGGGAATCCTATAGGGACCCCAGACATCGAGATGTATGATGTCCCCAATATTAGTGGCTTTGTGATCACTAAGGGGAAAGGGTTCCCTAGTTTGCTTGGCCTTATGGCAAATCTCACATGGAGGTGAAGATTCATTTTTGTTTAATTTTAGGTCTGAGCTAAGTATAATTAAAACTTGGTCAGCAGGGTGACCAAGTCTGTGATGCCAGGTGTATTTAGATAAAGAGCAGGTAAAGGAAGATTTACCCTTAGAGGTATTGGCATCAAGATAGTACAGACCATTTGACTGGCTACCAGTCCCCATACTTGTCATGTTTCCCAAGTCCTGAATATAACATTTTTCTTTATCAAATCCAATAAACAAATTGCTATCTCTAGCAAGTTTGTAAACAGAAATTAGTTTAACAGAGTATTCTGGAACCACTAAAACATCATACAAGGTGATATGATCATTGAGTTTAAGATTCCTAGTTTTTTTAATTTTTGCAGAGCTCCCATTAGGATGCTCAACAGTGAGTTTTAAGTCACTGATGTCAACCACAGAGTCAAGAAGATACTCAGAGAGAACCATATGTTGGTTTGCACCAGAGTCTATAATCCATTTTACAAATTCCTCATAAGTTTTAAATCTACTTAAGAGGGAAGAAATACCTGACATATTAGCATGAATATTGCCAGATCCTGTTTTGTCACTGATAAGATTCATTAGTTGCATAATTTGTTCCTGAGTAAATGGTGAGGAAGTACTAGCTTGAGGACTATCACTACTTCCATTATCATTTACAAAGGCATTGTTACTGGAGGTTCTTTTCTTAGCCCATTTTTTCTTAAGATGTTCAGGATAACCAATGATTTTAAAGCATCTGTCTTTTGTGTGTCCTATGTAGCCACACTCCCCACAAATGACAGGGTTTTTATTAGGAGTTTTAGCCACAAAAGAAGATATTTGGTTTTTTGAAGAGTTTGTGAAAATAGAGTTTTTGTGAGACTCTTCTCTGACAATAAGAGAAAATGCAGTTTTAACATCTGGTAGAGGCTCAGTGGTCAAGATAGTACTTCTAAGTGTCATATATGCATCATCAAGCCCCATTAAAAACTGCATTAATCTGATTAAATCATTATGATTTTTTAAATCTTTTGCACCTTCACAGGTACAATTCGAAAGTTTAACTATAGCATCATATTGTTTCCAAAGGGAACTGAGTTTCTGATAATAGTCAGAGACACCAGATCCATTTTGCCTGAGAGAATTAATTTGATGATACAAATTGTATATGACACTACCATTCACTTTATCATAAGTTTCCTTGAGTTCATCCCACATCTCCTTTGGATTTTTTGAAAAAAATTGCCCCATGTAAAGTTCTTGTGAGATAGACCCAAGGATCCAGGAAAGAACAACAGAGTTGCACATGTCCCATTGAATAGCCAATGAGGCATCAGTTGGTCTCCTACACTTTCCATTAACAAAACCAAGTTTGTTTTTATTTTGTAAAGCAATTGTCATGGAGATACTCCAGACATTATAGTTATCAGTACCACTTAGTTTAATAGGAATGATAGGAGAGCCATTTGTATCATTAGGGTGAAGAAACAATTCATCACCAAAAATTAATTTACTAGCTACACTAGCAACAACAACTGCCCCAGAAGGGGGAGTGTTGGTACCCTCAGTCATAAAAAAAATTTATCTTATCAGGAAAGTGAACCAGACCAACAAATTGATATTAATTCACAAAAGAGCCCTGATTCTACCAAAATCAGGTAGGAAAAGATAGTTACAGTGATGTAATGGCAGCGGAAGTCGAAGGATAGAAAAGCCCCAAAAAATTAGGGTTTGTAAAAAAACCTAATTTCTTTGATTCAGAACAGATCCGTCCAAAAAACAGCACCAATCAACCACGTTAATTAACACAGCTTGATCAATCCCCCAATGAGTTGAAACCCTAACCGTTTCAAACAACACCATGCTAACCAAGAAAAAATAACCCGATGAACCTTAACCAATGAACTCCTTGACTTAATCAAGCACAGATCACCGTGGAACCACCGATGTAATAGAACAACTTCTTCAATTAATAGAATCAAGAGCAACCCGCTCTGATACCATGAAGAAATTATAATAACAATGAACCAACTTATTTATTATTCTGAGAATGATAATACAAGACTCAAGTGAGTTCAATACAACAAGAAGCATAAGCAGCAGCTTATATAGAGAAGAAAAAGAAAACTAAAATGGCTCTTTTGATAAGACTAAACGACTCTTTTGATAAGACTAAACGACTCTATTGATAGCTTCCATACTGAGAAGACATATAGCCCAACCTACTCTTCCAAAGACTAAAAAAAACAGCAAGGCGTGGGTAAGAGCTGACTTTAACCCAAAAAGGAGCAAAATACACCTCTAGCCCTTGAACTTCTTATCTACTTCCATTCCAAGCCTCAACTCCAAATACAGCACTAAGGAGAATAAAAGAATGACATAGTTAGACCCTGAACATAAGAGGGATAAAAGTGGACATATATTTTAACACAATGGAGCAACAAAACGCTTTAATGAGATTGGACTTGGAGAAGTATTCATTAGTTTCACCATGGCTTATGGTGGCAGACAAGAATCAAGGTATTATCACTTTCATTGATCCAATGTTGGGTGACATGTACTTTATGAAATGTTCACATGTATCACTTGATACTCAAGGAAAGATTTATTATTCGATGTTTGGTTGGTTGCTGATTTTCTGCTATGACTTGGAATGTTTGGTTTTCTATAACCCCTTTACGTGCGATCTCCGCATGCTTCCGGATCATAGTCATGATTTTGTTACTGCGTGTTTCTCAGCACCACCTACATCCCCGGATTGTATGGTTGTTGGATTTTCAATAGGCAATGAATGTCTTGTTTTTATCCACTATGTAGCTCAGGAATCATCCTGGCGAACAATTCGTGTTGATGTTAAGCCAGATTCTCTCCGTTTCCTACATTTTTTGGACAAGATCTGTATGCCTTTGATGGAGATGGTAAACTTATTGGTTTTAAAGAATTGGATGAAGAAGATTACGCTTTGCTGTTTGTTGAAGCTAGAGTCCCAGTAAGTTGTTGCACATCTCCCGCAAGCTATTATTTAATGAAATGCGATCAAGATCTTTTAAGAGTCATAGTGGGCAAGTTTGGAGAACGTGTCGAAGTATTCAAGTGGGATGTTTCTAAAGAGGAATGGGAGAAAATAGATAGTTTAGGAAATCACATTATTTATCTTTGTGATACGACCTGTCTATGCCTTGAAGCCAAAACACGAGAAATGGAGAACAAGATCTACTTTCCAATACTGCATTCCAAGAACAAGAAGATGGTGTTCTATTCACTTGAAAAATGCACCTATTAGACATTCAATGGCGAAAACATCCAAGAACCCTTCAAGGATCTTTTTGGAACCACATATCATTTGTCCCCTCATTCGTGGATTGAACCAAGTTGGTCGTAACTATTGGTATCATTGTTATGTTTTCTAACATTACGCGGCATGTTGGTACCTCTTTATGTTTATTTCATTCCGTTTGACCCGTGTTTATGGAATCTTTCTGCTCCCATGTTCATGTGTTGGTTTGGCAATTTATTAATTACCAGTCTTACCATTATTTAAGAGTCGGTGAGCTTGAACAATCTGTTTTGCTGTTTTGCAACTAGTTTGTCCTTTTAAAAAACTGGCCATTGGGGAATGAAGTCTTTACAAATCTCACATTATGACCCGTTAATAAACCGAGAAGTTAAACTGTCGCCCCATACTGACCCATTCCAAAATTCTTAGGCGTTCTAAGAACCCTGCAGTAAAATACAATGGTCCAAAACCCTGAACCACTTCACCAAAAATGGGCCATTTTGGGTAACGTTTGCTACCTTGTGGGTTGAAATCTAAGTACTCTTTAACAGTTCACTTTCTAGGTTTTTTAGGCAAGTACAGAACGGGTTGGGTTGCAATGGGTGGGGAGTTGGTCTAAGTATGGGTCATTGTTTACTTTTTAAGCTTAGCTTAGAAGAACTGCTTGAGCTGGGTCATGAGTGGGTTGAAATGGATTTTAGTGTCTACATGTCGTAGTCGTTGCTGTGTAACCACCATGTCCAACTGAGCCAATCCCGCCGGAGCGGGCTATGGGTTTACCTGACCCATTATGTCTAGCTATTAAAATTAGAATACTATTTATCAGCTTTGGCCGAGTGTTTAGGGGCGAATGCCTTTCATTTGTATGCAGTTTTACAGGATTGTTCTTTTTAAAGCATTTTGATTGTTAATTATACACATATGGTGAACAAATATCCATTATTAATTTTAAAGCAAGCACATAATTCAACTGAAATACATTGTAAGCACCAAACATGTTGTAGTTATTGGCTAAGCTGACATGTACAGATGTGTCTCAGCCCATTTAATTGGTGAAATCTTGTGACCTTTACTTGAAGAAACAACTTGTTTGTCTAAAAGTATGCATTTTGGGTTTCATTTGTGGACTTTGAAAGTCTATTGACTTTAAAGTGGTGGTTATTTCAGTTGAGTCGACGGATAGTAGTTTGCAGCGTTGTTTCCAACCCAAACGAATAAAAAACAAGCACAATGAAACCGTTATCAGTAAGGCCAACTAAAGTAACATATCGATGATCATCATCGCTATTCAAACATGGAAATTTTCCAACAGCCCAAAGAGCAACCTTCAATGACAATGTCGCAAGCAATAGACAAACTGACCATTTATATTTTTCAATAGAAAGCAAAAAAAAAAAAAAAGAAAACACAATTGTTGCTTAGGTAAACCAAATACTCTATGTACTATCTTAGTAAAGAAGGCCAAGATTTGTCACTTGGGTGGGCCAAAAAGGTATCGAAAAAACCAATTAGACATTGATATAGCGATAATAATAATTCAATGAAAAAGTTGCTAAACACTAATTTCATGATTTTAGTAACAATTACTCCCTCCGTCGCATATTAAGTGTCCATAATAGAATCTTTGGATGTCTCAAATTAAGTGTCAACTTGTACCTTTCAACTTTAGTGGGTAAAAGTAATATTTGATCGGTGGAGAGTTTAGTTAGTGGAATCTTCTAAAATTTTGTGCATTATGAAAGTGGACACTTAATATGGGACGGAGGTAGTACATGTTTGCTACTAAGAGCATACACAACAATAACACAAGTTAAGTTATAACGCAGTGGCATGTCAGCGTCACATCAGCTTTAACACTTTCACCTTAACTCACAAAAAACACCCACAACAATAACTCAACCTTAACTCAACATTTTGGGCCCCACTTTTATCATTTTTTTCAATTATTTAAACAAAATACAAATTAAAACAAATTACATTTTTATTTAAACAAATAACTTAAAATAAAAAATTTATTTACCAAAAAAAAAAAAAAAAAAAAAAAAAAAAAAAAAAAAAAAACAATTTGTATAACCCACAAGGACCAAACTGTAAATATACAAAACCTTAAGGACTAAAAGAATAAAAAAGATATGACCCGTCTTCAACCTCTCGACACCTGCACACACACCTGCAACACACACACATCTGCACACACACTAAAACACACACAAAAACCCACCAAAATCCATTTAAATCGGAAGAAAAAAAAACGAAAAAGAAAAAAGAAACATGCTTAACTCGGCGTTACCATGCTAACGTACGTTATGTTGAGGGTGGTAACGCAAGGTTAACGCAGGCCACGTGGGCATAACGCCCAGCCTTGCGTTACCGCTGCACATGCTCTAATAAATATCGGGCTACGACAATTTTAGTATTTCATTTTTTATATTAGATGTTAGAAATTAGTCCTCGTATTGTGTTTACCTTCCTCAATGAAATTTAAGATCATTTACGGACCAAAATTTATTTGAATACCATGGGACTAATCTCACCCTCCATCTCCATTTGATTGAATGAATAAGATTAAACTCAACATTAAAAAAAAAAAGAAAAAAAATAATAAAAAAAAAACATTTTTTTTTCAAATATTAATATTTCTTAAACCGTTAATCGTTAATCGAAAAAAAAAAATCACGACGAGTATTTAATTATCTTTCTATAGATGAGCATTTTGTTATACTTTCGACAATTTTCCCCCTTTTTTCATGTTTTTTCGTTTTTTTACATTGTTGAAGGTTGCATGAAGAAATCACATGTGATTAAACAATAATTTGAATATACTAATAAAATCACATGTGATATCAGGGCTAAATCATATATGATTTTATTACATATCATGTGTGATTTTATTAGAATATTCAAATTAGTATTTATTGACATGTGATTTCTCATGCACGTTTCAACAAGAACAAAAAAGACAAAAAAAAAAAAAAAACATTAAAAACAAAAAAAAGTAAAAAAAAAGATATATATATATATATATATATATATATATATATATATATATATATTGAAAGTATATCAAAGTGCCCGTGTATAAAAAAATAATTAAATGTTGGTCATGACGGTATAATTTGTTTTTTCTAACGATTAACGGTTAATAAGATATTTAAGTTATAAAAAATATGTGAAATATTAAAATGATTTTAATCTCAACAATTGATTTCTTTTTATATGGATGGTGTGAATAAGTCATTTGTTATGTGAGAAAAGTTTGATATGTAAAATAACTCTCCTCCATTAATGATGAGTTAAAATAATTTAGGGTAGGTCAAAGTAGGCCAAATATCTTTACATATCTTTTTTTGAATGGCTGAGATACTATTAAACTTGTAAGAAAATAATTACAAAATAGAAACAAGGAGAGGATTTTGAATCCAATTGTTCCATGACTTAGAGGCTTTTCTAATTATTACACAGGTTGTGTGGGTTTTCCAGGATCGAAATAATCAAACAACAATCATGTTATGATCATGCAAAACAGAATCGAATATAGAGATGAAAAGAAGATGGGTTGAACCCTTTACATTGATAATGAATAATCGAATGGGTTATTTGTTTACAGAGAATTCCTAATCTATTTATAAGATATGAAACGTTGCTTCATGTAAAGTCACAACGATTCACCAAAGTGTTGCAACCCTAAAATACAACGTTACATTCCTAAATAATCTGACTAAATAACCGTTTCTCCTAATGGTTCCTGTAGGCCCAAGTCAGAAATCTTGCAGGCTTTCCATCTTGACCCATAACTAATCTATTTGGGCATGTAAGACATTAGAAGCATCCAACATATTCCCCCTAATGTCGATATGCCAAAATCTCTGATCTTCTTGTTCCTTGATTCTTCTTGCTCATGCCTTCTTTTCTATATTTTCTTCTTGTTTGCGGGGCGAATCAAATCACCTGGTTCTTTTTTCACCGGGCAAAACTTTCTTCCTTGTTTGCGGGGCGAATCAACCAACTGTCTCAGCAGTTCTTTGGTTTTCTGATTCCCGGGCAAACCTGTTGTTTCTCTTCTTTTGGTTAACCCCGGTTGGTGGTAACCATTTTCCTTTCTTTCTTTCTTTGGTCCTCTAGTTCTTGATCAAACCTGCCTCGCTGTTGAAAGTCAAAATCGTCTTGCCAATGATTGTCAATCCCGCCTTCTCGCTAATAACAATCAATCCTGCTTCTCCGTTTCTGACAATCAAACCTGCTTCTCTGCTGTTGATCCTGATCAATTCCGCTTCACTGTTGATAATCAATCCCGCCTTCTGGCTAATGATAATCTCTTAATCTTGAATGATGTAAAACATGATTTGTGTTGTTAGATCCCTTGAAGCTCTGATACCAATTATTACACAGGTTGTGTGGGTTTTCCAGGATCGAAATAATCAAACAACAATCATGTTATGATCATGCAAAACAGAATCGAATATAGAGATGAAAAGAAGATGGGTTGAACCCTTTATATTGATAATGAATAATCGAATGGGTTATTTGTTTACAGAGAATTCCTAATCTATTTATAAGATATGAAACGTTGCTTCATGTAAAGTCACAACGATTCACCAAAGTGTTGCAACCCTAAAATACAACGTTACATTCCTAAATAATCTGACTAAATAACCATTTCTCCTAATGGTTCCTGTAGGCCCAAGTCAGAAATCTTGCAGGCTTTCCATCTTGACCCATAACTAATCTATTTGGGCATGTAAGACATTAGAAGCGTCCAACACTAATTTTATTAGAAAACCAGAAAAAAGAATAATAAACTACTTTGTCAAATAAAGTAGATCGAAGAGGGACTTGAGCTCTAAAGATAGTCTCGTTACGGAAATTCCACAAAACCCAAATAGCGACACCAATGATAGCTTCCATAATTAACTTATGCGAAGATGAAAAAGTGTGGTGATTTTGCCAATCGTATAACACTTGAATAGTGTTGTATCTAGGAAGAAGAAGGTATACCCAATTGAAGATCTTCGACCACAGGGCCGTCGCAACAGAACAATCCCAAAATAAGTGATTTGTAGTTTCTGGGCTAATTGCGTGGTTGGGACAAAACAAAGAGTTGACTTCGATACTTTTTCTACTTAAGTTCTATCTCGTTGGGATACGATCATGAAGAGTTCGCCAAATTAAAATGTTAACCTTCTTCGGAATGAATCTGCACCATTTAGTAGGAGTGGGTGAATCAGGAAGCATTGAGTCATCTATAAGATTCCGAGTGTGTTTAACATTAAAAACAGTGGTATTCCCAAGAGACCATATCCAATAATCATCTTTGTCTGTGAGGAACGAATTACCAAGAAGGCCAGAAAGCTCATTTAGTTGAGCTTTAAAGGCACCACCATTGATACTTCTTGACCACGTCCAAATCTAACCCGAATTCCATTTATCATGCACTGTACACTCAGGATAAATGTCTAGACGATATAGACGAGGGAACTTCTGTTTGAGAGGGGTATTGCATAACCAAACATCAGCCCAAAGCTTTGAGCTTTTACCATTATTTACTTGCTTCTTGAGAGTGGGAAGAGAGATGATATTCTTGTTGTGCATATCTTAACTACATATAAAAGAAAAATGGTAAAAGTGAAATGTGAAAAAAAAAATGAAGCGAAATGTGAAATGGTTTTAACGTGAATATATACATGGCAAGTCCTGAGTGAATTTGAAATGGTTTTAACGTGCATTAATGAAATCGAGGTTTATATATGGTAATGTTGTAAGAGCATTAAAAATATAAACTGGACATGAATATGCTCATCAAAATTTAGGCAAACAAGTTTCAAAATTAATATTTTCATCCTAATTTAGGCAAACAAATTTCAAAATTAACTGCAAGTATATGACAATAAACTACAAATCATTTCACAATATACATTTACGCGTTTTAAATTGGGTAATGTTTATAACTTTGTAATACTTAATGTATTTTTTGTGAAATTATACCACTGAACAAATCAATGACAGTTGTACCAGTTCAAAACTTCCGTTGAAAGCCAATCGTTATGTTTGACATGAATTGGATAACTATCTTATATTATAACTAAAGCAATACAAAAATGCTAAAACCTCCTACAACTTCTTCCTACAAACCATCCTACTCATAGGATCCTGACAAATGTCAAAACGGACAGTTTAGATGCAGAGAGAGAATGACTAAAAAAACTATATAATATTATTGTGTGTGTGAGAGAATTTGTAGGTTCAAATGATAAAGATCGTAGCAAAGCTCAAAGCAATAATGTGTATTCTAATAAAGGCGGTTGTCATTGAAGCAACCACTTGTTCACTATTTAACATTATGGTCTTTATTCATCTTTAACATCAATGGAGATGAGATTGTGTGTGACATTTTTTTTTCTTCGTTTGAACATTTTGAAGGTACAACTGCACTATAATTTTAGGTACTAATTATGTTATTTAACATCTTTTGCTCTCTCATCGAATCATGAATGCTCTATGTTGCACTAAGGATATACTTAGGTTCAATTCAGTATATTTACGTATTTGTTCATTCATATTTTTCAAGTATAATCAATTCATCGTGGTGTATTGGTAAGTTACATTTCTTGGGACCAATATGTATACTTTATGTCCTGCTTCGTATCTTGATTTATATAGCTTGATTTGTTGTGTTCATATTTTTCAGGATGATTTGTTCATCGCGGCTTATTGGTACGTTACATTTTCTTTGGACCATATATTTTACTAGTAGTAATTACAAAATTGTTTGTGACACATTCATATAAAAGTTTCGTAATTCTATATAAAATTTCGTAATTCTATATAAAATTCAAGGGTAAATTGCAAAAATGGTCACTAACGTATCACGAAATTGCAAAAATGGGAATGAGTCATAAAGGCATGCAAATTTTCACTAATATTTCGCAAAAATGCAAAATAGCCACCGAGAGCGTCTTTTTGCTAACGCCGGTATGTTTTTCCGTTAGTCAAGGGTATTATCGACATTTCACTATTTTCCCGCCTTTGACTAGCCTGACTTTATGAAAATGACCAAATTTGCAAAGTCGTAACTTAAGTTTGCAGGAAAAAAACCCACGTGGCAACCTGTGAGATTGTCTTGGGACTTATTTCAACGACTAACCATAAATTTGCAAAGGCCGAAACTTTCACTCCCAAAGTAACAGGGCAATTGAAACGGCTAAACCTTTCTCGCTTATTTAAACACACTAAACCACACATACTTCCCACCTAAACACACATAATCCCAACGATCAAAACAACCGATGATGGCAAACAATGGTAAAGGGAAAGGTATCTACATTTGTAACGAAGAAGAGGAATTTGACAAAGTTTTAAGAACCTATTATCTAAATGATTTACTTTATGCATTTGGCGGAGAACCAATTGATGAGTATGGTTCTTATAGGAAGATACCTAAGGAGTTGAGAACTAAGATTCTGACCCATCTGAGGAAACAAGATGGCTACTATAAAGCGCTTTTGCGTGATGAGGAGGAGAAGAAGCAAGAGCCTGTGGATACCGTTTTACCCAAGTTTGATGAGTTGGAACAGAAGATTTCTAATCTTGAAAAGGTGTTCAAGTATCTAAAGGAGAAGAAGGACAAGAAAGAAAAAGAATTGAAGGAAAAGAAGAAAAGGGTGATGCGGAGGGCAGTGGTTCAAACTACTAAACAAGTGTTTGTTTAGATATCTGTTTGAAAATTTGTAATGGTTGTGAACTCCAATGATCAATGAAACTTTTAATGTTTATGTTACTGATATGTTTGTGTTGATCAATGAAAGTTTTAATGTTTATGTTACTCATATGTTTGTGTTTCGATTTTGTATCTTTATGTTTGTGTTTCATTTTTGAAATCTATGGGTACTTCCTATGCAGCTTATGCACAAAGTATTAGATAGGTGATGTTTGGCATGAAAGTCAAACGGGTGAAAGCTATTAATTAGCACTAGTAAGAAGTTAATACTCCTTTGCCTACCTCATATAATGAAGTAAATTATCCTACCAACTAGGATAGTAAAGTCTCCTTCCAAGTTTCTCAAAAACATAGATATAGCAGAATTTGTAACTCAAAAATTAAAGAGAAAGAAAATGAGTAGTAATGATACACAGGTAGAGGAAGTAAGTGGTTGTATAATTGGTCTTGGTATCAGAAGTGGGAACAAAACAGGAGGGGTAGTGCAAAGATAGAGGTGTTAGACGAAAGATGCTTTATCTGTTGTGGGGATGTTAAGTGTTGGAGGCATAGTGTTGTGATACTTGAAAAGGCAGGTTGTGCAACGGCAGAGGAAGTAAGTTGTGGTGTCATTGGTCTGGGTATTACAAGTAGAAACATAAGTGCAGGGGGTGGTGAATATGCAACTCAACCAACTGAAGCAAAGAAGAAGAGTAAAAAGAAGCCAATAAAGTTCATTAAAAACAACACCACAAAATGAATCACTATGGTTTTGGGCATGTCCAAACCACAAACTGAATCACTATGTTTAGTTTGTGTTTTAATGTTTCATTAATGTGAGTTCTTGTTTATGTTTGTGATACGTATCAAATACAATAATGAAGTATAAACATATGTGAAGACATTATTCATACAAAATCTGGATCATGAGATCCATTACATTCATTAACCATAACATGGTAATGTATACAAAAGAAACCCATCACTAATCTCAAACAACCAACCCCCTCATGATATTCTTTCCTCGCAACAAGCTCAATCTTCTTAAACATTTTGTCCTTGACTTGCCTAGCCATCATCAACAGTGCATTCGCTCTAAGCTTATCAATTGTTTGTAGTCTCCTAAGCTTCTTTGTATTGCTCCTTGCAATTCTTGCACGTGAATAGTTTCAATGTCTAACAATCACATCCCCCTACGTCCGAACCTTTCAGTAATTTTTTTGGACTTGTTCACCAAATCGTGTGCCTGCTGCAAGTCTTCAAGAATCTCTGTGTGGTAAGGGCCAAGCATTAGTTTAGGTAGCACATACGAGTTATAGAGAACCTTTAGATCAATATCACATTGAGAGTTGTTCATGGTTAAGGAAATAAGGAGGTGTGTTTTGCAAGTGAGTGTTTTGAGAGATGATTGAATGTGAGTAAGGTAGATGCGCATTTAGTAGCCTTCATGTGTTTGCCTATAAAAGGGCTTATAATATTGCTACGTACTGTGTAGCCTTCATGTGTTGGACTAAAAAAAGACTTATATGACAGTTGACTTTATGCAATTCAACATTTGCAGTTTTATTTTTGAAAGTCTAAATGCAATGGATGCAAACATAATGTTCTTGCAGTTTGATTTTTGTAAAGTCAAAATGCAATGGGTACAAGGGAATGAGTGTCTAGATCACTCCCATTCAACATTTGCCAATTTGACTTTTGAAAGTCCAAATGCAATGGGTACAGACATAGAATACAAAGATAGAATCCAAACATAGTTCAAAACATTGTTCTAAAGACAATAAATTTAAACAAAGAGTACAAAACATAGAATCCAACAAACAATAAAGTGAAAGATATTGTTCGAAGATCAGTCGGTAACACATTAAGAACTAGGAATTGCATGCTCATCATCTGACTTCTTCTTTTTAGTTGGCCTGTCAACCTGAGGTCTTTGATTGGGTGGTATTATTACTGTTGTAGAGTCAATTCTTGTCCAGTATTTGCGGCTAGAAAAGCCATTGATCTTAAATGAGTACATATGCGCCCATGTTTCTAGTCTGTAAGCAACATGAACCCACTCTTCAGGTATACCAACTCATCTTCCATCCTCATTCATGTAGTTTATTGCAGCCACAACATGTTTACATGGTATTCCAGTCAGCTCCCACTTCCTACAACCACACTCCTTCCTGTCCATGTTAACAACACACTGATCCTCGTTAGGCATAAATACTTTATATAAAGAACCTTCAATCCACTCAATAACGCAATCAGTAGCTTCTTTTTGATTGCATCAAACATGGTTTTCACAGTAGGAGTAAGTTGTCTAACATTATTTTCTATTATTTGGTGAACTACCACAATCTTCTTCATCAAGTACTCTCTGATATATTCAAGACAACTGATGATGCTTCTATATCTGACATCATTTAGCTGGCTATTGAATACCTCACATATGTTGTTTAAGAGTAGGTCACATTGGGCTTTACCTGTTAAAAAAATGACACATTATATATTACTATATGATCAATTAAAAGTATGTTTTTGTCCATTGAAACTTAATGAATTACCTGAAAAAGGTGATCTGCTCCATTGTTCAGCTGGAATCTTCATCAACCAATCATAAGCAGCAGAATTGTAATACTTGAGATGATCCATCTCTTTGTTGAATTCAACAACAGTAGTTGCTTTAGTTGCCTTCCAAAGCATGTCCTTGTAAACACCTCCTTTAAAATGTGACTCCATCTCCTCATGAATATGCTTAACACATAACCTGTGTTCAGCATTTGGAAACACACTAGCAACAGCTTGTATCAATCTCTGTGAACAGTTAAGTTTATGGATGGTGTTAAATCTTTACACGTTCTCATTGTGCATAAAATACATGATTCATTATAGAATAGAAATGTGCACCTTTTGCCTATCAGAAATGAAAGTGAACTTGCAGTTGGTTTCTATACCAAGATCCTCTCCTAGTAGTTTCAAAAACCAACACCAAGCTACCTTATTTGGTGCATCAACTACAACATATGCTACTTGATAAATCCCATTGTTTGCATCAATCCCAACTGCTATTAGTAATTGACCTGGAAAAGGACCTGACATGCATAATCCATCTAATCCTAAGAATCCTCTGCCATAAGCTTTGAAACCTTGTTTCATAGCTCCCAAACACACATAAACCCCTTTAAAAGTTCTTGTTACACTCTCTGTATTTGGTTCTAGATGTACTTCAATCCTAACAGTAGTTCTAGGATTTTGATTAACCAACTCTTGGGCATACTCTCTAAGCAGCGCATAATGTTTAGTAAAAATAGGTATACCTGAATGACGTTCACAGTCTTTATTGCATAGCAAATCATACTTACTTACGGGAACATCTTCAATTAGCTCATCACCATCATCATGAAAAACTTCATCATCATCATCATGAAACACTTCTTCATCATTTGGATTATAATCCAAATCCTCTCAACCACTCTCGCCACTCTTTTCTTCTGTTTTAGTATCCACCTCTACTTCTTTCACATTTCCCATATGACCACCTACAATTGTAAGGCTATAACATTAACAATGAATATACCTTTTTAAAAATAAGGGTAAATTGCAAAAATGGTCCTTCACGTTCCACGAAATTGCAAAAATGGGACCGAGACAAAAAGTAGCACAAAAAAGACACTAACCTTCCACATTTTCGCAAAATCGCCACTGAGAGCCCTTTTCTGTTAATTTCATCATTAAGTGCCATGTCACCGAGGGTAGTATCATCATTTTAACCCTTTCCCGCCAATAACTTAAGTTGCCAGTGTTTTGTTTTACAAATTTAGTCCTTTAGAGCAATACTTTATATACGGGTATCAATTTCTTCCAAGGAGAACATTAATTTCACAGGTAAAGATCTTGAGAATGGTTAAGCTTTGGCAAAATCGTGCACGCAGTACCCCGATACCTAATTTAGGAATCCTTTATAGTAAGAATACTCTGTTCCATTTTAATGTTTTCCATTTAAACTTGTTATTGTTGTCGGAAGTAATTGCTGTTTTATGTGTTCGAAAGATTTGAATGAAAAGGTGTTTTCTTTGCAAATCCATCACAATGGTGAATTCACCTCAAAACCAGGAAGAAGATATCTCTTTGGAGATACAGATTGGTTTGACGGAATTCACTCTGACGTTTTCTCCATGGAATTATTGGGCGAAATGTTAGAGGATTTAGGTTACTCAGATAGTACCCTTATGTTTACTCACTTTAGGATACCTTGGGAGTCACTGGATGATGGTTTGCTACCACTAAAGTCTGACGAAGATGTGAAGACACTTCTGGAGTATGTTCCTATATTTACACAATTGGATTTGTATATTGAAACCGGTGTTTCAATTGTTGAGTGTGAGATGATGGATCGAATGATGACTAAGGGCAAGGGTGTGGTGATAGAAGAAACAGTGGGTGATGATATGAATGAGGCTGCTGGAAAGGGTGTTGATGGTGAGACTGGAAACAGTGGGAAATTACTATTGTTAGAGTGGCATAAAGAGTGGCATAAGACAAGACAACCTGAGAAGGCTGGACCTGTTTTTGATACTGATTCTGACAGTGACTTCCCACCAACATTTTGTGCCCAAAAAATGATTGCAGGTCATGCAAAAAGGATGAGTGATGAGTTTCAATTCAGAAGGTTATTGGGAGAGATTGACCAAGACTTGACTGTGGAGGATTCAAGTGAGGAGTCTACAGGTTTGCTCGATTTTTATGATCTCGATTTTGATGATGCGTATTATGCTGACGCAAGTGATGAAGAGGTTGAACAAGAATGGCATGGTGATCCATACCATTTAGTTGATGTACCTGAACCTGAAGAGTTGCATGCGATTGAAGAGCCTCAAGAGATTAGTGACATGTTTGCTGAAATAGATCAAGCATTGGATGAACTTGATGACGTTGTTGCAGCTGAAGAAGGAACAGAGGTGTATGCTCTTTATGCTGAACCAGTTAGTTTCAGTTTGCTTCCACTTGTGGATGTTGATGGTGTTGATGGTGAACAAAGAGTTCGTGATGAGGATGTGATTCTAGATGAGTAGTTGGAAATGGTGAACAAAGAGTTTCTGATGTGGCTGTGATACCAGATGGAAAAAATGGAGTTGGTCAAGATGGAGTGACCACAGAGGACAAGTTTGAAGACCAAGGAAGATCAATCAAGAGGCGAAGACTGATGGCTGACAAAAAACCCAAGGTTGATGCTGACAAGAAACCCAAGGACGATGCTGACAAGAATCCCAAGGATGATGCTAAATAATGGTTATGCTTTTATGTTTAGGTCAATAAATTGTTGTGATTCTGCTATGGTCTTTTAGTAGATCATTTATAACAATGTTTACTTTATTAATGTTTATGTATCGGTTATGTAATCTTAACTAGGTTCAATGGTTGCATAACATGTTATCTAATCTAATGGAAGCCAAAAAAACTAGGCAATTTTGGGATGTGTATGTTGGCAACCCAAACGTTTATCATTTATTACCCAAAACACGCCTAAAACACATTTTCACATGTACTTACCACGCCTATTTATAGCCTATACCCCGAGTAACTTCCTCATTCATCCAGTAAACAAACACAGTAAAACTTTTTTGAATCAAATTTGCAAAAGAATGCTCAATTTGTCCTTCTTGAGGAACTTGCTAGGGCTGCTAACTCAACCGAGTTACCATACCAGATGACGGTCTTTTTTTCTAGGGAGGCGGAGCGTGATATCAAGTATGCCAAAGATCTGTTTGTGGCCTATCAAGAGTTGCTTGATATTGTCGTTCAAAGGAACAAGATGATGGCTGAAATGGAACTTGTGCGTCCCTCGGTGCAGATGTTCAAATGCTTGGAGTTCTTGAAGAAGCTTCAAAAGTCAGATGTTATCGAGCTTTTGGAGTTGAAGAAGAAGATGGCAGAAGCGAAGCTCAAGCTCTTCAACAAGCACGCATTTGTCAAGGGACTTTAGAGTTTCTTTCATGGTCATCTATGTTTTGAATGTTCCTTTAATGTTTCCCTCCTTTTTATCAATGTTATGTTTGAACTTTAATGAATTTTAATGATATATTATGTTTCGTTATGTTTCTGTTATCAATTTGAATGAATGTTAATGTCATGTTATGTGTTTGTTGTGTTGATTTATTATGTTTTGCTTGTCAACCATTGGGTATTTTTGAAAAATCCAACCGTAATGTTATTTGCAAAAGTCAAACTTGATTGCCAATTTGGGTAATTTTGGGTATTTTTGTGCCTGTGCATTACCTTGAATGTGGTTACATGAATAGTCAATGGTTACATGGATAGTCAATTAGATCCATTTTGGGCAATTCTAGATCTTTTGGTGCATGTACAATCATGTGCAAAAGTCAAACATGATTGTCAAAATGGGCAAGTCTGGGTGTAAATATAACTACTACGAATTACCATTCATTTACCATTTACAAGCATACCATTTACCATCAAAAGATCGGGGTACATACACCAACTAACAAACCAACAAACAAACTACACTAATTGCCAAAAAATGGCCAGACACCTTCATCAAAAGAAACATCCTCCAACAACGACGACACAAACCATTCTCATCACCGGCATCCACATGTAGAGGCGGCGGCAGGCCCTGGGTAGGTGGCAGCAGGCTCTGGGGAGGCGGCATCACACTCTGGTAGTCCTGGTACTGCGGCTGATCAAACGTGGTAACATAAGCCGAGGTGATGGTGGGGTTCATGGGGTTTTTCCTTTTTCTATTTTTCCGGCTTCCACCTCCAACAGGGATGTCCCAGAGCACGCCGCCATGGGTCCAGTGTCTGCGGCAGCTACGGCAAAAGTGACGCGGCTGCGATGTGTTGTAGTTGTTGTAGTAGCAGAACTTTGTTTCTTCTGAATGACAACGTAGACATTGGAGTTGTTGTGGGGGATGTGTCAGAGTTGTTGTGGTCACAAACGTTGAAGTTTGTTGGTGTGTGTTGGTGCTGGTGGTGGTCGTTGTCGTTATGGTGGTGGTTATCATGGTTGTGTTTTCTGACATTTGAGTTGATTGCATTCTTGTTGTGATTCTGCTATGGTCAATGCGAGTCGTGGTGGAGAAGATATGGTTTGTAGGGGGGGTTTATGGGGGTAGATGTTTGAAAATAACTTTGCAAATTTAGCCATTGAGGTCTAATCACATTGATACCAAGCACAGAGGTGATTATGGCGGCAAATTTAATAAGTATGAACAGTGAAATGACGATACTACCCTCAAATACGTGGCACTTAACGATGAAATTAACGGAAAATAGCTCTCAGTGGCGATTTTGCGAAAATGTTGAACGTTGGTGTCTTTTTTGAGTTTAAAATGTTTTCGGGAACGGTTTTGTTTTGAAAATAAGGAAATATGAACAAAGGATGGATAAATGTACAATGGAACAAATTCCAAAATCACTAATCAGAAAAACCGTTTAGAATAGCGCGCACAACCTCCCCGGCAGGGGCGCCAAAATTTGATTGATGCTAAACCACCAACTTATATTGACCAAGGAATGGTCAACAAAGTCAAACAGCCTAGAGTCAATGCTCCGTGGAAGTATAGGGTTTCCCTGGGTCGTTATATCCCGACGAGGTGTGATGGTTAACAAACGGATTTGTGATCGGGTGAATTTGGACAGGAAAAGGGTTTAAGTGAGTGGTTACACTACAAGATGAGGAATGAAAATAACTTAGAAATACTATATTAACATTGACGTGAAACCTAATTAACTTAAAACGCAATCTAAAAACTTAAAATCAGAATTTGCTTATACGTAAGCAGAAAAATAAGCCAATCGGCTTAAATAGAAGCTATCACTTTATTTATGTTTTTATTTTTCTTTATTTAACAAACTAATTTTACAAATGTAACCTAAATTTAAAAACGTAAAAGTTATTTAAATAAAACGCGAGTTAAAATTAAAATAAACGCGAGTGCGCGAAATAAAAAGTGAAATTTGAGCTACACTAACCCTACGGACATGAAAATTATATTTTTACGATCCTAACGATAATAGAAAATTTTAGAAAAAAGAAAATATTTTTTTTGACTTTTTATTTATTTATTATTAATTAAAAACTATTTATTAACTAATTAAACTATTTTGATTTATTAAAAATACTAAATAAAGAGTAATAATTATAAAACTTTTTATATAAATACTAAGTAGTAATACTAAGCTAAGAAAAATATAAAAGTTAAGAAAGCTTAAAAATAAGCTGTAAAATAAGCTGTTAAGCTTATTAAGCTTAAAAGGAAATTGTACTACTATAAAAGGAACTTAGGAAATATAAGACACTAGATACTACATAGCCCAGATGGTGCACCCTTTTGGTCTGAGTGTTGACCAGTCAACACTAGAGGTCCAAGGTTCGACCCTGGCTATTGGCTCTTTTTTACAAACACTTTCTTTTTCAATTTTTCTTTTACAAAAACATTTTAACAACCAAAATATCAAACTTTAATAAACATGAACTTTTTGCAACCACAAATAAGCACTGTAGAGGGCTTATTGCCCAACAGTTGGCCAAGATAAGCAAAAGTGAGCTTATGAAGCTTGAGAAAAACTGAGGAACAAGCTTCAAACTGAACAAGTAACTAAAATAAGCTAGAAGTAAGTGAGTGAAAGTTGGATTAAGCAGAAACAACAAGAAAAATTAAATGAATGAGCTAGAAACATGAAATAAGCAAATCCCAACTCCCACTCAGATGAGCAGGTCTGCAAGCCTTTTCCAAGCTTGATTTCACATTTATCCAAGAAGCTAGAGGTCAAATGGAAACTGGAATTAACAAGTGGGGCATGTAGGCTTCTCAAAGAACCAAAGTACTAAGCTTAATCCCCACTGGACAAGCCACAATGAGCTTATGAACTTCATACCCTTAAACTGATTACTCAGAGTACATGTGAGATTGGACCAACTTGAAACCACTAGCAGCCCTAGTAAATGAGCTTTGAACTCAAAAATAGGACTTGATCCTTAAAGATGAGCTTATTGGCTTTTCAAAAAGCCAATAAGCTCATTTTGGGACCCACTAATGAACAGGATATGGACCAATAAAAAGTGGACATTTTGGCTGAGCCCTGGTGCAGGGGATACAGTGGTCATCAAGGCCACTTTGAGCAAAGATTTAGTTAAGAAGGAAAAATCTAAAAATTATATTAAAAATACCCCAAAAAAGCTGAGCTTATAAGCATTAAAAACCTTCAAAGACTCAAAAGCTGAAAGTGAATGGGGAGATCATGAAAAATCTCCCAAAACTTGGTAAACTGAGTGACTATGAAAATTTGACTTTTGAGTAAAGCTTAAAACTTTGACTTTGCTGACTTTTAATTGAACCTTAATGACTAAAATTGATATGATAAGCTAATATGAGACCAAATTTATCAATAACTACTACTTATAAATGAAAATGGACAAAATACTAATCCTACAATCTAACAGTAAATGCATAAAAAAGAGGGACATGAGATTTTGACTTTCAGACTAAAGAACCCTTGATTTTATGCAGTGACCACTCTGCATAATCCTAGTATGACTTAACTAAACTAAAAATCATGACCAAAACATGCCCAAACAGTCAGACTGACCTTAATCCAAACACCCTCTCAGAAACAGATTTGACAATCCTTCAAACCAAAAGCTGATGAGAGCTCTGCTTAACCACAATGGCAAACTCACCAAAGTCAATGAGCTTATGCTCAACAGACAACAACCATAAGGCATACAAAAATCTTGAACAAGCTGATTACCATTTCCTATTAAGCTAACAACTACTCAAGTACCCTAATTAATTAGTAAAATCTGAAAGAAAACAAAAGCAAAGAAGCATTTGGAGATGGGGTAAGCTAACTGACAAACAAAGTCCAAGCCCAAAGCCTATTGAAGCATACCTAGATTTAGGATAAAAGGAAACAAGTTGAGACCAATTTTGACTGATGCAACAGTGGGTATAACATGGGTAGGAAAATTTAACTTTTGACTAAAATGCCTTGGTACCAGATATGCAACACCCTAAATACTCTGTGTTAAACTAATATGAGCCAAGTATATTTACTAAATGAGCCTAAAAAAAGATTAGACCTAAGCTATTTAAGCTAAACAGATACAAACTAAGAACCTTGGAGAAATTTTGTAAACTAGTTGAAACTGCAAGTCTTCACTATAAACTTACTCGTTACCAAGATGCAGAGCTAATCACACTAGAAAACTGGTCAAAAACAGTTCTTAAGAGTGAAAGGCAACTTGTGCCAAACAGGTCTTAAAGGGGACTGAAAATGATTTTGAGATGCTAGAAACAGATTTATGGGCTAAACTTTGGAAAGATAGTTATTAAATAAGCTTAGTATGAACTAAATAAGCATGAAGGATTAATAAACCAGCACTTAAATAAGCTAAAAAGTGAACAGTTGAAATAAGCTAGTATCTAATTGCTATCACGAGTTAACAAAACAGGTGTACAACAAAACTATGACTAAGGTCTAAGGCACTGCATATTAAGCAACAAAAGGCACAACCAGGCTATTCCAAAACAAATAAGCAGATTAGGACAGTAATTAAGCACATAGAAAGCTGAATATGACAGAATTTTAGGAAAGTGATCAAACTTGAAATTGCATTAAACTGATTTTTCAAGAGTACAATATTGAAAGTAAAACTGAAAAACAATACAAATTACACTAATTAAAGAACTAAATTACACTAAATCTATTTTAACCACTAAAAATCTACTGCCAAAGAATGGCTTACATATTATCTATTTATACTCCAAAACTAGGGTTCCTCTTGGCTCCAATTTGTCCTTTTCTGCTTGATGCTTTCCCACCTTCAATCTGTACCATTGGCTTAGTTAGGGTTGATCTCAACCTTTAGTTTTGTTTTGGCGGGAAGTTTTGGTACATAGCAATTTGGCAGATAACTTTTGCAGGGGGCAAGCTTTGGACGGTAGTGGTGGAAAGTGTAGTGTAGGGTGGTGATGGCAGTGGTATAGCAGGGGTAGGGGAGAATGATGATGTTTGGAGTAGGGTTGCAGGGTCACGGGGGGAGGGAAAGAGGGGTTAGGGTTTGACTAATTTTGACTGGGAGGGAAGTATTAAAAAAAACGGGGGAAGGGTTATATTGTGGGAGTGGGCTGGGAAGTACATGGGTTTCGTGTTTGGGTGGGTTTTATTTTAGATTGGGTTTTTGGGGTAATAAAAAGGGTTAAATGTTGGATTGGATTTGTGATTTAGTGGTAAAATAATACTTGGTCCGGTTGGTATATAACTAGTAAATCACAAGGACCAAACATGTAATTTTCTGAGTTTAGGGGGACTTGTTCTGCCAATATTTCAAAATAATCATAAGGACTAAAATTGCCACATATCCATAATCCAAATATCCTTAACAATTATTTTTCCAAAATGAATTTCCCGAGGACCAATTTTGCCAATTCCAAACTGCAGTGGCCAAACATGTAATTTTCTCAAACTTTTTACCCAAAGACTTGTTTTGACAATTTTTTGACTTTTAGAAACCTTGGGTTGACTTTTCTTTCATTTTAAACCTTTAGGGACTAGTTTTGTAAATTTTTGAAACTTGAGGGACTGAAACTGCCAATTATGCAAACTTTGTTCATTTTTCATTCGTTTTTAAATATTTTGCATCTAAAACATATAAAACACACTTTTGAAATAATTTCTGTATTTTGATGCATATTTGAGTGTTTTTGGATGTTTTGGCAGTTTAGATACGATAAAAATGATAAGTATTTACACACTCATCAAAAATGCACTGTGTTCTTACCGTATCATTCAAAGCACGGACGATCGAATTTATCTAACCGGAACTATACGTTAATCTGAATAGGTGTTGGCTTAATTTGGTAGAGTTAGAGTGGCGCCATCAATGAGGGTTCTATCTGAACATAAAGGGATATATTAGTCATTTCAGTAGATAATACCCTTGACTAACGGAAAAACATACCGGCATTAGTAAAAAGACGCTCCCGATGGCTATTTTGCATTTTTGCGAAACATAAGCCCACAAAATACTCAACCATCATTTGAGGCACATACACCGCCCGTGACTTACCCGGAAGAAGTAGAAGAAACTTTAGGAATTCCGATGGAGGTAGAACCCTTGGACCAGGCACCACTTGAGGATATAGGTTTGAATACTTGTAGTGATAACCTTACTCCTAGTTCTAAGGAATTTCCTAGTGTTGATGAACCGGAACCTCAATCTTTACACACCTTTCCATCCTTAGATATATTTCTAGGAGACAAAAGAGGAACCGACCCACCCATCAACCAATATTATCCGGGTAGTTTTAGGATGAAGGAAGCCATTCACTCACCCCCTTCACCTCACGTGGCATATTCACACCCTAAGGGTGTGTATCGCTACTTTCACCCACACTTAATCCTAAGTGTAGGGAGAACCTCCCCTATTTCCGTTAAATAAGGGTAGAGTCAGGCTCGTGACTCGAACAAAAACAAGCGCTTCTTGGGAGGCAACCCATGTTTTGTGTGTTTTTATTTGTTTGTTTGTTTGTTTGTTTGTTTGTTTGTTTGATTTTATTTGTTTCCGTATGCATGTTTTATTTTTATTGTTTGTGGCTCATGTTTCAAAGTAAATTGTGAAAATGCTTTATTTTGTTTTTAACTTCGTCTTAATTGCATATAAAGGTATTTTGCAAAAGATAAGTGTAAGGGAGATCCAAATTTGTTTATAAGAACGAAATTGAGCATGAACCACAACAATAATAAATGGACATGTGTATTAGTACTTGTTAGAGTCAAATGCTTGTATCGAGTCATAATGATGTTTTGCAGGATTTTCCAGGAAGTAGAACCAAGTTTTTCCAGAAATTTTCCGGAAACTTAACATAAGAATTTCTGCAGATCACTTCTGACGGCGTCACGAGTTTACTCTTGACGGCGTCACGTGTAAAATTTTGGAAATTTTGCTAGTTTTGTTTATACCGGACTCTTAAAATTTTTGTTGATTCTTTAGTTTTATAAACTCCAGGAAATCTGCAAACATTCATTCCACAAGCATTATATCTTTAATTGTTTTGTTTTTATTCCTAAGTCTGGAATTACATCTAGTTGTGAGTTCTCTTTGTTCGGGTTGATGCTTTGGGTTTTTTTTTTGTTTTCTCAGGATTTACAGGTTATGTATGACAAGAAGATGATTTATATTTCTGGAAGGGAAGCTTTGATTGTTCATTTTCTTGGAGGAAGATTTAACCTGGCCACCTTATTATCCATACCGAGCGAATCAGGGGAGTATTTGATTTCATTCTTTTTACTTTTTAACTTTTACATTCTTTACTTGAACATTGGGGACAATGTTCATCTTAAGTGTAAGGGGAGGGTAAAAAGATGATACCTTACATATGCACTTTCGCTTGAGTTTGTTTTGTTTAATGGTAGATGTGTAATAAAACTATGAGAAACACTTGTTAGTGTAATTTTAGCGCCAAATTTAAATTTTTTTACAACATTTAGGAGTGAAACTTTAGCCATAGCAAGCGTCTCATGGATAGGGGATTGTATGACCAGCACATAACCGTATATTCAGAAAAATTTTCCACCCAAATATGTGAGGTTCGCCTTTAGATTTGATAGGAAAAGCATTTACTATTAGTGCTTATGAGTGTACCGGTAGCATTTAGATTCTAGAACTTGCGTTAGTGATGCATCCCGAGACCGCTAGTGAGTCTACATTCGTGTAGTAGGATTTACTACATGATAAGAGGCATTAGGATCACCCTTGTGTTAAACCCGTACCATAATTACTTGACCATTTAAGTCATATTACTTGGCTAGTTAAGTCAACTAATTTTTCACACACCTTAGCGTTGTACTCATTTTTAGTACATGAAACCCCTAGTACACCCCTCCGAGCCTATCTTTTCGTTTCTAACTTTAAGCATTTTACTTAAAGGAAGAATTTGTTACACCCCACTTAAATGTACAACCAAATCGCCTTAGTGCATTATTGTTATTTGTTAAACCCTAAGTTAACTTTCTAATTGATTACATGGTTGCTAAGTCGAGTCATATCATTGTACATATTGTTTTGGTACGATTGGGACTCATGGGTAAAGTACTTATTTTATGGAGTAATGGGGAAGAACATCATTTATTACCCCCATATGTGCGTTAATCTTAAAAGTACTCCAAGTGTTTTGATTTTCTTAATTCGAGTCATTAGT
Organism: Artemisia argyi; assembly: GCA_030686995.1. Classification (NCBI taxonomy): domain Eukaryota; kingdom Viridiplantae; phylum Streptophyta; class Magnoliopsida; order Asterales; family Asteraceae; genus Artemisia; species Artemisia argyi. Next base: position 235,651,485 of record CM060701.1, read on the forward strand.
TTAGTTTATTGTAAAGTATGTAAAGATTCAAGTGTAAGGGAAATGTTCATTCCCTGTGATGTATTATTTTGGATGGTAGGTTAAGAGTGTATGCAAAAAAAAAAATTAAATAAATAAAAAAATAAATAAAAAAAAAAAAACAAAAAAGAGAAAAAACGTACGGACTATCATCCCTTTTCGTTTTATGTTTTTGTTATTTTTCATTTATTAGCTTAAGTCGAGTCTATTCTTGGCTTAGCAACGCCACATTGTACATGTAATTAACCAAGATTGTTAACTCGCCACCAGTAAAACTTTCTTTATCCAACAAAATCGTGTATTTCATATCCCTACACCTAACGTTACAACCCTTTAAAAGACCTCTTTGATAGTTTATCCTAGGTGCTTACGCCATGTGGTGGAGGTTTGATCCCTTCCCAAGCCTATGGTAATCTATTTTGCTATTACAGGTAGTGAGAGATATCTTCCGTTTCCATATTGTAATTTATACTTTATTACACCCGAGAGATGTGAGTATCTAAACACTATTTGTGAGGTGCTAGTGTATGACCTTCGTGCTTGTCTATTGGTCTTTAGTGGAACGATTATTTGTTGTAATTACTTTTATATTAGTGTTAAATGACCCCTAACTTGTATTTTGAGTAGAATAAAAGCGCATTTGCTTGAGGACAAGCAAATCTCAAGTGTAAGGGTATATGATGAGGCGAAAAATGAACCACTTTTAGGGGGTCATTTAAGCCCGAAATTCAATTTATTTGATCAAATATTGCCCTAAATCGTTCCTTTTGTGATTTTAGGTACTTTGGGAGTGAAATCTGGAAAAGGAAGCAATTCGGACGTTTTTGGAGCATAAAAGTGAAAAAAACACCAAAGTCTTAATTTTCCTTGCTGGGAACAGTAGGTGACGGCGTCAAGAAGAAATTTCTGACGGCCTCAAGAGTAATTTCCATGACGACCCAATACAAATTTGACGGCGTCACGAAGTAGGGCGTCAAGAGTAAAATTCATGACGGCCTGGAAATGCATAACACATGACGGCGTCAAAAGTAGATCAAGGCAGTCCGAGAAGTATTTTGGCGGAGAGATGACGGCGTCACAAGATTTGTCTTGACGCCGTCAGACCCTATTTCCTATATATAGTTTTCTAATTTTCACATTAAAAAAAGAGAAGTTTTGGAGAAACCCTAAGTACGAACTTGGTACGAATTTTACAGGTTTTTCAAGGGTTCTAAGCCCTTGATACCTTTCATGTGTAATTGAGATAAGTATTCTTTTAATTCAATCAATATGTCTATGTGTTGGTTGTCTATATCTTGTTCTTGTCTTAATTCCATCATGCTAGGCTAGATCTATCTTGTGTTTGCTTGGATCTAATGAAACCTAGATGTTAATTATGTGTTGATTACTTGTTTATAGTTGTATTGGATGAATGAATTCGATGTTAGGCTTAAGAAAACTGGCAGATCTCCAAATGGTAACATGCTTGAACATCTTAGGAAACATGAACTGATGTGCACTAGGTTTTATTGGTTGCATTTAATGCATGAGCCACTGTTTATAATCCCTATGGTTGTGCTGGGCATGGCATAGGAGGAGATAAGAGCTCATAGGATTGGGGAGTTAAGTGCGCCACCCCATGAATGGTATTAAGGAATACAATCCATCATCCACGCAACTATAACAAGTAATTAACGTGTAAAAGATGTCTAGGGAGTAGTGAAATCTAAGTAAACATATTTTCTCCACTTATTGCTCACAACTTTAGTATAATTTAGTTTATTTTCATTTCTAGTATTTTATTTTGATTGCATCTTTAGTATTGGGTTAGTTGACTAGCAACTAATTCCGCCCAAATCTTTCAAACCCGATATTTTTACTTGCTTTCTAAAAAATATAAAAATACAAAAAGAATCATCCCTCACCTTTAGAACTAGTTTTTAGGTTTTCTAATCCTAGCGACACTATTCCTAGCTGAACGATCAATCCCCCGGTACTTGTCACTATACTATACTACAACGATCAGGTACACTGCCTGGTGGGGGTTGTAAGCTTCTCAAGATCCCTTGAGAGGTAAAGCATGGTGCGATTCCCACGTATCAACAACCTCATCCATCTCAATCTTTCATTAAAATATTATTTTCTCACTCATCCACATATACAATCTATACATACGAACAATCTCTATTTTTTTACCATTTATTAATAACCTAACCTAATATATAATATTATTTTTTTTATATTTAAATTAGTTATTTAAAGTTTCAGCAAATATCCTTTTTTGTAAAGGGATATCTTACCTACAATTATCGTAGCCAAGATGGCTACAATCCTTACCAAAATTACACAAAAAATAATTCAGTACCCACAAAAATGATTCAGGGACTCAATAGAAAATTCAGGGACCCACAAATTATAGCATAAAATTGTAGGAAGTTGGCTACAAAAAATTGTAGCTAATATATTCCCTTTTTGTAAATACCATTAACCAAAATTTAATCCAAATACTTGAATAAATTTCAGATACATAAATGCAAAAATTCAGATATTACCAAAGTAACAACAATTATTTCGGCCCATGTGACCAATGACCATCATTTGACCCAATTGCATTTAACCTAAACTAGATATATATGGAGTACTTATACCCTAATTTATCTCACAATACAACATCCCTTATTTTCTTCTCTGCAAAACTCACGCTTCATCTTCATCTTTTCATATTACAACTACACAAACCTAATCCCCATATCACATACCAAAACTCAAAAATCAAATCTCTTGTCTTATATGCAAATCGAATACCATACACATAACTCCTTCAACAAAATGAATCTATACCAAAATCCCTTTCTTCTTGATGCTTCTTACAGAAAAACAAAACATTACTCGAAAACCTTTTTCTTTGCCATGTATTTTGCACTTTTATTGATAAACATGGTCAAAATATGGATACCCACTCCTACTGTGACATGTGGCAAGGTTGGATCAAATATTTGCAAATCACTAAACGAACCCATCGTGCACTTCTCTCTATTCTTTTTATGTACTTTTAATATAATATTAATTGTTTGGGTGGTTTATACCCTCCAATCAATCAGATTGTATCACCAATAAACATAGTCTAAAGATAAAGAACGACTATTTTGGAGGTGAAAATACAACTAATAATCGATTATTTTCTAACTTTTTTTTAATGTTTTGCAAAAGGACAATCTTTTTTGTTATTGTAAATGCTCCAAAGTATCTTGCTTTCAAAGAAAAACAAATCAAGCTAGCTAGTTATAATCTTATAGTATCTTTTTCTCCTTATGGTAATTCTTATCACAACATCACCATATTTTGAACTACGTGCATGTAGCGATTTATGCTACACTGTGCAACATGTGAAATTTAACTCTAGCTGTAAATTACTATTCGATTTTGATAATTTCTTGATGTTGACCACAAACTTTGTTTACTCTTGAATACTAAGAGCGCTAGGTGCACCTCGTCTTTGCATCTCGTCGTTCTGACGTGTCCCATTCAACGGCGAGCCGCTGCTCGCCGCTGCACCGCCCCTGCCATTCTCTGCCGTTGGGTGGTTTGTCGTGGGCACGACGAAGGAAGAAAGCAGACAAGTTTACTATTTCTTTTATTTATTTTATTTTTTTCTTTTCCCATTTCTTTTATTGGTTTTGTTGTTTTGAAATTTTGTTTAGTAAGTTTTGAAAAGTTTTGTAAATGTAAATAAAGGTTTGTGAAGTTTTAAAATACTTAAAATAGGATTACAACTATATTAAACATATGATTGAAATTACTTAACACAACGTACAATTATATTACAACTACGAAATGGAAATTCAACTACGATTACAACATTAAAGTACGAAATGGAAATTCAGTCTGTGCCATATCCCTCATCAGTCGAATAGGAGGTACTCGAATTGTCCTCACTCGATGGCACACGTGGAAGTCCCATTTTCCATCGCCATTCTGCTCGTTGGTTTCTCCGATCCTCTTTACCTTTGAGGTACGCCTCACGCTCCCTTGACTGACGTTCTTGTTCAACTTCAAACTCCAATAAGACTTGCATATCCAACTCATACTGTTCTTCCTCAGTCAACCCAACGGTATTGGGTTGGTTTTCTGGTGGAAAGTTTGGTGGTTGATTGTTTGGGGGTGGATTGTTTTCTGGTGGAAACATAACTTCTGGTGGAGTGGCAGGTGGTGGGTTGTCATATTGGAACACCGGAAATAGATCTTCTGGTGGAGTGTTTTGTGGGGAATTGTCTTCAGTTGGTGTGTTGTAAACCGATTCGTTATCAGGTGATGCGTTATGTGACATTGTTACGTTTGAAGAAGAAAAGAGAATTCTTGATGATTTGTGTGTGAATTGTGGGTGTATTTCAGCATCTGAGAATGGGTATTTATAGGATGATTGTGGGTGATTTTTGAATTCAAAATTTGAAATTATCCCGCTTTCATTTTGAATTTAAATTTTGAAATTATCCCGCTTTCATTTTGAATTTAAATTTTGAAATTATCCTGCTTTCATTTTGAATTCAAATTTTAAAATTATCCCGCTTTCATTTTAATATATGCACATGTTTTTTTATGAATTTGAAATTTAAACATTTAAAATTTCTGTATCGTTTTTATTGGTATTTCCGTATCGTTTTTAACGACTAGTTTCTCCAATAAAATTCTCTAACGGCTTGTTTCCTTATAAATACCATGTTTACTCAACTTCGTATTGTTACATAAACAATATGGCTAACCAACCAGCTGAGGTGCAAAGAACAATGCTTACCTGATTACGCAATGAATAAGAAAATGAACTTAAGTTGATTAACAACTTGTTAGGTGAGATAGCTCGTACTATTCGACAGATGCATACTCGGGCTCCAGAGGTTGAACGGTTACGTGAGCTGCCTGAAGACCATCCAATAATCAGGATCGGTATACAAACACTTTTAAGAAATGATGAAACAAATTTGCAACTTCAAATCGCCTTGAAAATGGTCAGGGAACAAGTGTTGCAAGTCTGGAAAGAAAAGTGAGCACTCATCGATAATTATAAGTCTTTACAAATTCGTGATGATGTTGCATATCGTATGATTTTTTCCGTATTGTAACTTTTTTATTTGATGAAATAAAATTAGTATGTTGTGTTATTTTTAATTATTTGTGAAATGAATTTATTTTATTTAATGAAATGAATAAAAAATAAAGTTGTAAGTGGTAGGGCGCAAATGAATAAGTTGAGGTTTGTTATTTGGGGAGGAGGGGTTAGTTGTGAAGAGGTGTTGAGGTGATGCGGCACATGTGGGGCCTGAGTGAGGAGGATGGCTTTGCCATCTACCCCTAGCATTAGGCTATGTTTGGCACACAAGATTGTTGGGAGATTGTGCTTATTTTTTCAAAAAATAAGTTACTTAAAAAATAATCTTTGTTTGGCAGACATAACTTATAAGAGATTCTAAAAAAAATTATCTTTCATAATCTCTTAAAATCAAAGATTACTTCATGTCGCTTATAAAAATAATCTTTTTTTTATAATCTCCAGCACCAGCACCATCTCCAGCACCAGCACCAATTCCAGCAACAGTTACTTTCGCCAAACATAACTTATAAGAGATTCTAAAAAAAATAATCTTTCATAATCTCTTAAAATCAAAGGTTACTTCATGTCGCTTATAAAAATAATCTCTTTTTATAATCTCCAGCACCAGCACCATCTCCAGCACCAGCACCAATTCCAGCAACAGTTACTTTCACCAAACATACCCTAATACGTATTTTGCGTACCAAGCTTTATGCAGCTTTCTAATCATCAACTATATTTAGCCCTTATAGATGTTTGAACTTCTTATAAATTGATGACTTACATAATTGAAGGAAAAACAAGTTTGTTGGAAATCCCAAAATTAAAAAATATAAATCATGAAAATGAGCAAACAGTAATTATAGATATGTAAAAGATGGAACACTTGTAAAAATGAAAATCTTTGAAACTCAAAACATTTACTGTAGCAATTTTTATGAGACATCGTGAACTATATAAACTTACTCCATACATCTCACGTCATGTCTTTTGAGTCCAATGTGGTTGATATGTGACCACAAATATATTGGAATGTAACTCTTGATTAATTCATAATGTAAAAAAAAAAATGTAAGTAAGTAAGTAACTCCCAATACCGTCGTTCATGGGTTATGGGCAGGGACGGAACCAGGAGGTGTCTCGGGGGTCACGAGACACCCATGGATTTTTGTATCATAGTGTTAATTTTGTTATAAAATCTCTATTTTTCTATAAATGCACCCGGTTCAAAAAAAGTGTGCATGTAGTCTTGTTTGATTTCTCATATATGCACCCGGTGACTTTGTCTTCTGGTTCCGTCCTTGGTTATGGGTTCAATACCGTCTTCCACGGTGTAAGGGGAGGTTGAGACGTAGACAGCCTTACCCTTTACCTAAGGTAGAGAAGCTGCTTCCGGTTCTACCTAAGGTAGAAAAGGACCTCCGGCCTTGCAAGGGGTGAGGATCGAACCCTTGACCTCTGTCTCCAAAGGCAAGGGTGTTAACCACTTAATTTATAATGAAATGTGCTAAATACAATATAGAGAATTGACATAGAGCAAAAAGCTTAGAGCTTAAAATAAGCTTCCATAAAACGTATAATAAAAGTTTGAGCTTACGTTAATGTAGTGTATATCAATGCAATTAACTCTATGTTTATATATATTAAGCTGGAAAACATCTCTATAATTGTAGTTGCCCTTGACATGAGCAAAAATTTTAGAGCTTAAAATAAGCTTAATATAGAATGGTACTCGAAAAATAATTGATAGCAACTGTAACCATATGATAGAGTCCCCTGAACATAGCGTAAAATCCGCTTAAGAGCAGAGAAATGACGATCACGAGGATCATGCATATATAGGCAAACCTGCTGCACATCATAAGTAATATCAGGTCTAGTGAAAGTGAGATACTGAAGAGAACAAGTCTATAGTCACATGATCGTGCTACAATTAAATGTGATTATACACATTAGGTTGTAACACAGACTAAACTTTAGACACACATATTAACTTACGTGACCATATGTATCGAATTTTCGTTACACTTAATCATGTTTCTATGGTTTCGTGTGACCATATATGACATTTGGTCACACTCTTCAAGTATGTGACATATATTTGTCACTTTTAAATGCATATCGTGACTAACGCTTCAAACTTACTTTTCACTTGTCACACATTTCAAATTCATATATGGCTAAATATTCAGCAAAGAATAGCAATCACGTTTAAATAATGTGTGACAAACAACTATATAATTTAGCCACATACGCAATTACTTCATGTGACCATATATCTATTTTGGTCACACTCTTTAATTGTGTGACATATATTTGTCATATATGTATACCTGTAGTGTGACTAATGTTTAAAGCTGATTTGTATCTGTCACACGTCCCAAATTAAAAGTGACTAAATGATCGAAAAATATTTACCAGTAACCCTCTAGTCACATAAATACACAAATGTGTGACAATAGAATTCCGAAATGGTCACATAAGTCGGATCAAGTGTGGCTGTTTATTTTATTCTGGTACATTTAGTCACGTAAAAATGTTACCGTGTGATCATGGGGCTTTGTGGTCCACTGGGGGAAGCTTATTAAGTTAAGCGAGCCTAGGTGAGAGTAGTACCGGATTGGGTGACCGACCGGGAAGTCCTCACTTGGGGACCACAAGCTCTAAATATATCAACCAGCTACCTTAGAAGCCTGGGCCCAACCATGTGATGTCTTGATCTAACTAAAGGACGCGAGTTCGATTCCGTTTCGCAGCATGGTTGGGTATTGGGTGGAGGTATTTCACAGACATCAAACCTTTGCTGGGTAGGGTTGATGGGTACCATTATGGTACACAGGGTTGAGGTGTCCCTACCAATCTACACTTTTTGATCCAACAAATGTTACCGTGTGACGGTTCAAAATCGACCATGTGTGACGAAAGGCCATTTTTGTACTAGTGTTACACATACAGTATTGGTTATTCTCCTGTACCCTCTTGGAGATGATAACTTTGCCTCATATGCCTCCTTTGCCTTTATTAATCAACCAAAATCCACTTGAAGCTTTTGTATTTTGTTTTAAAGATTATCACAAAGCTCATGCGCTTTTCCCTTTCCATTATCATCTACAAGTTAATAGGTTAAGACAGGTTAAATGTACATATACAATACACCTCCAAACAACCCATAAATGCAGTCTGCAAATAATACACTAACCTTTCCCATATTTCATCCACAAGTCTTCAAGTATCACATCATCTATTTTATCCTCTATATGCCACTTATTCCCATATTTAGCAAAAATATACTCAATCATCTCATCAGTCCCTAGTAGCTTTGTAGAATCCTTATCTGTAGCCTTTGAAGATTCTACCATTGATAAGTATTTCCCCACAGAACAGACCATTTGCAAACCATAAAGGGTGTTTGGATACCATTTTCAAACCATTAAGGTGGTTTGGAACAAAAATTAAAACTACATGTATAAAGTCTCAGGCATATAACGCAACATATTTTCCTGTTCCCTCTAAACAAGAACAATGCAATAGATACACTAACCTTTCAACATAGTATAAATATAAGTTGTCTAACATCTCATCAAAAATTCCATAACTTTCATTCCACTTCCCATATTTAGAATACAAAGAATCTAACATATCCTCAGTTAATTCAACTTTGTTCGAATCTTGTTCAGCCATTGCACAAATTAGGATTAATGTGGAATGATCAAATGTAATATACACTAAGAAAATGCATTCTACAATAAATAAGCAAATGAATAACAAATATGTTGTTACACAATAAACACTTGAATACTAACCATTGTTCTCGGTTTTCTTGTTGATTTTATCTGCTATTGCTTGTGATGGGTTGTTAATAATGTCGATTAATCAAAGGGGAAAAAGGGTTGTGATGGGTTGTGAAATGATCGAAATTAGGTTTTGAAAGGGGAATAAAAGTTGTAACGGGTTGTGAAATGTCGAATGATCAAAGGGGAAAAAAGAAGTCGAGTAAAAAGTAACCCCTCAAAATTCCCGCGTTTAGTAAAAAACGGTGTTGCAAATATGGTCCTTGTAGTATATTGTATGTGAAGTGACAAAAATGCCCCTACTGTTAACTTTCAATTGGATGTAAAATCGGTCAAAGGACTGGTCAACCCAATTTAGACAACCACAGGGATCATTGGTATAATTAACTGCGTTTTAGGACCTAACATGCCATTTAGGCCTAACCAAAAGGACCATTGATGTAATTAACTCGGTATAACTGGGACGGAATAATTGGATATTTGCATTTTCTTGGAAATATGATGGAGAGAATCAGAAAATTAAAATTTCCAAATATCGTAATATTTGTAAACAGTTGGTGGGACTGTATTTTGTTCCAATCTTCCTATTGAGCTTTTGGAGTTAACATGTGAATAAAGTAGTCTTTAATTACGATTGCGACTTCACTTGGTGGATGTGGGGCTGCGACCCTTTTGTTTTAAAACATGCAAAACATTTTATGGCTTTTGTTTCTGACCATGTAAAACATTTTATAGTTTTTGTTTCTAGCTTTTGTTTTTTTGTTAAATGTTTAAGTGACAGTAGGCTCGGATTGGTGAAATATAAAAAAGGAATAGTTTATGAGTAACCACACTCTTATAAGTTAGGTTTAAAATGCATATATCATTGCATTGCATTTAGGATTTCACATCATGGCGTAAACGACATCCCATATTGACCACACTCTTATAAGTTAGGTTTACAATGCATATATCATTGCATTGCAGTTAGGATTTCACATCATGGCGTAAACGACATCCCATATTGCGTTCACACTAGGCCACATTTGTTTAATGCTAACAACAATCGCAATTGTTGCATTATGGAATTTAAGACAATTTGTAAAAGTAACCCATTTTAGAATAAACCGAAATATTTTAATAGACATTAAAAAAATAGGACTTTTAAAAACTCGTCCAAAACAAATGGATTATTGATCTAATTTTAATATGCTAGTGACTAATTATTTGAATGTTCATTACATTTATATGGTACTTTGTGGTATACACTATATAGAAATATATTTTTGCATTTTTTTTATATCAAGCATATCACGTCCATTATGTGCTCGCATTTGTAGTACGCATAACATATCAGAACCTTTAGCGCATCGGATAACAAAATGCATTAATGTTAAACCAAATGGTATTAGTGTCCAACCTTTTTTAAAGGGAGAGCTTTAACTGGTTTGAGTCTGTGTGGCGGTAGGTTCAACCTCCGTGGATGAGTCGGCCAAAAAGGTGGGAAACCATGATTACCCAAAAAAAAAAAAAAAAAAAAAAGGTATTTGGTTGATGGGTTTCGGAATCAAACAGTAATCGGTATTGATGTGAAGGTGAGGTTGTTAGGGTTTATATTAATCAAATAGATGGAGATGTACCTGTCGACAGAACCTCGACAGAAGCAGGACCTTGAAACCTAGACAGAAAACTTGAAACCTTAACAGATAACTACACTGGTCGACAACACAATGGTCGACAAACAAACAAAATACCCGTCGACAACACAGAAGGTCGACAAACAATAGCAGTTAGAAGGTTGACAACTCAGAAGGTCGACAAACGTGACACAACTAAAAAAATTCGACAGGTTAGGGTTTTTGTGCGGAAGCAGTAGCAGTTAAGGAACAATTGTTAGGCTTGATACCGTGTAGAAACGTATCTTTCATTGATTTCATATGTTCGGTACAATAGATTATAAAAGATATAATATGGGCCAGAATACATAACATGCCTAAACTAATCTAAAATACATAACATGCCTAAACTAATCTAATCCTAATCTAATACTAACGTCTAACAATATGTAGCCACTTGGAAGTTGCTTATACTTCTTTGAGCAACGGTTTGTTCAAAAAATAGCTTCAAAGTTAGGTATATCGTCTTAGAGCATCCAAAATACATTTAGCTATCATTTTTTTTATTATTTTATTTTATTTTTTGATAGATCATATTTCCATTACCTTCTATCAGTAATGACTAATTTTACATCAATGGAAAAAATCTCTCTAACCTTTTTTTTTTTTTTTTTTTTTTTTTTTTTTTTTTTTTTTTTTTGTACTTTTATAAAAATACATAAAATGATGCGAGTATGAATTCTATTCAAGTCAATGCTCAAATGATTTGATGATTCCTAAGTCATTGAGTAGAAAGACTTTTACTGCAGTGGAAAAAAGCTATCGACATACCCTCTTAAGCAAAAGAACTTTGCGGTACCTCTCATTAGAGATACCCTTAGTGCATGAAGTCATGATTCATGTTAATCAATATTGAAGTTAAAGTTCTTAAATTTGATGTTTGCCGACGGAAGACATAGATTGACCCTCCGACTCAAATTGTTTCGATGTTTCTTTGATCATCATGTCACAGATTTTTCGACCAATTTTGCTAGAAATGACCACGATATTTCTTTTATCCTTACAAACTTTTTTGCAGCCCCACTAGCTAGAGATTTCGAAGATATTTTTTGTAATATAAATGACAAGGAAATGTGTCATAAACCAACATTATTGGTGTAGGCCAGTATATATGTGGTTTATAAATGTAGAGTTTAAACTCAAGAAATTAATGGTCCCCAATACTAGCAAGAAAGTATTGCGTAGCAACATTATTGGTGTAGGAAGTGAAAAGTAGTGAACTTAAATTAAAGTTAAAAAATTAGTAGTCCCGAGCTTAGAGATGGGTTCATCTTGATATATGATTTACCTGCGTTGTATTCAACATTTATGCAAATGACGTACAGTTGAATTCTGCATGATTTAAAGATTTTAATTTAATGGTTTGAAAGTGGCATTCGTTAAAATTCAGATAATAAAACAAATTAAAGAAACAAGTACATAATGATCATAAAAATGGATCATTTCTTAGTTGTGTTGTACATTTGTAGACTTTTTGCCTTACATAATTGTTGCTAAAGAAGCAAAGGAGATACTATTTCATTTGAACAAAGAGTTAAAAACTTAAATAGTCACTGTGGTTTGTTGGGTTTAATGAATTTATAGTCCCTAACATTTTTTTTTTCAAATCTTTTCCTTATGCTTTTGACTCGTAACATACAGGTCCTTTTGGCTAAACTCCACTAAGTTGATTTAAATTGACTGTTCAGGGCCGGTCTTGAGACTTTTGATACCCTGAGCAAGTTGATCGAAAATATGCCCTCACTACATGTCATAAACAAATACAAATATATAGACTCGATAAAAGTAGTGAATGTCAAAATTACTTTATCTAATTTTTTTTTTTGGGTAAAAGGTCAACGACCCGGTAAATATATTACTCCAAAAAACGTTTAAGTACAACGGATATGGGTGAATCTCATATCTCAGCCCGTTACATAGGCGAAAAGCTTACATAACAAGATACTTCCTATATTCAAAACAAACCATTACTCACATGATGGTAATGATTCTGACAAAAGATAAACTACTTCCTACGACCTTAGAGATTAAGACCATAAATGGCATTAAGAGCATCCAATTCCCCTGGAAGATCATAGATTTGCTTCGAATAATCATCATAGTCATACTCATCTTCACGCTCATGACCACCACCAAAAAGATTTACTGATTCATCGAAAGTGTTAAGAACCTCCTCCTCTTCACTATCTGAAACCACAACCTCACCTACCTTTGAAAATGGGTTAGCCCTCTTAGTAACAGAGGTAGACGGAATAGGATGACCAGCATCATCCACAAGAGTAGCTGTCCCATCGATCAACAGCTTTTCAAGCTTACTAATTTTCTCAACAATAGGAGTAGAGCCACCTTCCATTGTTCCCATAGAATCACTCACAAGCGTTTCTTGCGTATCACTCACAAGAGGGACTTGTGAAGAAGTACCAGTCGTAACCGACTCATCCTTATTAACTTCCATTGTACTGCCAGCATCCACATCCTTGTTAGTAACAACCTTAGGACTACCAAAACCATCTGTATCATCCATATTAAGAGCATCAAACTGATTAGAAGTAGTGATCTTGGTTCCACTCGTACTAGCCACATCAGAAGACATCTTCTTACTGACATTAGCTTTCTTAGATTCAGGAAGAGTCTTTTTGGGCTGATATTCAAAATGTTTACCCACCACAGGTTTGGTAAAACCTCTTCGACCCGAATTCGAAGCAACTTGCTTTCCCTTCTTCTTATTGTTAACAGGTTGGAAACCATCACTTGCATTCATAGTAGGTTGAGCATTCGGTATGACAACCTTAGGGCAATCAACCAAAGTATGTCCAAATACCTTACATTTATCACAGCGAGGCGGTTTCCACTCATATTCTACCCAGATCTTTTCAATAGTCGAACCCGTACCATCAAGTAGAGGAATCTCAACAGTGAGACTGTCCTTTAGTACCTCATCCGACTTTACTTCAATCATACACCTAGCAAAGCTACTCCGACCCCAAGACTCCTTGCACATTTGACTAGTAAAGGCATCTAACCTTTTGGGCGTCCCAATCACTGTAGCAAGAAGGCTAAGCCCGTCATCAGAGAACATAGCTAAAGGAACATCATGGAATTTAACCCACACCGGAATGTTAGTCAAATCCTCTTTAAGCAAGTTGGTGTTCAATGTCCATGGTTTAAGGATAATAGGGACATTACGAATCAACCAAGGACCATTATCAAGGACATCATCGACACCTTTCTTCGAAGTAAACTTGAAGAAAAAGAACCCCTTAACATTCATCATAACCTTTTGTAAACCATACTTAGCCCACGCATTGCGAACATAATAATCAACAACAGGAAAAGCAAGGTGTTGACCAAGGAAGTATCCGTAGAGAGTATTCTCGAACCTCATGTTAACCTCTTGCACTACATTCATTGGGACTGATAAATCAACATCAGCCTTCTTCTTGCTACATTCCAACCTACGAAAGTTTGAAACATGTTTTAGAGGTTCATTAGAAGTAGCACCTGCGTAAGAAACCAACTTTACTCCCGTACCATTAGTAGTATCATCCTTGTGAGAATTAGGACCAAAAGTAAAAGGAGGAGTACTAGTAATATTAACTTCATTAGCTCCAATCTCACTTTGGATTTTATTCATGGCATAATCAAAATTCTGATGCGCATTATCAATCAAGTGTATCACAGATTCGGCACTAGTAACCCGCTCCAAGTCGTCACCAAGTGAAACCGGCTTCACTTGATTTTTGAGCAAATCAACAGATTTTTGAGCAACATCAAAGGAGGATTGTGAAACCGGCTTCACATATTCAGATGTACCACTTAAGCTTGTCTCGTTAACCATAGAAGCTTGGGGGAGATGGATCCCAGCCGAAGTACCTTCATCATTACTCTTTAAACACTGCACATCAGTTGCAACATTCGAATTCGACCCTTGAGCACCAGATTTCCCAACACCCTTCAAACCCTTTGAAGCACTAGATGATTTCAGAAAACCCTTCTCCATAACCCTCTCAAACCCACAAACAATAATCAATAACACTTAACACAAACCCAATAATAATAAACAGCAGCAGCAATACAACCAAGCGGTCCAGAAAAAACCCTAATCTTGCGATTAGGGTTTGGAGTGAAAACCTTCAAGATCTAACCCACGTCCATGTAGTACGATCCAGAATAATAAAAATCGATTCTATGAAGTATTAATAGGATCACAACCGACTTAACTAGGAAGATATCCCTAAGTCGGTTTGGAAAAGAAAAACAGGCTCTTAATCCCTAAACGCAAGCAGCACCACAATTATCCCTTTGAGAGTGAATATTGTAACGATCTCAATTAATTAGAGATAAACACAAAGGTTTAGCACTAGATTAACCAAGATCGCACAGGAATTGATAGATTTAGGGGTGATTATGGTGAGGTTCGATTGAAAAAAGTTAGGGTTAAAGCTGTCGCCACTTGAGAGTCACATATACTTATATGGCCTTTGAATCTTTATACAAAAAGGTACATAGATTATCATATTAAATCTATTTTCTATAAAATGTTAATTGAAAAAAAAAATCATTACTTACATTTTTATCATTTGAGTCATTATAGTCATTTTACTAACGTTTATTACCTTCTTTGTACTATTGGAATTGGAAAATACTTTTATTTAGAGGTTAAAAAATTAGAAGATTTTGTTAAGATATATCTATGTGGCAAGCTATTATGTAAATCAAAAGAGTAACTAGTTAAATTTCATACGCCAGATTATGGAAATTTCTAAAATTTGCTTTTACTACACTATGAAAATTGTTCATTGATTCAAATGAACAAATATATAAAATAAAATGGCTTAATTAACAAATTTTGTTAGACGATAACTTTAACTCTTTCATATATAAAAAGTTTTGTATATTACTCTGTAACTCTTTTATACATGCGAGTATACAAAACAAGTAATGAACTAAAGATTACTAAAATTATACATGCGAGTATAAAAAACAAGTAAGGAACTAAAGATTACTAAATTTAGAAATCAAAGCTAAAAAGATAGTGAAGAAAGTTGTAAATGAAAAGACCAAGTTTTCTAATCCCTATGTACTTCACGTGACCAACCAACAAAAAAGTAGAGTACGCATATATTTACTTTATCTCATACAACCAAATGACCAATCACAAAAAATATCTTCTTCTTCCTTATGTCACTTCCGACGACTCTTCCTCTTTCTGGCGACTTCAACATTTTTTCCAAAACGTTTACAAAAACTGGCTCACCTCGTTACCCTTACGTTTATTCGTCACAACAACATCGTCATCACATTATACAGGTCACAACACCATATAATTTGATGCCCCATGTTCGTTTGATGCCCTGGGCGGTCGCCCAGCCCGCCCACCCCCAGGGCCGGCCCTGTGGGAGTCGAGGCTTAGCAACAGCTACAAGTGCCTTAGCTAGGTGAAGATTATCATGATTTTCAACAAGCTTAATCTTTGGCTCATTGTGTGGTGTCTCCCATGCAAATCCTTGAATCATTCTAGCTAACAACATTGTAGTAATGGTTGATCCCAAAATAACTCCCGGATAACCACGTTTCCCTGTGCTAAATGAATGTATCCTCAAGTCATGATCAGAAAGAACCGCATTGGATCGTTCCACAATGTTTGTGATCATGACTTGAGGACACTTTCATTTAGCATAGGGAAACGTGGTTATCCGGGAGTTATTTTGGGATCAACCATTACTACAATGTTGTTAGCTAGAATGATTCAAGGATTTGCATGGGAGACACCACACAATGAGCCAAAGATTAAGCTTGTTGAAAATCATGATAATCTTCACCTAGCTAAGGCACTTGTAGCTGTTGCTAAGCCTCGACTCCCACAAGAAATCTATCATACATCCTGAAAAAGTCAATATCGGTGTTATATGCTGATGTTTACGGGAATTATTGGTTCTACTTTTATCCATTATGTTAGCTAGAATAAAGGGTAGAGGAGGATGCTCCCTGCCCACTTAATTTTTTGTTAGTTATTGTCCATGCATATTTCTCATAGTTATCCATGTAATCCATTATATAAGGGTTCTTCTCTTTAGAATATTTGAAAGAGTTAGGTATAAGAGGTGCAAGCATAACTCCGTCTTCCGAAGAGCATTTATCAGTGGAAAGGTCTGTGTATTATTGATGATGATGTCAAGGATGTTGATGAGGGTAGTGATGGTGATCGTTTTAGTATATATGTGCTAGATATTGCAAAAAGCATCCGTGAGATCGATCGTCTGGAATATTTAGATCTCACTGATGGTGCAGGCATAACTCGTTTTATGAATTTGAAAAGTTTAGGTATTAGAGGGTCCACACAGATTCTTGATTCGTGCGGCATAACACCACAGATACAAAACAATGTTGAAAATGGTGATGTTGAAGATGGTGATGGTGGTGACAATGATGATAATGATAATGATGCGGAGGATGGTGATCGTGATGATGATGATGAATTTGATTATGAATATGAGCGGCTGTCAATAATCATGATGTTGAGTTCACACACTAAAGGATGAGTTAAGGCCAAAAGAAATATGTTACCAGGTACTTCGTACTTTCTAAGTTTTGTAATAATCTGTCTCACCTTAAAAGAATTCTTTTAAATTAATATGAGGATAAGAAATTTTCTGCACATGATGCATGTTTTACCGTTGATCCTGACAATGTAACCATTTTCTGATATTAGGTGGGTCGACCGCTTAAATATAGTTTATCATAAGAAGGAAAGCAACCTTCCACATGTTGAAGAAAATGTCGCAGGCCTTTGAGTTCGACTATTGCATGTCTCTGCTGTTCTTTGTATAAGAGGTTTTTTGTGCCATTTAATAGATTGGTTTGGTCTCTATAGTTGATCCCTATTTGTTCAGTTGTAGTTTGGGACCTCTTTTGCATGAGCCACATGAAGTTCTTCTGTCCTTTTGTCAGGATGTTATGTGAGTATAAGTTACGTAATATCTAAATGATCGAGCTATCTTCTTTAACTCATGAACAAATTAAGAAAAAGATGATATATGTCACTTAATTCACATTCACTACCGTTACTCATACATGTGATGGTTACATGCGTTTTTCTTTAGTCACTATATGATACTCCGTATGTTATAAAGAAATTGCATAAATAATGCATGTATCTTTATTTTGTTTACAGCTTCACTTATGAATTTGTAGCATCAGTTATCTTTGCTATAAAAAAAAAAAAAAAAAAAAAAAAAAAAAAAAAAAAAAAAAAAAAACAGTTATCAAATTATAATTGACTAAGTTCTAGCAATCAGTTTTTTATCTGGTTCTGTTGAAAGTCTCCACAATGGGAGGACATGGAGCAATTAATGTTTAGCATTGGTGGCTTTCATGTTGTAGCATTGGTGGTCACTGTAGGGGTGTTATCGGGTCGGGTTATCGGGTTCGGTTGGTATTCGGGTCGGGTTATGTCGGGTCGGGTGATTCGGGTAATCGGGTTTTGCTAGCGTCTCACATTTATTGATCTCTATCTTTTTGGAATATTGGCATTATGATGGATAAGCAATATCCACTGCATAACACTTCGTTATATGGAAACAACAATATACACATATTAATAATGACTTCATCGTGTCTGTAAATAAAATAGAAAATATATAACAGAATCCAAAACACCCTTTTGATCATGTAAATACAAATACATATACATGTAAACTCATTAAGTATCGGAGACATCACTACAAATTTACAATAGCTATATAATTGCTTAAAGTCAGGGGCGGAGCTAGTAGGGTGACTAGTGGGTGCTAAGCCACCCCTAATCAACCCACTTCATTCATTATTTACTTAGACTACGAGCCATTTTTGTACTAGTTTTTTACATTCAATCACCCTTATTTTATAGGCATATCTACAAACTTCAATAATGAATAACTTAAACTAGCAGGGTACCCGCGCGATGCGGCGGCGGGTACCCTGTGACTAAATTTTTAGGCGAATAATTGTTATTTTGTTTTGGGCTGCAGGATTTCAGATTTATGTTTTAAAAGCTTAATTAGATTGTACTTTGTTGTTAAATAGTTGTATATTTTAGTAAATGGGTGAATTAAATTATGTATTAATTGTATGTGTTGAATAGTGTTTTGTTTTATTTGTACATTGTGCTTAGATAGTTGTATATATTGGTAATTAGGTGTTTTAAATTATGTATTAATTGTATGTAAGAAATGGTATTTACTTAAAATCAATTGTGCTTTACATAGTTGTACATTATGTTTTATAGGTAGTATTTACTTAAAAATCTAATTTAAGAAATCTTAAAATAATAAATATGAGAGAGGGTCTTATATGCTTTATAAGTAGTATAGATAATAAAAAACAACACTATAGACTAAATTATGAAACAATATCTATCACTATGACTTGCCTTAAGTACGATCGGCCCCCCTTAACTAAACATCCTGGCTCCGCCCCTGTTTAAAGTAATATGGTCCGAGTAGTTTATTACATGCAGTAAGGTCATATATTGCAAGCGCAAGGTAGGATGTGTAAAAAGTGTTTAAGGCAATATGCTTATAAAACTTACTAGTTACTAGTACTCATGTTGTAAATTAGTAAGTTTTATAAGCAAACGCCGCATGCAAATTGCAGTATTGAGTTTTTTTAGTTATCTGTAAAAAAAAAGATAATTAAATTTTGATTTTCGGGTCTTATCGGGTTGACCCAATAACAAAAAATTTCTAACCCAAACCCGACCCGATAACAATGCCGGGTTATCGGGTTCGGGTGAAACTAACCCGATAAGCTTTTTCAACTCGATTTAACCCGACCAGATAAGGCTTATCGGGTTCGGGTCAACCCGACCCTACTGACACCCCTAGTGGTCAGTTTCTACATGGGTTAGTTGGTGTATAATTTAAGGCAAATGGCTTGAAAATACATTCAAGTTGACACTTTTTGTTGTTCTATATAGCAAACTTTCTTTTTTGCTATTATAACACAAACCTTTTGAATTTTGACTATTGTGTGTATTTTGTGACCATTTTACTAATAGTTTTCTCAAGTTTTGAGGGGTAAAATAGTCATTTTACATGAAAAAACGGTCACAAAATACACACAAGAGTCGAAATTCAAAAGGTTTGTGTTATAATATTAAAAAAGAAAGTTTGCTACATAGAACAACAAAAAGTGTCAACTTAGATGCATTTTCAAATCATTAGCCCTATAATTTATTAGAGCAGGCCATCAATAACCTGGGTTAAACTTTAACACAGGGTCACGTTAACGCCACATCAACTTTAACACTTTCACCTTAACTCACAAAAAAAAAACACACACATTCATAACTCAGCTTTAAATCAACTATTTTTAAATTCAACCCCTAAACCCTAAACTAAAACTAACAATTCATTTAATAAACCACGTAACATTAAAACTTAAACATTACAATACGATATATATATATATATATATATATATATATATATATATATATATATATATATATATATATATATATATATATATATATATATATATACTTAAAATAATAATAACAACGATTAAGAAAAAAAAACCGAAACATAGGAAATTAAACCATACGAATTATAACTACTAATTCATCGTCTTTGGAATATTCTTCTTCATGTTGTTGTTGGCGTTGAAGACGTTTCTGCCAAACATGCTCCATGAGGTCTCGTTGGAGTTGAGAATGCATTTCTGAGTCGCGCATTTCCCTTGACTTGCGCTGCTGGGTATCGCATCTATCGACCAACCTTTCTTGCCTCAAATGTGGTACCGGATCCACCCACATTTTGCCATATTCATAGAGCGTAAACTTTTGATCTTTCAAAATCATGTTATGCAAAATAATGCATGTATACATGATTCGTTGTATCTTGACAATTTCTAGTGCACGTGTCAGTTGTTGTAGTATACCCCAACGTCCTTGAAGCACACCAAAAGCACGTTCGATATCCTTTCATTCACTTTCTTGCTTCTTTTTGAAATAACTATGTTTCTCGTCAGTCGTTGCCGAGAAAGATTTGACGAAAGTTGCCCATTGTGGGTAAATTTCGTCAGCTAAGTTATACCAATGTTCATACCTTCTTCCATTTACCATATAGGGTGCCTTTGGGGATTCGTTAGCAAGAAGGTCATCGAACAAATTAGAGTTATCTAAAACATTAATATCATTATTTGCCCCTGCCATACCAAAAAATGCATGTCAAATCCACAAATCTTGTGAAGCAACAGCTTCAAGTATTATTGTTGGATATCTTATATCACCCCTTCCAAATTGCCCTTACTAAGCCACCAGACAATTTTTCCATGTCAATGCATGCAGTCAATGCTACCAAGCATTCCCAGAAAACCTTGTTCCCGCTCTTGCTTTTGGTAAATACTTTGAACGTCCGCCCTTGTTGGTTTTCTTAAAAACTCAGGCATAAACAAATCCATAACACACATATTAAAATTATCAAGACATAAACGTGAAGTACTCGAACCCATTTGAAAATACTCATCAAACGCATTGAGTGCGCTGCCGTATGCCAATTGGCGTATGGCAGCTGTACACTTCATAAGAGAACTAATACTCCCTCGACCCGTAAAATCGTGTCCTGCCTTAAAGTATTGAAAGTGATCTGGAATAACATCGGATTCATAAGATTCAATACCTTTGACTATTTTTAGAAATAGTTTCTGGCGCATGCGAAACCTTCTACGAAAATTACGGGGCGTATACTTACAACCTTGAACGAAATAGTCGTTTAGCAAACGTTCTTCAGCAAGCTCACGTTCACGAAATATGTGGGTACGAGGCACCTGAGGATGAGCTTCTTCTTGTTCTAAGTGTTGCTAATACTCGTACGCAGCAATCATAAACTCTATATCTTCTTCATCATCTATGTCTGACCAAGTCCGAGATAATTCGGCATTTTGATTTGGATCCATTGAGAATGAAGAAGGGATTTTTTTTCTTATAGAGGAAGTATAAAGAGTTGAGAATTAGTAGTTGATGTGTGAAAAAAATTAAGTGTTAAGTTGGTATTTATAGTGGTGGGTAAATGCTTTTGATTTTTTTTTTTTTTATTTTTTTTAAATATGAAATATAGCCGTTATTAATAAAGTACAGGGGTTGGAATTTTTTTTTAATAAAGTACGCGCGTTATTGATGGTTTAACGCCGGTGAGGCGTTATTGATGTACATGCTCTTAGTGACAGTTCTAAGTTCTAACTTCTAAGGTAGGATTTTAGATTTATTTGTATGTTTAATGTTATGTTCATTTCCTTTGGGTCTCGTTCTCTCTTAACTAACTTGTTTAATTGAGGTGGGACGTCTTGTATTGTATTTTGTTCTTTTTCGGAGTTCTCTATAATATGTTGCCTTTAAACAAAAAAAAAAGAAAAAAAAAACAGTTTTTTATCGACATGATAAAGCTTTTGCTTTTCGATTCAACAAGTTTAATTGACCGTTCAACCGTTTTCTTTTTTCTACAAAACCCTGTTGAACCGGAACTGTTGTGTGGATTTTTCTAAACTCTTTCGAACAAAATACAAGAAATGTAATTTTTGTTTATACAAAAGTTTCATTTTAAACCAACAAACTTTAAAGTTGAAGTGGAAGTCTATAAGAGTGTAAGGAACCATAATGCAAAATCGGCGTTATGGTCTATGTGGCATCTTATTACTCAAGTTGGCTCCAAGTTATGTTACCGGGTAAACAAAAACTCCAACGCCGTTTCCATTTACGTTGATATAGCAACACAAGTTATAACATAACTTGGCTCCAAGTTATGATACCCCCATTTGTTTGTTACCAAGTTATAGCAACGCCGTTTCCATTTTATTTTTTATTTTTAAAGGAGTCCCAAAAGGACAAAAGGTGGTGTTATTTGGTGTTATGGTTAAGGGTTTTTTTTTTTTTTTTTTTTTTTTTTTTTTTTTAGTGTTAAAACGATGTGGCACTGACGTGAGACAAAAAACCCGGTGTTAACATGTTATGGCTCCTTACGCTCTAAAGGCGGTCCTTAGTAAAGACAGTTGATCATTATAATGATGGTTAAGTGCATTCCTAAAATAGAAAGTATCATGGGCGGAGCTTAATGATGACCGGGAAGGATCCCGGCCCCCTTATGCCTAAACTCGTTAGTGTACTTATTTGTGATTTGATGTGTTAGAAAAAGATTTTTTTTTTTTTTTTTTTTTTTTTTTTTTTTTTTTTTTTTTAATATCGGCCCTCTCATCTAATGTTTTTTTGAGAAAAATTTTGTTTCGGTCATTCTACAAAAAATTTTTTAGCTCCGCTATCGAAAAGTATGGTCTATGTGCCCATATGTAATGATGGTTAAGTGCATTCCTAAAATAGAAAGTATTGTCCATGTGCCCATATGTAATGATGGTTAAGTGCATTCCTAAAATAGAAAGTATGGTCCATGTGCCCATACGTATGGACGGTGACATGACGTTGTTTTATCATTTAAGGTTAGTTGTGGGACCTATATACTACCACTCAATAGTCAATACCCATCCGACTTTCACGTTAGCCAACACCTTTTACTCTTTAGAAAGGCTTGGTACCTCAGTTAGAAACACATTGGACCTCACTTAAACTGGAATCATTATCTATATGCAAGTTCTTTCGTAATCTGATCAGAGAATGAGAAAGTGGGTCAAGTCGACATCTTATTATTTAATTTTCTTTCTATAATAAGTATCTTAAATGAATGTTAAATCTTTGGTAATACTATCACTCCACATTTTTTTTTATCTAAATTAATGGAGCTAAGATTTCAACAACCATTTGCAAATTATGGAGGTAAATTTCCTTCTAACTTTTCGTATCTACAGATTGCAAAAACAATTTTTTTTGGACAAGACCATTTTAATTTAAGATAAGGGAGGCAACTTTCCCACCAAATGTTTTTATTGATAGACAATGAAATTCTTATTGATCAAACACAAGATAAATTGAATTTAGTGTGCACATTTGTTTAGACAATTTTCACAACAACACTGTCAAAGATGGAGCTGTCAACGAGATCCCCAAATACAAAGAACTTCAATGATAGGGAACGCCAAGCTATCTACGAGTCTTTATTGGAAGAAAGTGTTAACGGAGAACTAAAAAGAGGATCTATAGGTGTGGTAGCAAATAAATTCGGTGCATGTAATCGAACTGTTAGTCGTATTTGGCATCAAGTGAAACTTCATGTCAGTCATGGATTGATCGCTAATGTATCTTCAAACAAGGCAAAGGTAGTCGGATGTAAAAAGGTACAAATCGACTACACTAGACTTTCACACATTCCATTACGTCATCAAACAAACATTCGGTCTCTAGCAAAATCATTAGATGTTCCGAAGTCAATGATGAATAGACGAATCAAAGAAGGTGCAATTCGAGCACACACGAATGCCGTCAAGCCATTTTTGACCGAAGCGAATAAAAGAGCAAGGTTAGAGTTTTGTTTTTCAAAGGTTAATCTATCAACATAAAATGAAATTCCCATGTTTAATAATATGTTTAATGTCATCCACATTGATGAAAAAGGGTTTTACATGTCAAGACCATCAATACTTTACTACCTTGTTCCCGGTGAGATGATCCGTTAAGAACATGTAAAAGTAAAAAGTTTATCACAAAAGTTATGTTTTTAGCCGCAGTTGCACGACCAAGATTTGAGACATCAGGAAATGAAATATTTCCTTCATTTCCTGGAAAGATTGGTATCTTCCCATTCACAACACTAGAACCGGCTAAACGTTCAAGTAAGAATCGTGTTCCTACATTGGAGACGAAGCCTATTTTGCCAGTGACTAAGCAAGTAACACCGTCGTGGTTAATATAAAAGGTTCTACTGGCTATTAGAGCTAAATGGCCACAAGGTGATGCCGATCCAATATATATTCAACAAGACAATGTGAAGCCTCGTATAGACATTAATGATAGTGAGTTCCTTGAAGCAGCTACTAAAGATGGATTTGATATTCGAATTTGCTTTCAACCACCAAATAGTCGATACAGATTTAAATGTGTTGGATCTTGGTTTTTTTCGTGCAATTCAGTCGCTTCAAGAGCAAGAGTCTCCAAGATCAATTGATGAATTAGTTTTAGCGGTTCAAACTTCTTTTGAAAGAATGGCGTCACACGAGCTTAACAATGTTTTTAATACAAACATGCATGAAAGAAATTATGAAAGTTCAAGGTGACAACAATTATCAGATACCACATATTGGTAAGGTAGATTGGGATGGCAAGGAAATTTGCCATTGCAAATCGAGTGTGATGAAAACTTGCTATATAAAGTTGCTTCTTATTTGAATCCTTAGGCGATTTTGAGAAAAACGACATGTTAGTAGAAATAAAGAAAGACGTGTTCTTTTTATTTTCTTGCTTATGTTATTTTGTGTGTTTTTTATACTGTGTTCTATTGTTCTTTTCCTTTGTTCCACTAATGAAATTGAAATTGGTATACGTACATAATTTTGTTGGTGATCTCACTTGTCATGGTTTTTTAAAACGACTTTAAAAGTAAAGGACATACTACCAGTGTAACTAAGCTGAGTATTTCAAAATTCACTAAACTTTGGCTAGTTGTAGACTGATCACCTATATTCAACCAGGGGACAATGATTTTGCGATACTGAGAGTAGTTATAATATAATTATATTCAAATCGGTTTTATACTTGATTTTAGGAATGGTAAAGTTTTGCGCATGTACACGAGCACCGAATGTCATGAAGCTATTTTGAAAACATTACTACTCTTGTATTACCCTAGGCCATTAGGTCACATATCACGTTTTCCCCTGCCCCTCAATTTGTGAGAAAGCTCGAGTATACCGCATTGTAAGCCGATGAGTCGGACGACATCATTAGTCGCCTTAGGAAGTAACCCGTCAATTGAAATGGACACCTTAATGGTTTAGTCGTACAAATTGGACCTTGAAGACTGTAAATGAGATAATAGTACTCATGAGAAAGCATTAACCTTTGGTGGTAAGTAGAATTACATGTATTAACCATGAAAACGAGGTTCGCTATAGTGTTCGTGTTTCGAAGCTAATACTGATTTAGATAATTCGAATTTTGTTAGTTAGGATTTTGTACAAGTATGTATTCATGGGTTTAGGGTTGTGTTAACAAGTTGTTGGATTCCAACTTTAGCTCGGCTCATAAACAAATACAATTTGGGCTGTTTCTTTATAAGCCTGCCATAAGACAAAAAGTAGCCTACAAAAATACACTTAGGTCATTCGTGAATTTAGCTTTTATTTTGGAGCTTTGTTCTTAATTTTTAGAGTTAATTTCATAAAGTCTCAAAATAAGCCCGAAAAATAGAGCTTATAAAATGTAAGCCGTAATCAAATAAGCTCTAAGCCCGCTCATAAGCTTAAACAAACACCCTCTATATAAGCCAAAAAGCTTCAAATAAGCCAAAAAAAAAAGGTGAGTTTATGAAACATAAGCCCGAAACCAAATATGCCAAAACAAACACCCCCTTAAGGAGTAACTTACATTTATATGAGGTGTTTGGAATTCCATATCGTACTACTATCTTTTATTCAGCAATAACTTTATGAGTGATTGTTTGGGTTTTTGTTGGCTTATCGATGTTTCTCGCTAGCAAAATTTTAAGAAAATTATAGAAACATATGTGATACCTGCTCTTGCTTGTTTGTAAGGCCTATTAAGCACTTTTGAACATTGAAAATATTGTTATGAACATTGTAGATGGAGCAGAAGCAAAGTTCATATGGTGGTTCAGTGTGTACACTACATTGTCTAAAACTATACTACCAAGTAGTTTCAAGGACACCAAATCAAATGATTCTGATTGTGACTCGAAACACAATAATGCTTGTATCCCATACGACAAATAAATGGTGCTAGCATGTTGTCTTATCCTGGTAACTCACAGTCCCACATCTATCTAGAAGGACACTTTACAATTTTTGGTGCTAGCATGTTGTCATGTACCACGTAAAGGACATATTCGATCTGTCTAGTTTCATTTGCCTCTCTACTCATTATATTTATTCAACTGCATGTGGGAGGTACAGTACCCACCAGGTAGTTTATCCGGATAAGGTGACATTCAGTCATTAAGAGAGAAAGAACAAAACATTAATTGTGTTTTTATTCCTTTCATGCCACATATTACAGGCAATGCCACATTTTTGATAACTCACATGAGTAGACTACTTATTGGGTGAATTAAGTTTTCTCCAAACAGGACATGGTCATTAAATTTAGGGACGTGATTTGCCCACTCGCACAATTGATTGGGACACTCAAATTATGAGTGTTTTGACATTTATACCCTTACAAGGTGAAAATAAGTAAAAATTATGTGAGGGTATAAATGTTAAGACACTCATAATTTAAGCCTGTTCAACAATGAATCAACAATTAATCACAGTTTTTATTAAAAAAAAATAAAAAAATGAAATGAATGAATAGATACGAGTTGAAGATCGTTGTAAACAGATTTGGTAACGAGAGATCCATCAAGAGCTAAACAATGTCGATCCAATTGGTCTATTAACTGTAACACATCTGTTGGTAAATTTTGCACACTTTTTGTTCCTATTTTTATTTTATTTTTAATTTGTGTTTTTGAAATTTTTGGTGTTTAATAAGGGTTTATAAGTGGGGTTGGATTCGGATTTGGATTCAGATTTGAATTCGCATTTGAGTTGGTTTTATTAGAGAGAAATTATATTTATTTAAGTATGTATTTTATAATAATTTTTTAAAACTAATTTCAAGTTTTTATTTTAATTTATACTAACTCAAATAAAATGTGTGGTTAAAAATAAAGTTGGAATGATGACTGAGTGACTAAATGAGTGGTGCCAAAATGAAATGTACAAAAAAGTGTCGTATCTTTTGGAAGAAATCAGCCAATTCATTGTGGTATGAATTTTTGGGTATCGTTTCATTCCTTGATTTCATTTAGGCAAACCAAACAACTTTTTATTAACATAAATCCAATCCTACAGTTCGACACCTCCGAACCAAACTGCACCTAAGTGTTTGGATTTGGTTGAGGAAGCATACTGTGTGCCAAGTGGGTAATGGGGCAAGTATATTTCTGTGGCATGACAAGTAGTGGGGATCAAATCCTTTGAGTAACTTCATTCCCAGGGAATCTGTTGATCAAGCTGGTCTGAGTCAAAGTATGAAAGTCAATGAAATGATATGCAACGGGCAATGGAATTGGCTTGATAATTGGTGCAATGATTACTCCATTCTCCAAACTATACCCAATATCACCTTAGATTCTAATTCTGTGGATAAGTACTTGTGGAGTACTAATGATGGGAAGTGTGGTAATTACTCAACTAATAAAGCATGGAAGGATCTGAGACAATGTGCTGACAAAGTTGAATGGTATAAAATTGTGTGGTTTTCTAATTGTACTCCCAAACACTCATTTATACTCTGGATTGCTATGTTTGGAAGATTATCAGCACAAGAAAGACTGAAGAAATGGTATCCTGATAAGGAAATGGAGTGTTCACTTTGTGGTAAATGTTTGGATTATCTCAATCACTTATTTTTTGAATGTTCATACTCAATCAAGGTCTGGAAAGCAGTAAAAGATAAAGCAAGTATGGATTCTATTCTTGATAAATGGGATGAAATAGTGATCAGAATGACTAGTGTCAAGCATAACAGATCTATCAAGAGTGTGTTGAGCAAGATAATTCTTGCTGCCTGTGTTTATTTCATTTGGAATGAGAGGAACAAAAGATTATTCACTGATAAGAAGATTAATAGCCAAGAGTTGACTCTTAATGTGATTAACCATATGAGGATCAAGCTATCTAGCCTAACTGTGAAAAAGTCTATACAAGTTGCTGAGGTATGCAAGAAATGGGAAGTTGTTATGAATGAAAGAGTGTAATAAGGGGCATGTGGTAGAAGTTTTTGAAGTGATGTTTTGGAAAAGAGCAGTATGATTTAAATGGATGAAGTGTGTCAGAATGATCTAGGATATACTCCTTGTTCCTTAAAGGAGTGTTTAGATACATGATTAACAGAAACAAAACTCAAATATTGTTTCTGTTATATATTACAAGTCATTACAAATGTAAGGTTCCTTGTATCTTGGAGTGTTATCTGTGTAACTGTACCTATATTAGCCTTATAGTTGTTCTTAATTTGGCCTTGGGAGGAAATTAGGAATCTATGTTTGGCTATATAGGAGGTTTATTATAGTAAGGATGTACCATAAAGCAGGGCTTCCTTTTGTGAAGGGTAAATGACTTTGGAGGCCTATGTATGATGAGAGGAATAGCGAGGAGTGAAAGATGAACCTGCTTGGTCCTCTCAATACATAGGCACAGGAGGTAATGGTTGGTCCTCCCTCAAAGAGAGTGTTTCTAAATGTGTGAAGCCATTTGTAAAGATGGAAATGTAGCACATTTGGAAGAGTCCTTGATTGGAGGGGTTATGGGCTCCTAGTGATGCCTCTCTTCTTTTCTACCTTAATCACTTTGGTGGCAGGTTGAGTGGTTATGGTGGAAGGAAGAAGGAAATGTAGCTAGATGGTAGGTGCTATTCAATGGTGAATTAAAGGTCTAAGCTGTCATGGTTTCTGCTAGAGTGCAATTTGGATCTTTTGGAATGAAGAATGTGAAGACAGAAAGTATGAACTATCAGATATGAGTTCCTGATGTCTGATAAAATTGATGCATAATTGTAATGTCTATTGTAGCTTTGTATAAAATTTGGGAGTTGTCCAAATCTTTATCTCTATTCTTATAATGTACATTCTTTGAGAAGTAATATAAATATTCACCATTTGCACCAAAAAACAACAACAATAAAATTTAGTTTAACAACTCAAAATGCGGTTACATTACACCTAATTTCACATCATAATTTAAAAACCCTAAGAAACAAACAAAATTTAAATTTTTTACCATAGCTTCTAAATAGCGTAACCGCTCCCGCGACATCTCCTCGCACGCCTGTAACATCAATTTAAACAATTAATCAAAAGCTTTTATTAAAATATTGATTCGTGTGAAAACCAATTATAATAATTATAGTATAGTATCGAAGTGATCCGCGTAAAATACGGATCACCCGAGTCGTTTTCCAACGAAGGCGAATGGAATCGAGAATATCGATTCGTGAAATCGTGATTTGAAAAGTGAGAAAGTGAAAAATAGCAATCAAATAGTTCACGTAATCACAAACAATGATAAAGCATGCAAAGAGTACAAGCTAATTATGCACCGAAATGAAAAACGTAAAAATGGAAACGCAACCGTAAAATTTAAAACGTAACGTATGACGAAAAATGATCCAACGAACTTGGAAATATTTTCTAAAATTTTAAAACTAATAAAAAGAATTTTAAGAAAAAGAAAAATATTTTTTTTAGTTTTTATTTATTTTCTAGAATTAATTTCCTATTTTTGGAATTAAAAATGAATTAAAAATAAAGAAAAATAGAAAAATAACTTGGAAAAATGAAAATTAAATTCTAAAAATTCTAAAATATTATAAAAGAAATTCTAAAAATATTTTTTTATTTTTCAGAACCTTTTCTAATTTTTTATTGATTTTTGGTATTTAAAAATGATTTAAAAAATGAATAAAATCAAAAGAAATTAAGAAAAATAGTAAAAATGGTTGGAAAAATTCCAGAAATTCTAAAATAATAAAAAGAACTTAAAATAAAATTTTGAAGAAAAATTGAAAAGCTGAACTGCTTATTTAAAGAAAACTGCTTATCTCAAGTACTTATTATTAAGCACTTGAGATCCAATCACTATGAAACTTTACACACAGACTTTAAATGAGGTATTAAGCTCAGATATGCAAGAAGTGATCAAAATTTAGCTCAGAATAACCACAGAATGATCAAATTAAAGCAATAAGCTCAAAATAAGCTTATACTGAATAAGCAGTACAGGAATGAACAGTTCCAGAAGCAATAAGACCAAACACAAGTTTTGAAATACTCAAATATGACTCAAAAAAATCAACTAAACTCAGATTCAAGCTCAGTTATGCAGTTGCAGGCCAAAAAGTCTGAACAGTAAACTTGTCTCAACTAGGCTAACAGATAGGGGTAATAAGCTATTCTAAATAACTCCAAAGTGCAAACTTATGGGTGCACAAATGTTATTGCTATGCTAAGATATAAATTCTATAAAATGTCTACTAAGAAAATTCAATACACTAGTCTAAAATCTATCAAGTTCAGCAGCTAATGAACTAGTAAAACAGAACAACAATTAACTGTATTTGATTACTTTTTAAAAAAAAAAAAAAAAAAAAAAAAAACTTTGACTAACTCCAAATTTCAATGATCAAAACAGCTTTTGTTAGTGACAACAACTGATATCTCATTGAATTTTGATTAGCCTAAACTATATTATAACTACAATTTGAATTATAACTAACTGTGTTCTAAATATGCTAACAAAACACCCCTGATTATTGAGACTGCTATTATCAGATGTGACTAATAGATTCTCAATTCAATTCCAATTTCCAACCTGACTCAAAATACACACTACAACTAGCTAACTGAAATCTCAAATTACTTAAGATAAAAACACACTGAGTTACTTTGATATCACATATTCTTAATGAAGCAGAAATGCAGCCTATGAAACAGTGGCAAAGATGTAAGATCATCAACAATCTCAGATTCACATTTGATAACAAATATACCACTAACAACTCAGATTATGTATTAAGCTACTCAGATTAATGCTGAATCAATGAAACAGTTACTCTATATAAACCAAAACTAAACTCAGCTCCTCAATTCAACAGATGATCAATTATTACCAAAGTACAATGAAAATACAATCTCAGAATTCAATACAAATGCAATTATTATACTAATAACTAATGAAACAGTAACAAATCAGTTACTACTAAACAAGCTCAATTAAAACTACACAAACTACAATTAATCTATCTATGAAATTTAGTGGAATATAAAAAAATAGAAAGTACTTACAAAACAATTCCTCCTCAGCAACAATTGAGGAGGATTCACTTTGCTTGCCTATCTTTAAAGATAGGCAGGTCCTTCCCTTATTGACCTTACTTATCCAATAACACCTCAACCACCTCAGCAAACTCAGGATGCAATACACCTTCTTATGAAACAGTACAGTATACAACAAGCTATATTAGCTTGCATATACTGTATATAAGCTAAGAGCAGCTTATTAAAGAACTATATCACAAATATTTTTAAACATTTTTATTTATTTATCCTTTTTTTTTTTATATTCTGATTTTTATTTATTTATTTATTTTTTAATTTTTATGAGAATGATTTATAAAACTGATTTAGAGTATTATTTAAGCTAAATGAAATAGGAAATAACAAAATAAGTAGATTATGAAACGGATTAAGCTAAGTTTATAAGAAATAATAAGCTGAATATAAATGGAAGGAATACTTTTATTAAAAACTAAGAGTAAAATTACAATAACTAGTCTAGATTACAATTCAAACTACAAATTAACAACATAACTTTGCACTAAAAAAACTACTCTACTGAGCTAAAATCTGAACCTATTTATAGAAGGAGGGAAGGAGTTGGGGTGATTATGCCAGGTTGGCAATCCGCGACTCATCTGTGCTTTCTTCTTCTAATCACAGCCACTTGATCATCTTTGTGTTTCTTTGATCTCACTACAGCCCTTGGATGAGAATATGTGAGGTGTCTTGCCCAATGATAATGCTCCATCTGTCCCCATTCTTGTATTCATTCTCTGACATGTGACTCAGCAGAATCCAAGGAGAAGAATGACGCGTCTTATCAAATAGAACCATGCCAAGTGTCCACTTCGTATCTAATAACCTTTCTCTGACACATGACTGAGCACGTGAGTGTTTCTAGAAACTCTAATGATTAGAAAATTATTGGCTAATTTGTGTGGCTAAGTGTGGTTCGAGCCAATTTGGCCAATTAGTAAATTAGGGTTCATATGGTTGGGGTTTTTTTGGGTTTGGGAAAAATGGGAGATTTGGGAATAAAAACAAAGCGCATTTGGTTTTATTGCTTTTGTGTTGACTTCATTTGACCGAGATTAAAAAAAATGGGCTCGGGTTATATTTAGATGTAATGGGCTTGGATAAAAAATGGTGGACTTGGATTTGGACATTGGGCTAGAAATATCATGGACCACACTTGTATTATATTTTCAGAATTTTGGTAAAAATATACAAGGACCATATGTGTAACTTCTGAAGTTCCAAGGGCTAAATGGCAATTTCTTCAAAATATATTTTAGGGACTAAACTTGCCAAATCTGAATAGATGGACGACTGAAACTGATTCTTGGATTCCCGGCTTTGACTCTTTGACCAACTTCAACTCTCGTGCTTGTTTTCCGGTTTTCTTGTGATTTTTCAGCTTTTTGTGATTTATCCGTACCTGCATATCACAAACACAAAAACACATGTTTTCTTTGCATTTGTTAGCTCAAATAGTCGTTTTGGGTTGGTATTTGGTCAAATAATAGTGAGTGAATAAGCACTCACCAAAATCCCCCCGACTAAGGTATTGCCGTGTCCTCACACAATGTGATCAATTCACGCTTTTGGGATAAATAATTTCACAACTCTTCCTACTAACTTTGAAAAGTAGCAAGGAGGTTCGAAAGAAGTAATAAAATTATTTATTCCCGAAAACGATCCGTTTTCCAAAATTTTCCTTTTATTCCTTTATTACACTTACACTTCTATTTTTGTATTTTTCATACTTCATACTTGTGACGGTTTATTGAACTTTCATTATTTTGCAATAATTATTAGGGTCAACGAGTAGAAACACTTCTATTTAAGAAGTGACCATACGGATAAAAATCGTCATCCTTGATTTTTCACGACTCCCCAAACTAAGCGTACAAACGAGATCACAGCTTATCTACAAATTAGATGCTAACACTACTCATAACAGTTACTTGTGGAAACTCCTTACTCCCATTTCCTAGGTTTTGTATCTTAATATTTTATTTTGTTGAGAAATGAATTGCTTCATATTTTCTCGTTTCGATAATTTTTAGTCCGATAGTGATACCTAAGTTAAAACGATAAGTAGTTATTCATTTTCTCTTAAGAACCACTGCAATAGAAATTCGGTCCACATCAAGGAATTTGGGGTACATACAATATCAAGAATATAAGTTGCGGAGTACGATCACGTGCACCTCATGTGACTGATTACTAATCACTTATCACATGCACCTCACGCGCCAACAACTTATTTACATACATAAGCTCTTATTCGATACAACTTTCAACTTTCACTTTTCACTTTTTTTTCTCATACTTTTCACTTTTTTCCTTTCTTGACTTTTTTTTTCAATACATCAATGGAAGCTTATCGGGTAGCTCAAAAACCACATAGATAATCAACTTTTGACTTTTTATTTTTCACTTTTTTGGCTCTTATTTTTGATGTTCCTTGATATGTACCCAACTTCTAAAGCAAAAATTCTCTTAAGAAAACAAAAAACTAAATATTATTCAAACCGAAATACCACTAATTAACCTAGAACATCTATTATATATCGGTGACGTATCTGATGGGAGTAAAAAGCCACAAGTACCTCTTATGAGCTCTAAAGAGAACCACTCCTCCACGTTTAACATCTAACTTCTAAATAAACTCTATCATTTCTCGCTCTTCGCAATTTAAGATTCCAAATAATGAAACCCGCGAATACTTAGCCGATAATCAGCCACGCATATATAAAGTCAGTTACGGAAACTTGCAAATTCTAGAAGAAGAATTCGCGTTTTCTAGCTCCTGATGTAAAAGACTAGCGAAAGCTTTTAAGTTGCGCATGTATAAAGTCAAGTACGGGAACTTGCAGATTCTTAAGAAAGAATTCGCATTTTATAGCTCCTGGTGTAAAAAACTAGCACAAGCTTATGTGATTATCATTGGTTAAGGGAACAAGCTAGGGCTCAACACGCCCGGTCAAGTCAAAATATTTATTCCTACTCTCGCCAGCAAGAAAGTCAACAAGGTGTCAAAACACTAATTCAAACTTTATTATATTTTTGTACGACTTTTTCAACTTTTTCTCATCTTTTTGTGCTTTTTCATTGCTTTTTCATTAAAATTTTTGAAATTTTTTCAATTTTTTTATTTTTGGTGGAAAATCGGAGTTGCAAGAGTGCACGATATGTGAAAATGCTAGGTCAAAATCGAATCGAAGATTCACCCTCCCCCCGACTAGAACGAAACATTGTCCTCAATGTTTTATGGGTTAAGGTAATCCTAACAAAATTCTAGGCCGTTTATTAATTATGCCAAAGAAAACGTTAGTCGATAAGATTTAACGGATATAGGATTTCCACATAGCACCGATGAATGAGACTCCAAGTGAAGAGATAACGAGCACGAGAGTCATCATAAATCATGGACAATCCTGAACAAACATCACAAACAACCACGGAACACAAGAGTAGAAGAGGCACCCCTCCTCACGTTAGGTGATAGAAAATAGAAAGATAAGAAGATGAAATGATAAGCATGGGTTGCCACCCACGAAGCGCTTGTTTTTGTTCACCGAGTCACATGAGCTTGACTCGATCCCCGCATTCAATTGTCCTTGGGGAAAGTTTGGAGATCCAGGACTACCATAGTCGGTACATCCCCTCCAAAGTAGTGTTTTAAACGGTGACCATTCACCTTAAAATTGGGACCATCTTGTTGAGCTAACTCAATGGTTCCATAAGGAAAAACTTGGGTTATTGTGAATGGTCCAGACCAACGGGTTTTAAGCTTACCCGAGAATATCTTTAACCGAGAATTGAAAAGTAGCACTTGATCACCAACGTTAAAAACGCGGTCTTTGATCTTGGCGTCATGAATTCTTTTTGTTTTCTCTTTATAAATCAAAGAATTCTCGTAAGCTTGATCACGGAGTTCTACTAACTCATTCAATTGAATTTTTCTGTGATCACCCGCGGTTTTCAAGTCAAAATTGGCATGTTTTAAGGCCCAGTAGGCCTTGTGCTCTAGTTCGATGGGCAAATGACAAGCTTTCCCGTAAACCAGCTTATATGGTGTACACCCATTTGGGGTTTTGTAAGCGGTTCGGAAAGCCCAAAGTGCATCTTCTAAATTGTCGGTCCAAGAGGCACGGTGTTCTCCTACTGTCCTTTCAAGTATACGTTTTAAACCACGATTGGAGACCTCAACTTGACCACTAGTTTGTGGATGATAAGACGTGGAAAGACGATGTGTGACACCATATTTTAGCATAACTTTTGCAAATTGATTATTGCAAAAATGGGTCCCACGATCGCTTATGATGGCTCGAGGTGCACCAAATCGGGCAAAGAGACTCTTCAAAAACTTAACAACCACTCGAGCGTCATTGGTGGGGAGTGCCTTCGCTTCAACCCATTTTGATAAGTAATCGACGGCCACGAGGATATATTTGTTACCCCTAGACGACGGGAATGGCCCCATGAAATCGATGCCCCAAACGTCGAAGATCTCACAAACTTGAATCGCATTTTGCGGCATTTCATCTTTTTGAGAGATTTTCCCTTGACGTTGGCAAGAATCACATGTTTTCACCAATTCATGGGCATCCCGATATATCGTCGGCCAATAAAAGCCGGAATCGAAAACCTTCTTAGCGGTGAAATTGGCACCATGGTGTCCTCCCGTGGGTCCACTATGACATGCCTTAAGTATTTCAACGGCATCCGTACCGTGAACACACCGCCGGATCACTTGATCCGCACAGACTTTGAACAAGTAGGGGTCGTCCCAAAAATAATGTTGGACATCTTTAAAGAATTTCTTCTTCTGCTGGGACGACATCCCTTTTCTAATGAATTTCCCCGCATGATAATTCGCAAAATCGGCGAACCATGGGGTACTTTGGTCTATTTTGGTCACACTCCCAAGTGTCTCGAGAGGAAATGTTTCCGTAATTTCCTCATTCTCGAGAACACTTTGGTGGGGGTTCTCAAGTCAAGAAAGGTGATCGGCAGCAAGGTTCTCAGCTCCTTTCTTGTCTCGTATTTCGACATCAAATTCTTGGAGCAAAAGAACCCACCGCATTAAACGTGGCTTAGCGTCTTGCTTCGCCATTAAGTACTTAAGGGCTGAGTGGTCCGTATACATTATGCACTTTTTAAGCAACAAATAAGGTCTACATTTCTCAAAAGCATAGACGACCGCTAACATCTCCTTTTCGGTGGTTGTGTAATGATGTTGGGCGTCATTCATGGTCTTGCTTGCATAGTGTATAGGTTGAAAATACTTGTTCTTTCGTTGCCCCAGAACTGCACCAATGGCATAATCGCTTGCATCACACATTAGCTCAAATGGTAAGTCCCAATCGGGGGCAACTAAGATTGGAGCCTCCGTTAACTTTTTCTTCAAAACATTAAATGCATCGACGCATTCATTCGTGAAGTTAAACGGAGCGTCTTTTTCTAAAAGGTGGGTCAGAGGCCGGGCTATTTTGGAGAAGTCTTGAATAAAACGTCGGTAAAAGCCGGCATGACCAAGGAAACTTCGAATTCCTTTGACGGTAGTCGGGTGTGGTAATTTAGCAATAACATCGACTTTTGCCCGATCCACCTCAATTCCAGATTTGGATATTTTATGGCCGAGGACTATTCCCTCTTTAACCATGAAGTGGCACTTTTCCCAATTCAGAACTAAATTAGTGTTTTCACACCGAACTAGCATATTTTCCGAATAGGAAAGGCAAGAGTCGAAAGAATCTCCATAGACGGAGAAGTCGTCCATGAACACTTCCATGGTTTTTTCAATCATATCCGAAAAAATGGCCATCATACACCGTTGAAACGTGCCTGGAGCGTTACATAAGCCAAAGGGCATTCTACGATAGGCAAACGTTCCATACGGGCAAGTAAAAGTGGTCTTTTCTTGATCCGGGGGATCAATGGGAATTTGAAAGTACCTAGAAAAGCCATCCAGAAAACAATAAAACTCATTTCCCGCTAAACGTTCAAGCATTTGGTCCATAAAAGGGAGCGGGAAATGGTCTTTACGTGTCGCATCATTCAATTTGCGGTAGTCGATACAAACTCTCCATCCGGTCACAAGTCGAGTCGGTATAAGGTCATTATCGTCATTCTTCACAACAGTGATTCCGCCCTTCTTTGGAACACAATGAACCGGACTAACCCATGAACTATCCGAGATTGGATAAATCATTCCAGCGTCAAGGAGTTTAATAACTTCCTTTTTGATCACTTCATGGATTTGTGGATTAACCCGTCGTTGTTGCTGGACAGAAGCTTTGTGATTATCCTCAAGAAGAATCTTATGAGTACAAAATCGAGGGTCGATTCCCTTAATGTCGGATATTTGCCAAGCAATCGCACTTTTATGCTTCCGAAGCACATCTAAGAGTCGTAACTTCTCCTCATCTTTAAGACCTTTTGATATTATAACCGGTAATTTATCATTTTTTTCCAAGTATGCGTATTCGAGATGAGGAGGCAAATCCTTGAGCTCGAGCTCCGGAGGATTCTCAATAGACGGCTTAACTTCTTTTACGTCTGCCATTTTTAAATCAACCGGAGGGGAAAAAACAATTGGTTTTTCATTTAACAATTTTTCAATTAATAAAATGTCCCTCTCCGGATCAAAGTTGTTATTATCAAATTCCGGTGAAAATGATTCATTTGCAAGACAAGCATTGATTTCTTCCCAAGCGAGATCACTTCCCTCAAAAGGAGTGAGGGAAGGGGAAGAATCAGAGACGATCGGTTCAAAAGAAGGAGTGGGATTGCCACTCGAAGCATTATCGGTAAAACCAAGAAATTCTTGAGCATACTCCTCCATAGTCTCATCAATAACATCAATACGGTTGACGGAAGAAACATCGTAATCGGAAGAGTATCTCGCGGTTTGATCAAGGTTAAAAGTGACGGCTTCGTTTCCAACACGTAAAGTAATCTCCTCGTCATAAACATCAATCAAAGCACGACCGGTCCTTAGGAAACCTCTCCCGAGAATGAGAGGAACCCGTGGATCGGCATCGAAATCAACAACCACAAAATCCGCAGGGAAATGAAATTTCCCAACATTGACAAAAATATCCTCAGCTATGCCAATTGGACGAGACGTAGATCGGTCGGCAAGCTCGAGGGTCACAAGCATCGGTGTCAAGTTAGGAAGAGACAACTTTTTCCAAATCGACATCGGCATAAGGTTAATACTAGCACCAAGATCGGCCAAGGTGAAGCATTGAACCATACCCGGAAAATTACATGGTATAAGAAACTTGCCAGGGTCTTCAAGCTTTTCGGGTAGCTTTTTAAGAAGAACCGCTGAGCAATTCTCGTTCATTTGGGTTCTCGACATTCCAAAAAGTTTTTCTTTGTTATTCAAAAGACCTTTTAGCATCGAAGCAAATTTGGGCATTAAAAGTATAGCATCTGCGTATAACATCCCGTAAATTTCCCCTCTTAATTTTAAACGAGTAACACGAGTGATCTATCGTCACCATTCAACTATCCATTTTACGGGTTAAATTTTTTGCTTTTATTCAACTATGTTACGAAACGGGTATTGTAACATAAATTCACATCCTTTAAATCACCCTTGCATGCGTACCCGTTATTCGAAATCATGAACTAATTCAAGCCCAACTTTGTAAATTTTATTTAAATATAACTGGCTTAAGCTTGTTTACTTTGGCCAAATCTTTGACGAAGTCTCTTAATAACATATTTATATTATTTCACGACTCAATTATCCTCACGACAAGGAATCACGAATGATAATTATTTCCCATTTTAACATACGTTTGCTACTTTAAATATCACCAAAGCTCAGCTCGATTAATCCATTTTTCTTTTAACTTAATACAAATTTGTGTGTTACTTAAAAATCCATTCGTATAACCAAACAAATAAACAACACAAACCAACCCCATTTACATGTATGCATATGTCGACTCTAGTACACAAACAAATAAACACATGAGAGCTATTCCTTTGCCAAACCAAACGGACTTCTTAATCCTTTTATCTCTTTTTTTCGTTTACTCCTGATCTGCCATTTACCACGAAGCCCACCAGGCCACATCTCAAGGACCCTTGTTCATTTGTATTATCTTTTCTAAATCTCAATCGCTAGTACAGTTTACTTTGCCTGTTCTCCTCACATTTTCAGCTAACAATATAACCATATTATTACACCTTCTGGATTAACTTTACCTCAAGGACTCAAGAATGACATTTGTCTCTCAATCTCGTGTACATTGCTACCTGAAAAACTAAACCACTTTTCTTTCTTGTTCCCTTCTCTTGGTCAACTAGGCTAGATCAAGTGAACCATTAACATGTACGATGATAAACTTGGTAACCTCCCTCACTCGTTCACTGCCCCAGAAACGACCCAAATGAACCTGGAAGGATCACTTATAATGGTGAAATGTGTCATAAGCTTTCTATCAGCCACCCTTGCTCCCCAATCATCACAAAACATTGTGACAACTGTCAGAAACATTCAGCCACAAACCTTACACATTCCCTTGCTCATGATTGTTGTTAAATCTCGATTGGTTACTGTTGGAGGTCACCTGCAAATGGCAGCTCGTCATTCACACCTTCGCCCTCCCTCGCTTGATACTACCTTAGATATAACCTAGGAGAAATCATGTGCATGTCTTACACCACCTCTCTGCTCCATTTCACCACTTGATCATTTCACCAACTCGTGTATATAAGGAAACATGCAATCAGATTACTAAAACACAAACACTTCATCCTATTTGCTCTTGTTGTTCCTGTCGTAGAAAGAAGGAAGAAAAGCAAGGTTTGGGTAATCACTTCACAAAGTTCTAAATGTCCTTTGTTTCTCCTTCACTCCCTCGTACACTGACTCACACTCAAACAAAACACAAACTACTTCTTTTCTTTTTGTTCCTGTCGTACAAGAAAGAAAGAAAAGAACAAGGAACTTGCTAATAACCATCTTTGCAATCTCTCAAGTCTTTACCTTGGTCGCTACTAGACGGATTACGCACTTTGGAAGTCGTTGGAGTCGTCTTGCCTTAATCCTCATTCGCGTTGTTTCCCCACCACCAGTTGGTGTAGTAAGTTCTTCCTAACTTTTCTCCACCTATTCTTTCATATTCTGGTCGTGCACGTATGTACTACGCGATTTCAGTTCATGCATAAACATGTTTCGTTTTGTCATATAAAGGCGTACATTGGTTCTTGCGTGGCTATGCATTAAGTGGTACTAATAACAAGTAACTAAGAGATTGCTAGTATACTATAACAATCGACATATATGTACACATTTACATATCATACAAGCTCTACCTTTTATTTTTCCTACTCTCGTTAAATCATTTTTTTCGAACAAATGTAAGTAACTTATACTCTTGGGTGGCCATGCAACAAAGAGAACTCAACAAATAAACCTACACTTGCATATACACTCTCATTAACCTTTTTGTACCAAAAGTGGTATTTTCAAGTCTTTGTGTGGCTAAGCTTGTGTGGTGTTAAAAGATTAAAAATCATATAAAAGGAAACTCACAAATAAACTGAGCTTAGATGGTTAACGCATGGCAAGCTCAGTTTTGGTTAAGGAAAATGAAACACAAACGTTTTATAAACACAACCCACGAACCTCAGTATGTTTCAAGTAAAATATATACAAAGCTAAACAGTTAAGTGGAAGTTAAAGGTGTTAGGCTGTAGAACAAAACAAAAACGAGCCCATGGCTCATTTGGTTAGAGCGCTTGGCTATTGAACACAAGGTCAGGGGTTCGAACCCTGCACCTCACTTCTTATTTGTATAATTATTTTTGCAACTTTCACATTTTAACAATTACAACCCCTCAATTATACTCTACTTGTCACATTTCTAAAAGTTTCACAATTATTAAACTCTTATGTTATTGTTACAATTTCAGCACCTCAATTCTAATACGTGACATTTCCACCTAAAACTTTTATAAATAGGAACGTATATAGTTTTTACCAATCTTCGTCTAAATGAAAATATGGTTAACACTAATTTTACTTGGCAACCACATCAACGTAAACAATGAGCT
The DNA here is from genome assembly GCA_030686995.1 of Artemisia argyi. Classification (NCBI taxonomy): domain Eukaryota; kingdom Viridiplantae; phylum Streptophyta; class Magnoliopsida; order Asterales; family Asteraceae; genus Artemisia; species Artemisia argyi. The sequence goes on from CM060701.1 coordinate 235,693,081, forward strand.
ATATATGTTAGTCCTAATATATTATCACGAATTTAATAAATATATACTTTATATATTTTCACACCTCGAAAACTTAACAAGAATGATAAATGACGACATCATACTGACGTATATAGAAACCTATATTTTGAGGAGATAATGAAGTAATAATTATGAATAACTATATATTTCTGAATATACATATATATAATTTATAACGTAAATTATATGACTTGACAATATTATCGGTTAACATGAATAGACATTAAGAAATGGTTATTCCTACAATAAAACTCATTAATTCACTTAACTAGGGGTAACGTACAATTACTATAATTTATCATTCACCAACCTTCGATACATATTATAAATTCATGACGAGAAATATATAAATAATAAACGATACTTATACATAAAGACAAGTTATATAGTATATAACTTGCTCTTGAACTCTTAAGCGTTTTGCCACGCAAGCCACCTCTGCCACAAAAGTCATTTTGTCATCAAACACTATTCAAATCACGATTCTCGATAAGTCGAACTTATCTCGGACTTCCGTATCATTCATCTTTGAAGTCAATTCCGTCTTCATCTCTGACATTACGTTATCTATACCTATCATAACTCTCAGGTGAGTCATAGCCCCTACTCTTGATTATTTTATAATGATTTATACACGTTTTTGGGGGAGATACATGCTTAACTATTGTTTTATACTTTCACAAGTACTCGTTAACTATTTACATATTACTATAAGTTCATAGCTACACTTTCTATCATTTAACTGTGTTATAAACTCTTTGGAAGAGATGCATGTGTAACAACTTTTCTAACGATTTTACTATCGATATTTGGAATTATGGAACAAACTGTTTAAATACGGTTTCAACTGTTTAAATACGGTTCTCCACACACTGTTTGGATACAGTTTCAACTGTTTAAATACGGTTCCCCGCAAACTGTTTGGATACAGTTTCAACTGTTTAAATACGGTTCTCTACAAACTGTTCGGATACAGTTTCAACTGTTTAAATACGGTTCCCCGTAAACTGTTTATGTTATGGATGAAATAACGTGGCCCAAATATCGAATCTCGTGTTAAATGGATTTATAAACTACTATTTTGGGTGTTGTCCCGGTGATGGGCAAACCAACGGATTAATTTATATTGAATTGATAAGGAAATCACTCATTTTTCTAATTAACGATTTAAACTATAAACTCTATGAACTCACCAACCTTTGTGTTGACACTTTTTAGCATGTGTTTATCTCAGGAAACTATACAAGAAGGAACTTGAAGGCACGGAGTGGGCTTGTAACCCGGCATGGGCTTAAATAAACGTTTTGACACATTTCAAATAAACATGTTGTTTAAATTATGAAACATCTTGATGTCTCAAATATTTGGTATTTTGAATGAATTAAACTTTAAAGCGTCACTTTTGTGTCGTTTTCTATGATTGTGATAAAGATCCTCGAAGTAACACCCAAAAAGTCTTCCGCTGACATTTTAAGTCTTCCGCTGACATCTTAAGTCTTCCACTGACGTGATGATTTTGGGGGTGTTACAGATTGGCATCAGAGCTACAGTTATAGAGAATCAAGTGTTTTGAACATTGGACTATAACTACACGTTTAAAACGGACCACTTTTACAAAATACCACCTTATGCCCTCCGTGCCTACGCGTTTCCAACGTCTTGTAGAGACATTACTTTTACATGATTTCGTATATATGTTAACATGTTATAATTATGCTAATGAATTATATTTACTAATCGGGGTTATTACAAATACCGTGTCTTCATATTTCCATCCGCTAGACTATTATGTGACTTTTAGATAGTTTATGCTACAACTACACTCTAATATATATATATATATATATATATATATATATATATATATATATATATATATATATATATATATATATATATATATATATGCTCCCCCAACTATTTTGAGTACTATACCAATCCTCATTAATTACCACGCTCTCATCTTTATAGATGCGTATGACATACTCTTTTTGTACTCTCGGAAAATCTGCGCACTACCTCGTCGATCAGTATGTATGTTGAGTCAGAAATTCTTAAGTAGGATGATTTACAACGTCTTTATTTGAATGGATTGGGACGCCTTTCCATTGAAATAAAGAAATTGTAAACCACCGAACCATAAGTTTATACTTCGTTATTTACATCGTTTGGGACGCTTCTCTATGTAAATAACGAATTATAAATAAGTGGGATTAATTGTATCTGAAATGGCATGCGTATGAAATCAAGGATCACTAAACACTAAAACTTCAGCCAAAGACTCACAATTTTCTTCTGCGTATGCCTAATTCTAAGGCATTACGGCACAATCACATTTCTTCAATCATGTACTTACTTTACATTCTGGCGATTTATGAAACCTTTTCACGACATTGTATGTGATTACAATGGCCTCTCTTACTTTTTCGGCACTATGAGTGATATAGTGATCTCCGAACCTTTCACAACCTTACGTTGTTTCACCTAAAATCCATCAAAATCTATAAATTCCTCTAATAAATACAAAATATGGAATTGCTAAGGAACAAACAGATTCATCATCTACAAAAGCTTGAAACCAAATACCGTGTTGTCACTTAAACTATACAAAAGCTGAAGTTCAACAACTTTCTCTACATTCATCAAGTTCTCATCCGAAACCCTCATTGTTAAAAGTCTGTAACTAGCAAACACTTTGTTTAACGGGTAGGTTACCCCCCCCCCCCCCCAAATTTTAACTTTCACGAAACAAAATATTGTGAACCATGTTTATCTTCAAAACATGTTAAAATAAAAATCTTCATTCAAAATGAAATTGTTTCTTAAGTCAAGATTAATCAAAAGAAATTGAACATAAGACAATGTAAGTAGTTAGAACTACTCAACAATTATAACTATGAGAACTGCTATCATCAAAGAAGAAGCTAATGTAGTAGTAGATACGTTAAGCTGGAAAGAAAAATTAAAAAGAAGAAGCTAATGTAGTAGTAGATACGTTAAGCTCGAAAGAAAAATTAAAACCGCTCAGGGATTAGATCGTTAGGAATGACTATTTGTTCACCCTTTCCACTCACCTTTACAGCTACCTTATCTTAGAATCCCGGGACGGGATTCCGTTTAACGGGTAGGTAATATAACATCCCGTAAATTTCCCCTCTTAATTTTAAACGAGTAACACGAGTGATCTATCGTCACCATTCAACTATCCATTTTACGGGCTAAATTTTTTGCTTTTATTCAACTATGTTACGAAACGGGTATTGTAACATAAATTCACATCCTTTAAATCACCCTTGCATGCGTACCCGTTATTCGAAATCATGAACTAATTCAAGCCCAACTTTGTAAATTTTATTTAAATATAACTGGCTTAAGCTTGTTTACTTTGGCCAAATCTTTGACGAAGTCTCTTAATAACATATTTATATTATTTCACGACTCAATTATCCTCACGACAAGGAATCACGAATGATAATTATTTCCCATTTTAACATACGTTTGCTACTTTAAATATCACCAAAGCTCAGCTCGATTAATCCATTTTTCTTTTAACTTAATACAAATTTGTGTGTTACTTAAAAATCCATTCGTATAACCAAACAAATAAACAACACAAACCAACCCCATTTACATGTATGCATATGTCGACTCTAGTACACAAACAAATAAACACATGAGAGCTATTCCTTTGCCAAACCAAACGGACTTCTTAATCCTTTTATCTCTTTTTTTCGTTTACTCCTAATCTGCCATTTACCACGAAGCCCACCAGGCCACATCTCAAGGACCCTTGTTCATTTGTATTATCTTTTCTAAATCTCAATCGCTAGTACAGTTTACTTTGCCTGTTCTCCTCACATTTTCAGCTAACAATATAACCATATTATTATACCTTCTGGATTAACTTTACCTCAAGGACTCAAGAATGACATTTGTCTCTCAATCTCGTGTACATTGCTACCTGAAAAACTAAACCACTTTTCTTTCTTGTTCCCTTCTCTTGGTCAACTAGGCTAGATCAAGTGAACCATTAACATGTACGATGATAAACTTGGTAACCTCCCTCACTCGTTCACTGCCCCAGAAATGACCCAAATGAACCTGGAAGGATCACTTATAATGGTGAAATGTGTCATAAGCTTTCTATCAGCCACCCTTGCTCCCCAATCATCACAAAACATTGTGACAACTGTCAGAAACATTCAGCCACAAACCCTACACATTTCATTGCTCATGATTGTTGTTAAATCTCGATTGGTTACTGTTGGAGGTCACCTACAAATGGCAGCTCGTCATTCACACCTTCGCCCTCCCTCGCTTGATACTACCTTAGATATAACCTAGGAGAAATCATGTGCATGTCTTACACCACCTCTCTGCTCCATTTCACCACTTGATCATTTCACCAACTCGTGTATATAAGGAAACATGCAATCAGATTACTAAAACACAAACACTTCATCCTATTTGCTCTTGTTGTTCCTGTCGTAGAAAGAAGGAAGAAAAGCAAGGTTTGGGTAATCACTTCACAAAGTTCTAAATGTCCTTTGTTTCTCCTTCACTCCCTCGTACACTGACTCACACTCAAACAAAACACAAACTACTTCTTTTCTTTTTGTTCCTGTCGTACAAGAAAGAAAGAAAAGAACAAGGAACTTGCTAGTAACCATCTTTGCAATCTCTCAAGTCTTTACCTTGGTCGCTACTAGACGGATTACGCACTTTGGAAGTCGTTGGAGTCGTCTTGCCTTAATCCTCATTCGTGTTGTTTCCCCACCACCAGTTGGTGTAGTAAGTTCTTCCTAACTTTTCTCTACCCATTCTTTCATATTCTGGTCATGCACGTATGTACTACGCGATTTCAGTTCATGCATAACATGTTTCGTTTTGTCATATAAAGGCGTACATTGGTTCTTGCGTGGCTATGCATTAAGTGGTACTAATAACAAGTAACTAAGAGATTGCTAGTATACTATAACAATCGACATATATGTACACATTTACATATCATACAAGCTCTACCTTTTATTTTTCCTACTCTCGTTAAATCATTTTTTTCGAACAAATGTAAGTAACTTAAACTCTTGGGTGGCCATGCAACAAAGAGAACTCAACAAATAAACCTACACTTGCATATACACTCTCATTAACCTTTTTGTACCAAAAGTGGTATTTTCAAGTCTTTGTGTGGCTAAGCTTGTGTGGTGTTAAAAGATTAAAAATCATATAAAAGGAAACTCACAAATAAACTGAGCTTAGATGGTTAACGCATGGCAAGCTCAGTTTTGGTTAAGGAAAATGAAACACAAACGTTTTATAAACACAACCCACGAACCTCAGTATGTTTCAAGTAAAATATATACAAAGCTAAACAGTTAAGTGGAAGTTAAAGGTGTTAGGCTGTAGAACAAAACAAAAACGAGCCCATGGCTCATTTGGTTAGAGCGCTTGGCTATTGAACACAAGGTCAGGGGTTCGAACCCTGCACCTCACTTCTTATTTGTATAATTATTTTTGCAACTTTCACATTTTAACAATTACAACCCCTCAATTATACTCTACTTGTCACATTTCTAAAAGTTTCACAATTATTAAACTCTTATGTTATTGTTACAATTTCAGCACCTCAATTCTAATACGTGACATTTCCACCTAAAACTTTTATAAATAGGAACGTATATAGTTTTTACCAATCTTCGTCTAAATGAAAATATGGTTAACACTAATTTTACTTGGCAACCACATCAACGTAAACAATGAGCTATATATGTTAGTCCTAATATATTATCACGAATTTAATAAATATATACTTTATATATTTTCACACCTCGAAAACTTAACAAGAATGATAAATGACGACATCATACTGACGTATATAGAAACCTATATTTTGAGGAGATAATGAAGTAATAATTATGAATAACTATATATTTCTGAATATACATATATATAATTTATAACGTAAATTATATGACTTGACAATATTATCGGTTAACATGAATAGACATTAAGAAATGGTTATTCCTACAATAAAACTCATTAATTCACTTAACTAGGGGTAACGTACAATTACTATAATTTATCATTCACCAACCTTCGATACATATTATAAATTCATGACGAGAAATATATAAATAATAAACGATACTTATACATAAAGACAAGTTATATAGTATATAACTTGCTCTTGAACTCTTAAGCGTTTTGCCACGCAAGCCACCTCTGCCACAAAAGTCATTTTGTCATCAAACACTATTCAAATCACGATTCTCGATAAGTCGAACTTATCTCGGACTTCCGTATCATTCATCTTTGAAGTCAATTCCGTCTTCATCTCTGACATTACGTTATCTATACCTATCATAACTCTCAGGTGAGTCATAGCCCCTACTCTTGATTATTTTATAATGATTTATACACGTTTTTGGGGGAGATACATGCTTAACTATTGTTTTATACTTTCACAAGTACTCGTTAACTATTTACATATTACTATAAGTTCATAGCTACACTTTCTATCATTTAACTGTGTTATAAACTCTTTGGAAGAGATGCATGTGTAACAACTTTTCTAACGATTTTACTATCGATATTTGGAATTATGGAACAAACTGTTTAAATACGGTTTCAACTGTTTAAATACGGTTCTCCACACACTGTTTGGATACAGTTTCAACTGTTTAAATACGGTTCCCCGCAAACTGTTTGGATACAGTTTCAACTGTTTAAATACGGTTCCCCGTAAACTGTTTATGTTATGGATGAAATAACGTGGCCCAAATATCGAATCTCGTGTTAAATGGATTTATAAACTACTATTTTGGGTGTTGTCCCGGTGATGGGCAAACCAACGGATTAATTTATATTGAATTGATAAGGAAATCACTCATTTTTCTAATTAACGATTTAAACTATAAACTCTATGAACTCACCAACCTTTGTGTTGACACTTTTTAGCATGTGTTTATCTCAGGAAACTATACAAGAAGGAACTTGAAGGCACGGAGTGGGCTTGTAACCCGGCATGGGCTTAAATAAACGTTTTGACACATTTCAAATAAACATGTTGTTTAAATTATGAAACATCTTGATGTCTCAAATATTTGGTATTTTGAATGAATTAAACTTTAAAGCGTCACTTTTGTGTCGTTTTCTATGATTGTGATAAAGATCCTCGAAGTAACACCCAAAAAGTCTTCCGCTGACATTTTAAGTCTTCCGCTGACATCTTAAGTCTTCCGTTGACGTGATGATTTTGGGGGTGTTACACCGCGAGACTTATATCAAAATGTAATTCTTGAAAAATCTGATAAAACTTCTCCATTTGGTTTTTATCTTTTTCGCGGTGCTTTTGTTCGTTTAAACGTGACGGATATGGCAACTTTGTTTTAACGGGTGTTTCATTTTCATTATCATTAACGACCTTTTCTTTTCCTTTAGACGTCGGGACCACCGGAGGTTGGATGTTCTCGGTCCTTCCATTATTAATAGGAATTTCCATATCCGTTGTCACCTCGGATTCACGGGAGACTACCTTGGGAGGTAGAGAAGAAGAGGTAGTCGGAGCCGTCGGTCCATCATAAGTAACACCACTCCTCGTAATGATCGCTTTAGCATCGCCCCTCGGGTTAGCGATCGTGTTGCTAGGCAAAGTTCCAGAGCCCGAGGGTCGATCATTTAAATGCTTGTTGAGATCATTGATTTGATTAGCTAACAACCTTGTTGTTTCCTCTTGTTTTGTCATAAAAGCTTGTTGGTTTTGAATCAATTTCTTAATCAAATCTTCCGTGGGCGACGGATTCGGAACAGCAACTTGATTTTGATTATTAAAACTTTGCCCACGGTTTTGAAAATTGCCATTGTTTAGAAAATTATTCCCTTGAGGCGGGCCTTGTTGAAAATTTCCCCGATTTTGATTTTGTTGAAAATTCTGATTTTGTCCTTGAAAACCATTATTTCCATGGTTGTGATTTTGATTGTTATTGAATTGATGATTACGGTTTTGCACATTATTATTCTGATTCACTTGATTAGGTTGATTAAACCCGGGTGGTCCATGATGTTGGCTCGGACGGTAGCTGAGGAGATTACGGTCTCCTTGAAGAGGTGGGTAACCGTTGCCACCCATATTCGCAGCATACACGTTCTATTGAGCAAAAGAGCCGGTTGTCGGACATTCATAATACGGGTGTGGACCACCACAAGCAGTACAACCTTGATTAACGATATTGACTTGATGACTTGATTTTTCCATAGACATTGCATCAACTTTCTTTGTTAGGGCCAATATCATACTTTTCACTTCATCATTATTTTTCTCATTATTGGGCACTTGAAGCTTATTTCTTGACATTCTAACACGAGCCTTATTTTCAATTATCGTGAAGGCATCATTTGTATTCCTAGCCAACAAGTTACCACCCGCAGCAGAGTTGAGTGAATCTTGATCAGTATAAAACAACCCATTATAAAAAGTATCAATCTGCTGAAGGTCGGTGAACCCATGGTTAGGACATTTTTCCAACAAATCTTTGAAACGATCCCAAGCTTCATTAAACGATTCATCAAAAGCTTGTTGGAATTGAAAGATTTGGGAACGGAGATTAGAAGTTTTAGAGGGAGGATAGAAATGATTCACAAACTTGGAAGCAAGGTCATTCCAAGTGTGAATTGAGTTAGGCGGTTCCTTTTCCAGCCAAGTCCGGGCTGCTCCTTTTAAGGAGAAAGGAAACAACTTCAATTTCACCACATCGTGAGGCACTTGGTTCATTCTAATCGTCTCAGCGATGTCGGTGAAATTTCGGATGTGAGCATAAGGGTCTTCGTTATCGAACCCGTGAAAGGATATACCCGTGATTAAATTGAGTAATCCGTGATTAATCTCAAAATTGGCATCGATGTCCGGAATCACAATAGCTCTCCTCACACCGTTGAATGGTGATTGGAGTTGTTCTTCCATCGGACGTGGATCAAATGCCGGTTGTTGTCCCATCGGCGGGATAACATTGTGCTGCGGACCACCCATCGGCGGGGGTCCGTTGTGTTCATTTTGGTTCATCTCCTCGTCGTCAAGGAAATGAACCCGACTCGTATGTCGTAAAACCCGCTCGGGGTTAGAGAACGGAGACGTAAGACTCTCAAACGAAGATCGAGTGTGCATACACCACGAGCAAAATTAAAAAGAAAATGAAAAAGAAAAGAGAAAAGAAAATCTTTTTGTTTTTGTTTTTTTTTTTTTTTTCACAAAAACTTATTATTTCTTTTGTTTTTCTTTTCTTAAAACGTAATTTTAATCGAAAACCGTTTCTTTCAAAACCACGCGCGACGGGACGGGAGAGAAGAATGGATCTCTCTTCAGCTAGCAATTTAATGTCTTAGCTATCCGTATTTCGCGCTTATTCGGTTGTAGTAATTGAAATAGTCCGATAAACAACTAAATTACGTTTTCGTTATATTGTGAGACTTATTTGGTTTACAACGCCCTTTCTTTCGATCGAGTCGAGGCTGTAACTTTTATTGTTTTTTTGGTATTTTGTAAACACTTTAGGAAAAGTGTTTTTGATTTTTCAATTTTTATAGAGATATATATACAAAGTAGAGGAAGGCTTAACAAAACACGATTTTCAAAAAGATATTCAAAAATTCACTTCGGCCCTCCCCGGCAGCGGCGCCAAAAATTGATTCGTGTGAAAACCAATTATAATAATTATAGTATAGTATCGAAGTGATCCGCGTAAAATACGGATCACCCGAGTCGTTTTCCAACGAAGGCGAATGGAATCGAGAATATCGATTCGTGAAATCGTGATTTGAAAAGTGAGAAAGTGAAAAATAGCAATCAAATAGTTCACGTAATCACAAACAATGATAAAGCATGCAAAGAGTACAAGCTAATTATGCACCGAAATGAAAAACGTAAAAACGGAAACGCAACCGTAAAATTTAAAACGTAACGTATGACGAAAAATGATCCTACGAACTTGGAAATATTTTCTAAAATTTTAAAACTAATAAAAAGAATTTTAAGAAAAAGAAAAATAGTTTTTATTTATTTTCTAGAATTAATTTCCTATTTTTTGAATTAAAAATGAATTAAAAATAAAGAAAAATAGAAAAATAACTTGGAAAAATGAAAATTAAATTCTAAAAATTCTAAAATATTATAAAAGAAATTCTAAAAATATTTTTTTATTTTTCAGAACCTTTTCTAATTTTTTATTGATTTTTGGTATTTAAAAATGATTTAAAAAATGAATAAAATCAAAAGAAATTAAGAAAAATAGTAAAAATGGTTGGAAAATCTGGAAAAATTCCAGAAATTCTAAAATAATAAAAAGAAGTTAAAATAAAATTTTGAAGAAAAATTGAAAAGCTGAACTGCTTATTTAAAGAAAACTGCTTATCTCAAGTGCTTATTATTAAGCACTTGAGATCCAATCACTATGAAACTTTACACACAGACTTTAAATGAGGTATTAAGCTCAGATATGCAAGAAGTGATCAAAATTTAGCTCAGAATAACCACAGAATGATCAAATTAAAGCAATAAGCTCAAACTAAGCTTATACTGAATAAGCAGTACAGGAATGAACAGTTCCAAAAGCAATAAGACCAAACACAAGTTTTGAAATACTCAAATATGACTCAGAAAAATCCACTAAACTCAGATTCAAGCTCAGTTATGCAGTTGCAGGCCAAAAAGTCTGAACAGTAAACTTGTCTCAACTAGGCTAACAGATAGGGGTAATAAGCTATTCTAAATAACTCCAAAGTGCAAACTTATGGGTGCACAAATGTTACTGCTATGCTAAGATATAAATTCTATAATATTTCTACTAAGAAAATTCAATACACTAGTCTAAAATCTATCAAGTTCAGCAGCTAATGAACTAGTAAAACAGAACAACAATTGACTGTATTTGATTACTTTTAAAAAAAAACTTTGACTAACTCCAAATTTTAATGATCAAAACAGCTTTTGTTAGTGACAACAACTGATATCCCATTGAATTTTGATTAGCCTAAACTATATTATAACTACAATTTGAATTATAACTAACTGTGTTCTAAATATGCTAACATAACACCCCTGATTATTGAGACTGCTATTATCAGATGTGACTAATAGATTCTCAATTCAATTCCAATTTCCAACCTGACTCAAAATACACACTACAACTAGCTAACTGAAATCTCAAATTACTTAAGATAAAAACACACTGAGTTACTTTGATATCACAGATTCTTAATGAAGCAGAAATGCAACCTATGAAACAGTGACAAAGATGTAAGATCATCAACAATCTCAGATTCACATTTGATAACAAATATACCACTAACAACTCAGATTATGTATTAAGCTACTCAGATTAATGCTGAATCAATGAAACAGTTACTCTATATAAACCAAAACTAAACTCAGCTCCTCAATTCAACAGATGATCAATTATTACCAAAGTACAATGAAAATACAATCTCAGAATTCAATACAAATGCAATTATTATACTAATAACTAATGAAACAGTAACAAATCAGTTACTACTAAACAAGCTCAATTAAAACTACACAAACTACAATTAATCTATCTATGAAATTTAGTGGAATATAAAAAAATAGAAAGTACTTACAAAACAATTCCTCCTCAGCAACAATTGAGGAGGATTCACTTTGCTTGCCTATCTTTAAAGATAGGCAGGTCCTTCCCTTATTGACCTTACTTATCCAATAACACCTCAACCACCTCAGCAATCTCAGGATGCAATACACCTTCTTATGAAACAGTACAGTATACAACAAGCGATATTAGCTTGCATATACTGTATATAAGTGATTGATGCTAAACCACCTAACTTATATTGACCAAATAATGGTCAACAAAGTCAAATAGCCTAGGTCAATGCTCCGTGGAAGTATAGGGTTTCCCCGGGTCGTTAAGTCCCGACGAGGTGTGAATTGTAAACAAACGGTTATTTGATCGGGTGAATTTGGATGGAAAAAGGGTTTTGTGTGTGATTGAGCTATGGAATCTACAAGAGAATAGCTTAAATAAGCTATATGAATAAGATGAGAAGCTAAGAAAAACCAGAAACGTTTAAAACCTAAAAACGCGTACGTTACGTTTAAATAAAACGTAGACGTACAAAATAAAACGCGAGTTTTGGTAAAATAAAATACTTACAAAAGTGAAAATCACATTTTTACAATCCTAACAATAAAAGAAACTTTTTAGAAAATTAAAATTACTTTTTACACTATTTAATTATTTAGAAAACTATTTAATACTTATTATTAATACTTAAATAACTAAAATAAACTACAATATTATTTAAATACTAAAAAGGGTGAAAATAAAATTTCTAAAATTATAAAATAACTAAAAGTAAGTTTTAAAAATAAAAATAAGTATTTTTGTCTTTTTGTGAATTTTTATATTAATTAATTACTAATTAATTACTAATTATCTAATTAACTATTTTAAATTAAGAAAAATACTAAATGAACAGTAAAAATTACAAGAAAATTTCTAAAATTATTTTACAACATATAAAAGCTATAAAAAATATAAAAACAAGGTTTTACTTAATAAAAACTAATTATACTATTTTAAACTAATTATTAATTAATTTCTAATAAAACTAATATTAAATCTAATAAATACTAAATGAAAAGATAAAAATCTGAAAAAATTATTATAACTACTTTAATATATGAGGAATTTAATAAAAATATAAAAAAGCTAAGTGCTTAATAAAAATTTAAAAATGAAAATTAAAATTAAATTACATTAAATAGAAACTATCACTTAAATTTAAATTAACTTTTTTTTTATTTTTCTTTTACAAACTTATTAAATACCTAAAAACAAACAACTTTTATGAAAACAACTTTTTTATAACTTAAAAATAAGCTGAGAAAAAGCCAAGAGTTGAGACAGTTGACTTTAGTCGACCAAAATGGAAAATTAGCTTAAATGGCAATGAGTGGGACCCACAATGGTGAAATCTGATTCAAGCAAGTTTTGTGAACAAGTTTAAGCAAGAAAAAGCTAAGGGAGACCACAGAATAAGCTATTAAGCAGAAAATAAGCACTCCAAAATCCAATATGAACACTGAAATGGGACAGAATTGTGGAGATGATTCAGGTGGGGCCCAGTGGGTATGAGGTCAAACCAAGGGTCAAAACATGGACCCTGGTAGGAGGGGGTTGAAGGATGCAAGGTGGGGGGCTGTGGGACCCATTGGGTGGTCAGAAAACCACCACCAAGGGTGGTGTTTGGGTGGCTGTGCAGCTGCACAGGGGACTGTCTCCCCCTGTAGGTGTGTTTGGGGCAAGGTGGGGCCCAGCACAAAATTCACAAAATTCAAATGAGGCAAGGACTTCAAAGTTGAGCTGGCAAACTACAATATTTCAAAAGCACAGGCCCTGAATCTAAATGGAAAAATCAAAACAATTCTAGCAAGTGTTGGAAAAATCTGAGAAAGGCATTCTTTGACTTTTGATGAAATCTTGTTACTTTGACTTTTATGAAGTTTGGGCTTAATCTACTGACTGATTAAGTTGTAATATGTTGTGATTAAACCAAATTAAGCTATGTTACCACTTAATGAATCAATGTGACGAAAATGAGACCTTAAATCCTAACAGTTGATGAAATCAAGAGTTCAATCCATGATTTTGACTTTTGGTATGGATGACTTGTATTAATGGCCAGTACATGCTTCAATACTCCTAAACTGATATGTTACAAGTAATTTTAACAACAAACTTGAACCAGACCACCTAAGAATCTACTGAGCCAAACACCCCCTTATCAGCTAATCTACACTAGGCCATGGTGACTGTAACAAGTAAATAATCTAAGCAAAACTTTTTAAAGTAATAAACAAGCATAAACAGCTGAACTAATCCACAATAAGCACAAACAAGCTGACATAAACACTTAATAATCTGAATTAAGAAGTTTAAATTGAGCAATAAGTACAAGGACTAAAGGCTAAAATGGACAGTGAGATGTTGAAACTTAAACCAATGAACTTTAAGCTACAAACTAAACATGTAGAGCAATCATAAACATCACTAAGCTAAATTTAACTACCAATAAGCAGAAACTGAGTTAGTCAATAAGCAAAATGCACAGTAAGCTTAAAGAGATTTGGTCTTACAATGGGAATACCAGCTTGAGATAATGAAACAAAAGACCACGAACTACCACTTATAGGCTCTCCACAGAACCTTTAAACCATCACCATGCTTTCCTGCTTCATGTACTCTTCTTCTTGCTTTTTATTTTATTTATTTTCTATTTTTGAGGAGAACCTAAGTAAATAATTCTAAAAACAGTTTGAATGGAAACCAAGGATCTCACTAAGCTTATGATAGCTATTGAGAGCTGTAACACAGTATGTAAGCTTGAAATTTAGAACTTGAAAATTAAGCAAAAATTAGAACTTGAAATACTTAACAATAACATAAAGGAGGCTGATACTTTGATTTAAACTTGAAAAGAGTACATTACTGAAAGTAAAGCTTAGAACAACAAAGATTACACTACTTCAATTTAATTTACACTACTCCTACAATTACCTACTTCCTTCTATTAAAACCTAACTGCCAAAAATTGGCTACAACATATCTTATTTATACTAAAAAAAAATAAAGCTAGGGTTCCCTTCTTGCTTCCTGTGCTTCTTTAGACCATTCCAAGCCCTTGGATTGGCTCTTTACATCTTGGCCGTTTGATTTCATTTGGGCGGGAAAGATGGTATCTAACCATTTTGGCAGCTTCTATTTGGCATGGGGGTGTGCTTGGAGTTTAGTATTTGGAGGGAGTACCAAGGGGGTAGGATGTTGAGTGTGGCAGTGATATGGCAGAGGTGGAATAATGATGGTGTTTGCTGGGTAGTAGCAGGCAAGTGGGGGTGAAGAGGGTGAGTCAACCTTGGGGTTGACTGGGTTTTTAAATAAAATGGACGGGGTGTAGTTTGTTTTGGAGTGGGCTGGAATGTGAGATGGGCTGAGGTGGGCTGAGGATGGATCAGACCAGGTGGTATAAGGGTGGGTTTTGGTGTTTGGTTTATTTATTTAGTTTGGTTAGTTAATAAAACCACAAGGACTATTTTTGTAAAATCTGAAAATACAAGGGCTGTTTTTGTAAACTCTCCAAACTTTATACCCAAGGACCATAATTGTCAACTTTTAATTTTTCAAAGACTTTTGTTGACTTTTCAATTCAAAAATATTCCCCAGGGACTGAATCTGTCATTTTCTGAAACTCCAGGGACCTTTTATGCCAATTTGGATTTTTAGGGACCAAACATGTAATTTTCTCAAACTTTTTACCCAAAGTCTAAATTTGATAATTTTTACTTTTAAAAACTTTGGGTTTACTTTTCTTTCGTTTTAAAATGTCAGGGACTAGTTTTGTCAATATTTGAAACTTGAGGGACTGAAACTGCCAATTATGCATACTTTGTTCGTTTTTCATTTGTTTTTAAACATTTTGCATTTAAAACATATAAAACACACTTTTGAGATAATTTCAGTATTTTGATGCATTATTGGGTGTTTTTGGATGTTTTGGCAGTTCATATAAGACAAAAATGATGAGTATTTACACACTCATCAATAAGCTAAGAGCAGCTTATTAAAGAACTATATCACAAATATTTTTAAACATTTTTATTTATTTATCTTTTTTTTTATATTCTGATTTTTATTTATTTATTTTTATTTTTTTTACTTTTTATGAGAATGATTTATAAAACTGATTTAGAGTATTATTTAAGCTAAATGAAATAGGAAATAACAAAATAAGTAGATTATGAAACAGATTAAGCTAAGTTTATAAGAAATAATAAGCTGAATATAAATGGAAGGAATACTTTTATTAAAAACTAAGAGTAAAATTACAATAACTAGTCTAGATTACAATTCAAACTACAAATTAACAGCATAACTTTGCACTAAAAAAACTACTCTACTGAGCTAAAATCTGAACCTATTTATAGAAGGAGTGAAGGAGTTGGGGTGATTATGCCAGGTTGGCAATCCGCGACTCATCTGTGCTTTCTTCTTCTAATCACAGCCACTTGATCATCTTTGTGTTTCTTTGATCTCACTACAGCCCTTGGATGAGAATATGTGAGGTGTCTTGCCCAATGATAATGCTCCATCTGTCCCCATTCTTGTATTCATTCTCTGACATGTGACTCAGCAGAATCCAAGGAGAAGAATGACGCGTCTTATCAAATAGAACCATGCCAAGTGTCCACTTCGTATCTAATAACCTTTCTCTGACACATGACTGAGCACGTGAGGGTTTCTAGAAACTCTAATGATTAGAAAATTATTGGCTAATTTGTGTGGCTAAGTGTGGTTCGAGCCAATTTGGCCAATTAGTAAATTAGGGTTCATATGGTTGGGGTTTTTCTGGGTTTGGGAAAAATGGGAGATTTGGGAATGAAAACAAAGCGCGTTTGGTTTTATTGCTTTTGTGTTGACTTCATTTGACCGAGATTAAAAAAAATGGGCTCGGGTTATATTTAGATGTAATGGGCTTGGATAAAAAATGGTGGACTTGGATTTGGACATTGGGCTAGAAATATCATGGACCACACTTGTATTATATTTTCAGAATTTTGGTAAAAATATACAAGGACCATATGTGTAACTTCTGAAGTTCCAAGGGCTAAATGGCAATTTCTTCAAAATATATTTCAGGGACTAAACTTGCCAAGTCTGAATAGATGGACGACCGAAACTGATTCTTGGATTCCCGGCTTTGACTCTTTGACCAACTTCAACTCTCGTGCTTGTTTTCCGGTTTTCTTGTGATTTTTCAGCTTTTTGTGATTTATCCGTACCTGCATATCACAAACACAAAAACACACGTTTTCTTTGCATTTGTTAGCTCAAATGGTCGTTTTTGGTTGGTATTTGGTCAAATAATAGTGAGTGAATAAGCACTCACCAAATATATATATTAGAAAAGTGAAATGAATAAATGAATGAATAGATATGAGTTCAAGATCGTTGAAAACGGATTTGGAAACGAGAGATCCATCAGGAGCTAAACAATTTCGATCTAATTGGTCTATTAACTGTAACACATCTGTTGGTAAATTTGTTAAAAGTTACGTATAAATATTAAATAGTAAATGACTAGTATCGAACCTGAGACCTCGGGATTGCACACATTACAAACGAGAATAAAGTAAAATAAATATATATATGTTATATGTATCGTATATATATATATATATATATATATATATATATATATATATATATATATATATATATATATATATATATATATATATATATTTATAAACACTTGAGGGACTAAATAATCGTTAATTATTAAACGTAAGTATTAACTATTATTAAATAACGAAAGAACGAGGACTAGAGTGTAATTTCGAAGACAAGAAGGTTCCGGAATCCCCTTTGAGGGGGTGTGGCCGGTCGACCAAGCCCAAGGAAGGTCGACCCACCCTTGCTTGTTCCCCAAGATTGCTCTAGTATAAATACAAGGCCATAGGGTTAGACTTTTACATCTTTTGTGCACACACACAAAACCCTAAAAGTTTTCTTCCTCTCTTTCTTTCTTGGCCAATCGGCACACAACCTATAAGGGTGTTTGGGTCAATTTTTTTCAAAGCAAAACAAGTGTTTTTCGTTTACTTGCATAAACCTTTATTCGTTGGTAGTTTGTGTGTACAAAAACGAGGTAATTACTCACTATAGTAATTATCAAGAGATCGATAAACAAAACGGTAAGGGGTTTATCATTGTTCTAATTTACACAAGTTCAAGGTTTATTCAAGTGCATCGGGTATGTTCTTATTTATGTTTTAGTTATCTTTATACGTGTTATAATAGATCCTAGCTTCCGCATAATGTGATTATTGATTGTCAAACTCTAACAGTGGTATCAGAGCCATGTATAACATGTAATTGATTACTAAAACGTAATAAAAATCGGATCTTTAATTGTTTTAGATGCATGTTTTTTCTAGGGTTTTCTTTAAATTTTTTTTAATAAAAATTTAAACCCTAACCCTAATTTTTTTTTTGGGGGGGGGGGTCAATTTCCACTTAAAACCCTAATTAGGGTTTGTGGTTTTCTTGATTAAATTGTAATCACATAGAAACCCTAGGTCTTTAACCGGTTATGTGACCATACTTGTGACCTATGTGCTAATTGTTAGGTTTAATCCATGACAAAACATGCATGTTAGTCATGGATCTTGTTGTTTTGTTTTTTTGTCACATGTTTTATATAGATCTAAAATTGGGGAAGACTCCAATTCATATATATTAAAATCAATTTATATGCTATGTGGTATGTATATTGACTTTGGCCTACGCAATTGATTCGTCAATGCATGTGGCTCTCCTCCATCAAGAGGAGAAGGCCTTAGTTGATTACATACGTTATTATACCTAGAATTGATTTTATTAGGATCTTTTTAACAAGGTTTGCATGTGGCTAATTGTTTCACGTTATTATTATTAGTTGTTTATTTTTCTTTTAATTACTTGTTTTTATTGTTTCTTAATTGTTTGACTTGTTGTAAGCAATAAAAAGGGTGATTTTCATAAAAGAAAATAATATAGACTAATAATGGTGAAACCCTAAAGTAATAAAGATTGAATCTATATTACATAATTTTGAAATTGAATCCATAAATTTTTGCTTGATTGATGTTTTGTACGAATATGCTTTTAAAATTAAGTCCTTTAAGACAATATTTATAACCGTGATTTGAAGGCTTAGAAAAGAGCCTTAGAGTCTGCCTTGGTTATCACAATCTTGAATATGTCTTAAACGAATTACTTTTAAAATCATAATTGTAATTTTAAGTTACATGCCATCTATCTATAAGGAACACTTATGATTTTAAAAGGTTTTGAAAACTTATGCTATAAAGATGAGTGCATGCATCTTTATACATATTTTGATTTATACATCAAAAATTGAATACCCTTATAATTTAAGTTACATGCCATCTATCTATAAGGAACACTTGGAATTTTAATTTAGTAAACGTGAGACCTAGGCTAAATTACTATAACAAGGTAAAATTCTTTTAACGCGTGGGACCATAATTGTAATTTTACAGTTTCTAAGGTAGACGACTTAATTAAGTTGTGCGTGAGACCTAGAACTTAAAGCATGAGATGGGATGAAACATGCTTACAAGGCAAATTGATGAATCAATTTGAAGTAATTCCCATAATGATCTAGGAATTGGAAATCTTGTTTGCCAATTATTGTTCGACAGATTACTATCTTTTGTACTTTCACCACTAGCAGATCAACTGATGTGGTGGAACTATGTAAAGTTAGATCCTAGGTTTTCAAGAAAATTTTGGTGGTTATATGAATATAGCTATGGGTATTTTATTTTCTTGAAGATATTTATTATCTAAAATACTAATGTTTGAACTTTTATCTGTAGATATGGCTCAACCCGATACCCCATCTGTGATTTCTGCTTTCAAGAGT
Organism: Artemisia argyi; assembly: GCA_030686995.1. Classification (NCBI taxonomy): domain Eukaryota; kingdom Viridiplantae; phylum Streptophyta; class Magnoliopsida; order Asterales; family Asteraceae; genus Artemisia; species Artemisia argyi. The sequence continues at coordinate 235,712,617 of CM060701.1, forward strand.
CATCTTGAGAGAGAAAAATTGACTGGAAAGAATCTCAATGATTGGCATCGTTCGCTTAGAATTGTCTTGAGGATGACCGGTAAGCTCAATTACTTGACCGATGAATGTCCTGCTGAGCCAGCTGCTACTGAATCAGAAGCAGTTAAGGCGGCATGGAGGGAGAAACATGCTAAGTTTAATGAGGTTGCTTGTTTAATGCTCACTAGCATGAGTGCTCAATTACAAAAGAAGTTTGAGTACTACTTTCCAAAAGACATGCTTGAAGAACTTCAAAAGTCTTATGAAAAGTCTCCCGCAGTTGAATTGTATAATGAACTAGACAAGCTACACAACTGCAAGCATGGTGATGGTAAACCAGTTGAAGATTATGTGACTGAGATGAAGGAATCTTTTGATCAGCTTCACGGAATTGGATTTGGTTACCCTGAGAATGTGCAAGTGCACTTGATCAACATGGCCCTTAACAAGGACTTTGCTGGTTTTGTGCAGAATTTTGACATGCACTGCTCGGGGAAGACAGTCTCAGAATTACTCGCACTGCTTGTTGATTATGAGAAAAGTCTACCAGCCAAGGTCAAGGCTCCTACCCCGCAAGTGTTGGCGATTCATGGTGGGAGAATCCAGAAGAAATCGCATGTGAACAAAGGCAAAGGGAAAGGTGATAAAGGCAAGCAGGTCATGGCCTATCAACCTCAACCCAAGATGAAGAAAAATCAGCCTAAGAAGAACAAGGTGAATCCGCCAAACAAGAAGGATCAGGCTTGTCACCATTGTTATGAAAAGGGCCATTGGAAGCGCAATTGCCCTCTCTACATTCATGACTTGCGACTCAAGAAGCAGGGGAATGAAGCTAGTAACCCCAGTTCATCAGGTGCATTCTTTATGATTGAATTATTCACTCTTACTCCTAAATTGAATTCATGGGTATATGATACGGGATGTGGCATTCATATTTGCAATACCTTGCAGGGGTTCAGAGTTGAGAGAAAGCTTGCCTATGGACAACAATTCTTGCATGTTGGTAACGGAGCGCATGCAGGAGTTGAAGCTATAGGAGTTTATGATTTAGTGTTGCCTTCGGGCTTAGTACTATCTTTAAATAATTGTCATTATGCACCATCAATTGTTAGAGATGTAATTTCATTTTCATGTTTGTTGAACCTTGGTTTTCATCATACTGTTTCTAGCAATGGAATTTCGGTTTCTTTAAATGGTGTTTTTTATTTTAATGCTATTGCTATGAATGGTGTCTTTGAAATTGATATGAATGATAATGATAATGCTTTTGTTAAAAATAATTCAATGTATAGCATCAACAATAAGAGAATCAAGAAAGGTCTGGATTCGTCATATCTTTGGCATTGTCGACTTGCTCACATTGGCAAAGATCGCATGAAAAAGCTGCAACATGATGGGCTTTTAGAAAAGATCAATGATGAATCATATGATAAATGCGAATCTTGCATTGCTGGGAAGATGACAAAGAAACCCTTTAAAAATAGGATTGAAAGGGCTAATGATCTACTTGGTCTTATTCACACAGATGTGTGTGGACCACTTAGACATGTGTCAAGGAAGGGTGCTAGCTACTTCTTAACATTTACGGATGATTACAGCCGTTATGGTTATGTTTATTTACTTAAACATAAACATGAGGTGTTTGAAACATTCAAAGTGTTTAAAGCAGAAGTAGAGTTGCAACTAGGAAAGAAGATTAAAGCTCTTCGATCCGATAGAGGTGGTGAATATCTGAGTCAAGAGTTTATAGATTACTTAGCAAAGGAGGGAATTGTCCAGCACCTTACTTCTCCATATACTCCACAACAAAATGGTGTATCTGAGAGAAGGAATCGTACATTGCAAGACATGATACGATCTATGTTCAATCTAACAACTCTTCCTTACTCGTTTTGGGATTATGCCTTGGAATCTACAGTTCGCATTTTGAATATGGTTCCAACAAAGAAGGTTGATAAGACTCCATATGAGTTATGGACTGGAAAAGCTCCTAACTTGTCTTATCTAAAGGTCTGGGGTTGTGAGGCGTATGTTAAACGTGACTCAGAAGACAAACTCCAACAAAGATCTGTAAAGTGCATCTTCGTAGGATACCCTAAGGAAACTATGGGTTACTACTTTTATTACCCAACTGAAAATAAAGTTTTTGTTGCAAGGTATGGAGACTTCTTACAAAAGGAGCTCATATCTCAAGAATTCAGTGGGAGAGTATATGATCTGGAAGACGATCATGAAGATGTAGCACCTTCTGAAAACACTAGCCAACTTCCTGTGGAACCTGAAAGTTTAGGTCCTCCACCTGAAGTTGAAGTGGTTCCCGTTCGCAGGTCATCTAGATCTGTGAAGGCTCCTACACGTCTATGTATTAACATGGAGTGTGATGACAACTTGATAGGGGATCTTGATGAACCTAAAAGTTATAAAGCTGCTATGAATAGTCTGAAAAGGAAAAATGGCAGGGAGCTATGAATGGGGAAATGCAATCCATGAAAGACAATGAAGTCTGGAAAGAAGTAGACCTACCTCCGGGTGCCAAGCTAGTTGGGAGTAAATGGCTCTACAAGAAAAAGACTGATATGGATGGCATTGTACACACCTATAAGGCCCGTTTGGTAGCTAAAGGCTATACTCAAACTTTTAGTGTTGACTATGAGGAGACCTTTTCTCATGTAGCTGACATAAGGGCTATTAGGATTCTTATAGCCATAGCCACTTACTATGACTATGAGATTTGGCAAATGGATGTCAAAACCACCTTCTTAAATGGTCGCCTAGATGAAGACATCTATATGGCACAGCCTGAGGGGTTTGTGAATCCAAAATTCCCAGATCGTGCATGCAAGCTTAAAAGATCCATTTATGGATTAAAGCAAGCATCACGACAATGGAATAAGAGATTTGATAGTGAAATTAAGAAGTATGGATTCACTCAAAATCTTGATGATCCATGTGTATATCAGAAAGCTAGTGGGAGTAATGTAGTTTTCCTTATATTATATGTCGATGACATATTGATCATGGGGAACGACATTCCAAGTTTGCAAAAGGTTAAGGCATATCTTGGAAGTTGTTTTTCTATGAAAGATTTAGGGGAAGCTGCATTTATTTTGGGAATCAAGATATATAGAGATAGATCTTAGCGATTAATTGGATTAAGCCAAAGTGCTTACATTGACAAAATATTGAAGAGATTCAATATGCAAAATTCCGAGAAAGGATATTTGCCGATGCAAGAGCAACATGGCTTGAGCGAGAAAGTTTGTGCTTCAACACCTGAAGAGGTGCAACGCATGAAGAGAGTCCCTTATGCTTCGGCTGTGGGATCTATTATGTATGCGGTAAAAAGCACAAGGCCTGATGTGGCGTTTGCTCAGAATTTAACCAGTCGATATCAGTAGAATCCAGGTTAAAAACACTGGACTGCTGTTAAGAATATTCTTAAGTACCTTAGGGCTACTAAAGAGATGTTCTTAGTTTATGGGGGTACTCCATCTGCAGAACTTGATGTTACAGGTTACTGCGATGCTTCTTGGAAAGGTGATAAAGATGATACGAAGTCTCAGACTGGTTATGTTTTTGTCATTAATGGAGGAGCTTTGGATTGGAGGAGCAGAAAGCAGAGTGTACTAGCGATGTCTGCTACAGAAAGTGAGTATATAGCTGCTTCAGAAGCTGCAATGGAAGCTGTTTGGTTTAGGAAGTTTGTTTCAGGGCTTGGGGTTATGCCTTCGATTCAGCTACCTATAAAAATGTATTGTGACAACTTAGCTGCAATTACATTTGCCAATGAACCTGGAATCATGAAAGGCACCAGACATTTCCCGATTAAGCATCACTATGTTCGAGAACAAATCGAAATGCTCAAAGTTCACACAGATGAAAACTTGGCTGATCAATTTACGAAGCCTTTACCTGGCACCAAGCTTTACAGGCATGCTGAAGGAATAGGACTTAAATTAGCTGAAAGTTTCATGCCCATTTGTGATTAGTATTTGGATAAGGGATGTAATATACAATTATTATTTTAATGAAATAAAGTATTGGTTATGTTTATTTATTCATTGTCTTAATAATATATCCTATATTTGCATGTTTAAGATCCATGAATAAGTTATTATTCTAAATAGTCCGTTGTCGATTAATGATATGGGAATATCATTAAACTAAGGCAATTTTGAGTATTGGTTAAGGATATACTTGAAAGTATATTGATGCGTTGTCATACCAATTTCACATGATATTCAATGAATTGAGTATTGGACTTATCCCAACAATATGATTTAAAATTTATTGTGAGAATCATATTTACTGTTATCCTCAGACTTGAGATACCAGATAAGTGTCATGGATGTAGTGCATTTTTGTGAGACAATCTACCGCTTACCGTAATTGGAAGTCATAAGGGTTGTTTTCAGAAGTGTTGCAAAGTTCATGGGTTATTCTTGTAGTCAAGAGAGAATTCGTTCCTTCTGATTTGTTCAGAAGTTTAATACTGTTGGGCCCCTCGTAGGATTGACAAAATGTTTGCGTGGCCACGCCTAAAATCTATCTGGAATACGTTCAGATGTTTTGGTAATTTTGTTCAATCATAAAGAAACGAGAAACAGAATTTAATAAAGAACCTCACATCTTTATTAATGTAGTATTAGAAGTGATACGTGGGAATCGCACCAGGCTTTACCTCTCAAAGGATCTTGAGAAGCTTACAACCCCCACCAGGCAGTGTACCTGATCGTTGTAGTATAGTATAGTGACAAGTACCGAGGGATTGATCATTCAGCTTAGGAATAGTGTCGCTAGGATTAGAAAACCTAAATACTAGTTCTAAAGGTGAAGGAAGATTATTTTTGTGTTTTTATATTTTTTAGAAAGCAATTTAAAATCTCGGGTTTGAAGGATTTGGGCGGAATTAGTTGCTATTCAACTAACCCAATACTAAGATGCAATCAAAATAAAATACTAAAAATGAAAATAAACTAATTTATACTAAAGTTGTGAGCAGTAATTGGAGAAAATGTGTTTACTTAGATTTCACTACTCCCTAAACATCTCTTACACGTTAATTACTTGTTATAATTGCATGGATGACGGATCGTATTCCTTAATACCATTCATGGGGTGGCACACTTAACTCCCCAATTCTATGAGCTCTTATCTCCTCCTACACCATGCCCAGCACAACTATAGGGATTGTAAACAGTGGCTCATGCATTAAATACAACCAATAAAGACCTAGTGCGCGTCGGTTCATGTTTCTTAAGACGTTCAAGCATGTTACCAATTGGAGATCTGCCAGTTTTCTTAAGCCTAACATATAAATCATTCATCCAAGACAAGAATAAACAAGTAATCAACACATAATCAACATCTAGGTTTCATTAGATCTAAGCAAATACAAGATAGATCTAGCCTAGCATGATGGAATTAAGACAAGAACAAGATATAGACAACCAACACATAGACATATTGATTGAATTAAAGGAACACTTATCTTGATTACACATGCAAGGTATCAAGGGGTTGGAACCCTTGAAAAACCTGTAAAGTTACACCAAAATCGTACTTAGGGTTTCTCCCAAAACTTCTCTCTTTAAATGTGAAAAATTAGAAAACTATATATAGGAAAAGGGGTCTGACGGCGTCAAGACAAATCTTGTGACGCCGTCACCTCACCGCCAAAACTATTCTCGGACTGCCTTGATCTACATTTGACGCCGTCAAGACTTAATCATTTCCAGGCCGTCATGACTTTTACTCTTGACGCCCTACCTTCATGACGCCGTCAAATCTCTACTGGACCATCATGGAATTTAGCTCTTGACGCCGTCAGGGAGTTGCTCTTGACGCCGTCACCTACTGTTCCCAGCATGGAAAATTAAGACTTTGGCGTTTTCTTCACTTTTATGCTCCAAAAACGTCCGAATTGCTTCCTTTTCCAGATTTCACTCCCAAAGTACCTAAAATCACAAAAGGAACGATTTAGGGCAATATTCGATCAAATAAATTCTAATTCGGGCTTAAATGACCCCCTAAAAACGGATCATTTTTCGCCTCATCATATACCCTTACACTTGAGATTTGCTTGTCCTCAAGCAAATGTGCTTTTATTCTAGTCAAAATTCAAGTTAGGGGTCATTTAACACTAATATAAAAGTAATTACAACAAATAATCGTTCCACTAAAGACCAATAGACAAGCACGGAGGTCATACACTAGCACCTCACAAATAGTGTTTAGATACTCACATCTCTCGGGTGTAATAAAGTGTAAATTACAAAATGGAAACGGAAGATATCTCTCACTACCTGTCATAGCAAAATAGATTACCATAGGCTTGGGAAAGGATCAAACCTCCACCACATGGCGTAAGCACCTAGGATAAACTATCAAAGAGGTCTTTTAAAGGGTTGTAACGTTAGGTGTAGGGATATGAAATACACGGTTTTGTTGGATAAAGGAAGTTTTACTGGTGGCGAGTTAACAATCTTGGTTAATTACATGTACAATGTGGCGTTGCTAAGCCAAGACTAGACTCGACTTAAGCTAATAAATGAAAAATAACAAAAACATAAAATGAACATAGAATGAAACGGGATGGTAGTCCGTATGTTTTTTGTCTTTTTTTTTTTTTTTTTTTTTTGCATACACTCTTACCCTACCATCCAAAATAATACATCATAGGGAATGAACATTTCCCTTACACTTGAATTTTTACATACTTTACAATCAACTAATCTAATGACTCGAATTAAGAAAATCAAAACACTTGGAGCACTTTTAAGATTAACGCACATATGGGGGTAATAATATTATGTTCTTTCCCATTACTCCATAAATAAGTACTTTACCCATGAGTCCCAATCGTCCCAAAACAATGTGTACAAGGATATGACTCGACTTAGCAACCATATAATCAATTAGAGAGTTAACTTAGGGTTTAACAAATAACAATAATGCACTAAAAATGAGCGCATACACGGAAGGCTAAGGCGATTTGGTTGTACATTTAAGTGGGGTGTAACAAATTCTTTCTTTAAGTAAAATGCTTAAAGTTAGAAACGAAAAGATAGGCTCGGAGGGGTGTACTAGGGGTATCGTGTACTAAAAATGAGTACAACGCTAAGGGTGTGAGTAAATTAGTTGACTTAACTAGCCAAGTAATATGACTTAAATGGTCAAGTAATTATGATACGGGTTTAACACAAGGGTAATCCTAATGCCTCTTATCATGTAGTAAATCCTACTACACGAATGTAGTCTCACTAGCGGTCTCGGGATGCATCACTAACGCAAGTTCTAGAATCTAAATGCTACCGGTACACTCATAAGCACTAATAATGAATGCTTTTCCTATCAAATCTAAAGGCGAACCTCACATATTTGGGTGGAAAATTTTTCTGAATATACGGTTATGTGCTAGTCATACAATCTCCTATCCATGAGACGCTTGCTATGGCTAAAGTTTTACTCCTAAATGTTGTAAAAAATTTTAAATTTGGCGCTAAAATTACACTAACAAGTGTTTATCATAGTTTTATTACACATCTACTATCAAACAAAACAAACTCAAGCGAAAGTGCATATGTAAGGTATCATCTTTTTACCCTCCCCTTACACTTAAGATGAACATTTTCCCCAATGTTCAAGTAAAGAATGTAAAAGTGAAAAAGTAAAGAGAATGAAATCAAATACTCCCCTGATTCGCTCGGTATGGATAATAAGGTGGCCAGGTTAAATCTTCCTCCAAGAAAATGAACAATCAAAGCTTCCCTTCCAGAATATAAATCATCTTCTTGTCATACATAACCTGTAAAACATGATAAAATAGACAAGACTACCTCGCGTAAAATCGGCGGCATCCTATATAAGTTACTAAATCCTAGAAAACAAGATAAGATATAATGCTTGTGGAATGAAGTTTGCAGATCTCCTGGAGATTATAAAACTTAATAATTCACAAAAACCATAAGACTCCGTTAGAAAAACAAAACTGGTAAAATTTCCAGATTTTTACACCTGACGCCGTCAAGAGTAAACTCCTGACGTCGTCAGAATTGACCTGTAGAAATTCTTATGTTAAGTTTCCGGAAAATTTCTGGAAAAACTTGGTCCTACTTCCTGGAAAATCCTGCAAAACTTCATTATGACTCAATACAAGCATTTGACTCTAACAAATATGAATATACATGTTCATTTAATATTGTGGAGAATCATGATCGGTTTGTTTCTTGAAAACATATTTGGGGTTTCCCCTTACACTTATCTTTTGCAAAAAATACTTTTAGGTGGAGTTAAGACTAGGCCAAAACAACAAAGTAAAGTATTTCCACTTTTTAATTGAGAAACATGATCTACCAACAATAAAAATAAAGCATGCATACGGAAGCAAATAACAAACAAACAAATAAAATCACACAAAACATGGGTTGCCTCCCAAGAAGCGCTTTTCTTTATTTACGAGTCTTGTAGCTAGACTCAAGGTCATGGGTTACTACGTGACCTCATCATTGGTTTCAGTCTCTAGGTCGCCTTCTAAACCAGTTTTGTATTCCGGACCTAGTTGTAAGCATTCATTATAGAAACCAAGCATCCTATTCTTTACATATTCTACTCCTCTACGTCTATCCTCCTCATTCCTATAATAAGCCGCTTGCTTGTGTTCTTTTTCGAATTAGAGAGAAGGCGGTATTGCTCAATCTTGTAGGGCATTTGATAGGCAACCTCATCATTCTCTTCCTTGAATCTAACTATCCCTAAAGTCGGATCATAACTCATCCTAGTGGCTTCAACAAATGGCTTTCCAAATATTATTTGGCTTAAGCAAGCATCAATCACCGGACGAATGTCTTCCACTATCATAAAATCGATCTCATAGGTGAGATTCCCTATAATCACATGCAATCCCTTCACTCTTCCTGCAAAATTACTTATTAGATTCTTATTGGGCATCATCCTAAAATTAAGTTGCTTCTTCATCACCCAATTGTAATAAGTCCTAGTCATGATGTTAACGGGGGATCTAGGGTCGATGTAAGCTTTCCATATATGCATGTGCCCGATATTGCATGGGATGTTAATGTTAGAGGGGTCTCCCATTTTGATAAGGGGTGTGCCGAAGATATATGGTCTCTCGGGACTATCGAATAAATCCTTATGGTACTCCCGTTCTTCCTCGGTTGGCAACTTATCAAAGTATTTTTCTATAGGCTCTACCTCCTCTAATTCCTCGTCCTTATTAACCTTAACTTCCCTACTCTCATCCTTAGTCTTGGCTTCTACTCTAACTTCATCCTTGTCACTCTCTTCTATCTCCTTATCTATCGGCTTAATGGTGACAACATTGACAAAGTGGACATGTTTGGATGATGAGGGATCCTTAATTTGGAGTCCACTATTGGTGTCCCTAGTGTCTTTCCTAGGTGTGATTAACGCTTGGTTGTTGAGGGCTTTCAACAAGTTGTCAATCTTGTTGGTCATCTTCGTTTGTTGTTGGTTGAATTCGGTTTCAAACCTAGTTATGCGAGCTTCTTGAGATGCCATGAATTTTGACATCAATCCTTCAAGATTTTTTGTACTACCATAGTTGTTAGAAGGATTGTTGTTGAAAGTACGGTTGGATGGTGGACCGTTTGGTTGGTAACGATTAGGCGGATTGGAAGAATTGGGTTGATTTTGTTTCCACCTAAGGTTTGGGTGATTTTTCCAAGAGGGGTTGTATGAATCACCGTAAGTGTTTGGCTCAGGCTTGAAAGTGTACCACTTATCTCCCGCTTCATCGGTACGCGTGGATGCGTAGTCCGCAAAAGCTGTTCCAGGGAGTTCCACACAATCACGAGTGTCATGGGGACCACTACATAATTCGCATGAAGAAGTGATTTTGTTCACTTGGCTTGAAGGCTTAGGAGCTTCGTAAGATTCAATGAGAAACTTGACTTGGTCCTCAAGTTCCATGATCCTACGGTCGGAAGTGCTAGAATTGTTCGAAGGCAAAGATATTGCCTTGACCGTTTTGTTCAAATCACGGGGATCATTCCAACTTTCGTTGTCATAGAGAGCAAGATCTTCTATGAGTTCCCATGATTGTTTCGCACTAAGATCACGTAGCTTACCACCGGCCGATTGGTCAATGGCTCGCCTCGTGGAGATGTCGATATGGTCATAAAAAATTTGGACTTGGAGCCAAAGATCTATGCCATGATGAGGGACTTTTTGGAGTAAGTCCTTGAAACGAGTCCATGCTTCATAAAGAGATTCATTTTGACGTTGTTGGAACATCAAGATGTCATTTCTAAGCTTAGTAGTTCTCCCTGGTGGGAAAAATTGAGCAAGGAAACGAGTGGTGAGATCATCCCATGTGGTGATGGATCCCGCGGGTAAACGCTCAAGCCATTGACTAGCTTGATCCCGTAGAGAGAATTGGAATAGGCGTAAATGGGTAGTCTCTCTAGTTTCAACACCTAGGTCTATGGAATCTACGATTTTGAGAAAGTCCTTTAGATGTTGGTTTGGATCTTCGGAACGAAGTCCATGGAATGCACATCCGCTTTTCACCAACCGGATGGTGTCGGATCGCAAGGGGGTCACATTGGCTCCGGTGAGCTCAATGGTGTTTCGGTAGCCTTGGTGGCTAGGTCGGGAATACTCTCCTAAGGTTCGGGGCCTAAGGGGTTCTAATGGTGGGTTTTGTTGTGGTGGGATGACGGGTTCAAAGATGTTCCCGTTGTCCATGATGTTGGGTGGTTACGAACAAAGGCACAAAGAAATAAGATAGACTAAAGAAAACTAAAAATAAAAATAAAATCTTAGCAGAAAGGAATCTAGCAAGTAGACCTTATACAAAGAAATTCTAACCTAGACAATAACTATTCCCCGGGCTGCGGCGCCAAAAACTTGATACGTGGAAATCGCACCAGGCTTTACCTCTCAAGGGATCTTGAGAAGCTTACAACCCCCACCAGGCAGTGTACCTGATCGTTGTAGTATAGTATAGTGACAATTACCGAGGGATTGATCGTTCAGCTTAGGAATAGTGTCGCTAGGATTAGAAAACCTAAATACTAGTTCTAAAGGTGAAGGAAGATTATTTTTGTGTTTTTATATTTTTTAGAAAGCAATTTAAAATCTCATGTTTGAAGGATTTGGGCAGAATTAGTTGCTATTCAACTAACTCAATACTAAGATGGAATCAAAATAAAATACTAAAAATGAAAATAAACTAATTTATACTAAAGTTGTGAGCAGTAATTGGAGAAAATGTGTTTACTTAGATTTCACTACTCCCTAGACATCTCTTACACGTTAATTACTTGTTATAATTGCATGGATGACGGATCGTATTCCTTAATACCATTCATGGGGTGGCACACTTAACTCCCCAATTCTATGAGCTCTTATCTCCTCCTACACCATGCCCAACACAACTATAGGGATTGTAAACAGTGGCTCATGCATTAAATACAACTAATAAAGACCTAGTGCACGTCGGTTCATGTTTCTTAAGACGTTCAAGCATGTTACCAATTGGAGATCTACCAGTTTTCTTAAGCCTAACATATAAATCATTCATCCAAGACAAGAATAAACAAGTAATCAACACATAATCAACATCTAGGTTTCATTAGATCTAAGCAAACACAAGATAGATCTAGCCTAGCATGATGGAATTAAGACAAGAACAAGATATAGACAACCAACACATAGACATATTGATTGAATTAAAGGAACACTTATCTTGATTACACATGCAAGGTATCAAGGGGTTGGAACCCTTGAAAAACCTGTAAAGTTACACCAAAATCGTACTTAGGGTTTCTCTCAAAACTTCTCTCTTTAAATGTGAAAAATTAGAAAACTATATATAGGAAAAGGGGTCTGACGGCGTCAAGACAAATCTTGTGACGCCGTCACCTCGCCGCCAAAACTATTCTCGGACTGCCTTGATCTACATTTGACGCCGTCAAGACTTAATCATTTCCAGGCCGTCATGACTTTTACTCTTGACGCCCTACCTTCATGACGCCGTCAAATCTCTACTGGACCGTCATGGAATTTTGCTCTTGACGCCGTCAGGGAGTTGCTCTTGACGCCGTCACCTACTGTTCCCAGCATGGAAAATTAAGACTTTGGCGTTTTCTTCACTTTTATGCTCCAAAAACGTCCGAATTGCTTCCTTTTCCAGATTTCACTCCCAAAGTACCTAAAATCACAAAAGGAACGATTTAGGGCAATATTTGATCAAATAAATTCGAATTGGGGCTTAAATGACCCCCTAAAAACGGATCATTTTTCGCCTCATCAAGAAGCGAAAGGATAATAATAATGATGAATCATTAAAGGTTTTCCAGGAAACCTAGCTTGGGTCGAACTGGGGGCATTAGAGTGTTGCAATACGCCAACCAATGTCATTTTACTATTAATAGATATACGAGTGGGAGCTGTTAAAAGTTACGTATAAATATTAAATAGTAAATGACTAGTATCGAACCCGAGACCTAGGGATTGCACACATTACAAACGACAATAAAGTAAAATAATATGTTATATGTATCGTATATATATATATTTATAAACACTTGAGGGACTAAATAATCGTTAATTATTAAACGTAAGTATTAACTATTATTAAGTATCGAAAGAACGAGGACTAGAGTGTAATTTGGAAGACAAGAAGGTTCTGGAATCCCCTTGGAGGGGGTGTGGCCGGTCGACCAAGCCCAAGGAGGGTCGACCCACCCTTGCTTGTTCCCCAAGATTGCTCTAGTATAAATACAAGGCCATAGGGTTAGACTTTTACATCTTTGTGCACACACACAAAACCCTAAAAGTTTTCTTCCTCTCTTTCTTTCTTGGCTAATCGGCACACAACCCATAAGGGTGTTTGGGTCAATTTTTTCCAAAGCAAAACAAGTGTTTTTCGCTTACTTGCATAAACCTTTATTCGTTGGTAGTTTGTGTGTACAAAAACGAGGTAATTACTCACTATAGTAATTATCAATAGATCGATAAACAAAACGGTAAGGGGTTTATCATTGATCTAATTTACACAAGTTCAAGGTTTATTCAAGTGCATCGGGTATGTTCTTATTTATGTTTTAGTTATCTTTATATGTGTTATAATAGATCCTAGCTTCCGCATAATGTGATTATTGATTGTCAAACTCTAACAGTGGTATCAGAGCCATGTATAACATGTAATTGATTACTAAAACGTAATAAAAATCGGATCTTTAATTGTTTTAGATGCATGTTTTTTCTAGGGTTCTGCTAGAGTGCAATTTGGATCTTTTGGAATGAAGAATGTGAAGACAGAAAGTATGAACTATCAGATATGAGTTTCTGATGTGTGATAAAATTGATGCATAATTGTAATGTCTGTTGTAGCTTTGTATAAAATTTGGGAGTTGTCCAAATCTTTATCTCTATTCTTATAATGTACATTCTTTGAGAAGTAATATAAATATTCACCATTTGCACCAAAAAACAACAACAATAAAATTTAGTTTAACAACTCAAAATGCGGTTACATTACACCTAATTTCACATCATAATTTAAAAACCCTAAGAAACAAACAAAATTTAAATTTTTTACCATAGCTTCTAAATAGCGTAACCGCTCCCGCGACATCTCCTCGCATGCCTGTAACATCAATTCAAACAATTAATCAAAAGCTTTTATTAAAAAAAATATATATAAAAAAAGTGAAATGAATAAATGAATGAATAGATACGAGTTGAAGATCGTTGAAAACGGATTTGGAAACGAGAGATCCATCAGGAGCTAAACAATTTCGATCTAATTGGTCTATTAACTGGTACACATCTATTGGTAAATTTGTTAAAAGTTACGTATAAATATTAAATAGTAAATGACTAGTATCGAACCTGAGACCTCGGGATTGCACACATTACAAACGAGAATAAAGTAAAATAAATATATATATGTTAAATGTATCGTATATATATATATATATATATATATATATATATATATATATATATATATATATATATATATATATATATTTATAAACACTTGAGGGACTAAATAATCGTTAATTATTAAACGTAAGTATTAACTATTATTAAATAACGAAAGAACGAGGACTAGAGTGTAATTTCGAAGACAAGAAGGTTCCGGAATCCCCTTGGAGGGGGTGTGGCCGGCGACCAAGCCCAAGGAGGGTCGACCCACCCTTGCTTGTTCCCCAAGATTGCTCTAGTATAAATACAAGGCCATAGGGTTAGACTTTTACATCTTTTGTGCACACACACAAAACCCTAAAAGTTTTCTTCCTCTCTTTCTTTCTTGGCTGATCAGCACACAACCCATGAGGGTGTTTGGGTCGATTTTTTCCAAAGCAAAACAAGTGTTTTTCGTTTACTTGCATAAACCTTAATTTGTTGGTAGTTTGTGTGTACAAAAACGAGGTAATTACTCACTATAGTAATTATCAAGAGATCGATAAACAAAACGGTAAGGGGTTTATCATTGATCTAATTTGCACAAGTTCAAGGTTTATTCAAATGCATTGGGTATGTTCTTATTTATGTTTTAGTTATCTTTATACGTGTTATAATAGATCCTAGCTTCCGCATAATGTGATTATTGATTGTCAAACTCTAACAAAATTTTGCATACTTTTTGTTCCCATTTTTTTCTTTAATTTGTGTTTTGGGTTTTTGAAAATTTGGGTGTTTAATAAGTGTTTGGATTCAGTCGGGTTACCGGGTTTAAGATTGCCACCATTAGATGTGGCGTAACTTGATTCTTGTATGCGGCGCATGTCCTTTAGCGTTTTGGATTATATCTGGCGAAGTCTTGATAGTGATACGACATATGTCAGAAATATGATGCCGCATATCTGGAGTAGAACAAGCTTGATATACTTCGTTGACTGATGAGGCGAAAAATAAACCGTTTTTAGGGGGTCATTTAAGTCCGGAATTGAATTTATTTGATCAAATATTGCCCTAAATCATTCCTTTTGTGATTTTAGGTACTTTGGGAGAGAAATTTGAAAAAGGAAGCAATTCGGACGTTTTTGGAGCATAAAAGTGAAGAAAACGCCAAAGTCTTAATTTTCCTTGCTGGGAACAGTAGGTGACGGCATCAAGAAGAAAATCCTGTCGGCGTCAAGAGTAATTTTCATGACGGCCCAGTACAGAATTGAAGGCGTCACAAGGTAGAGCGTCAAGAGTAAAATACGTGACGGCCTGGAAAATGCTATAACGTGATGGCGTCAAAAGTAGATCAAGGCAGTCCGAGGAGTATTTTGGTGGTGAGATGACGGCGTCACCAATTTTGTCTTGACGCCGTCAGCCTCAATTTCCTATATATAGTTTTCTAATTTTCATTCATAAAAAAGAGAAGTTTTGGAGAAACCCTAAGGCCGAACTTAGTACGAATTTTACAGGTTTTTCAAGGGTTCTCAGCCCTTGAACCCTTTCACGTGTAATTGAGATAAGTATTCTTTTAATTCAATCAATATGTCTATGTGTTGGTTGTCTATATCTTGTTCTTGTCTTAATTCCATCATGCTAGGCTAGATCTATCTTGTGTTTGCTTAGATCTAATGAAACCTAGATGTTAATTATGTGTTGATTACTTGTTTATGGTTGTATTGGATGAATGATTTCGATGTTAGGCTTAAGAAAAATAGCAGATCTCCAAATGGTAACATGCTTGAACGTCTTAGGAAACATGAACTGACGTGCACTAGGTTTTATTGGTTGTATTTAATGCATGAGTAAATTCTAATGATCCCATGTTAGGAGCTTCTTAGCCGGCTCGACATAGGAGTGAAGTAGGCACTCATAGGATTGAGGAATTAAGTGCGCCACCCCATGAATAGTATTAAGGAATACAACCTGTCATCCACGCAACTATAACAAGTAATTAATGTGTAAAAGATATCTAGGGAGTAGTGAAATCTAAGTAAACACAACTTCTCCACTTATTGCTCACAACCTTAGTTTAATTTGGTTTATTTTCATTTCTAGTATTTTATTTTGATTGCATCTTTAGTATTGGGTTAGTTGACTAGCAACTAATTCCGCCCAAATCCTTCAAACCCGAGATTTTTACTTGCTTTCTAAAAAATATAAAAATACAAAAATAATCATCCTTCATCTCTAGAACTAGTATTTAGGTTTTCTAATCCTAGCGATACTATTCCTAGCTGAACGATCAATCCCCCGGTACTTGTCACTATACTATAATACAACGATCAGGTACACTGCCTGGTGGGGGTTGTAAGCTTCTCAAGATCCCTTGAGAGGTAAAGCCTAGTGCGATTCCCATGTATCAAGTTTTTGGCGCCGCAGCCCGGGGAATAGTTATTGTTTAGGTTGAATTTAATTTTTATTAGGTCTACTCATTAGATTCCTATCAAGTGAGATTTTTTCTTTTTACTTTGTAGCTTTCTCGTAGTCTATCTTTTCTTTGTGATTTTGTTTGTAATTTGCTTCAAATGGACTTTACACTTAGACTTCTAAGATTGCAAGATAGGGTTGAGCGGCTAACACACCAAAGAGTTCAAAATACCTCATTTAGAGACACCTATGAATCATATGAGCCTTTACCTAGGATAGATTCTTATGAACAACCTCCATGTTTAAGATCTAGTTTTAGTGAGGCCAATAGGAAATGCGACCTGGTTTGCCAAGGAATTATGGAGAGAGCCATTGCAACAAATCATAAGTTGGATGAAGCACAAGGTTTGCTATTATCACTACCTAAGAAAACAATTGAGGAGGATTTAGCCGAGCATGATCACATTGATAAAAAATACCTAGGTTTTATGATCGATGATGATGAATCTCAAGAAACAGATGATGAATCTCTTGGGCAATTTGTATATAGCAGTCAGAATATTGAAGATGATTCTTATGATTCGGACATAGAAGTTGAGATGCCTAGAGAAGCACGTGAGATACTTGGGAGAATGTTAGGGCTAGATTATAATAAAACACATGTTGAGGATATAGGTGATATTAACACATGAAATGATGAGGTAAATAACATAAGCCCACAAAATACTCAACCATCATTTGAGGCACACACACCGCCCGTAACTTACCCAGAAGAAGTAGAAGAAACTTTAGGAATTCCGATGGAGGTAGAACCCTTGGACCAGGCACCACTTGAGGATATAGGTTTGAACACTTGTAGTGATAACCTTACTCCTAGTTCTAGGGAATTTCCTAGTGTTGATGAACCGGAACCTCAATCTTTACACACCTTTCCATCCTTAGATATATTTCTAGAAGACAAAAGAGGAACCGACCCACCCATCAACCAATATTATCCGGGTAGTTTTAGGATGAAGGAAGCCATTCACTCACCCCCTTCACCTCACGTGGCATATTCACACCCTAAGGGTGTGTATCACTACTTTTACCCACACTTGATCCTAAGTGTAGGGAAAACCTCCCCTATTTCCGTTAAATAAGGGTAGAGTCAGGCTCGTGACTCGAACAAAAACAAGCGCTTCTTGGGAGGCAACCCATGTTTTGTGTGTTTTTATTTGTTTGTTTGTTTGTTTGTTTGATTTTATTTGTTTCCGTATGCATGCTTTATTTTTGTTGCTTGTGGCTCATGTTTCAAAGTAAATTGTGAAACTGCTTTATTTTGTTTTTAACTTCGTCTTAATTGCATATAAAGGTATTTTGCAAAAGATAAGTGTAAGGGAGATCCAAATTTATTTATAAGAACGAAATTGAGCATGAACCACAACAATATTAAATGGACATGTGTATTAGTATTTGTTAGAGTCAAATGCTTGTATTGAGTCATAATGAAGTTTTGCAGGATTTTTCAGGAAGTAGGACCAAGTTTTTCCAGAATTTCTGCAGGTCACTTCTGACAGCGTCACGAGTTAACTCTTGACGGCGTCACATGTAAAAATCTGGAAATTTTACCAGTTTTGTTTTTCTAACGGAGTCTTATGGTTTTTGTGAATTATTAAGTTTTATAATCTCCAGGAGATCTGCAAACTTCATTCCACAAGCATTATATCTTATCTTGTTTTCTAGGATTTAGTAACTTATATAGGATGCCGCCGATTTTACGCGAGGTAGTCTTGTCTATTTTATCATGTTTTACAGGTTATGTATGACAAGAAGATGATTTATATTCTGGAAGGGAAGCTTTGATTGTTCATTTTCTTGGAGGAAGATTTAACCTGGCCACCTTATTATCCATACCGAGCGAATCAGGGGAGTATTTGATTTCATTCTCTTTACTTTTTCACTTTTACATTCTTTACTTGAACATTGGGGAAAATGTTCATCTTAAGTGTAAGGGGAGGGTAAAAAGATGATACCTTACATATGCACTTTCGCTTGAGTTTGTTTTGTTTGATAGTAGATGTGTAATAAAACTATGATAAACACTTGTTAGTGTAATTTTAGCGCCAAATTTAAAATTTTTTACAACATTTAGGAGTAAAACTTTAGCCATAGCAAGCGTCTCATGGATAGGAGATTGTATGACTAGCACATAACCGTATATTCAGAAAAATTTTCCACCCAAATATGTGAGGTTCGCCTTTAGATTTGATAGGAAAAGCATTCATTATTAGTGCTTATGAGTGTACCGGTAGCATTTAGATTCTAGAACTTGCGTTAGTGATGCATCCCGAGACCGCTAGTGAGACTACATTCGTGTAGTAGGATTTACTACATGATAAGAGGCATTAGGATCACCCTTGTGTTAAACCCGTATTATAATTACTTGACTATTTAAGTCGTATTACTTGGCTAGTTAAGTCAACTAATTTTTCCCACACCCTTAGCGTTGTACTCATTTTTAGTACACGAAACCCCTAGTACACCCCTCCGAGCCTATCTTTTCGTTTCTAACTTTAAGCATCTTACTTAAAGGAAGAATTTATTACACCCCACTTAAATGTACACCCAAATCGCCTTAGCCTTCCGTGTATGCGCTCATCTTTAGTGTATTAATGTTATTTGTTAAACCCTAAGTTAACTATCTAATTGATTACATGGTTGCTAAGTCGAGTCATATCTTTGTACATATTGTTTTGGGACGATTGGGACTCATGGGTAAAGTACTTATTTTATGGAGTAATGGGGAAGAATATCATTTATTACCCCCATATGTACGTTAATCTTAAAAGTACTCCAAGTGTTTTGATTATCTTTATTCGAGTCATTAGATTAGTTTATTGTAAAGTATGTAAAAGTTCAAGTGTAAGGGGAATTTTCATTCCCTATGATGTATTATTTCGGATGGTATGGTAAGAGTGTATGCAAAAAAAAAAAAAAAAAAAAAAAAAAAAAAAAAAAAAAAAAAAAAAGAGAAAAAGAAAAGAGAAAAAAAAACATACGGACTACCATCCCGTTTCATTCTATGTTCATTTTATGTTTTTGTTATTTTTCATTTATTAGCTTAAGTCGAGTCTAGTCTTGGCTTAGCAACGTCATATTGTACATGTAATTAACCAAGATTGTTAACTCGCCACCAGTAAAAACTTCCTTTATCCAACAAAACCGTGTATTTCATATCCCTACACCTAACGTTACAACCCTTTAAAAGACCTCTTTGATAGTTTATCCTAGGTGCTTACGCCATGTGGTGGAGGTTTGATCCTTTCCCAAGCCTATGGTAATCTATTTTACTATGACAGGTAGTGAGAGAAATCTTCCGTTTCCATATTGTAATTTATACTTTATTACACCCGAGAGATGTGAGTATCTAAACACTATTTGTGAGGTGCTTGTGTATGACATCCGTGCTTGTCTATTGGTCTTTAGTGGAACGATTATTTGTTGTAATTACTTTTATATTAGTGTTAAATGACCCCTAACTTGTATTTTAAGTAGAATAAAAGTGCATTTGCTTGAGGACAAGCAAATCTCAAGTGTAAGGGTATATGATGAGGCGAAAAATGAACCGTTTTTAGGGGGTCATTTAAGCCCGGAATTGAATTTATTTGATCAAATATTACCCTAAATCGTTCCTTTTGTGATTTTAGGTACTTTGAGAGAGAAATCTGGAAAAGGAAGCAATTCGGACGTTTTTGGAGCATAAAAGTGAAGAAAACGCCAAAGTCTTAGTTTTCCTTGCTGGGAACAGTAGGTGACGGCGTCAAGAAGAAAATCCTGACGGCATCAAGAGTAATTTTCATGACGGCCCAGTACAGAATTGAAGGCGTCACAAGGTAGAGCGTCAAGAGTAAAATACGTGACGGCCAGGAAAATGTTATAACGTGACGGCGTCAAAAGTAGATCAAGGCAGTCCGAGGAGTATTTTGGCGACGAGATGACGGCGTCACCAATTTTGTCTTGACGCCGTCAGCCTCAATTTCCTATATATAGTTTTCTAATTTTCATTCATAAAAAAGAGAAGTTTTGGAGAAACCCTAAGGCCGAACTTAGTACGAATTTTACAGGTTTTTTAAGGGTTCTCAGCCCTTGAACCCTTTCATGTGTAATTGAGATAAGTATTCTTTTAATTCAATCAATATGTCTATGTGTTGGTTGTCTATATCTTGTTCTTGTCTTAATTCCATCATGCTAGGCTAGATCTATCTTGTGTTTGCTTAGATCTAATGAAACCTAGATGTTAATTATGTGTTGATTACTTGTTTATGGTTCTATTGGATGAATGATTTCGATGTTAGGCTTAAGAAAACTGGCAGATCTCCAAATGGTAACATGCTTGAACGTCTTAGGAAACATGAACTGACGTGCACTAGGTTTTATTGGTTGTATTTAATGCATGAGTAAATTCTAATGATCCCATGTTAGGAGCTTCTTAGCCGGCTCGACATAGGAGTGAAGTAGGCACTCATAGGATTGGGGAATTAAGTGCGCCACCCCATGAATGGTATTAAGGAATACAACCCGTCATCCATGCAACTATAACAAGTAATTAACGTGTAAAAGATATCTAAGGAGTAGTGAAATCTAAGTAAACACAACTTCTCCACTTATTGCTCACAACCTTAGTTTAATTTAGTTTATTTTCATTTCTAGTATTTTATTTTGATTGCATCTTTAGTATTGGGTTAGTTGACTAGCAACTAATTCCGCCCAAATCCTTCAAACCTGAGATTTTTACATGCTTTCTAAAAAATATAAAAATACAAAAATAATCATCCTTCATCTCTAGAACTAGTATTTAGGTTTTCTAATCCTAGCGACACTATTCCTAGCTGAACGATCAATCCCCTGGTACTTGTCACTATACTATACTACAACGATCAGGTACACTGCCTGGTGGGGGTTGTAAGCTTCTCAAGATCCCTTGAGAGGTAAAGCCAGGTGCGATTCCCACGTATCATTGACCAAAGTTTCATATGCATCGCATGCTAGAATTGCATGCGGCGCATTCTTCAAAGTCAGGCAATGGTCTTTCAATTCATCTAAGTATAATATTGCGGCGTATCTGTTGAGAGAGATACGGCGCATCTTCTGGGTTTCAGTAGACTTTTGACATCTTGCTGGTTTTGCTCTATATTTCGTCCAAAATCGTTAAGTTTCACCAATTGCTTGTTTTTACATGAGAATTACTAAAGTAAATAATTAAGTATCGATTATCATCAATAATATAATAAAACAATTCAAATAAATAGGATAAATAATAACAATAAAATGCACTTATTTGAGTTCATCAGCACACAACACGATTATAAGAGCAAAATAACGATGTTCAAATTAAACAAATATTTAAAGTCAAGATTTATTTCCCAAAAAGAAAGTAGTAAGCCCAAATAAACAAAAGATAGGTCCCAATTATTTTATCAGAGCCTGATCCATTTAGCTGCACCACTTGCCAAGCTTCCCATCCAAATAAAGCAACAACATAGGCATTACTCAGTACCTGAGAAAACATGCTAAAAGGTCAGCTAACGCTGATGAGTTCATAGGTTTTGACTCAAAGCAATACATGAAAAATAGACCGACAGCTCATAAGTTTGATGTGCTAGACTAAGGCATCAACAACATCTCATCTCGAAACGGAACCCAATAATACTTCCTATAGGTACACACTATAGTACTAGCCTACACTTGCAGCGTGAAATTATATCCCTACACAATTGCAGCCGTGATATAATAACTCTACACATTGCAGGCCTTATACCCAAATCCTTAGCTAGCTAACATAGCAAACGACGACAAGACCATAAAATGATAATCCAAATACCATTAACATAAAGCAAATCGTAGATAAACAATTCATATTCGCAAAAGTATGACCATTAACTTAAGTAAAGACAAGCATGTTTTATCCCACAAAAGTAGTTATGAAAATAGTAAAAGTAGGGGCCATGAACTCACCTCAAGAAGTAGGCGAGAAATGATAAAATAGAAGAAGAGACAATGGTAGCTAGAATGTCATTGCACTGCGATCCTGGCACAACCTATTATTATTGTAAACTTATCTTAACCTCTAATTCAAAAAGTATAAGTCTCTATAAATCAACTATTCCCAAATATATCCCAATTAACTTCAAAATTCTCTTTATTATATCTATTTATGGATGTTTGATATCATCGTATGTAAGTAGTGACACGACATCGACTCAAGTGAACTCACGCCAAACAAATGACCTAAGACACAACGACTCACAAGATAAGGACTAATGATTTAGTTTAAATCTAATAAGTTATTCAAATGAAGTGTCGGGTTCTTATCAAATTCGTCAACGCGATAAGTCTCGCATTTCCTTCGTTTTACTTATCAATCCAAAACTAAATCACCATACTCGATAAGTCATAAGGATAAGTTGCTCATTAATAAGTTTCCTCTGACATGTCTATTGAGCCCTTATTGGACTCATCGGCCCAATAAGTCCAATAACCATGTGGGTCGGGTATATTAACGTTAACCGATCCGCAGTGGCGAAGCTTGGATTTTGTAAGTGGGGGGTCGGGATCTAAATTTTTTTTTTCCTAAGGCTATATTTCAGGTATGCCGAAATTTTTGGGGGGTCGAAACCGAATATACCGAAATTTTTCTACACGAAAACTATATACCCCCTACATCGCAAAAAAAATTTCGGGGGGTCGGGCGCCCCCCCCCCCGGCCCCTATGAAGCTTCGCCTCTGCCGATCCGTAACTCGACACAGCTCATCATGACATCAATATTTCCCTAAATAGCGTTACTCGACTTGCGCGCCTTCGAAATACTAAATAACTCGTATATATTTTATTTTATTCGGTTGACCATTTTCTTTTATTAAAAGTATTCAATAACCCATTACAAGTTATTTAATGTTTTTCCCTTTTTAACTTTAAAATATTACTGTAAGTAACAATTTGATTGTTCTCGCCTTCCACTTTAGTTGTTTAAGTTTTTCTATTTAATATATAGAGTCATTTCATCTTTCGAGTCACAATTCTGAGTATCCATTATACTCGGGTCAAATAATCAATAGTAATCGTCACAAGTATGATATATATATATATATATATATATATATATATATATATATATATATATATATATATATATATATATATATAGTAGTGTTGTATTCTATACAGTACCAATATTAGATACAGTATTTTACAGTACCTTTAAAATGAATCTGGGCCATTGGATTAGTTAATCAATGGACAAGATTAAAAGTGCTAAAATTGCAAATAAACAAAAGATGGGGTATTAGTTTGTTAAAGCTGAAAGGGTATTACGGGAACTCTACATTAATTGATTTGATACCCGTCCTTCTTTTAAAAGGATACGATTAAAAGTGCTAAAATTCCTAGATTTCTGTCGCACTTCAACCTTAAGCATCTCTCTCCTCAAACTTAACCCTAATCATAAGCCACCACAACCACCATAAATCCTATATTTTTTTCAACCAGCCATCATAAACGGTTTGCTTTTTTTTTTTTTAAAACAAAAATAGCCACAATTGCTTTGATTGGTTATCATATAACAAAGACAGAGAGTTTTTTTAATGGGCGGTGAAATCAATGGCTCATTATGATCAAGTAGATGTATATCTCAAAAATCAAGATCTATATTTGATCAACGGTGAGAGATCACTCGCAACTCAAAAATCAAGATCTATATCTTAGGTCCATTAACAGACACCGTAACTCAACATATCAATCCGTTAAAAAAAAGTAACCACATCTCTCTCTTTTGGATCTCAAAGTCGCCGGAAAAATTAACCGGACACCATAACCACACTTATATTCGTTAGAATTATTCATCTATATAATGTTTTCTATTCGTAACGAGGCTTTGTGGTTGTGAACCAAGCACAAAGAATCAAAAGGTAATATTTTGCTTTTCTATAAATAATCTTGCACCTATCTATTGGGGTATTATTTTTGTTCTTTTTAAGTGGGTCTTTGCCTCTTTGGTTGGTTAAAGTTTAATTTGCCATATTTTGTTTTTATTTTATTTTATCTGTTGGGATTGCGTGAACTAAGGTGAATCAGTAAGTCAAAGGTATATAGGGTCATGGTAGCCTGATGTGGTTTTATATAACATAAAAAGTATATTGTAGGTTATTCATTGTTATGAAATTCATAGGTATAAAATTGTTAGATTTAAATAATGTTTTGTTCACAAAGAAAATATTTTGATAATGTTTAATGTGAATTTTATACATCCATGGATCACGAATTATGGTTTTGACCATAAATGTGAATTGTGAGATTACATTAATGCAATACTCTTGTATGATAGTTAATACTTTTAGTATAGAGTCAATTTAGAACCTTAAACACTTAGCCAAAAATAACACTATGTCCGGTGTTCGCTATTTATGATCAAGTGTATTTTTTTTTATTTGTTAGAATGATGCATATGTGTTTTATCGTGCATATGTGTTTTATGGCTAATATGAAATGAGAAGAAGGGGGTGCATATGTGTTTTATGATTGATATAGAATCAAATAGAATGGTGCATATGTTTTTTTTTTTTTTTTTTTTTTTTTTTTTTTTTTTTTTTTATATAAAAGTGTGAATATGTGTTATCGTTATTATTTACAAAATAATGTGTTATAATTGGTTGTTGTGTTTCAATAGTGTGCATATGTGTTCAATCCGTTAATGCGTTTGCTAGTTGTTTACAATAAAAAATAATAATTGTGTATTTCAGGTATTGATAAGACACAAGTGTTGATCATTTGATAAAGATGAGGAGCAATACCAATATAAAGAGTGCACATGTGTTTTCAACAAGCATATCATTTCTAATGAATTTGATGAGAAAGTAAAGCGTGCATACATGTTTTTAGAAGGGTACTCATATGTTCTAATTAATTTGATTAGAAAGTGAAGCGTGCACATATGTTCATGTAAGAGTGCACACATGTTTTTGAATGATGTGCACGTCTTAACAAAATACATTTGTATTTAAATTTTATATCATTTGATATAATATTTTGTGTATACTATTTATGTTTTTGGTTTGTTATAAATTTAGATGTTATATGTATATATTTATGTTTTTGGTGATAAATATCAAAGATTGGAGAACTTACACTAAAAACATATATGCAATTGTAATTTTAAGTAAACCAGTTTGATTTCAAAACAATTTAACGAAAAAAACATTTGACGAAAAAAAACATATGTAAATTTACGATTTTAAAAAGAAAAAACCACATATGCACTTCATTTTTCGAAATCAAAAATTAAGGGAAATCTAAAAACTTTTTTTAATTAAATAAATCAAAATGAAACTAAAATTGTGTTTGACTATAATGCCCTTTTCAATTAAATAAAAATGTTTATTAATACTAAATTCCTATTGGCCTAAATGAGTACTGTAAAGTACTGTATTTAATATTGGTACTGCATAGAACGTGACCCTATATATATATATATATATATATATATATATATATATATATATATATATATATATATATATATATATATATATATATCCAATATTCCCTTCTGGCTTGTCGACACCAAGCCGAGACTACAAAGTCTCGGTTGTAATCGACTTGCTCAAATCATCACAATTATAATCAATATCTCATAATAAAATCCACATGTCCAAGTCAATATTTAACAGCCAAAAATTCCTACGGCTCGTTACTAATTATTGCAATCAAATCAACCTCGAATAACAACCACAACAACACCATCTCCACAACTCCACGACTTCGAGCCTTGGCAACCCAATAACCACTCGGACCCATTGGTCTCGGCTTCCAAACCAACGGACCCTTGGGTTTTCTCTCGGCAAACTTCCCAACACAACCACGAGCTCCAAAATTCTACTCTAATCCAAACCCTAAAAGTACTTTAACCTTAACTGAACAAGTGAAACAGCATCATCTTATTGCTTGCTTGTTTTTTTTGTGGTGAAATAAATATCTTCAACCTACCTTCTCTTTTAATTCCATTTCCTGGTATTGCATTCTTTTAAATAACCATTTATAATTTATTGTACATATTTTTACACACTTCATTTTCACTAAACTGATGTTTTGGCAGATTTGAATCAACTTGCTTCGGTCGTTAACCTTGTAGCGAGTAATACGCAGCCTTGTAATCAGAGTTCTACAACATTGAAATAAGGACAAACTAAAACTTAACAATACCTTTAGAGTCAAGACACCTTTTTTATCATGTTGTACAATAACATACTACTCCGTAATATTTATTTGTAATACAAATAAAAATGGTATATAAGAGTTCTGATTTAGAATTCAAAGTCAGGAAAACATGCCACTTGACTCTGAGTAGTGAGTTAAACCTGTCTAGATTGTTATCTAAGTTCTTGTTCTAACACAAAAATAAAGAGAACAAAAAGCGTCAAATGTTCTCATCTTGCGTTCTTCAAACGGACTTGACATGCCACCCATGGATTGTTTCTCCAAAGGGGACGGGTTGATCACACCCAGATGGCGGTGAGAAGGTTTTTGTCCATTAGTCAGATATTATTATTATTATTATTGTTGTTGTTGTTGTTGTTGTTGTTGTTGTTGTTGTTGTTGTTGTTGTAAGGCCCAGGTATGTTCAAATATATGAACCCAGATCAGTCATGAGGATTCTATTTACGATAAGATCCCAAGATAATTATTTCAAACCACAGTTAATCAACCACAAGTCAGTCAATGATAAAATACCCTTAACACGCCTTTCAATCGGCTAAACAGGGCTGGATCACGACTATGACATGGTTATTATGACATGGTTATCATAACACCTGTATGGGCTTGTTATCGACCTAGACTTTGATTGACTGATATATTTGAACATAACAAAGCTTTAAAATAATATAAGATGGAGTCTAGTTATATGTTTGCTTAATGTTATTCAACATAAGGATTTAAGCTGCCATTAAATTAAACTTAAACAAAATAAGATTAAAAGAAAACTTTCAAAGATTTAGTCGGACGATTCTTTATTATTCCAAACTTTATTACACCAAACTTTATTACAAGTAGTCGGACGATTAGAGAGAAAGAGAGTGAAAATATTACAAGTGGTAGTAAGAGGGATGCCTCTTTTCTTCCTATGAGCCTTCTTTATATAGAAGGGAAAATAACTATTACATTCGTCATTGCTTACATCAATATTAAAATGGCCGACAAAGGGCTATTATTGTCCACTGGATTTATTCTCTCATCTTTTGCTTTTGAGAGGAAGATTCTCCCTTTGAAATACGTTTAATAACCGTATTTTTAATTTCTTCAAAAATATCTTCCAAAGGTATCTCTTCGGTATCATCTGGCTGAGATTCTTCTGCTAAGCAATTATATTGATTTTCATCCTCTGAAGGTCTTCATAGAGGAGTCTGATTGTTGATAATCAAAATTTTTTATCAAGTCTTCTTTAATCTCTTTAAGATATACTTCCAAAATTTCTTCTTTGGAAATATTTCCTCTTCCTTGGATTTTTAATTTGTCCACAATTTGCTGGTAAGGAGTTGGATTATCCTTTTTCTTCTTGAACTCATATTGAGCTTTGTATTCAGCAGTTGTTCTTTTTATTAAATCAATTGTTTCTTTGGAGTATATTTCTCCTCCATTTTCAGGATCTTTCAAAAGCATTTTTTTTCCAAAATTTTGTGAAAAATATTCTTTTTAATTGAGGAATTTGATCAGAAGCATAATCTACTTCTGGAGCCCATTTCCATATCCATGGAATAGAAAATTCTATGAAAAATAATAATGAAGGAATTATTTCCTTAGCACCATTATTTTTTGTTATCATGTCTATGAATTTAGGAGAAACATCAATCCATTCAACATATAAACCCTTATATAGTTCTGGAAGGATTTGAATCGATGGACCATATGAAATCCACCAGTTTATAAACCAATTTGGTAAAGACTTATTATAAACCCTTGGGCAAACTTTGAAAAAGCATGAATGTTTCTTTTTGGGATTAATATATAAAAAGGCTTTATTAAAACTTTCAACATAATCCTAGTAATTGTATTTCAAAGCAATTTTTTGAATAGGATGTATAAACTCCTTTTCTTTTAGAGTACTTAGACCCCATTCTTCTGCAGATATAACCTGCTTTATTAAAACTTTACTAAAATTATAAATATTACTATTTTGGTCAGTAAAGTGTTTAACTTCAATTGACCCTGTTGATACGAGTATATTCTCATAATATGATCTTGATTTGTACGCATATGCTGTACATGGAGCATTATCAAGGTATCTGGTCATCAGAATACATGGGTCATTTCCTGATTCAAAATATCTCATAACATCTTGATATTCAAGAAATATGATTCTCTCCTTATGTGGAGATTGGCAATATTCATGAGAATCTTCATTATCTTCTTCAATAAGAGCATTGGCATATGAAGGAATATTTCCTTTTTTATTTTTTATAAATTCCAAAAATTCTCCATATAATGGATCATTTGGACCTGGAATTGTTGATGAGGATGCTGATTCAGCAATATTGCTGGCTATTAGCCTGTTGTTTCCATGTTGAACCAATATATTATTGGCTCCTCCTGTTCTTCCACCCCTATAAAGGTGGCTACCTCTTCCTCCTCTTCCTTAAGGAATCATGACTGCAAAAATTCACGTGTTAAAAAATCAGGAAGAATATTATCTTTCCCTTTTTTATATTCTATTGTAAAATCAAATGGGGCTAATTGAGCTTGCCATCTAGCATACATTTGCTTAGATACATCATGTTTAAAATCTTTATTAAACATAAACTTGGCTGCTTGGCAATCTGTTTTTATTATAAAATATTGATTATATAAATCTTCTTGAAATTTTAAAACACGTTTTATTATAGAAAGAATTTCTTTTGCCACAGTAGCATAATTCTTTTGGGCATTATTCCATTTTCCAGAATGAAATCTTACTAAAACTTCTTGTTTATTTTCTGGATTTATTTGTTTTAAAATTCCACCATACCCAATATCTGAGGCATCAGTTTCTATAACTTTTTCCCAATTTGGATTTGCTAAAGATAAGCAAGGAAGACTAGAAACTTTTGTTTTAATTCTCTGGACTGCCTGAGTATGCTTTTCAGTCCATGATAGGGAGTCTTTTTTAATCTTTCATATAAAATAGCTGTGTCTTTAGCTAAATCTTTATAAAATGCTGAAATATAATTTAAACTTCCCAAAAATCTTTGTAATTGAGTTTTATCCAGTATTATATCTGGGAATTTAGATGCAAACTCAATACTCCTATTAATAGGAATAATTTGACCTTTTTCAATCATATGACCTAAAAATCTGACTTTAGTTTGAAAAATCATCATTTTTGGTTTTGAAATGACTAAACCACTATTAATAATAATTTTTTCAAATATATCTAAATGTTTAAAATGGGATTCTATATTTTTTGAAAATACAAGAATATCATCAATATAAACAATTATAAAATCACTGAATGGATTAAAAATATCATTCATAATATTTTGAAATTCAGAAGGTGCGTTTTTAAGACCAAATGGCATAACATTCCATTCATATTGTCCAAAGGGGACATTAAAAGCAGTTTTATATCTGTCATTTTCATTAATTTGGATTTGCCAGTATCCTGATTTTAAATCAAATTTTAAAAATATAATAGCATTATAAAGCCTATTTAATAGATCTTTGTTATTAGGGATATGATATCTAATCCATTTTAAAACTTTATTTAGGGGTTTATAATTTATAACTAATCTAGGAACCCCTCTTTCTTGTTCTGAATGTTTATTAACATAAAAAGCAGTACAAGACCATTGAGATTTTGAAGGTTTAATTAATCCTTTTTGTAATAAAGAAGCTATTTCCTTTTTACATAAATCTAATAATTCGGGTTTCATTTGACCAGGTCTTGCTTTTGTAGGAATATTATTTTCAGAAAATCCTTCCTCATATGGAAGACTAACAATATGTTTTTTTCTGTACCAAAAAGCATTTGGATGATCATTACAAATTTTTAAAGAGAATTTATTCACAATCATTTGTATGTTTTCCTTTAATTTAGGATTTTCTAATTTTTCTTCAATAGTTAACATATTTATTTCATCTTTAAGAATACATATTTGTTTATTTTTTGTCATAATTTGATCTTTTAATTCTGAAAGCATTCTAGTAATAGGTTGAGTTATGAATTCAAATGTTATACTTTTACCATTAAAAGTACCAGTAATTCCATCATTATCTACCTTTTTAAGAGGAAATATTTTGTTTATAAAAGGATTTCCCAAAATAATCTGATTAGTCATATTTTTTACTAATATAAAATTTGTAGGTATGCAAACATTATTTTTACAAATTTTTGCATTTTGTAACTTATAATTAATATGTATTTTTTCACCACTTACAGTACCAACTGAGTGTGATGTTTTTATAAAATACTTTGTAGGAATTAGACCTTCTTTAACACAATTTAAATCTGCTCCACTATCTATCAAAGCAGTAAATTTCTTAATTTCAGTATTATTAATAAGTAAAATTACTTTTACCCACCATTTTTGGGATGTTATCATTTCTAAAGTCTGAAGAAAATCATCTTCTTTTTCAATTATTTCTTCACCTTTACTAGTTTCAATTAAAGATTTTCCTTTTTCCAAATTGGATATTCTATTATCAAAATTTTTATTTTTATTTTTTAAATTATTAATTTCTTTTTTAAGATTATTAACTTCTTGTAATAAATTATTAAGAGTAACTGGAGTATCAATTTTTTGTCTTTGTTGGAGCATTTTATTTACTTCAACCATAGAATATGGAGTATCATCTTGAACTTTTTCATTATTAGATTTAGAAAATTGTTCAATAATCTTATTTCTTATATCATCGTCTTTAATTAATTTTAAAAGATCTAATGTTTCACTAGTAAAAACATTTATTTTTAAATCTTCAAATAGAGCCTGAATTTTATAAATCTCCATTTCTGGATTTTTATCAGAATCCTCAGAATAATCATTTTCTAAAATAAAATCTTCTTCTTTTAAACAATTACAATTTATTTCAGAATCTGAATTATCTGAATCATCAGAAGAGTTTTCATTTTCTGATTCTGAATTTAAAAGAATTTTCTTTAAACTATCTTTAATTTCTTCATCAATATTAAGATTATTAATTTTCTTTTTGACCCTGCATTTATTTGCAAAATGACCAACTTTTCCACATTTGTAACAAGTAATTGTTGGTTTATTATTTCGGAATTGTTTTCTCATTTGCCTTTTTTCCCTTCTTTTTTCAAATTTAAAAGGATTTTTATAAAATTTTTTATTTTTTATAAACTCTTTTCCCTTTGAAGATTTATAAAACTTTTTGTCAACAGAAGTTGAACAAGCCATTCCAAATTGATCACAAAAATGGCCTAATTGTTTTCTTTCATTAATATTTTGAGTTTTAATTTGTTGATTTATCTTTATTTTATTGCATAAAGCCAAACCTTCTTGAATACAAGTTCCTATTAACTTGCCATAAGTAAAATTATCATAATTGATAGTTGCTTCATCTTTTCGAAGAGTATTTCTTACCCTTTCAGCAAATAAATTAGGTAAACCATCTATAAATTTTGACTTCCAATGGGTAGTATTAGAGTCAGGAAGTTCCATAACTCTACTAAGGAAAGTATCCTTATACCACCTAAAAGAAGTTAAGGTAGGACATTTTAATCCATTAAGAAGAGTTCTAATATTTTCTGAATTATCAGACCATCTTTCAGTAAAGTGTTCAATTATATTAACAATTAGTGTATAAACTGCATTAGGTGTTTCAACACCATTTTCTGTTTTAATTGTATCAAGGACGGTTTGTTTATCTTGACTTATAAGATAATTATCCCACCATCCTTTCAATTGACCTGTAAAACCTGCTATAATCATTTTTGCAACTGTTTTATCATTATTACCATTATTTTTAGCAATAGTAGAGTACATCATCATACGATCTACTAAATTATAAAGTTGTCTTTCTGTATAACCATCAATATTCCATTCATATATATTTTTACCACTATAACTATTATTGATAACATACTCCTGTTCTTCATGAAGAACAACTTGAGGAGTAGGTCGAGGGTAATAATATAATTTTTGAGAAGGCTTATTAGCATATTTACTATTATATCCTTCCATTTTATTAATATTTTCATTAATTTTATTTTTATATTCTTCATCTGACTCCTCATCTTTGTCATCAATAATATTTAATTTTAATTTCTTTATTTGATTCTCTATTAATTTTTGTAATTCTAATGTTGATTTTAATTTAAAATTTTCTATTTCAGGAGGTGGTTGTATACCAGCAACTGCGTGTGAACAACTAGCTCCATCATTGTCTTTAGTAATTTTTTGTTTTTCACTTTTCAATTGATTAATTTGACCTATAAGAGTTTCAACTTTATTATGAATAGAAAATATTTGTTCTCCCAAAACTATTAAATAAATATTAGAAAAATTTTGTTGTTGTATTAACTGGTTAACATGACCAGTTGTAATAGATATAGTTTCATTTTCAAACAATTTTTGAAAGGCTGAAAAGTGTATATGAACATCTTCTTTATTTATAACAAAGGGTTGTTGTGGAGGAAAAATTTGTTTAGAATTTTGACCATTTATTAATTTATAATCTCTTTCCAAAACTGATATGTAATCTATAAGATAATTATGAATGAACCATGTAACAAAATAAATAATTTTATTAACTTGTGATAATTATTATTATTATTATTATTATTATTATTATTATTATATCTGATCATGGGGGGTTTAAGAAGAGCCTCAGTGCTGGTGAAAATGTTGAGTATGAGATTGTGGTAGGATCTGATGGTAAGAATAAGGCTTCAAAAGTTACTCCCAAGGTGGTTGTAATCGTTATGGTGAGTTTCCGATAGAGAAAGGAAATAAGGCTTCAAATGTTACTGGTCCTGATGACGAATTTTGTTTTAGGTGTTGTAAGAATGGGCATAAGGCTAGGGATTGTTCTGAGGAGGAAGGTCATGGTTGTTTTAAGTTTTAATTTAGGTGTTTGTTTGTGTGGGAATCTAAGCAATGCAACATATGATGAATCTCAGTGCACCATTTATGAATGAATCTTGTTTTGATTCGTTTGTTATTGAATTGCAGGTTATGTTCTTTTTTCAAGTTAAAAATGATCAATTTCTTTTGATTTCGATAAGCTCTATCTAGCTATATGATGTAAAACATGAAGATGTTATACTTATTGTTAAATGGGTTAACCATAAGTACCCAATCGACCAGTTGTGTCAGTGTGTCGCTATAAACTTACCCAATTACAGTTGGGCACTAAATTGTCATGTTCAAAACTCGAAAGTAACAAAAATGACAAGGTAAACCTACGAATTTCCTAGATGATAACATTGACACATTTCCGAAGCATATTCATATTTATTCTCTGTTCATGATAGAGCTAGATTAACCAAAGACGCGGCCTTATTTACTTGCAAGGGGTTGTCATGATGACAGTCTAATAATGACCACAAGCATGTGTACAGTTTACATATCAGGATATATAGTTGTAGCGACTGAAGGATGGTTTACACTGCAACATCTGCATAGGATGGTAATACCTTTTCTACGTGTACAGCATCTCCAACGTTAATAACTTTTTTCGAACCATTATCAGTACTCTCCCACACCAGCATCAGCCCAAGGTAAACCTATGAATTTCATTCAACAAATAAACAATTAGTCACGGGTTTTCCTTGATTACCTCAGCAGCTTCATGTCAAACCCATTGATCCCACATCGAGAAAATGCAAGTCATACAAATGTATCATGCGTGTTTCTATATATTCTTAAGCTAAAGTAATAGATTTTCCAATTTTGGGCACTCACTGCTCCCTTAAATCGCGAGGTTGAGGTGTCCACTTCTAAAGCTTTGGCTGATCGGAACTTCATCATGGTTTCTGTAGGTTCACTTCCTTGTGTCGCATCTTCTTGATTGATTGTAGGTATCTGAGAAATGAAGGATTGCGAATGTGATTAGCACAGAAGTTTAAGTTTTCCAAATCAAAAGTTAAGAACCAAGTATCATCTTGCGACAGAAGTAGATGTAGCAAAATGGGTAAAGTGAGTAATGGGTCAAAATGGGTAGTATTTTTTAGCTGATTCGGATTGGGTTTGACCCAAAACACTTTTGTCCAACTTTTATAAACAAGTAGTGTGTCAAACATGATAAAGAACTATATTGTTTCAGTAATAGTCTAACATTCCTATAACAAATGAAGCAGGCGGTATTAGGTATTAACCGCACTTTAAGCACTTGTGTCCTTTTACGACTATTTTACTTTTCTCTTTAACTTTGCCTGTAGAGTTAACTAACTCACTGAAAATTACAATACCTTACAACGGGCGCATAGCCTAGCGCCTTGAAAATTCGACTCATTAATTTTGATCTGTTTCCAAAGGTCTTCAGCAAATGGTTCACAACCATCAACAAAGATGCTGCATAAGTTCAAAAAGTTCCATGGTAAGAAACTTGTTAACAGAAAAGCTAAGGTATCGATAAAAGATCAGTATATTGAAAGACACACTTGGGTCTAAACCGGTTTATGCTAACTGGTTCCTTTAATTGTTCATTAACCGCATCCAAAGAAGCCTGCAGTACTCGAGGGGTTCATTTTTCAAACAGTTTACTCAAAGAATGATAAGCTTGACAGTAGCATTAATAGTAATGGAAATTTTATAATAAAACTAACCTGGGAGATTAAAAGGAACTGGAAAGCATCTGTGAATTTCACATTGTATCCAGTAGCATACTTAGCCTCAACGGGTCTAGTCTCTGACTCTATATGCAGAAATAGAACAAAGTAATCTTCACGTACTGTATGCTTATATGCTATAATCGTATATCAATAAAATACTAGAAATGAATTTGATTAATGTACCTTCATTGAAGCGCACCAAGCGGCTCGGTTTACCAAGGAATTCGGTGAACCATTTTGCAGCTTCGTCTGCCTCATCCAAAGCCGAGCCTGACCATTCCCAGACCGATACCCCATCAGACGATAATGACGGTTTAGTCAATGAGACCTTAAGCTCCGCCATCCCAGGAGCACGTACCACTGTCAGAACACGATCAAGTGGACTCAACAACAATATTTCCACTTAGAGGCTCATATGGTAGAAGACGGGTCAAAAAATGTTACTGATCTAGTCTAATTTGGCTTGATTTACTAATACTTTTTAAATTACAAAACATTCACGGTCAAAAATTTTAAAACAATGCTTATTCTTGTAAGGAAATTAACGAGGTGAAAGTACACACGGCAAAATCACTTTTGACAACTTTGTACCCGTTTTACAGAATTCAATTCTTTTGCTTCAGCGATAGGGTCCCTAGAATGAATCCAAATCGACTCATCAAGTGTTAAACATAACATTGTTTTTCCATGGTTTCCGACCTTTTGGCCGACTAATCTACGGGGTTTGAACCCACCGCCACACAGACTCAAACCGGGTAAAGCCCTCCCTTTTCAGGAGGTTGGCAACCACTTGAGGGTTGTTTGCACATAACATTTTGGGTTAGAAGGATAGTATATTTACCCATGTAAGAAGACTTTGTGGGCACCCAACCAAGAGAAAAGGCCTCAGTCGGCAGCTCAACTTGAATGAGAGCAAGCTTTGGCTCGACACGTTGAGTGTATCCTCTGCCTTTGGAATTCACAACCACCCAATGACGATCCCACACAAATCCTAAACAAGTACTTTCACAGTATTGTTAAATTAAGTGGCAAAGTAACTAATTTTGGGAGGTGTTTATTTCAGCTTATACGGATAACTTATGGCTTATTTAGTTTTCTGCTTATGTTTCATAAGCTCATTTTTTGTGGCTTATAGCTTATCAGGTCATGATAGGCTTATATAAGCCGAAACGTTTTAAACCAGATAAGCCATAAGCCTGCTATATAAACTTAAACAAACACCCCCCAAAATATTGCAAGTAATTAAGTAATAACGAGAAAAGGAGTAGTGATTCGATTAAATACCAGTTGGAGAAAGGGCAGCTTGAGAAACAGAGATTCCTTTGCATGATTTTATCGGATAAATAGATATGGATTTCACCCTCCCCATAACTTCCTTCTCCTCAGCCATCTATGTCTATCTGTGTTTCAGCTTCTGTGTTTGTGTTTTTTTTATAAAAGTGATTTGTTTTTATAAAAGTGATTTGTTTACATACGTAACTGATAATTCTATTTCTAGCTAACAACCTCAAAACTGGACAGACATGTGCAACAGCATCATCTCATTGTCTGCTTGTTTTTTATGGTATTGCACTCATCTATAAATAACTATTTATAATTTTCTAAAACATATTTTTACACAGTTCATTTTCACCAAACTGATGTTTTGGCTGATTTGACTCAACTTGCTTCGGTCTACTCGGCCTTGTAATCCAAGTTCTACAACATCGAAATATAGTATGAATCGAAATTGGATTTACGATGTTTATTGAGGACAAACTAAAACTTAACAATACCTTATACAATGTCTCAAGACATCTTGTTTGAGTTTAATTATACTACTAATATTTATTTGTAATACAAATAAAAATGGTACCTAAGCGTTCCGGTTTAGAATTCAAAGTCAGGAAAACATGCCACTTGACGCTGAATTAAACCTGTCTAGATTGTTATCTAAGTTCTTGTTCTAGCACAAAATAACGACAACGATTATTTAGAGTGATCAATTTCTTTGAGACAGAGTTAGTTAATATGATGAAGAAAAAATGTCAAAACTTCATTTTAGGATCGATTCATCAACAACTACCGGCAACATATTATCAAATGTTATGACCAAATGGCTAGTAAAGACATAATGGCATAGTCAGAAATGAGTGATCCTTATTCTTAGTTTAGTCTAGAGTAAATTGCATTTTTGGTCCTTGTGGTTTGGCCAAATTGCATGCTTGGTCCCTATCTTTTTTAACATGCAGCAAACGTCCCTATTTTGAAGTTTGGATTGCAAATACAGTCTTCGATCGATGTGAAATGACCAAGTTACCCCGATAGAAAAGGAAGAAGACAAGGGTAATTTGGTCATTTCACATCGATCGAGGGACTGTATTTGCAATCCAAAGTTCAAAATAGGGGCGTTCGCTGCATTTTCAAAATGATAGGGACCAAACATGCAATTTGGCCAAACCATAGGGACAAAAAAATGCAATTTACTCTTTAGTCTATGATGTAAAACATAAATATGTTATACTTATTGGACTTAGGATCAAATGAGAAGAACTTTTAAAATAAGAAAGAATGAGAAATAACTATAACCACATATTAGAGATGCATCCATAACCTTTTTGATCCACCATAATATATTTTCTAGCTAAAAATTGATGCATATACATATATTAGATGCATGTTAGCAAGTTAGGAAAATCCTATGTATTTTTTGTCATCTCGGGTCAAATTTGTTGCAAGTACAACTTTGCATCGTTTTCACTTTAAAATTACTTATGAAACTAATTAGGATTAGGGGTGTTAATCGGGTCGGGGTCGGGTCATTCAGGTCGGGTCGAAGTCGGGTCAAGACTAAAAAAACTTACCCGAACCCGACCCTATTTGAACTCGGGTTAAGTCGGGTCGGGTCAAGTCGGGTTCGGGTATGTTCCATTTGTTGTTAACTTCTACATTCTCTTCTTCATCTATTTCCATCGAGTTGTCTGACATCTAACAACATATAAAGATACTAGTTAATTTACTAATATTCATAATCAACTAGCCTCTAATGCAATAAAGCTTAAACAAACAAAGAAGCATTAAACCCTATCAATCTGAAAAGAAACAATTTATGTTCAAAATGCAAACTTTATCCAAACAAACCTCAAACCCTAGAAACCTCATAAGAATACAAAAGTAACAACAAAATCAACCATGAATAAGAAGTACCTTTTGCATAAAAATGCTAATTCTTGAAGGAAAAAAATCAGATCATCAAGTGTAAGCGATTAGTTCTTGGTTGTTGGAATTGTACTCTGTATGTTGTAACTAGTAGTGGGTACTGGTACGTAACTTGATAATAAAATGAGATATTTTTTATATCTAATTGAATACAAATGGGCCAAGTACTAAGAATGGATTAATTGATAACTTGGGCCCTAATACCATAGTAATAGATAAAACTTGAGTAACAAAAATGACAAGGATACCTCCTAGATGATAACATTGACACATTTCCGAAGCATATTCATATTTCTTTTCTGTTCAAGATAGAGCTAGATTAACCAAAGACGCGGTCTTGTTTACTTACAGTCTAATAATGACCACAACCATGTGTACAGTTTACATATCAGGATATATATAGTTGTAACGATTGAAGGATGGTTTACACTGCAACATCTGCATAGGATGGGAATACCTTCTCTACATGTACAGCATCACCAACTTTAATAACTTTATTCGAACCATTATCAGTACTCTCCCACACCAGCATCTGTCCAAGGTAAGGCTACCAAATACGGAGTACATCCAACGTATAAACAATTAGTCGCAGGTTAGCTTCATGTGCGTGTTTCTATATATTCTTGAGCTAAAGTTATAGATTTTTGAAAATTTTGGTCACTCACATTTTCCTTATATTGCGAGGTTGAGGTGTCCACTTCTAAAGCTTTGGCTGATCGGAACTTTCTGTTGGTTCACTTCCTTGTGTCGCGTCCTCTTGATTGATTGTGGGTACCTGAGAAACGAAGGATTGCGAATGTGATTAGAACAGAAGTTTAAGTTTTTCAAATCAAAAGTTAAGAAAAAAATAGAGTAAACTACATTTTTGGTCCTTGTGGTTGTATCAAAATCTCACTTTTGGTCCAATTTTCAAAAAATCGCACGGATCAGTCCAAAAGTGTTAGCTAACTTATCGCATTTTGTCTTTAAGCGAATCTCAATCTCACGAAGAAGTGGCATTTGGTATTCCGCCACATCCTACAACGAATGAGATGTTCAATCAGCATACTATATTAAGGTTTGCTTGCCTAAAACACCAATATAAATTGTTTATTAATACTACTATTAATAAGTAATTATCAATTTATCATCTTACCATAGGCAACGGCAGTGTTGTAAAAATCGGCCATGGCGGCCGATATGGCGGCGCCATGGCGCTTGGCGGTGGTCCACCGCCACGATATTTCCCATATCGGTCTAACTTGGCGTTTTGGTCAAAATCGGTCAAAATCGGAGCTTGGCGGTCAAAATCGGTCAAAAATCGGCCTTGGCGGCGGTCGGTCAACGCCGGTCAACGCCGGATCTGGGTTTTTTTTTTCAGATTCACGCCGGTCAACGCCGTTTAACTTCAGATGGTTTTTTTTTCATATTTACTTCAGATCTAGCCTAGATCTAGGGTTTTTTTTTCATATTCCTTTATAATTTATGTTGTATTTCAAAAATATACATAAATTTCTTTATAATTTATGGTCTCTGATATATCACTGATATATCGCCGCCATATCGGTCTTGGCGCTTGGCGGTGGTCGACCGCCGAGGTACCGCCGAGCGATATTTACAACACTGGGCAACGGTGCCTGTTGGACCTGACTTTGCCACAAATAACCAGGCGTTATTCCCAGATACCGATTAGGAACCCACCAACTGCAGGATCACCCGCGTCTGAAGCACCAGTAGGAAACACATTGTTTGTTGAACCACCCGCATTGATTGAAGTAATGTTTGTGTAGTTGCTTGAGTTCGAGCTTATTGTGATACCGGTACTTGTACTATCGAGGGAACTTCTTGATAATACACTCATTTTCTCTATATCTTCTTCGTGAACCTCACCGTCTTTAGAAATTAGAGGAAGCCTTAGTCTTTGAGCAGCTTCTGCAACAACTAATCGATGCTCAAGCGCTTTATATACCCTGTAAAAAACAGAAACAAAAAAAAAATATATATATATATATATATATATATATATATATATATATATATATATATATATATATCAAATTTATGATGACCAATGAAAGGAACAA
Source organism: Artemisia argyi (assembly GCA_030686995.1). Lineage (NCBI taxonomy): Eukaryota > Viridiplantae > Streptophyta > Magnoliopsida > Asterales > Asteraceae > Artemisia > Artemisia argyi. The sequence goes on from CM060701.1 coordinate 235,753,004, forward strand.
AGTTACACGTATTTTTATCCCACAATGCAACTTCGACAACCATTAGCAAATGAAATTTAGCGACATGTATATAATATTCAGGAACTTTGGGAGAAAACTTTATAAATTGGAAAATAAAATAACTGAAAATTATACCTGAGGGGAATTTTTGAGGCCGAGATTTGGGTGAAAACCTTGTGTATCTCGAATTCCTCAAAGATTAGCCACCGAAACAGCTTGTTGATAATCTTCAACCATGCCAATTGCTTCACAATATATAGCCTACACATAGCAAAACACTAGACTAATATATTACAAAAATAAAGAGCCTCATAATAAGGTCTACACATTGACTGTAATAATCACTAAATCAGACCATGATACATAGTAAAGGGGGTTTTGGGGATTGCTTATTAAAATTACTGTATGTATTCGCTTTTGCTGTTACAAAGGGAAAATATCAGATGCACAGTTGTTTGAGTGTTTACGAATACTGCTTATTAATAAAAAAAACCAGATTAACAGATCAAATAAGTAATAACCAACTCCGACCCACTTGTTTCACCCTCAAATAAGCAAATAATAATAAAATGATTGATTGTAGCCAAACCCTCAAATTGCTTATCTGAAGTATCAAAAATTCAAAATGCATTGACTGCATACTCAGTTTTAAAGGGTGTTCTTGATTGCTTATTTAAGTGCTTATCTACCTATCATTAAAGGAAATAAGCAGTTTTGAGTCTTTAAATTAAGTTTTTTTTGCTCATTTCTAAAGTCAATAAGCAGACTAGATGATATCCTTTCTCTCTATCCTCTGTAATTCAGTTACACTTGTAACAATCACTATCTGTATTCGTTCAAAAAAACACTTAACTTCGAGTTCATATTCTTGATTCGTGAATTCCAGTTACTTGTTGTGATTAACTACCAATCTATAAAGGGTTCTAGTTAAGCACGTATCAGTGCAGCATTATTCAAAACGCAATAAGCAGATAATTAGCTTCCAAAGGTGTTTCGGATTTTCTCAGTTGAGTGCTTATCTGCCTCTTATTATAGCAAATAAGCAACTTTAAGTGTTTAAATGAAACTTCTCATCTACTCATTTCTAACTAAAAACAAGCAATCCTAAACACCTTATTCTGCAGCTTATTTCAGCCTCAAATAAGCAGATAATCATAGGCAGTTTGCGTCTATCCAAACACTCAAAAACAGCATAAGTAGATAATTAGTTTCCAAAAGTGTTTGCGAGTTGTTCATTTGCGTGCTTATCTAAGTATCATTAAAGCAAGATGAAACTGCTTATCTTCTCATTTCTAAAGTAAGCAGTTTAAATTAACCAATCCCAAACACCCCTGACAATTAACAACAATAATAATCCGAGATAACAGCTAAAATCCTATAAATGCACACAACAATTTTATATTAAACCAGCAACAGGTATAATGCAGTTACATTACAACAATTTAAATCATTTAAAAAAACAAAATTCAAAACCCTAACTAATTAACAATTTAAATTACCATATATATTCAGATAAGCACATGTTTCATTGGTTAACAGAGTTTGAATAAGCAGGTCCTGAACCGCTTATTAGCTTGTTTATTCTATTCAAACACTCAAATCTGCTTATTGAAAACACAATAAGCAGATTGCTTTTCTAGTGGTTATCTCTACTTGAGTAAGCAATCCCAGACACCCCCTCAATAACAACAACAATAATACCCAAATAACATCTACATTGTCAATAACAGCAAAGCAAAGTTTTAACCGGAATAACAACTAAATCCCATATATCATATTAGACAGCTAATTTCCCCCTTATAGGCAGTTTGCTTCTATCCAAAACAGCTTATTCACTATTGCTTATTTAAGTGTTTATATCTAGTTACTATGCAAAAGACATGAGTGGTTTTTGAGTATCTGCTGCGTAATTTTTAAAAAACTAATAAAAAAAAAAAAAACTAATTGGGTCTCATAAAAAAACTAATAACACTTATTTATTTTTTTTGAACATTAATAACACTTATTGGGTCTCATAAAAACCAATAACATGAATGGCATGTAATATGGTGTGGTATAACATGTTGGTTCCTAAAATTTACCAACAACACGTTGTTGGCTCCCCGTACCAGTCACTCTAAAATAGTTTCTGTGTCCATAGATGATAACTGATTTACCAAAAGACAAAAGTGACTACGTTAAGATGTGAAAGACCAACATACCCATTTATTATTGCTATTCATTTCATCCCTTTCTTTTAGAATTTTTTTTAAATGGCCCGTTTATATGAGTAGTTTACCAAAATGAACTTTGCTCATATTTTTTTTACGAAAATGAACTTTTACATATCATTCATTAAATTGATTCTAAGACACTCTTTTTAATCGTACACGTGTCTCGGATTGTTCTAGGCGACCTCCTACGCGACTAAAAAGTAAAAATGAGGTAGTCTATCCTTTAGGCGATCTCTACGCGACCTCTTACGCACCTAAAAACGACCCAGGCGACTAAGACTACCCATATCAACAAAGGTGAGAATCTCGTGAGACCAAAACACACAAGTGACTACCCCTACGCCTGCCTCCATTCACATGCGAGCAAGGCAAAAACACGCTCACAACAATGAGCCTTTGGCTTTTCGGTTTTTCTGAAAATGTGGGCCCGCATCTATTAAACGAATATATCTTTTATAAATAACAAAAATGGAAGTATTTGGGAAGAGGTTTGACATTGTAATTGGTAATATCATTGATGATTTATTCGAAAAGTTTTGAACTCATATGATACCTTCGCCTAAAATTTCTCTATGGGTATTTTGATTTTGTCTCTAAAATAATCTTCCAAGCCGTTGTTCCACAACCTCTAGTTCACGTGGTATGGTTGTCATTGTGCGTGGACCTAAACTCTCGGCTTCTTAATTACCTAAAGCTTAAAACTGTTCACAAGTTTGCCGAATCCACGCGTACTTACTTGCATCGTCTTGAAAGTAAACATCGTAATGATCATAGTTGGAATCCACAACCTTTATTTTTAAGGAATAAAGAAAAGTATTGTTGAGATGTGTAGGTAAAAGCGTGTGTAAAAATTAGAAGACTTAAAATGTATTTATAGGATTTTTTTTAAAGGCCAAAAAGTGGGTTAGAATGGTTTTTAAGCTGCTTGTAGTCAAAACCCTAACGGCCTTTTTTCCAGCATTCTAGCCATTTCAAATTTGGAAAAAAAGAAGTATCGCGTAGGCTGGTAAGTATGGCGCGAGGCCCTATGGTGTCAATCGAGGTGCGTCTTGCGTTATCTGACGACGTTAGGGCACCAACCATCCTTATAACGCCCGATACCTTGTGCTCTAAAGAAAGATATGTGTGCAGATGATACCCAAGTTAATTTCAACAGATATAGGGTGTGGTTGATGAATGTAGCAGTGGGCAGTAAGGGTAAGCAGTGTCAGTTGGTAGTACTATTGAGCATCAGTAATTTTTCTATAAAAACGTTTGGTAATGTAGTTGTAGGTGTACTCATAATATGTAAAATAACTTTTAAATACTCAATGATCTTAAATGCTACTTCATGGAGCGTTGGGAAATGAGAATTTCGAAAAAATAGATAAAGCTACTTGATGGTTGCCAAATGAGTATTAAAGATCACTACGCCTACCGCTCACCGCTCCTAAATACTTCTAAATATTTTGCGCCAAACACACTAATGCGTTTAAATATTTAACTTATGTGTACGTTTGACTTGACGCACAAATTTATAAATTAGGGTTTTCAAAAGTTATTTTATTAAAAAAATGGACTTTTTGAATATAAACTTTGTTTGGCTAATTATTTGTAGTTTATGAGAGCTTTTCAAAATCATATACTCTTATAATTAAGCTCATAGATCGAAGGATATATGTCAGTAGTTTTAAAAAACAAATTACAACTATTTTTTGTCTCCTCAATCCCTTGCATAAAACATAACTTTTAGAATCCAGTGAAATGTGATTGAAACATGCATCTAATTCAAGGCTGCAAATTGTTCAATTTTCGACTAAATTCAACTATTAGTGACCTTGATCAAATAACCAGCTTCCAGTAACAAACTTCGCCGCCTAAAACAGAACATGGGAAAGGCAAATTCAACTACAAGTTTTGCTAAATAGGTAAAGTGACTTTTACATACAGTAGTCATCAAACCTCTAGCCAGATGAATTATGTGTTCGCAGGGATACAATGTGAAACAGAAACTGAAGTCATATATGAGAATTATGTAACAGGACAACACGGGCTATTACCATCTATGACTCAAACTATCGAGCAAGTGTAGTTATCCAACCACTAATTTCAGTATCCCAACCTCCCAACCATGTTACGCCTGTAACAATAGTACGGAGTATTGGTTTGTGGAAAAAATACTCAAAATAATTACTGAATCTAAAGTATAAGCAGCATAACATCAGGCATTTAGGCCTTGCAATCCAGTACAATACATCAAGCTATTTTCGTACTATAAGATATCGTATTAGAGGCTGGCCCTTGTAACGGATGATGTGCCAGACCCGATATAGTGATAAATGAGTAAATGTGTCTGGTCGTGTGAGTAATAGTGATGCATAATGTAGTCACTAACCAGGAAGTTGAGGGTGCTAGTTGATTCATAAAAAAACTACATGTACTCATCAAACTAATTGGGTAAGGGAAAGAATCCTATCAGCCAAAGTGAGGCAAGTGATCTACTCATTGGGTAAGCTTACAGAGTTCAATAGACCAGATAAAAAAACATGAGGTAAGGTAACGAGCTGATAAAAAAACATGAGGTAAGGAGACAGAATCATATCAGCCAAAGTGAGGCAAGTGATCTACTCATTGGGTAAGCTTACATAATATCATCGAACTTGTAAGAAATTACGAGCTATTTGACTCATTAAAGACGGCTATTACGAGCTATTCCTCTAACTTGTAAGAAATTACGAGCTATTCCTCTAACCTATAAGTTAGGAATCAAATTGAAAAGATAAACCGTTTAGATTAGAATATGTTTACCTTTTCATCACTGCCCATGTCACTGCCCATCACCGCAAATAACCATGTTCCTTATGGATAGGCTGACGATCATGCTTAGTACTTGCGTTTTGCGGATCAGGCCTTTTTAATACTCCATTTCTAGGTCCTTTAATGAGCTCATTAAACTCAGAATATATAGTTTTGGAAGGGTTTTTACTCTTCACAGAATGATCATAAATCAATCTGCATTTAAAGAAACATAAGATTAAGGATGGAAAAGTCATTAAAGTGTTAAAATGTTACTCTCTGCCTCCATCAATCGTATTAAGACTAAACTTAAAAACAAGAAAAATAAAAAGGTCGTTGGACTTGCTCAAATATCATCTTCTTACCATGTGACCTTTACATCTAGGAAGTCCAGGTTCCATCCTAGGAATTGATCCACGAACACAACCGGATACCTAACAGCCAAAGAATGACAACTTGTGATTTCTAATGGAAGCGTGGACTCGAAAGAATTTTACTTGAGGTTAAGGAACTAACTGAATGAATGAGAAACACTACCAAAAAAAAACAGAAAGGTCCAATCTTTTACCTTGTTTTCTCCTTCCTTTGCGCCAAGATGCTGATGTGACTCGCTCCCATGGGTGTTCGTAAATTTGCTCTTATGAGTATGCTCTAACCATTCAGCAGTTTTGTTTGCTTGTTTGACCTGATGGATCTATAAGACATCAAGTCGTTAGTAGTGATCCAATACGTCACTATAGCCCTATTCTAGTCAACCTCATGTCTTGTATACATACGATATGCTAGACATCAAGTCGTTATTAATTAGTTGTATCGAAAAAATAGATGGAATGAAGGCCAAATAAAGTAACACCACAACTAAATTATAAACATACTAGCATGACACCAGACTGCAGAGCTTTGACATGATCGACTTAAATATAATATGTTTCCCGCAGTCTTGGACTAAACTGATAACCATCCCCTACATAATCAAGTTTAGTCCAAGACTGCGGGAAACATATTATATTTGATGACTATCCACCATAGGAGCTATACTAAACTCAGTTTATATTTGATGACTATCCACCATAGGAGCTATACTAGACTCAGTGACCAAGGCATGTTGAGCCGAATAGGCCAAAATCTTGGGATGTAGTTATAAGAAAAGGCGTGGAAGTAAGAGCCAACCTACAAGGCACAAATGGAGTTGCGTACAACACAAAGAAATTGCATCACAAGTTTTAAGTTTGAGCAGAACTCTTTGAGGCATTTTGGGACAGAATCACAGAATTATTGCTAGTTAGTGTTTCCATGCTCACTAAAATGAAAAATTGCATAAGATACTGGTTGGCTCTTGGTGATCATGCATTAGAAACAGAATATTAAAAAAACAGAAGCAAAAATTATAAAGGCTAATTTGGTCCATTACTGATGGCGCCAAATTTAATCTTAATCCAATAATAAAATCAAGCATACTAAACCATATATCATATCTCAACTTTTGAAGGTATCTGATAATGGACAACACTAAATAGGTACCTATATTGATCATGGAAATACACTATAGATATGATCTAACCAAAGACCATATCTGATAATGGACAACAGTAAATAGGTACCTATATTGATCATGGACAACACTAAATAGGTACTTAAAACTTGCAGCAACAGAGTTGCACATATTGTGATACACTATATCATCTAACCAAAGACCACTTCATATGAGTCCTAATTTCGTCTAGTCCTAAACTGAAAGCCATTAAATTAAAAAAAAAAAAAAAAAAAAAAAAAAAAAAAAAACATCAATACTCCTGATTTCGCTTGCCAATGATCACTGCATATTATCATCATTCAATTTGAATTAGGACCGCAATTGCAATTGCAATTTGTCTGATATGAACAATATAGTACTCTATCTAAAATGTGACTTTTGATCCAACAATATTTGTTTAGCACAGACTTTAGAACATTACATATTCATCAATCTGCTGGTCCAAGGGAAATGATCAGTGCACATAAATGTATTGAACCCATCTCATTAACAGTAGACAATTAATTATACGGGCGGTACTTTGTTCATTGTGCAGCTAACAGATGCACAAAATAAGTTGAACAATATAGAATCAAATGCCAGATCATCTCGCAAGTCATAACCATAAATTATAAGTAATATATCAGAGACAAATATCAAAGCAATAGGATAATGATAACAGCACAATTCAAAGAATTAGCCGTACATCTAAACAAAAACATGGATGATTCAAATAATTCTGCCACAAATTTCATTCATATAAGTTGCAATATATGAAACTCTGTCACGTCATCTTGCCAAGAGCCAACCAGTATCTTAGCAATTAACGTGTTGTCTAAGTTAATCTGTAGCAGATTCAAACACATCATCCATAAAACAATTCTACAAATAAATAAACTCTTAACAAATAAATCCTTAACTATCACAATATACAATCAATATCCATTTTCATTTTCATCAATAAATAACTAACACTAATAAAAAAAAAAAAACATAACCATAAAACAATTATATAAAGTTAAAATAAAAAGGTAAATAAATACCAGCAGTAACAAAACGGCGGTTGTACTGAATACGTTTGTGAGCACGCCCACGTGGCTGTTTCTTCGTCTTGTTTAGCAACCTTTGGTGTTTGTCCTCTAACCTTTCCCACACGTGCCAATAATCCGTGCACCTTTCCTGTTTATTTATTTATAAAAACAACAATCAGACATGTCACCACGATAACAGCCAACTAATTAAATCTAGAATCATCTCATGCTCTTCACTATTTGATGCATTTCTAAAAAGGAGTCGTTTATTATCCGCAAAACAGAATATGCGTGTAAAGTGTTATATATTCTTAATACCCGAATCAGTTGTATTTCGGAAAATTTATTCCAAATTTGCAAAGAACATCAAGGCATGAACACTAGCACATCATTCAAGGTGCCCGAATAATCTTCAAGTTTCGTTTTCTTTGGGTCTAAAGTTATTTAGAAAGGCAACGACTCCCTCACTCATAATACGCACCTAAGACTACACCAAATATGTCCACAACGGAACTTAAACTGTCGATCCATCGGTTAAGGAACACCTTTATTAGTCGCCCTGAGCCTATTAACTGGATCTAAAAATCTCCGCTAGCCTTACCTTATTCCTGCGACCAGTACAAAATTTGGAACTACTGTCCTCACAATCAACCCAAAAACATCTAACAAAAACTAAAAAAAAAGGAACGCACTAGCCTAACTAACATAGCCGATATATAGATTCCTAAAATGGGCCCTCACAATAGTGCATTTGACATACGAGGCACTAGTTAACCAATGTGTTTACACTTTGCCAATGAGCTTCTAAAAAATAGTCAAATTGCTAACTTAATCCGATAAAACCAGACATAAACAGAAACAGTAATCACCTCATTAAGATGCCGTTTTTCTGCTTATCTACTTACATTAATCTGATAAAACCACGACTTACCACAATCATCATCATCCACAACTAAACTTCATTATCATTATCATTATCATTTTATTAATTTTGCTAGACATTTTATCGAACACTTGGCATGCAATGCTTAAATATCTTATATTCGGAGCAACTAAACCGCTAAACCTACACATTCTACACTTAAAGTGAATTGCAGTTAGGGGTGTTTGTTTAAGCTTATGAACCGTAAAGTTATTTCGGGTCGGGTTTAGATCCGCGTGTTTTTATTCGGGTTAACTTGAATTTGCCCCAAAAAGTTACAACGGACTGACGGAGAGAACCTGTATAACCTGATTTCTTAAAAAAAACATTACACACCATTTGACTTTTTTTTTTTTAATTTGACTTTTTTTTTACTGTTTATCAAATACTTGAATTTTTTTTTCTTTTAAAACTTGAAAAATTAGAAAAATAAATTATTATTGAGTTGATTGTGATAAATGTATTGATTAATAAGATTACACTAGGAAAATTATTGAATTAATTGCATTAGTCAACTTAGTGACAAAACTTTTTTGTGACTAGATGAGTAAGGAAAATTTCGTGACTATATATGCAAGTGACGATAAATAGTGACGACAATTATATATCGTCACTAATTATTGACAAAATATATAAGTCGTCATTAAATTCTCGTCACTATAGGCTTTTTTTTTTAGTGTAATATCGAACATGCATGTGAAGTTTGAAATTTGTTTTACCTAGCAAAATGTTATATACAGTAATGGATATGGCTATCCATGCAAAAAAGAAATAAATAAATAAAATATATAAATAAATAAAATCAAGTACTATGCGTAGTTTTTGAACGCCAATGTTACGAGAATACGAGATAACTTTCTTTCATATATTTTGAGAAATAGTTTTTGGGACCAATATATCTCTATTTATATTACCCGAAATGGAGGTAGGAATCGAGTGCTCACTGAAGAGTGAGCCCAAAAATTTCAAAAAACTTTTGTGGAGGGCAATCTTTGTTTAATTGCAAAATTGATAATACTTCAAGCATACCACACCACGAATTAATATGCCACAATATTTTAGAAAAATAGGTACGAACATATACGAGATAGGAAACTAAGCCTAGTTAAACATTATTCAGTGAAATTATAAGTGTACATGAAAGGAAAAATAACTTAGGACACCAACTAGTGGTGGGTGAAAACACGACGTACGGACTAGAGTTTGCTAGGAAATTGGTACCACCCGATTTACGACCCAACAAGGCAACAAGGACTTGAGACCACGATCTAACTTCCCTAGGCCGCGAATAAAGCTCTAACTTTCTAGTCCTATCTCTCTCGATCACAGCAGCTACTCAAAGGGACTTAGTGTGATTTAGATGATAATATATGTGTCAGTAAGGACAAGATAACAACTTGTGCAAATTGTCATGGGAATTTTTGATAGATCGATTATATAAAAATATATATATATATACAAAGGGGGTCTCGTTTGGTTTTGTAGCGTGACACAAAAAAAAAGGTAACATGTATATTTTGAGTTTTGGTTCGTAGTGTAATAACTTTATTTGCTATTCCTATGATAAGCAACCAAAACTATTTTTAGCCATATTCCATCTCTTGGCTAACGGACACAGCTGGATACTTGCAATAAATTAAATTTATGAAAAGAGTGTGTTAATAGCCTCTATCGGGCGTTAGTTGACCCTAGGTATGCCTATAGATCAAATACTGTTCTAAAAGGCTAATCTAAGCCTTGTATTGGCTTGGAGTTTGACTTAATACAGGGATTGATAAGGTAAATATACAATAGTTGTTTTCTCTTTGTATTTCTTTTATTTGTGAGTGCAGGGATTGAATGTGAAGACGAGCTAAAGTTGAAGGGTTATCTCTCTGTGTATTATTGTTGAAGGGTTATCTCTCTGTGTATATATGGTCCTTATTAGATTTAGGGTTTTATTATTGTTGCTTATCTCTCTGTGTATTGCTCTCTAAGTTGAGAACTCATTGTATTCGTTTGGTTATTCTTTCTTTTCTTTCTGTGTAATTGTTGAACTCAAAACCAGTAATCACATTTGAAGTGATTGACTGATGTTGTGAATAAAATAAGTGAGGAGGTTGGTTGAATTCATAATCAAGCTGTTTTTATTGATCTTTGTATGCTTTTCCACATGGTATCAGAGACAGGTTGGTTATGATACAAAGATCGATTGGTTTTTTTAAAAGGTTTTAAAAATTAGGGTTTCAAAAGTTTTGGGGTTTTTTGAAATTGAGACGAGATCTGGGTAGATCTAGTGGTTAATCGTGTTTTGGGTGATTGAATCTTGGTTATTGGGGTTCAATTGTGGTTTAATCAAAGAACTCAATTTTTAGGGTTTCCAAAAATTTTAGGGTTTTTTATTTTTGATATTCAGTTGTGATTAACACGTGTTAATCAGTGGAGATTCGTTGTTGGTTTCTTCAAGATAAGGGTTCTCTGTATCGAACTCTAATTCAGGGGTTTTTTATTTTCTTGATTTGATTAATATTTGTGGTTAATTTGTTTAGACATCTGTTGATTTCTAAATACTCTTAACTAGTATTAATCTTTTCTTGATTGTTTCAGGTTCTTGGTACTATTCCGATGTGTTGATTGGATTCTTGATCTTCTTGATCAATTGTTTGCTTGGTTTGCGTGTTGTAACACCTCTTACACCTTTTTCTTTAGTTTTTTCTTTTTTCTTTTTTTTTTTTTTAGGTTTTTTGGAGAAATTGCATGAGACGAAGTGTAGGTTCAAGGGATTGTTTGTGAGGCGTTGATTGATTGTTGGGATTATTTGTGGTTGTTGGAGATATAAGGTGTATCTGTTTTTTTTTTTCTTTGTTGGTTTATTGATCCTTCATCATGCGGGATGGTGTTGAAGGTTCAGGGTTGAACAAACTGGATCAGTTTGACCCATTGTTCTTGCATAGTAGTGACTCTAGTGGTATTCCATTAATAAGTTTTAAATTGGAAGGCACTGAAAACTACAAAGTTTGGTCAGCTGCTGTAAAATTGGCTATTCATACTAAAAACAAACTTGGTTTTTTAAATGGTACACTTGAGAGGCCTGTTGAGGCTGGTTTTTTGCAAGAACAATGGGATAGGTGTAATTCTGTGGTATTGTCTTGGATTCTTGGATGTGTGTCTCAAGATGTGTTTATGGGACAAGTTTTCTCTAATAATGCTAAAACTGTGTGGGATGAATTAAAAGAAACTTATAGTAAAGAAGATGGTTCTATAATATTCAATATGCATTATAAAATTCATTCTTTCACTCAAAATTGCATGCCACTTTCTGAATATTATCTTAAGTTCAATGCTATGTGGAGGCAATATGACTCCCTTGTGGATTTGCCTGCCTGTACTTGTGAAGGCTCTGAGAAACATAAGAAACATAGTCAACTTATCAAGTTGATGCAGTTTCTAATGGGGTTGGATGAGGTTTATGCTCCTCTTAGGAGCATTATTCTCACCTCTGATCCAATCCCTGATGTGAAAAGTGCCTTTGCTACTTTGTCTAAAGATGAGTCTCATAGGAGTACTCAATCTTCTTCTGGTTCAAAAAACAATAACTCTGCATTTGCATCTAAATTTAACCAAAAACCTAATGAGTGGTTTGTGAACAAAAATGTGAACTCTAATAATCAAAATAGAAGACTTAATAGGCCTATCTTGGTCTGTACTCATTGCAATATGAATGGTCATACTGTTGATAGGTGTTTTGAGTTAGTTGGGTACCCTGCTGGTTTCAAAAAGAGACCTAATAATTTTCAAAATTTTGCTAGCAATAATTCTGTTTCAGGTCATAAGGATCAGTCTACTGTTTCATCTAATTCTTTTGTAAGATAACAAATATTTATAACTTATATGGTTCTTGTGTTTAGATGGAATTAAAGAAAGAAAGAAAGAATAATAGATGAGAGTTTAGAGAGAGGAAGAGAGTTGGGTGATTTCTAGAGAGAGAGAGAGTTGAGAGAAAATAGAAAATGTTAGATTGAATGAAAAGCACCAACCCTCTCCACATGTGGAGAGGGGTATACATAGTTTCCTACAAACGCCCACACCCGGGCTGTGGATCAGGCATACAGTGGGTAAAGACCCGTCCTTCTTCCACGGTGTTACTTAAACTACTACTAACTAACTAATATATAAACTAACTACGAGCTAACTTAATGCTATTACAATAATCAGGTGACCGAGACTTTTATAGGAATATTTGTATTCCTAACAATCTCCCCCTAAGCGAGGTCACCTTTGAAATTAAGCTCTTTGGTCTTTAAGCATTCTTTCGTCTCTGTAGCTCGTAGGATCTGATTCTCACTTTACTTCACACTTTGTACTTCAAGCAAGCGAACTTGTGATTAGAGTTCCTTTGTGATGTGTGATCTTTGAGCTTCTTTGAGATCATCAGCCAAAGTAAATCTCCAGCCTCATCCATAGTTGTATTGCCTTCATGTGATGTAGTGACTAAGGACCATCATGCTCACACCCTTCTGTATCTGGAGACGTTGCATTGGAGTTGTGGATCAGGAGACTTTTTCATCAGAGTTGCGGAAACGTTGTTGGTAATCTCTCAACATTTGTTGTAGCAAGTCTCTCATCTTCATAGATAGTGTGGAGGATGTGTGAGCATGAGGTATAGATTGACCCGATTCAGCTGGAAATAGGAGCTATCAACACCATCTTTATATGTGTCCCTGAAATAAAACAGTTAGCAATAAAGATAGAGAACGAATATGGCTTTGTCATTCGTTCTGCGAGGACAGACTACCCTCCGGTTTTGTGAAAACAGACCTGTGATCAGGTAGAGTCTCTTTTAAAGATGACTCTCCTTGACAGGAATTTCCAGCTTGTAGTAATGAATTTTCCAAAGAATCCACTTTGGAATCTTCATACTAAGCATGTTCTCATACCGGAACGTCTCAAAGCAGACAGCACGATAGAGTGAATCGGTGAATAGATATTCACGGATTGATGAGAAATTGATTTATAAAAATCACTCGTGTGTCATATGATAAACATTTTTTTGAGACACGACGAGAGTTTTATACTTTGAATCACATTTCCATCAAAAATACTTTTGTTTGAGAGATTTTACACAATCAATGTGCTCTAAAGATTAGTTGGTGAGCACATTGAGAGGTTTTAGCAAAAGTATCCGTCAATCCATATCCTGGAACAAGTTTGATTCAATTTTGAATCGCACCATCGTTGCTTTCCAGTTGTCACTTGATCATTGATCCAAGGTGGATCTCACATGTCACCTACCAAGAGCTTGAGTGATGTTCGCTCTAGAAGGATTTCCATCTTCATTGTGAATATTTTCATATCACTCGGATGTTCTGGCAATACCACAAGGATAATGCGTAGGACTCTAAATATTTTATCTTATTTTCCACATTGTGTGAAACAATAAGCATATTTGGAATGTGTGTCCTAACGAGATTTATGGATGATCTCATGGCTCTAGACTCAATAGTGCGTTTTGATCTGCTCCTGGAGACTGGGGAGGCGTCTCCTGTTTTAGGTATCAACATAGCTCGCAATGAGCGGTCGATACATTGCACAGGGTTCCCCGTGAGATTGAAACAAGCTCTTTTAAGAGAACTTGAGTGGTTGGGAAGTTTAGTGCAGTGCGTCACTGGGTCCATGACGTCTTGTCTTCAATACTAGTGTTACTTTAGTAACCACTAGTAGATTATGAGTTGAACCCGGTTTCTGCCCTAAGGTTGAATATTTGGAGGGCTATTTCTTTTCACCCTTTCTCATTTCATTTCTTTTTCATTCTTCAACCCCTTCAGTGCTTACCGAGACTTCACCACTAGAACCTTGTTGGGTTTGTTCCAGTCCTAGCTCTATCTCAGTCCGCACTCTTCCCTTTCTCACTTTACTCCTTTTTTCAATCATTCCTAAGGACTTCTAATCTATCTATGGATTGTCCCTGGGAAGATCCTTCCGGTTCTGGTGGATCATGGGAACTTATACCTAACCTTAACCAACCTTATAACTCTGTGCATTAAAGTAAAAGGTCGGTCTTAGGTATTATGCCCACAAACGCCTTTCGCTCCCCCTCAATATGTGCATCGATATTCGAAAGTGTTTAGCACATATGTGGGAGCCTATTATTGAGTCGAAAAGATCACTTTTGATTATCAGATTTCATATTTAAATCACATTCTCTCCCCCGATCAAAAATTTCAAATCATTCGAGATTTTTGATCTCAATTGATTTAAATAATTTAGAAAGCGTTTTGGGAGAGAAATGCGGTCAATTTTAATATTTTCTGATAAAAAGGAACTTTTTCTTGCTCCCCCTCAAACTGTGAGGGAGGTTTTTATGTGTCAGATTTGAAGAGTTATCAAAATATTCGAAGTTTTAACGAAAACTCTTTGAAAGTTTACTCATTCTGACACATAACCATCACAAGTCTTTTAGTTGCAAGGTTTTATGTACGAAGTGTGGGGAGTTTTGATGATACATAAAATTTTGAGAAATCACTCTCCCCCTCAATCAATGACGGATGTTAAAGCATAAATATTTTCATAAACTATTAACGTCATTGATTGAGTGAAAATTTTATCAAACATTTGAGTTCAATTTGATTTTCATTCAAAATTTTATGGTACCACCAAGTTTTGCACAAATACTTTCCGGAAAAATCATAGAAGGGAAAGTATTTGGCGATAAAAAGAAGATTTCTCTTCTTTATCAAGAAATAATGCACTGAAGCGTACATTAGATCGAGGGTGCACGGATGTAAAGTAATCCATGCCCGGATGAACTTCACCCGGTAAAAGGAACAACCGTCTTTATGGCGACGTGTTTTCCCCATTTTGAAAAACGGGTTGCTATCTGAAGTAATAGCAAGCCATGATTTTTGAAGACCGGGTTGTAGCCTGAAATGACTACAAGCCCTAGTTTGAAGTTCGGGTTACAGCCTGAAGTGACTGTAAGCCATATTTTTAAAGCTCGGGTTGCAGCCTGAAATGACTGCAAGCCAATTAGGCATGTTTTGAAAAAAACCTTTTGAACTTCTGTTCGAACTTCATTTAAAGACCTGTGTCATTATTGAATGACATTTCTAGGACCGTAAATGTTATCGATGCCAGAAGACATGCCTTAAAAAAATATTTTTGGTATTTTCTAATTTTCTGATTTTTATGGGTTTTTGTTGGTTTTATATATCTATATACATTTAGGTATAATATATGTACAAAGGATACTATTAAGTTTAAGAAGATGTTGACATGAATACCGAAATGAGGATTTCGTTCGGCTTGTTATAGAAACGTGTAGTCGACATCTCTTAAACATTCACTAGCAAAGCATTCGAGGCTCCTGAATTGTCGTCTGAACTTGAGCCTTCTCAATGTGAAGCTTTGATAGCTCAGCAACGTATCATCTCACGCTTGACTAGTTCTTCTCAACTTTCTTCCCTGTTGAAGGCTGAAGTAGTGTGTACCAAAAGTATCCAGAGACCACTTCCCCCTAAGTAGTAGAAATGATGCAATCAGTCTCATTATATGAAGCTCAGAAACCCGAAGTACACACACAATCCATTGTGTACGTCTTTTGTCGTCAGAAACTATTTCTTACATCACTTCCCCCACGTAGTTGGAATAAACCAAAAGAACGAGTTAAAACACTGATTTTCTCTGCGGTTATGACATTTGTCTTCCCGGAATAACTTCAATTAAGATGAAGTATAAGGCTCATCATGTGTACTCGTTGTGCGTTCCGATGTATGTCTCCTTCCCCCTTGCTGGTTTCGATACCTCAGAATCAGCAACACATTTTATGCACATATTCTTGAAATCTTGTGAGAAGAACAAAATTAGCTTAAATGTATCCTGTGAGAATCAACTTGCTGAAGAGCAATGTGAGCACATCTAATTAGGTATTAACTTAGACTTATCACTCTCCCCTAATTAGTGCTCTCCCCCAATCCTGACAACCTTTCTGATGAACACCCACAATAGAAGGAAGACTTTGGACGAACACCCATAATATGAAGAGGTCTTTTGATAACCAAATACATGCCGTCTTTAGTCTTCTAATCACATAGCGGAGAATGTAGAGAAGACTGTAGATACGACCTACTTCAAGATTGCCCAATATGGAGGAACAGAATACCAACCATCTTCATCTCACCAAATGCCTTCCAGTAACCTTACATATAACCCATCAGCCCGCAGCGCACACATGAGACGATAACACCCAACCGAGAATAAAGAATAGACTGACGACTCGACCTTCTTCAGTCTTTAGTATAACACCAAAGTAACAAGTTGAACCACTGATCATCTATAGAATGTATCCATCCTTGGATATTAAGCCCTGATCACGTAAACCTGTTGTACGTCCTTGATGTACACATTCTCTCTCCCCTGATGGTTACGATTAATCATACCATGACGTAACAGTGAAACGTTAATACCAAGGTGACAAGTTGAACCACTGATCATCTCTGCGGCTTTTCAACACCGGAATACACGATTAAGCCCGATCACGTGAACCTTTTGTGCGTCCTTGGTGTACACATTTCTCTCCCCCATGATGGTTACGATTGATCGGAATCATTATCATTATGTGTACATGTAGCCTGAAGACGTATACATGAAGCATTGACTAGAAACCCTTTGTTACTGATTGAATCAGCCCGTGAGACGATGTCGATTAGCATTCCATGACCATGTTCTTCAACACCTTGATAGAGAGGAAGAAGTAGTGTTGGAGAACCATGGTTTGCACGACTCCTGAACTGACGTATTCAGGAGTCGTATGACCATTTCTCAATCATCATCCAACATGTAGATTAATATTCACCCTTTCCCCCCCTCAAAAATTGCATATGCCAGCCAACTGCAATTTTTGATGATTGAACTAGTGAATATGAATACCATCAACGGTAGGAAGTTCCACTTGACGGTTCTTGAGGACTGACATGTTGTTTATTCACCCTTTCCCCCCCTCAAAAATTGCATATGCCTGACGAATGCAAGTTTTGGTTGAATAAGTGAATAATAGAATACTCCAATATGCGCCGATCCACTTGAAAACAGAATAAGCACGGAAAGAGCATGAACTTGTTGATGAGAATGGCCATAAATAAGAAGATTCCTCTTCTTTTGAAGATACGGCGCACAGAATCGTACACCTTTCTTTTCTTTGATGAACGGGGCCTGAAGTGTTGTCAGCAGACACCATTATGATGAAGTTGAGGACCGAGGCTTGAACTGATGTGTTCAAACGTCATTATGATGAAGAACGAGGCCTGAACTGATGTGAACAGACGTCATAGTCGTTGAAGAGCGAGGCCTGAACTGAAGTATTCAGACGTCATTATGCACATACATCAGCATCGACATTCTAGAAGTCCTGAAGCTGGGGAAATGATTGCTTTAGGTCTCCAGACTTTGAGTTTTCTCATATAGTGAATGGTTTATGTACCTGTAACTGAGTAAGGACTACCTGCACTAACATCACAAACTTGATTGCACATATATAGGTTAGTGACAACAGTATCCAAACCCTTGGGGGTTTCATGGTCAACCATGGCATTGCCATCAGTAAGCACCTTTCCGGTAGGTATCCACTTAAGTCCAATGTCCTTAAAAATTCTACCAGTTGGAATCCACTTATAGCAAGGTCTAGGATTACTAAGCTTCTTATGCATAGTGGAAGGCTTAACGATATTCCTATTCTCCAAAGATTTAGCAGTTTGTGTCCACCTAGGAGAAGTTTTAGGTTTGTTTTGCTTCTTATGCATTGTAGATGACTTACTGTAATTCCTAGACTTAACAGGTTGAACCTTAGCATTGTACCTCAACATCCTACGAGGGATCATACAAGGTTGAGAACCTAAGATTCCATCCTTATGAAGTAGTGCCCTTTTCCTAGCCTTTTCTAGATCATAGTTCTTGTGCAGGTCATTTATAACATAAGTGTTTTGAGCCTTAGTGCTAGGTTTCGACACTGTTTTCGAACTAATCCTAGAGGAGCTGGGTGTAGGAGTAACTACTTGTTGAGGCTTAGAAGAACTAGTAGCTATAATCTTGGGCCAATAATGTGTAGTGACTGGTTTTGTCAAAACTTGTTCCGC
Organism: Artemisia argyi; assembly: GCA_030686995.1. Taxonomy (NCBI): domain Eukaryota; kingdom Viridiplantae; phylum Streptophyta; class Magnoliopsida; order Asterales; family Asteraceae; genus Artemisia; species Artemisia argyi. The sequence continues at coordinate 235,771,564 of CM060701.1, forward strand.
ATCAACTTGGGAGGCAAACCGTGTTTTTGAAAATTTTGGTCAAACGCAGTCAATTGTCTAACAACTGATTGGTTTCTATTCGATTGAAAAACTGGTTTCCCCAAGATTGATGGGTTTGCAAACTTAGTGTTCACACTATTCCCTGTTGCTTTTCTTAGCTCGTTCTTTAATGCTGTTATTGTGAAACCCTTTTCCTGAACTTGAGCTTTGAGTTCATCAATTTTTGCAATCAAAGACGTTGTTTGCTCAACAGTTTTAGTATTCTTTTCTTTGATTGAATCACACAGTTCATTGCAATGAATTTTCAAAGACTCATTTTCATCACGTAATTTAGCCACATTATGTTCCAATTCAATAACATTGCAGTCATGTTTAGCTTTAACTTCATTACACATATCACATAACTCAGTAATACGTTTTTTCAGGTTGTTGATTGTCAAGTTCTTGGTTTCTAGCTGAGCTTTCAAATCATTAATCAAAAAGAATTCGCGGAAATCAGGAAGTTCCGGATCTTTACATGGTTGGTTAGTTTGAAAACTTTCTTCCTTTTGTTGCATTGCGATTTCAAGTGAAATACAATGTTTTTCAAGTTGTAAGAATCTCTTTGAAATTTCATTAAACGTTTCTTTATCAACCGTATCATTTGATTTAAAAGACTCAACTGTAAACAAAGAACTTGACTCATCATCACGTTCAGCATCCTGATCACTTTCTCCCCCTTTATGATTCATATTTGTTAAATCAGAAATGGTATTGCTATCAGTCTTTTTCAACAAATATGTGTCGTAACTGGGCATAACTTGATCAGTATGCAGTCGTTCATCAAAAAGCACATTATGATGTACAGTTAGGGGTACCTCAGCACATGACACTTGTTCTTTTATTGGTCTGAAATCTGCATCCATGTCATGTGTAATAAGAGTCACTGAACTGCTGGTAGTGTCAGGCTTATCAGTCACTGACCCATTGCATATCATGACACCTAACCCAACATCCAAAGCATTTCCCGAATCACCTGTACCCTCACATGATTCCACCCGAGATGCCTTCACCTTGTCGTCATGCATCTGTTCGTGCTGTGCTCTTTCCTCAATGAACATCTTCACATTACCCATGAGTTGGAGTAGTGTGTCTCTGAGCGTGTCAACCTCAATTCCCGTGTGATCAGCAAAGCACTTTTTCGTCATCTCACTATAATGGTCATACTCCAGAGTGAATTTCGAATCAAAGAACACTTGGAGTTGTTTGTTGATCACACAAAGGGCAGCCATGGATCTCATTTTGGAAAATTCTCCTTGGTCAAGTTGTTGTTGTAGTTGATTTAAGTTAAGAATCATTGTGCATGTGAAAGTCTGAACATCTTGACTAAAGAGTGTTTCAAATGCACGTTCGAATCCCATCTTGAATCCAGTTCCCTCTAAAAGTACCGAGAGATGTGAATGAAGTTGTCGAAAACATTCTATGCAGCTTACATTTGCATTGTGAAGCACTTGTTGTGGCTGAAGCAACTCTCTCCCTTGCGAATTAGAGCACAAAGATTCCATATTAGCAATATTAGAATCAAACACCTTTGTTTGTTGTACAACGATGGAGGATTTTGACATGTTGTGATCGTTCACGGGATTTTACAATTCTATGATTTAAACCGAGAAATAGATTCTTTCGCGGGATTTTACAAAATCAAGAAGAAACCGTGATATGATGAGAAACCGTTGGAACGGTAAATGATGAGATGATAGTTTGATGACCGTGATGGTTGTATGATCAAAATCCGAATAAACCCCAAAATTATATCCAATAAGCTCGAAAACCCGAAGTCATCTCCAATAGGCCCGAAAATATCACAACCCAAAACTCAATCTCAAAATAACACTCAGTCTCGGATTATTGAAGCTCACACAAAACCGTGGTCCAAAATTTAACACTCAAAAATTTAATCACTTAAGCTCAAGTTAACCAACATTGTATAACAATTAGTACATGGATCGTCCTTTGATGGTAAACCAGACCACACGACACTTAATTCAAACCCAAGAAAAATCCAGTCAAGCCCACATCCACTCCACTTGATGAGATGTAAAGCCCAAGTCCAAACTTACCCTAAAAATACGGTATAAGATACAACTTAATCACACTTAAACTAACCCTAATCACTCTTCACCAAGAACTAACACGCAGACACTCCAAAACTTCCCTTTCACAAAAAAAATCGTCTCTTGTGATTCTAAATAAAATCCGAACACAACCTCACTTGGCATCAGTTGCTAATCGAGAAAAAGAAGCAAGAACCACAATAAACCATTCGTGGTGAGCCTCAATCTTGTATGTCTTTGTAACGTGATTAAACTTTTAACAATAATCGATGAAGAGCTCGTGTTTAGATCTTTTAATGATTAGTTAATCACTATGTAAAACACGAATCTGAGATATTGATTATCTTGTTCTGTTTTGTACTAATCGAATGAAAGTGGGATGAAACACGACTTGTAGTTCTTTCTTAAACTTATTAGAATATTAACCTGAAGCTAGTTTAAAAAAAATCTATGATGTGATTGTGGTTATATCTTTTGAAGATTGTAGAACTCACATTTAACCACGAATCTGAGGTCTTTGTTTCGTATTTCTATTAGTTGTTGTAACTTATACCAAATGAGAGTGAGCATGAAACTTGTTATGTACTTTGCTTAACTAAATCGGATATAAATAAGTTACGGATCAATGATGTAACTGCTGTCGTGTGATTGATCTTTTGTAAGGTCTTTGAGGTACTGTGAAGAGCACAACAGCCACCGAGATCTTAGACTATTTGATGAGTCCGTTTTGGATTCTTGTTTGTGAAATGGTTTAGGATAAGATGAAGTTTAAATTGATATGTTGTGATTAACCATTGCCAAGACTACATAAGGTAACCGCTAAAACAGATGTTAAGGAGGTAAACACAAGACCAAGCGTTAGAGAATAATAGATGAGAGTTTAGAGAGAGGAAGAGAGTTGAGAGAAAATAGAAAATGTTAGATTGAATGAAAAGCACCAACCCTCTCCACATGTGGAGAGGGGTATATATAGTTTCCTACAAACGCCCACACCCGAGCTGTGGATCAGGCATACAGTGGGTAAAGACCCGTCCTTCTTCCACGGTGTTACTTAAACTACTACTAACTAACTAATATATAAACTAACTACGAGCTAACTTAATGCTATTACAATAATCAGGTGACCGAGACTTTTATAGGAATATTTGTATTCCTAACATCTTTCACTGATGATCCATATAAGAAACTGATGGCTTTGATCACTGAGAAATCTGGATCTGGTTGTATACCTGCAAATGTTGCAGGTATGAACTGTGTCATCAGCTTCTGTTCTTCTAGATTTTTTAACCACAATTCCAACATAAGCACTTATAATCTCTACATAGGTTGGATTGTTGACTCTGGTGCAAGTCAACATATGACTTACACCATTATGAACATGTTTAATCTTGTTGATGTTTCAAAACTTAATATGATTGTTGGTCATCCTAATGAGACTAAAGCTATTGTTACTCATATTAGAAGCTTAAAACTTACAGATAAATTTACTATTCACAATGTCTTGGTAGTTCCTAACTACCAAGTCAGTCTCTTATCTGTCCATAAACTTAATAAGGAGAATAAATATAGAGTGATTTTTGAGTAAGATACTTGTCTTGTTCAGGATTCTGTTCTAAGGACCCAAGTGGGGACTGGTAGTCTCAAAGATGGGTTGTATTTTCTTAATACATGTATAAAATTCACTAATAATAACATTTAAGTATGTTGTATGTCCAAATGTATTTGGCACAACAGACTTGGTCATCCTGCTGACCAAGTTCTTAACATACTTAAACACAAAATTGCTTATAAAGTAGACTCTTCTGCTGAACCTTGTGAGGTTTGTCATAAGGCTAAACAAACAAAGAGAACCATTTCCTCTAAGTGATCACAAAACCAATGTCATAGGACAATTGGTTCACTTAGATGTATGGGGTCCTTACAAGGTTCAAAGCAGAGAAGGATACAAATACTTCTTAACTGTTGTTGATGATTTCTCTAGAGCTGTTTGGGTGTTTCTGTTGAGGGGGAAATATGAAGTTTTCCAAAACATTGTTCATTTCTATAATTTGATTAAAAACCAGTTTGATAAAACAGTTACGGTGTTTAGATCTGATAATGGAACTGAGTTTATAAATCAAAATATGGAAAAGTTTTGTAAAGATAATGGCATCATACAACAAACTTCTTGTTCTTACACTCCTCAACAGAATGGTATAGCTGAGAGAAAGCATAGACACTTGCTCAATGTTGCTAGAGCCCTTATGTTTTAGGGGGATTCCTTTAAACATGTGGTCTGAGTGTGTTCTAACTGTTGTTTACCTGATTAACAGGTTACCCAGTTCTGTCTTATCTGGAAAATCATCTTATGAAATCATGTATAACATTGAACCAAACATCTCTCATTTAAAAGTTTTTGGATGTCTTTGTTTTGCTACTGTGCTTAACAATTCTGATACGTTTTCATCTAGATCTGAAAAGTCTGTGTTCATTGGTTATTCTTTTGAGAAAAAAGGATATAGGTTGTTTAGTCTTGAAAGTAAGAAAATTTTGTTTTCAAGAGATGTTACATTTTATGAAACAGTGTTTCCTTTCAAAAATAAATCTGAAAATAAAGATTTTGAGTTTCATTTTCAAAACACAGATAGTTTAAACTTCTTTAATCATTTTCTAGATGATGAAAATTTGTCAGATGAACCCTATGATGATAAGAGAGATAAGAAACCTAAGGGAAGTGAGAGCATAAACCCTTCATCATTGAGAGGTACTGAAAATACTGGTTTCACTAAAAAGGATGAGGTGGTGCATCCTAGTGAATCAGCAGAAGCAGCCAATGATGAAGAGGAGAATGTCACACTTGAGGAAAATGTAAACCAATCTGAGGGTGATGACTATTACTATGATGAATTTAATAACTTGTTCAATGAGCATGTGATTGTGACACCAGATAAACAGAGCATTCTCAAAACATATGTTAGAAAGTCTTCTAGAAAAACTCAGATGCCTGTGAAGTTAAGTGATTATGAAATTAATACTAAAGTGAAGTACAACATAGATAAACATGTTAATTACTCTAAGTTGAGTGCTGAAAATTATAACTTCTCTACAAGCTTGAATAAAATAATTGAACCAAAGACTTATAAAGAAGCTGCCAAAAATCCTAAATGGATTGAAGCAATGAATCTTGAAGTAGAGGCTCTTAACAGAAATAAAACTTGGGAAGAAATCACTGAACTTCCTATTGGCAGAAAAGCCATTGGAGGAAAATGGGTTTTCAAAGTTAAATATAAGTCTAATGGTGAGGTTGAGAGATATAAGGCAAGATGGGTTGCCAAAGGTTATAATCTGTTGATACAAAAGTTGGGCGTACCTGGTTATTGGCTCTTGCTCTCGTACCAATTCACTTCTTAGCACTTGTTACCTGCGTACTAAGAAAATAAAACAACACCGTTAGGCTTATCGAGGGATTGTCTCCCCCGATTAAACTCCGACGTGAGAGTAAGTAATCGATTTAGGGTTCTCGTAGAGAGTTAGGGTTTGTATATCGTACCTTTGAATGAGAGATGTCATTCCTTATATAGGGGCTGAAACCGTGTAGGTTTCTTGCTCCCTACTTTTCGCATACGTAATGCTTATCCGGGGTAAGGATATCTATTCCATGAATAGGTGATCCTTATCGCATACCCGGTTAAGCTTGGTTGGGCTTTGGGCTTCGTGAGCCCAAGCCGTGTTTATTATGGCCCGTTATTCGTTATAATAGCCCACTCGTGGTGGGTTTGGGCCAAGTAATGTTCATCATTTGGGCTCGTGGCCCAAATATAGACTATACGTCATCATGTCCCCCAGTCTAGTGTGCGCGGCTCGTAGCTGCGGATACTAGACTTAATATTATCAACGGTAAGCGTGGCGGGAGATCAAGTAAATATTACCGCCTATTTTTAAGTGCATGATGAGGTGAAAAATGATCCATTTTTAGGGGGTCATTTAAGCCCGAATCTGACTTTATTTGATCAAATATTGCCCTAAATCGTTCCTTTTGTGATTTTAGGTACTTGGAGAGTGAATTCTGGAAAAGAAGCCATTTTGGACGTTTTTGGAGCATAAAAGTGAAGAAAACGGCAAAGTCTCAAAATTCTATGCTGTGAACAGTGCATGAAGGCGTCAAGACTTGCTCTTGACGGCGTCAAAGTCCCATGAATAAAATACCGTGGTTGCTGACGGCGTCACATAGGCCATCATAAGTAGATCAAGGCCGTCCGAGGAAGTATTTGGCGGCGAGGTGACGGCGTCACACCATTGCTCTTGACGTCGTCACCCCAGTTTTCCTATATATAGTTTTCTAGTTTTTTCATTAAAAAGAGAGAAGTTTTGGTGAAACCCTAAAGACGAATTTGGTGCAACTTTTACAGGTTTTTCAAGGGTTCCAAACCCTTGATACCTTGCATTGTAATTGAGATAAGTGTTCTTCTAATTCAATCAATATGTCTATGTGTTGGTTGTCTATATCTTGTTCTTGTCTCAATTCCATTATGCTAGGCTAGATCTCTTTTGTGTTTGCTTAGATCTAATGAAACCTAGATGTTGATTATGTGTTGATTACTTGTTTATTCTTGTCTTGGATGAATGATTTTATATGTTAGGCTTAAGAAAACTGGCAGATCTCCAAATGGTAACATGCTTGAACGTCTTAAGAAACATGAACCGAGGCATACTAGGTCTTTATTGGTTGTATTTAATGCATGAGCCACTGTTTACAATCCCTATAGTTGTGCTGGGTCATGGTGTAGGAGGAGATAAGAGCTCATAGAATTGGGGAGTTATGTATGCCACCCCATGAATGGTATTAAGGAATACAATCTGTCATCCATACAATTATAACAAGTAATTAACATGTAAAAGATATCTAGGGAGTAGTGAAGTCTAAGTAAACACAATTTCTCCAATTACTGCTCACAACCTTAGTATAATTTAGTTTAATTTCATTTTTAGTATTTTATTTTGATTATATATTAGTTTTGGGTTAGTTGAATAGCAACTAATTCCGCCCACTCTTTCAAAACCCGAGATTTTACTTGCTTTCATAAGAATATAAAAATACAAAAATAATCATCCCTCACCTCTAGAACTAGTAATTAGGCTTTCTAATCCTAGCGACACTATTCCTAAGCTGAACGATCAATCCCCCGGTACTTGTCACTATACTATACTACAACGATCAGGTACACTGCCTGGTGGGGGTTGTAAGCTTCTCGAGATCCCTCGAGAGGTAAAGCCTGTTGCGATTCCCACGCATCAAGTTTTTGGCGCCGTTGCCGGGGAATAGTTATTGTCTAGGTTAGGATTTCTTTTTATTAGGTCTACTTGCTAGATTCCTTTCTAGTAAGATTTTATTTTTATTTTTAGGTCTTTTTTAGTCTATCTCATTTCTTTGTGCCTCTGTTAGTAAATTAACCTCATTGACTATTCCTTTGACCATTATGGAAAACACGAATCCACCCTTTTCCCCTAGTGAAGTGGCTGTGTTACGTGAACAAATTGAGAGTGAGATTAGGGAGCTTAGAGAGCTTAATAGGTTGATTAAGATTGAACTCGAACATACATTTAGTGACCTCACAACGCCTTGTATTCAAATAAGGACCTAGGGCCTAATGACTTTGTGAATATTGTTGAGAGACTAGAAGAGGAGGCAATGGATCCAAAGCTTAACGACTACTTTAATCTATACCCCACTAAGGAGGAGATTGCATATTATAATGATCTTATTGATAACCCGCGATCTCCTTTCAGCATAATTGAACCTAAGATCAAGAGAGGCGATCCTAAGAATGCTAAGATACCATGTATGATTGGATATAGGCACATTAGCAATGCTTACATTGACTTTAAATCTCCAATCAACATTATGTCCTCAACGGTTTATAATGATATAGTGAACACAAGACTTGAACCTAGAAGGGATCCCAAGTACCTCGGTGGAGTTTGTAACTTTGTCAGGAGAGTTAAAGGTTTACGTGTCTTTGTTGGTAATTTCACTTTTGTCACCGACTTTATGATTGTGGAGGATCTTGCTAATGTTATTGATTGTCGATTATCCAATGTTGTGTTTGGCAAACCATTTGTTGAGGAGTCTAAGTTAGAATATGATGAGGTAGAAGGCACGATCCGATTTGCAAGTAACACCGATAGTATCACTTATAGGATGCCCAATAGGATGAAAGAATTTCGCTTTATATCTCGTTTTGATCAGGACAACGTTGGTGCTTTTGAGGATATTGATGAGGAGGATAAGAAAAAGGGCATGGACTATGTATGGGAAAAAAGGAGTCTTTACTACAAAGATTGCTTGGCCCTTGGACCAAGGTATAAAGTCGATGAAGAATTTGCCCAAATGATTATGGGGGCGATTGAGAAAAAGGTGATTGGTTTCTACAAGGAATATCTACAATCGGAGAATGGAACCAATGATGAGATCACGTAGTAACCCATGATTTTGAGTCTAGCTACAAGACTCGTAAATAAAGAAAAGCGCTTCTTGGGAGGCAACCCATGCTTTGTGTGATTTTATTTGTTTGATTGTTATTTACTTCCGTATGCATGTTTTATTTTTATTGTTGGTTGATCATGTTTTTCAATTAAAATGTGGAAATACTTTACTATGTTGTTTGGCCTAGTCTTAACTTCAACCTAAAAGTATTTTTGCAAAAGATAAGTGTAAGGGGAAACCCCAAATATGTTTTCAAGAAACAAACCGATCATGATTCTCCACAATATTAAATGAACATGTATATTCGTATTTGTTAGAGTCAAATGCATGTATTGAATCATAATGAAGTTTTTGCAGGATTTTCCAGGAAGTAGGACCAAGTTTTTCCAGAAATTTTCCGGAAACTTAACATAAGAATTTCTGCAGGTCCATTCTGACGGCGTCAGAGTATTACTCTTGACGGCGTCAGGAGTTAAAATCTGGAAATTTTACCGGTTTTGTTTTTCTAACGGAGCCTTATGGTTTTTTTGAATTATTAAGTTTTATAATCTCCAGGAAATCTGCAAACTTCATTCCACAAGCATTATATCTTACTTTGTTTTCTAGGATTTAGTAACTTATATAGGATGCCGCCGATTTTACGCGAGGTAGTCTTGTCTATTATTGTCAGGATTTACAGGTTATGTTCGACAAGAAGATGATTTATATTCTGGATGGGAAGCTTTGATTGTTCATTTTCTTGGAGGAAGATCTAACCTGGCCAACCTATAATCCATACCGAGCGAATCAGGGGAGTATTTGATTTCATTCTCTTTACTTTTTCACTTTTACATTCTTTACTTGAACATTGGGGACAATGTTCATCTTAAGTGTAAGGGGAGGGTAAAAAGATGATACCTTACATATGCACTTTCGCTTGAGTTTGTTTTGTTTGATAGTAGATGTGTAATAAAACTATGAGAAATACTTGTTAGTGTAATTTTAGCGCCAAATTTAAAATTTTTTACAACATTTAGGAGTGAAACTTTAGCCATAGCAAGCGTCTCATGGATAGGAGGTTGTATGACTAGCACATAACCGTATATTCAGAAAAATTTTCCACCCAAAAATGTGAGGTTCGCCTTTAGATTTGATAGGGAAAGCATTCATTATTAGTGCTTATGAGTGTACCGGTAGCATTTAGATTCTAGAACTTGCGTTAGTGATGCATCCCGAGACCGCTAGTGAGACTATATTCGTGTGGTAGGATTTACTACATGATAAGAGGCATTAGGATTACCCTTGTGTTAAACCCGTATCATAATTACTTGACCATTTAAGTCATATTACTTGGCTAGTTAAGTCAACTAATTTTTCCCACACCTTTTAGCGTTGTACTCATTTTTAGTACACGAAACCCCTAGTACACCCCTCCGAGCCTATCTTTTCGTTTCTAACTTTAAGTATTTTACTTAAAGGAAGAATTTGTTACACCCCACTTAAATGTACAACCAAATTGCCTTAGCCTTCCGTGTATGCGCTCATTTTTAGTGCATTATTGTTATTTGTTAAACCCTAAGCTAACTTTCTAATTGATTACATGGTTGCTAAGTCAAGTCATATCCTTGTACATATTGTTTTGGGACGATTGGGACTCATGGGTAAAGTACTTATTTATGGAGTAATGGGGAAGAACATAATATTATTACCCCCATATGTGCGTTAATCTTAAAAGTACTCCAAATGTTTTGATTTTCTTAATTCGAGTCATTAGAATAGTTGAATGTAAAGTATGTAAAGATTTAAGTGTAAGGGGAATGTTCAACCCTTATGATGTATTATTTTGGATGGTAGGGTAAGAGCGTATGCAAAAAAAAAAAAAAAAAAAAAAAAAAAAAAAAAAAAAAAAAAAAAAAAAAAACGGACTACCATCCCGTTTTCATTCTATGTTCATTTTATGTTTTTGTTATTTTTCATTTATTAGCTTAAGTCGAGTCTAGTCTTGGCTTAGCAACGCCATATTGTACATGTAATTAACCAAGATTGTTAACTCGCCACCAGTAAAACTTCCTTTATCCAACAAAACCGTGTAATTCATATCCCTATACCTAACGTTACAACCCTTTAAAAGACCTCTTTGATAGTTTATCCTAGGTGCTTACGCCATGTGGTGGAGGTTTGATCTTTTCCCAAGCCTATGGTAATCTATTTTGCTATGACAGGTAGTGAGAGATATCTTCCATTTCCATAATGTTATATTACTTTATTACACCCGAGAGATGTGAGTATCTAAACACTATTTGTGAGGTGCTTATGTATGACCTCCGTGCTTGTCTATTGGTCTTTAGTGGAACGATTATTTGTTGTAATTACTTTTATATTAGTGTTAAATGACCCCTAACTTGTCTTTTGAGTAGAATAAAAGCGCATTTGCTTGAGGACAAGCAAATCTCAAGTGTAAGGGTATATGATGAGGCGAAAAATGATCCGTTTTTAGGGGGTCATTTAAGCCCGAATCCGACTTTATTTGATCAAATATTGACCTAAATTGTTCCTTTTGTGATTTTAGGTACTTGGAGAGTGAATTCTGGAAAAGAAGCCATTTTGGACGTTTTTGGAGCATAAAAGTGAAGAAAATGGCAAAGTCTCAAAATTCTATGCTGTGAACAGTGCATGAAGGCGTCAAGACTTGCTCTTGACGGCGTCAAAGTCCCATGAATAAAATACCATGGTTGCTGACGGCGTCACATAGGCCGTCATAAGTAGATCAAGGCCGTCTGAGGAAGTATTTGGCGGCGAGATGACAGCGTCACACCATTGCTCTTGACGCCGTCACCCCAGTTTTCCTATATATAGTTTTCTAGTTTTTTCATTAAAAAGAGAAAAGTTTTGGTGAAACCCTAAAGACGAATTTGGTGCAACTTTTACAGGTTTTTCAAGGGTTCCAAACCCTTGATACCTTGCATTGTAATTGAGATAAGTGTTCTTCTAATTCAATCAATATGTCTATGTGTTGGTTGTCTATATCTTGTTCTTGTCTCAATTCCATTATGCTAGGCTAGATCTCTTTTGTGTTTGCTTAGATCTAATGAAACCTAAATGTTGATTATGTGTTGATTACTTGTTTATTCTTGTCTTGGATGAATGATTTTATATGTTAGGCTTAAGAAAACTGGCAGATCTCCAAATGGTAACATGCTTGAACGTCTTAAGAAACATGAACCAAGGCGTACTAGGTCTTTATTGGTTGTATTTAATGCATGAGCCACTGTTTACAATCCCTATAGTTGTGCTGGGTCATGGTGTAGGAGGAGATAAGAGCTCATAGAATTGGGGAGTTATGTATGCCACCCCATGAATGGTATTAAGGAATACAATCCGTCATCCATACAATTATAACAAGTAATTAACATGTAAAAGATATCTAGGGAGTAGTGAAGTCTACGTAAACATAATTTCTCCAATTACTACTCACAACCTTAGTATAATTTAGTTTAATTTCATTTTTAGTATTTTATTTTGATTATATATTAGTTTTGGGTTAGTTGAATAGCAATTAATTCCGACCACTCTTTCAAAACCCGAGATTTTACTTGCTTTCATAAAAATATAAAAATACAAAAATAATCATCCCTCACCTCTAGAACTAGTAATTAGGCTTTCTAATCCTAGCGACACTATTCCTAAGCTGAACGATCAATCCTCCGGTACTTGTCACTATACTATACTACAACGATCAGGTACACTGCCTGGTGGGGGTTGTAAGCTTCTCGAGATCCCTCGAGAGGTAAAGCCTGTTGCGATTCCCACGCATCAGTGCAATGCACCTAACCAAAAGTATTTCAAACGGATACCTCGAAAATCGGGGGTGGTGTCCATGTAGCCCTCGTAAATCGGGAAAAAGTGCATGTACCCGTTCAGTTCCAGCCATACGTTTTCTATGAGTGGATTCCACGTGGAGAGAAACTCGGGTTTTTTCCCACTCCCTATATAAGAGTCACCGCCCCACTTTTTACCATCACACAGTAAAACACACACTTATCACTATTCACTTTCCTTGAAAGCTTTTTTGCAAAGAAAATACTTCATTTTCGTAGGTAATTTGTGTGCGTCTCACTTAGTATTTCGATGAAGATGGTTGCTCAATTGGAGGATTTTCGCTCTGCGATGTCCATTGAGGATGTTACTGAATTTACGTCTGACTATTTCGTGCCTCTGGATGTCCATCCAGAGGCTCCAGATGTGGACGCGTGTATAGCTGATTTTCCCGAAGGGAAAATAGGGCTATACACGAAATTCTTTGAGTACGCGAATTACCGCGTACCTATATCTATTTTTCTGAGCGATTTGCTCAATCATTATCGCCTTCACATCTCTCAGCTGCACTGTATAGGTGCAGCTAAGGTGTCGAATTTTGAAGTAAACTGCCGTTTACTTGCGATAGAACCGACCGTGGCCTTATTCCGCTCCTTTTACCACACGACGTGGTTAAATGGTTGGGTTTCTTTTGCGAAGCGCCAGGGGGCGCTTCAGTGTTATACTGAGAAAGTAGACGCCCTAAAGAATTGGAGGGAGTACTTTTTCTGGGTTGATGATGTAGTCTTTCCCTTTCCCTATGAGTTTTATACTCAGGATAAATTACCAAGGGATGGGCGCCCCGCACCCGGTTCCTACAGGCTGGCTGACGCGCAGATTCTGGATGCCAACCGACTGGCCATTAACCCCTATCCGGAGGAGTTTTTGGTGCATATGGGGTTGATCCGCGCTTATTTTGGCGTTGCGGATGAGGTGCCTACTTTCTTGAGTGAGGATGGCCGGGGTGGGTGTTCATCCCTTCTACTTCAAGCTTTGTAAGTCTTTTTTTGTGTATGCGCGCTTTTAATAACTAATCCCTTTTTTTTCTTTCTTGCTTTATTGATGTGCGCAGAGATGGATCTGTTTGCTGTGGTTAAGCTGGACAAGCCGAAGCTGGTAACTATAGGGGTGCGCCCTCTGAGGGAAGGTGAGCAGCCCCTACTGGAGGCGACGGAGGGTCATTTGACCGTCCTGCCAGAGGCGGTCCCTGAGAACACGCCACCGCTCCAAGTGACGCCTGTTCAGAGCGTGGCGCCCGATGCGGAGGTGGCGCCCACTGTGGAGGTGGTGCCCACTGTGGAGGTGGCGCACAAGGAGGCGCAATCGGGGTCGTCTGACAGCATAAAGATCCTTAATCCTGAGGAGGTGCTGAAAGAGGAAGTTGTGCAGAATGTTAAGCGCAAGGGAGAGGCTGGAGGCAGTGGCACCAGGAAGAGGCGTCGACACGTCATTGGTGACGCGGAGTCTAATGCGGAAGAGACATCTACTTCTAGCGCACGGTTGAAGGTTGATGAGGCTTCTCCGTTTCTGTAAGTGTCTGCGTTTTTATCATCTTTCTCCTTTTTTTTTTTATCATATTACTTGTTGTAATATTTACTAACTGTTTTTTGTTGCGTAGGGATGATGCTGCGAAGAATGATGGAGTCTTCGTTGATGAGGTTTCCTCTCCACAGAATGAAAACGGGGAGGGGAAAGCCAAGGTTGCTGATGGTGGAGAGGCGCAGCTTATGGATGAGCTGGCTGCGACTGCTGCGCGCCAAGCTGAGCTGGTGGCTCAGCTGAAAAAGAAGTATGTTGGGGAGAGCAGTGCTCTTGCCCAGAAGGATGAGGAGTTGGCAAGACTCCGTGCGCAGTTGGCTAATGCGCAAGTGGAGTTGGAGGCCTCGCGGGCGCATGCTGAAAAGATAACCCACGAGAAGCTGTCTGCCATGGCTGAGGTGGTGAAGGCGCGCGGGGAGCTGCACCATTACAAGTCTGATTTGACATTTGCCGTGCGCTTCTTGGAGGAGAAGAAGGTGGAGCACTTCGCTAGCGTCGCCAAGTTTAAGGAGGAGATGTTGAAGATTATCCAGGCGTAAGAGGATAAGCTGCGTGGCCTCAGTATTGAGTATGACGAGGAATTATATCCTCATTTGATGTCTACCATTGCTGAGCGCAGGTATTTTTGTTTACTTGTCTTCATAATAACTTTATCGCCATGCTTTTTATTTACACAAATTGTCTTCGTGAATGTAGGTGGTTGATTAGCCATGGACTGCGCCTGGCAGCTATGGGCGCGCTAGAGTCCCCAGAGGTAGTGGACACCTTTGGGAAGGTGGTGCATTGCGCGATGGCACATGGAAGATCCCAGGCTATGGAGGATCTCCACGAGGCCAAGCTGCTGAAGAAGGACTTGGCGGAAGTCCCTGGGTACAGCCCTACAGCTTATGATGAGTTGCTGCAAGCAATGGCGGGGTTGAAGGTTCTTGAGTTTCCGCACATTGGGAGGCTGGAGCGCGATCAAGATGACCCCATAGATGTACTGATGACAGGGTTGACATTACAGCGCCATCTTAGGGATAATGCGGAAGGGGAATCAGATTACTATCTGAAACCTGATGTTTCGCAGCTTCAAGTTCCTGTGTTCGCGCGGCCTCGCGACATCCTTAAACCCTTTGCTCTTGAGAGGGAGATTCCCTTGAAAGAAGTGCTAGAGCGACATGAGCAGAGGGTTGCTGTGAAGAAGGGTATTAAGGGTAAGGCAGTGATGTGTGGCATTGGCGCTGCACACATCCCTAGGTCAGATGGTGTACCTGTAAGCGTTCCAACCATGTATATGCAGGATGCCTTAACTTTGAGGAAGCTGCAGGAAGCGGGGAGTTCCGCCGCCTCGGAGGAGAGTCCTGAGCATCGCCATAGCATATAGGCTTGTTGTATGTTATGTTTTTGCCTTGTAATTTTTGTAAATAACTTATGAATAAGATAATATTTTGTTTAAGTTCGTGACTTAAAATATACTTGCATTGTTTGCCAGAAATTATTTAACCAAGTGTTTTAAGTGCGTGACTTTAAAAGATACTTGCATTGTTTGCGAAGTTTTTGGTATTTGACCAAGTGTTTTGGCTCGTTATTTGCTAAGCTTGTACAATGTACTTAGTATGTGCGCATCCGTCGTGGGGTGCGAATGCGAAACTTACCTTGACGTCTCAAGAGTAAGGCGCTTAGCAAGGATACGTGATCTTATGTTGATGGGTTTGCAGCCCTCTTACTCAACGAGTGAATTAGTAGGTTAACTTATCCTTTATGCCTTCGTGGGTCTTTAAGTGGTGCATGCACGCCATGTAGGCAATAAAAATGTAAGATAACAATATTGACATTTATTATGTATGCAATAAAGTAAAATACGCTATGGAGTTAGCTAAAAACCATAACATTTTATTGATACTTGCAAGTTTTTAAAGAAAATAAGAAAAATACGATTCCTAGGAAAGAAAAAGAATTAACACTTATTGGGCATCACGTAGGATGCGAGGGTGTCTGTGTAAGGGCCGTAGCCTAGAAGTAACATTTTTTAAGATTGCAGATGTTCCAGGTGCGCGCTAGGTCTTGGCCTTCCATATCGCGCAGTCTGTATGCGCCATTGCCGAGCGCGTCTGTGACCTCGTAAGGTCCTTCCCATTTAGGTCCGAGCTTGCCTGTGTCTTCTGCGTGGCTCGCGTCGTTGGCGCGGTAAACAAAGTCTCCTGGTCTGAATGAAGTGTGTTTGACCTTTGCATCATAATACTTCTTCATTTTTGCCTTAGCCTTTGCTTCGCGTATAGCTGCGCGTTCGCGTCTTTCTTCCAGTATGTCTAAGTCTATGCGCCGTTCCTCGTCGTTTGTCATGACGTTGACCTCTGCTGTGCGTATAGTTGGCATTCCTATCTCAGCTGGTATGACGGCTTCTGTTCCATAGACTAGGGAAAATGGCGTGTCGCCAGTACTGGTTTTGATTGTTGTGCGATGCGCCCACAAGACATGCGAGAGCTCATCTACCCACCTTCCTTTGTGTCTGTCAAGGCGCGCTTTTATTCCTTGGCCTAGACTGCGATTTGCGCGCTCAACTAGGCCATTGGTTTGTGGGTGTTTGACTGAAGCAAAGTGTTGTGTGATGTTCAATTGTGCGCACCAATCTTTGAATGGGTTATCACAGAATTGTTTTCCGTTGTCTGATATGATCGCACCCGGTAGTCCGAAGCGACAGACAATGTTGTCCCAGACAAAGCGTTTGACTTGGTTTCCCGTGATGTTCACCACCGCCTTTGCTTCGATCCACTTCGTAAAGTAGTCTATGGCTACGATGAGGAACTTTACTCCTCCAGCTGCGACAGGAAAAGGTCATGCGATGTCAATACCCCATTTGTAAAATGGCCATGGTGAGGTAATTGGTGTTAGCTCTTGTTGTGGTCGGCACGGAATTGGCCTATGTACTTGGCAATTACTGCATTTTCTTATCAGATCGCGTGCATCGCGATGCATTGTTGGCCAATAGTATCCTGACCTTAGAGCGCTTGCCACTACGGATCGCGGCCCTGAGTGCATACTACATGATCCAGCGTGAATTTCACGGAGTACGTAGTCTGCTTGAAGGGGTCCAACACATCTGAGCCATGGCTGTAAGAAAGACCGTCGATAGGGTACGTTGTCGCGTAATTCAAATCGTTGCGCTGTGCGCCGTATTCTTCAAGCGTCTTTATGATCTTGGGGTAGGGTTCCCTTGCTAATTCGATGATAGGTGTCATCCATGTAGGATCTTGTTCCTCTATCACCATTGATATCTCCATTTCCAAGATTGACTTGTTTTTTAGGGTTTCTACCAATACCTGTTTTGAGAGGTGTGCGAAGCTTGTGGATGCGATCTTGCTGAGTGCGTCCGCTTTCCTGTTATCTCCTCTAGGTACCTGTTTTATTGTGAACCTATCAAAGTTCTTGATCAAGGATTTTTTCTTTTCTAGGTATTGGATCATGTGTTCGTCCTTGGCTTCATATTCACCCAGCACGTGGTTAGCGACTAGTCGCGAATCTACATTTGCTTCTAGGTTGCGAACACCCATTTGGATTGCGATGCGTAGTCCTGCTAATAGGGCTTCGTATTCTGCCTCATTGTTTGTGGCTGTGAATTCAAAGCGTAGCGCATAGGTGAATTCCATACCTTCTGGATTTGTAAGAATAAGGCCTGCGCCTGATCCGTCTACACATGAAGACCCATCTGTGAACAGAATCCAGGGTTCCTGCAAATCTGTTTTAGGTGCGGATATCGGGCTGTCGCTGTCTGGCTTTTCCACGATGAAATCGGCTAAGACTTGTCCTTTGATTGCAGTGCGCGGTCTGTATGAGATGTTATACTCACTTAGCAGTACACTCCACTTCTGTAAGCGTCCTGATGCGTCAGGCTTAGAGATAACTTGTTTGATTGGCTGATCAGTGATTACAGCTATTGGGTGCGCTTGGAAGTATCTGCGCAGCCTTTTTGCTGCGAATACTAGGGCCAAGACAAGCTTTTCCATAGCGCTGTAGTTAGTCTCTGTTTTCTTTAGGGCTTTGCTTACAAAGTATATGGGTGTCTGGACGGAATTTCTGTCTGTTAATAGTATTGCGTTGACTGCTCCATGGGTTGCCGATAAGTACATTATTAGTTCTTCCCCTGGTCGTGGTGCGACAAGTTTGGGAAGAGATGCCAGGTGAGTTTTAAGTTGTTGGAAGGCTTCCTCCGCTTCGTTAGTCCAGCGAAAGTCTCCCTTTTTAGTACACTTCGTGAGTGTTTTAAAGAGGGGAAGAGATTTGTCCGCTGACTTAGATAAGAAACGGTTTAGCCCTGCTAGCTTTCCATTTAATGACTGGACTTCTTTGAGTATGCGCGGAGAGGGGAGATCAATAACAGCCTTTGTCTTCTCTGGGCAAGGCTTAATTCCATCGGGTTCTATCAAGTATCCAAGGAACATGCCTTCAGTTGCGCCAAAGGTGCACTTCTTGGGGTTCAACTTCATGTTTATTCGCCCCAATGTTTTGAATGTTTCCTCGATGTCGCGTACCAATTCGTCCTCTGTATGGCTTTTGATGACAAGGTCGTCAACATAGACTTCCAAGTTGCGGCCTACTTGGTTTTCGAAAGCTGTGTCCACCAGTCGTTGGTATGTCGCGCCTGCGTTCTTCAGGCCAAAAGGCATTTTTGTGTAGCAGTATACTCCTTGATTGGTGTGGAAAGCTGTTTTTTCTTCATCTTCTACTGCCATCTGGATCTGATGATACCCTTTATATGCATCTAGGAAGCATTTGAAAGGGTATCCGCACAAGGACTCGACCTTCCAGTCTATCTCTGGCAGTGGATAGCAGTCCTGCGGACATGCTTTGTTGAGGTCCGTGAAGTCCACGCACATCCTCCAACTGCCATCGCTCTTCTTTACCATAACTGGGTTAGAAAGCCAGTCGTGATAATATACTTCGCGCATGATGCCTGCATCTACGAGCTTATGTACTTCTTCCAGAATAGCCTTTGCACGATCTGGGGCATGGCCGCGTTTCTTTTGTCGTATTGGAGGGTATCCTTGTCGGATTTGTAGTTTATGCTCCATGATAGAGCGCGGTACTCCCGTCATATGCTTTGGTTCCCATGCAAAGATGTCTAGGTTCTTTTGCAAGAGTGCGCATACAGCTGCTTTACCTTTGTTAGATAAAGATCCTCCAATCGAAACTTGTTGTTCCGGATAATCTGGATGAATAGCGACTTTCAAATTTGGCGTTTTTTCCGTGCGCTGTTCTGGAATAGTCTCTGCTTCAGTTGTTACTGCAATGCATTCTCTTGGTGGTACTGTTGTGTTATAGAGAGTGACAACTCCTCCGTCCACTGGAAATTTAAGCATTCCGTGCGCTGTGGATGGTACCGCGCGCATGGATGATATTCCCGGTCTTCCAATGATACCATTGTATGGTGAAGGAGACTTTATTACCATAAAGTTTATCCATGTTGCGGTTGAGTGTTGTTCATCTCCTACGACCACCAACAAGCGTAACTGCCCCATGGGCCAAATCTTTTCTCCTGTGAATCCTGTTAATGACGTTGTAGCTGGTATCAATTGACTTTGGATTTCAGGTCGCAGTCTTTTGAAACAGTGATCATACAGGATGTCTGCGGATGCTCCTCCATCAATGTACATGCGGTGGATGTCGTGTCCCCTGTATGTATTTCAATGGTTAGAGGCTCCACGACTGCGTTGTCCGCAGCTATAGTAGGGAAGGTTATCTCTTTTTCTGGAGAGAATTTTTGGCTGACTTTTTGCTTTATCTTGCGTTGCCATGATTGTATCATGTATATAGTATCAGCTTTTTCCTTTGGGGGTTCTTTCTTACCCCCGTTTCTCTGTTTATCTTTTCCCTCTTTGATGTTCTTTATGAGGTGGTCCATCCTGCCTTCTCTCACTAGCTTTTCAATTAGTTGTTTTAGTTGGACGCACTCGTTAGTTGTATGGCCTTTTTGGCCGTGATACTCGCAGTATCCGCTACCTAGGCGCTTTTCCTTTGCAGTGCGCATTGGTGGTGGTTTTGGGAAGTTCGCACCTTCTGTTACAAATATTTCTCTCGGAGTTTTTGTAAGAGGGGTATATTTGTCGTTGTCTCTTCCACTGCGATAATTCCTGCTGCGATTGTTATTCTGATCATTGGATTGTCTCCGCGGCTGCTCTTGCTGCCTATAATTTGAATAACCCTTTTTACTATCCGCAGCGGCTGCTTCCCCTTGTATAAAGGATCTAGTGCGCTTTGTTAGCTCATCAAAAGTCTGTGGAACTTTGTCATTCAACTTTCGGATGAGTTCTGGGTTATTAATCACATTCATGAACCCTGAAATTTTTAGGATTTCAGGACATGTTTTGACTTGTATGCACTAATCCTTGAAACGTTCCATAAAAGCGCTGGTTGATTCGCCTTGACGCTGTTTCACTCTTGCTAGTTCCACAGGGTTTTTAGCGCACTTCTTTCTTTGGGTGAAGTTGAGGCGGAATGCTTTCCTTAATTCCTCGAATCCACCAATGCTCCTACGTGGGAGTTTGCTAAACCATGTGCGCGCGTTTCCTACTAGTGTGGAATTAAACATGTGGCACCACACAGGCTGTGGCCAGTTTTCGATAGTGGCGGCTGATTCGAAAATTTTTAGGTGATCATCCGGATCACCTGCTCCATCATATGTTTTCACATTAGTGGGCATGCGCCTGCGTTTACGGTCTGAGTAATCGCTGATGCGCCGTGTAAACGCATCGATCTTCTGGCGTCGCCATGGGAGAGACATATCTTCATTCTCTTCCTCGCGACGTTTTCCTCTTGACTTCCAGTGTCCTGTTTCTTTATCCTCGTTGTCCGAGGAGTCACTGGAAGAAGGGTAGTCTCTTTTTCGGCGCTTGCGCCGGCTTCTTTCAGAAGAAGAGCTTGAGGGATCTCTGCTTGGGGATCTTCTTCTCCCCAATCTATCTTGAATCCTCCTACTCCCAGGTTTGGAAGATCCTTGGCTTGGCGAATGTTGAGGCCCTAATCGATCTTGTATTCCCCGACTGCCAAGTCTGGAGTGAACATTGGTGCGCCTCTCGCTGTCTTCTGAGTATTGCGAATCAGATATCGTACCCAACCTATCACGGATAGTGGTACGTTCTACGCGTCTTCCTCGTGGGTGACGCAATGGTGATGGTTCGCGTTCAGGACCAAAATTGAGTCGGGCTTGTAGACCCGCGCTTGCCCTTCTTGTTGCTTCTTCTTGCATGAGGGTAGTTAGGGTTTCATAATTTTGGGATACAAAGTTTCCCAAAGTTAGATCGGGTGCATCCTCAGCTGTTGCAAGAATTTCTGCCTCAGTATTAGGCACCCTGTTTCGTTCAGGCGCGCCTGGTGGCGCAGTGTTGTTCGCTGCGGGTGTAGCTTGATGAGAAGTGGTGAAGAGGGTGCGCTGGAGTTCCTCAACGCTTGGGACCACTGGTGTGACTTGGGTAGTTCTTATAGGTAGTTCTACTGCTAAACGAGGTGGGGTTGTTCCTGCCTCGTGGTGACCAGGTGTGCTGGTTGTACCAACAACTTGTCTGGAGGTCGGATCTTGTTGATTCTTCCTCTGATGGTCACGCTTTTCTGACTGCGGAGTCCGCTGGCTTGAATTCTTATGTTTCGTCATTCTAGTTCTTAGTAGGGTCCCACGGATGGCGCCACTTGTTGATACAAAAGTTGGGCGTACCTGGTTATTGGCTCTTGCTCTCGTACCAATTCACTTCTTAGCACTTGTTACCTGCATACTAAGAAAATAAAACAACACCGTTAGGCTTATCGAGGGATTGTCTCCCCCGATTAAACTCCGGCGTGAGAGTAAGTAATCGATTTAGGGTTCTCGTAGAGAGTTAGGGTTTGTATATCGTACCTTTGAATGAGAGATGTCATTCCTTATATAGGGGCTGAAACCGTGTAGGTTTCTTGCTCCCTACTTTTCGCATACGTAATGCTTATCCGGGGTAAGGATATCTATTCCATGAATAGGTGATCCTTATCGCATACCCGGTTAAGCTTGGTTGGGCTTTGGGCTTCGTGAGCCCAAGCCGTGTTTATTACGGCCCGTTATTCGTTATAATAGCCCACTCGTTGTGGGTTTGGGCCAAGTAATGTTTATCATTTGGGCTCGTGGCCCAAATATAGACTATACGTCATCATAATCAAAAAGAAGGTGTTGATTATGATGAAACTTTCTCACCAATTGTGAAAATTGTTTCTGTGAGATGTTTGTTATCTGTTGCTGTGCAAAATGGTTGGTCTGTTTTCCAAATGGATGTGAATAATGCTTTTTTGTATAGTGAACTTGATGAGGATGTGTATATGTGTTTGCTAGAAGGGTATTCTGATGATAATGATACTAGAGTGTGCAAATTGAAAAAGTCTTTATATGGTTTAAAGCAGGCACCAAGAAAATGGAATGAAAAATTAACTTCTGTTTTACTTGAAAATGGTTTTATACAAAGTAAAAATGATTTTTCATTGTTTACTAAAAATAAGAATTAGATTTTCATTGCTTTACTTGTTTATGTAGATGACATTGTCATCACTAGTAACAATGTTCAGGCTATCAATGAAGTTAAAAGTTTCATGAGTTCAAAATTCTTAATTAAAGATTTAGGAAAGTTGAAATACTTTTTGGGTATTGAAGTTCTTAATTCTAATGGGAATATGTTGTTGACTCAAAGGAAATATTGCCTAGAAGTTTTGGCAGAGTTTGGTATGTTGGCCTGCAAACCTTGTAATACACCTATAGAGACTAAAGAATGTTCTGCTAAGCCTGATCAGGTCATTGTTGATGTACCTTTAACAGGTATCACAAATTATCAAAAATTAGTGGGTAAACTTATTTACCTTACTCATACAAGGCCTGATATCAGTTATGCAGTTCATGTTCTAAGTCAGTTTATGCATGCACCAATGCAGTCTCATCTTAAGTTGGCATTTAGAGTGCTAAGGTATTTGAAAAATGCACCTGGAAAAGGTATTTCCTTTTGATGCGTGGGAATCGCAACAGGCTTTACCTCTCGAGGGATCTCGAGAAGCTTACAACCCCCACCAGGCAGTGTACCTGATCGTTGTATTATAGTATAGTGACAAGTACCGGGGGATTGATCGTTCAGCTTAGGAATAGTGTCGCTAGGATTAGAAAGCCTAATTACTAGTTCTAAAGGTGATGGATGATTATTTTTGTATTTTTATATTTTTTAGAAAGCAAGTAAAATCTCGGGTTTTGGAAGAGTGGGCGGAATTAGTTGCTATTCAACTAACCCAAAACTAAGATGTAATCAAAATAAAATACTAAAAATGAAATTAAACTAATTATACTAAAGTTGTGAGCAGTAATTGGAGAAAATGTGTTTACTTAGACTTCACTACTCCCTAGATATCTTTTACACGTTAATTACTTGTTATAATTGTATGGATGACGGATTGTATTCCTTAATACCATTCATGGGGTGGCATACATAACTCCCCAATTCTATGAGCTCTTATCTCCTCCTACACCATGACCCAGCACAACTATAGGGATTGTAAACAGTGGTTCATGCATTAAATACAACCAATAAAGACCTAGTACGCCTCGGTTCATGTTTCTCAAGACGTTCAAGCATGTTACCATTTAGAGATCTGCCAGTTTTCTTAAGCCTAACATATAAAATCATTCATCCAAGACAAGAATAAAAAAGTAATCAACACATAATCAATATCTAGGTTTCATTAGATCTAAGCAAACACAAAAGAGATCTAGCCTAGCATAATGGAATTGAGACAAGAACAAGATATAGACAACCAACACATAGACATATTGATTGAATTATAAGAACACTTATCTCAATTACAATGCAAGGTATCAAGGGTTTGGAACCCTTGAAAAACCTGTAAAAGATGCACCAAATTCGTCTTTAGGGTTTCTCCAAAACTTCTCTCTTTAATGTAAAAAACTAGAAAACTATATATAGGAAAATCGAGGTGACGGCGTCAAGAGCAAGGGTGTGACGCCGTCATCTCGCTGCCAAATACTTCCTCGGACGGCCTTGATCTACTTATGACGGCCTAGGTGACGCCGTCATCAACCACGGTATTTTATTCTTGGGACTTTGACGCCGTCAAGAGCAACTCTTGACGCCTTCATGCACTGTTCCCAGTATAGAAATTTGAGACTTTGCCGTTTTCTTCACTTTTATGCTCCAAAAACGTCCAAAATGGCTTCTTTTCCAGAATTCACTCTCCAAGTACCTAAAATCACAAAAGGAACGATTTAGGGCAATATTTGATCAAATGAAGTCGGATTCGGGCTTAAATGACCCCCTAAAAACGGATCATTTTTCGCCTCATCACCTTTTATAAAGGAAATAACTTAAATCTGAGTGTATTTGCAGATTCTGATTGGGCAAAATGTAAAGTTACTAGAAAATCAGTTACTGGATATTGTGTTTTTCTGGGTAAAAATCTTGTGTCCTGGAAAAGTAAAAAACAGTCCATGCTTTCTAAATCTTCTGCTGAGGCAGAATATAGAGCAATGAATATTGTAACTTGTGAAGTTATTTGGATTCAGAAAATTCTTGTTGAATTGAACATTAAAACATCTCTCCCAGTTCCTTTGCATTGTGATAACAGTTCTGCTATACAAATAGCAGCAAATCCAGTTTTCCATGAGAAAACAAAACATTTTGAGATTGAATTGTTTTTCTTAAGGGAAAAAGTTGCTGCTGGGGTGGTTAAAACTGTGAAAGTGAAATCTGTTGATAACGTTGCAGATATTTTTACAAAAAGGTTAAGTGTGGAGGAGCACAATAAGTTTTGTGATGATCTTGGTTTGTATGATATGTACAAGGCTGAGATTAAGGGGGAATGTTCAAAAGGCTAATCTAAGCCTTGTATATATTGGCTTGGAGTTTGACTTAATATAGGGACTGATAAGGTAAATATACAATAGTTGTTTTCTCTTTGTATTTCTTTTATTTGTGAGTGGTGAAGACGAGCTAAAGTTGAAGGGTTACCTGAGCCAAGAGTTAGAATTTCAAAGAGAGTAGCTATATATAGTCCTTATTAGATTTAGGGTTTCATTATTGTTGTTTATCTCTCTGTGTATTGCTCTCTAAGTTGAGAACTCATTGTATTCGTTTGGTTATTCTTTCTTTTCTTTCTGTGTAATTGTTGAACTCAAAACCAGTAATCACATTTGAAGTGATTGACTGATGTTGTGAATAAAATAAGTGAGGAGGTTGGTTGAATTCATAATCAAGCTGTTTTTATTGATCTTTGTATACTTTTCCACAAATACCAAAACTATTTTACCCAAAACATTATGTCATTAATTAGTGTCGATACTAAGTCCCATTCATTCCCATGCCCACGCTATCATCATCGAGTTAACTTGCCAGAGACTGTGACCTAAGAATGGTTGTAACACATCTGATGAGGTTTGTTCATTGTAGATCCAAAGATCCGTTTTGTAGTTTTAAGGTTTGTTTATTACTGTACTATGTTGTAGATATAATTATTTGATATTTTTAAATCTAATTGTTCACATTTCAATATAGTCTTGTTGCCCTACATCAGTCACATGCAGTTTTTCCACCTTAAGTGCCTGCCTGCATATGCAAACATTAAAGGTTTTTTGAACTTTTTCCTTATTGAAACATGTTTGGACAAAATCGCCATTTAAAGCAACATATGCATTATTGTGATAAATTACAATGTATTATTCCATAGTTTGCGATAGTTGTTGCATTTTGAGATCAAACTAATCATAAAAATTTACTAGTGGCTCTTTCTTGTTTAGAAGTTAAATAAATACCCAGATGAACTCTTATTGTACGTTTAAAAAATGAGTAGTTTCAGTTGAATATTGGTTGGCTTGAAGACAAAAAACCACTTGAGAAAAAATTATGTGATCATTATTGGACTGTTATTACAACCCAATAACGTGAATTTTTTTTCTTTTTTAGCCTATGTAATTTTTGACTAGACTTGCACATATAGTTTTTCTTTTATTTCCTGGTCGATATATGTTGAAATTCTTTAATTTGTTTTTATTTAAGTGCATATTACTTGGTATTATTGGAGTATTGAACACGTAATAGTTTGATCGGTTACACCCACAAAGCGTTATCGATACTCACTATAAGATCTATACAACAAGGGATGGACCGAAGGAGTTTTCGGGATATTTGTTAACCACATGAATATTTTTTGCGTGGAATAAAATTATGCATGTCAACTAGAAACTTTTTCAAAAGTGCACCTGATCGATCCCAATATAATGTGTTACAAAACTTCACTGATTTTAGTAAATTGCACTTCATGACTACCAACAACAGTGCATTGCATGCAAAAATATATACTCCGTATTATTAGAACGTTCTTAATATTCAAAAATTTTCAAAAACAATCAAATCATAATTTAGAATTGGCTACAAAGTACAAACATCAATTTATATTTTATAACTCTAATTAGTTATTTTTACTAAAATTCAACCAACATCAAACATCATCACTTCAACATAAAGTAAAAAATGTAAAAAAAAACTACTTGGACTTTGACCCCTTGCTGCTTCCGGCGGAGCCCTTTGGGCCCTTGGTGCTTCCGGATGTGCCATTTTTAGGCGGAGGACCGTCTCCTCGCTTGGGTGTCAATTTGCTTGTTCCGCCATCCGGTGGCGGCTGGCGGTTGTTGAATGGCTAAAACTGAAGTAAGCTAAATGAGTTAAAATCATGTATATCTAACAAAAGAATGAGTTACTTGTGGCAAAGATACTAAAAATCATTTAAATTAACAAAACTGTTTAAAAGTAAGTCGACTTTATTGGTGTCCAACTTTAAAGATTATGCTACATTTTGAGAAAACTAGTGCTCGTGAAATGGCTAAAAAGGAGAAAATATAGAAGTTCAATCAAAAGCAAACAAATTATTTTTAAAGCACAACATGACCTGACCCGACCCAAAAGCCACTTTAACTGATCACACTATCCAACTTGGTTGTTATATCTAACAATAGTGTGAATGGAGTTTGTCTAAGAACTTTAGAAGTTACTGCCTCGAGGTATATTTGCATACAGGGGGCGAAGGGAAGGGGGTGGCTAGCGAGTGTTAGGCCTCCTCCAATAAGTCCAATGATTGTACTAACATACCATTGTTTAGCCCATAATTTAGCGTTTATACCACGAGCATCTCTCAACTAGCGACTTTTCTATCATAAAAGAAAAAGAAAACAATCGACATGAAATATCTCCTACCTAAGTGGCCACTGAAGCGAAAATATGAAATGAGACATTTTTGACAATAGTTTTTGGTTATTAATTTAAAAATTTTAAGAGACTTGTCAACAACTAGTTATATCACAAATTTGGATATCCAAAATTTGCGATGATGGTTTTATGTTAGACATAATATTTAATCTAAGTTTTTTATTTATTTATTTATTTATTTATTTATTTTAATTCGGATATCCGAAATTTCAGATGACAGTTTTACGTATCTGAATATCCAGATAATTATAATTTTTGAAAAACTTATATAACTTCCAAAACTGTCCTTTCATAAAACCCAACTTTTTAGTAAATTATGGTCAAGTTTTCGGATATCCGAAATTCCGAATACTTATATTTTTTGAACACCCAAAACATAAATAAAAAATGACCTTATTTTGAGTTTACTATACTCAATATCCACCAAATATGTTAGAAAAAATTAGGTTTAGTAATGCATTCGTAAGTTTTTGTGATGGTTTATTTGTATAAACTAAAGTTGGAAACCATTTTTAAACTTTTATTTTTTCGGGTTATATTATAAACTTCAGCCCCCCTTAACTACAAATCCTGGCTCCGCCCCTGTAATTACATAAGTATGCTTTTTCTCATACAGTGTTAATGTAGTTTTCACTTATTTTAACATAATTCTGAAAGTTTTTCTAGGTTAATGAGTTTGCTTTTGAGAAAGTTCTGGCTCTCTTAAACCAAGTTAATCTTGAAAAAGTTAATTTGATTTTTTAAAAGTCTTCATTTTTTTGGCAGCTTAAGCTATAAAAATAGGGAGACAAGCAGATCAACACTTACGCAATTCAGCAGGTGTTGTGAAGACAACTGCATACCCCCCCCCCCCCCCCCCCCCCCGCGTGAAGTGGCATCTGGGGCATGTCCACGTACAGTTTGGATCTTCCATGAAAGGTTAGAGAGAGAGTTCAAGAAAGGTGAAAGGTTCGAGAGAGAGTTAAATAAATGTGAGATTTGCACTTTATTTATAAGAGTAAATTGCACTTCGTGACTACCAACAACACTGCATTGCATGCAAAAATATATACTCCGTATTATTAGAACATTCTTAATATTCAAAAATTATTTCAACTGATCTACTAGTGCTTTGTTTTTAGGTTCCATACCTACGTTATTAGAACAAAAATTTTCAAAAACAATCAAATCATAATTTAGAACCGGCTACAAACTACAAACATCAATTTATATTTTATAACTCTAATTAGTTATTTTTACTAAAATTCAACCAACATCAAACATCATCACTTCAACATAAAGTAAAAAATGTTAAAAAATTACTTGGACATTGACCCCTTGCTGCTTCCGGCGGAGCCCTTTGTGCCCTTGGTGCTTCCGGATGTGCCACTTTTAGGCGGAGGACCGTCTCCTCGCTTGGGTGTCAATTTGCTTGTTCTGCCATCCGGTGGCGGCTGGCGGTTGATGAATGGCTAAAAGTGAAGTAAGCTAAATGAGTTAAAATCATGTATATCTAAAAAAAAGAATGAGTTACTTGTGGCAAAGATACTAAAAATCATTCAAATGAACAAAACTGTTTAAACGTAAGTCGACTTTATTGGTGTACAACTTTAAAGATTATGCTACATCTTGAGAAAACTAGTGCTAGTGAAATGGCTAAAAAGGAGAAAATATAGATGTTCAATCAAAAGCAAACAAATTATTTTTAAAGCGCAACATGACCCGACCCGACCCAAAAGCCACTTTAACTGATCACACTATCCAACTTGGTTGTTATATCTAACGATAGTGTGAATGGAGTTTGTCTAAGAACTTTACAAGTTACTGCCTTGAGGTATATTTACATTGCGGAGGGAAGGGGGTGGCTAGCGGGTGCTAGGCCCCCTCAAATAAGTCCAATGATTGTATTAACATATCATTGTTTAGCCCATAATTTAACGTTTAATATACCACGAGCATCTCTCAACTAGCGACTTTTCTATCATGAAAGAAAAAGAAAACAATCGACATGAAATATCTCCTATCTAAGTGGCCACTGAAGCGAAAATATGAAATGAGACATTTTTGACAATATTTTTTGGTTGTTAACTTAGAATTTTTAAGGGACTTGTCAACAACTAGTTATATCACAAATTTGGATATCTGAAATTTGCGATGATGGTTTGATGATAGACATAATATTTTATCTAAGTTTTTTGTAATTCGGATATCCGAAATTTCAGATTACAGTTTTATGTATCTGAATATCCAGATATTTATAATTTTTGAAAAACTTGTATATAACTTCCAAAACTGTCCTTTCACAAAACCCAACTTTTTAGTAAATTCTGATCAAGTTTTCGGATGTCCGAAATTCCGAAAACTTATATTTTTTGAACATCCAAAACCTAAATAAAAAAATGACCTTATTTTGAGTTTGCTATACTCAATATCCACTAAATATGTTAGAAAAATTAGGTTTAGTAATGCATTCGTAAGTTTTTGTGATGGTTTATTTGTATAAACTAAAGTTGGAACCCATTTTTAAACTTTCATTTTTTTCGGGTTATATAATAAACTTCAGCCCCCCTTAACTACAAATCCTGGTTGCGCCCCTGTTTACATAAGTATGTTTTTTCTCATACAGTGTTAATGTAGTTTTCACTTCCCCGATTTTAACATAATTCTGAAAGTTTTTCTAGGTTAATGAGTTTGCTTTTGAGAAAGTTCTAGCTCTCTTAAACCAAGTTAATCTTGAAACAGTTAATTTGATTTTTTAAAAGTCTTCATTTTTTTGGCAGCTTAAGCTATAAAAATAGGGAGACAAGCAGATCAACACTTACGCAATTCGGCAGGTGTTGTGAGGCGACTGCATACCCCCCCCCCCCCCCCCCCCCGCGGTGAAGTGGCATCTGGGGCATGTCCACGTACAGTTTGGATCTCCCATGAAAGGTTAGAGAGAGATTTTAAGAAATGTGAGATTTGCAGTTTATTTATAAGAGTAAATTGCATTTTTGGTCCTCTGTGGTTTGGCCAAATTGCAAGTTTGGTCCCTATCCTTTCGAAAGTGCAACGATGGTCCCCATTTTGAAGTTTCAGTTGCATGTTTGGTCCCTGACCAAAGTTAAATGACTAAAATACCCTTGTCTTCTTCTTTTTCTATTATCTTTCCAAATTTCTTTTAATATCAACAAATAAAAATATTACCGCACTCGATCAAAACCAAGATAAACAACAACCAAGAACAACAACAAAACCTAAAACAAATCACAATCCACTACTAGAAAAAGGTCTATCATTGACTCGCAGTTTATGACGCACACAATATAATGACACGCAAAATTGTAAGTCATAAAAACTGTCATAAATTATAAAATCTGAAGGCTAGACGACAGGTATTTTTGTGTGTCATAAAATTCGTGTCATATCTCAAATTTTTTAAAAAACACGGACCACAAAAGTTAGTTAATATGGAAGTCCAATGAACCTGGAAACACAAAACACAAACACAAACACAACTTTATCATCTCCATCTTTTATCTCTCTCTCACCTAAACCTAAACCTAGCAGCCGACCACCATAACCGGCTGCCGCTGTCACACCGCCGGCCACCATCTCACACCACCACCACCATATTAATCCTTGTCTTATCCCCTTTCATTTGGTATAACCCACACGCCCTAAATCCAACAAAAACACCCCTAACCCACAAGATTCGAGCCCCATCTTCATTGTTTTCTTTAGATCCGTGAGTTTTGAAGTTCGACAAGGTGAGTAGCATCATTTTGGCACCTTGGGTGCCTCGATGTAGTCATAAATCCATGGAAACCCGGATTGTTTTAAAGGGGTTTTGATATAAAATTTGTCTAAACTAATGGAAAACTCATTTTCATTAATAAAGATATGATTAAAATAAGTTTGGTATCCAAAGGGGTGTCGGTTTGTTGTGTCGACTGGAAACCGAGAGCCTAGGCTCTCGGCTTGAGATTGTTGTGAGCTTTTGAGGTTTTTTTGATACTTTTGATCGCGAGATGATGATAACTAGAATTCTTAGTTTTGTATCAAATGGATTTGATTAAGTTTTGAGTTGCAAAACTTGTAAATTGTTGTTGTTGTTGTTGTGATGCCGTGACCCATGAGGTCCGTTTGTTTTGGGTTGATGCTCGGTCGAGTATACCCGTGGCCCTCGTGGTCTCGGGGTTGAACCTTGTGGCTCGTGAAGCTTAGCCGAGACCCAAGCTGAGATCATGGAGCATTGGATGGCGACACGTGAAAGTTTAGTCACTCTATAAGGGGAGGTTAGTGTTTGGGATTTCATTCGAAAGTCTTCATCTCTTTTTATAACAACGATCTTCAGACAATAGTGTATTAATTTTTGGGGAAAAAAGTATACTCCTTTATACAATTTCTGTCTTTGTAGGTTTGTATAACTTTTTCTATTGGCCAAAAAAGATTTTTGAAGAAATACTATTCCTGGTCAGCTTTAATGGTGGAATGCATTTTGTTTTCACTTAGGTTGGGCTAACTTAAGAAATGAAGTTAGACATGCAAAGAACATGGAAGAGAAACCTCGATCGAGACGATAGATGCATTACTGATAATGGCAAAGAGGTATAACTGTATTTGATGACCCGTTTGACTTTAACTGCTTTACTCTTTAGATATAAAAAAATGTAACATGAATCGACCCATTACAAATGAATTGGTTATAATAGTTTTTGGTTTCCCGACTTACCATATGTTATTTGAACCGTTACCCTACATAGTGGCCTGATCAGACCGTTTCTCACCAGCTATTTTTTTACAGTTGGGTTGAAGAATCTCCACGGAATCAAACTAGAAGACTTTGGAAAGTGATCGTGCTGCAAATCAAACTTCTGCTGGAAGTGCACTTTTTCAGCCAATCTGATTTGTATTTTTACATCTTCACTTGCTACATATTATACATGTTATATGGTGCAAATCCCATGTGGGTGACATGTCAATCCAATCCATATGCAGCATGTTGTTATGGAAGTGCAGACCTTTTGATTCACTTGATTTCTTTACTGTATCGTGATTTCAATTTGTTATGGAACTCCATAACTTTTGATTTACTTGATTCCTTTTGGTCTCCCTTTGTACGAGTGCGTTTTAGTATTATATGAAAGTATTCAATGATTTTTGAACGGAGCATTCCCGCAGCAACGCTCGGGCTCACCCACTCGTTTAATAGAAAATTAGGAACTGAAAAAAATTATTATTTTTTTAAAAAAAAATAGGTTATGACTCGCAAAAAAGAGAGTCATAAAACGTGGGTCATAAGTGCACGTCATAGAGGGATGACGCACAAATGCGAGTCATGAAGCTTTATGACGGGTCCTTCCTTGACTCGCATTTGCGAGTCATAAGGCCTCTTCTTGACTCGCATTTGGAGTCAAGAATAGCTGTTTTTCTAGTAGTGATCAAAACCCCCATTTTCAGTCAAAGATCTTACACAAAAGCAAACCACAATCAAAACCTCAATTAACATTATCACTATCCACCCTATATTTTTTTCCCTGTCTTCTAATGGATGAGTCAAATGCAAAAAGATGTGCATATCTTTTTATGAATCAGTCTACTTGGAGGTTCTTTTTAGCAAAGGGAGGTTTTTTATTCACAAATCAGTCTATTGGATATTCAAATGTAAAGATATACATAGCACTCTTAAAAAAATTTCATGTGGGTGTTTCTTATTCGAACCAATTTTTTTAACAAAACTGTTATGAGAAAAAGTCAAACTATGATCTTAAAAAGTCAAACTTCAGCAATTAACCACTCAATTCAAAACTATAATCAAATTAAACCAAGATCATACTTTTTTTTGCCAAAAATTAAAATAAACACAATATAAACATAAATAAACTTTATTAATATTAAAAACACACATTGCATATTAAAAAACACACATTACATTTTAAAAAAATGCATAAAATTAAAAACCTAGTACATTATATAGAAATAAAAGCCTATTCGTCGTCGGTAGGATACTTTGCCCGGATTCGAGCTTGTTGTGCTGCCACGATCCTTGCGTTGACCGGATTCATCTTGCTTGTATCCATTTCTAGCACCCGCATCTCCTCGCCAATCTTTTGAGATTCATACAAATTAACTCTTGCGAGTGACTCTCGCTCGAGCACATCCATCTTTGCCTTGCGGTCTAACTCGCATTGGTTGAGCCAACATTTCTTGAAACAATGTCGGGTTTGAACCGGAACTAGCGGTCGAGTTTGACGAACGTTGGCTCTTAGAAATCCGGTACATGCCGTCTGTCCTTGGCAACTCGTCGGCTCCAAAATGCTCGGGCTCCTCTCGCGTAGACTGAAGACGAGCACGTCTTGCCAAATTTGAGTCGGGATTTTTCCACTTGTGCTTGTCTTTCAAAAGCCCTAAGCGGTCAAGTATTTAAATTCATATCCCGTTGTTTTTCGAAACAAAATGTGACAACGATTCATAAAATCTTTATCACCTTCTCCACTCATAACCGCCGTTTCATCAACAACCGAATTAAACTTCTTGATATCTTTATTCATTGGAGTCCATTTTCCCGTCAACATGTTTTTTGTACGAATAGTATACTTAAGCCTCTTTGCTTCTTTGTTGTGTACTTCGAGCACTTTGTACCAAAACGTATCCCTTTGTTGATCCGCACCCACTTTTGGATCCTCGGGTACTTGGATGTAACACTCCGACAAAAGATACTCCTCGTCTTAGGTCCACATAGTGTGTGGTTGTCGGGACGGGACCACATCTTCTTTGTTGGTTTTCTTTGCCTTCGCCTTTTACTTTGGTTTCTTCGCCATCGCATTGGCCCTAGATTTCTTTGAGGTCGGTGTCGGAAAAACTTCTTCCTCCGACTCCGTTTTATCTTCATCTTCGTCTTCGTCTTCGACTTCGTTAACATCAAAATACGAACCATGGTCCGAATTTGGTTAGGAAGGGATGGCTTGGCTTGTTTGTTAACTTTGTGTAAATTGATTAGATTTTTGTTGTTGTTGTTGTAATTTCCATTGACTAAATAATGCTAGCTCGTCGGGATTCATAAATGAGGCTTGGAAGTTGGGAAAGTAACCGGGATTCGAAGACGATCCCGGATATTGTCCGGGATTCGAAGACGACCCCGACATTTGGTTCGTTGGATCGTTTAACATTTGGTTGATCCATGGTGAGTTTGGATTCATTTTGAATGGAAATAGATAATAGATTGGAAGTGTGTGTGAAGTATGAAATAATAAGTGGCGTTTATAAGATTTTTTTGGGTTAATTTTTTTTTTTTTTGAAATCTTGAAAATAACGGCTATATACCCGTTATTATCCACGCTCCATTTCAAAAAACTAGCCGTTGTATGCCAAGAAGAAAAGAAAAGAAAAAAAATACTTGATGGCGCTGCGCGTTTGGGATGGCGCAAGAGGCTATGGCGCGATCGTTGGTACCGTGTGCCGTCGTTGGTTTTGGGCTGGTGGTGATGGCGCCACCCACCAGCCCACCGTACCTCCCGCTCTAAAGGGTGTAGGGTTGGCTGTGAATTTGGATTGGACATTAGATAATAATTATAGGCTTGCTGGATTTTTTAAAGTTGGGTTGTGAATTTTTAGTTAGTATGGGTTAAATCTGAAAATTTTATTAAATTAATTGTGAGGTTGGGCTTATCTAACTATCTTCACAATATTACCGTATATCGTTTTTATATTTTTTAAAGTATCGCATGTGCACTCTACAATTTTTGTATGTAATAATTTTTTTTACTTTTTTCTTTTTTTTATTTACACTTAAAATCTCGCTATTTGTAGAGTTATTGTCCCAAAACGCATATAGCTAGAAAACGTTGCTCGCCAAAATTTTAATTTGAAGATACCCGCCATCGCACCGCGCGATACCCTGATAAAAGAAGTAAATTCCGAAAAATAAAATATTTCTATATAGTCATTTTCGAATGATCACTATGACCTGCAACTCCACTTTATAAGCAATTAGGTTGTCGGATTATTTCGGATTGGCTTAAGTGTCGATTAGTTAAGGTTATCACATTTAATGTCTAATTATTTGGGAAGATGTTAGCTTAGTTTGCTCTTTATATTTGTTCTCATGGAGGGTTATTAATTGACTTAGATTTTCTTGGTCAAGTCTTTGTGAGTTCGAAATTATTAGGGGTCGTTTGGCATAGGGTTATGGGGAGGTATGGATTCAAAGAAACTTTATAGAAGTTGTTTTGGACACTACTTTTTTCTGGGCCCACAGGTATGGAA
Organism: Artemisia argyi; assembly: GCA_030686995.1. NCBI lineage: Eukaryota > Viridiplantae > Streptophyta > Magnoliopsida > Asterales > Asteraceae > Artemisia > Artemisia argyi. Next base: position 235,806,966 of record CM060701.1, read on the forward strand.
TGAAAGATCCATTCCATGATATGACATCTTTTGTTAAATCCCACTAATAAGAGTTTAGTTTTTTATTTTTTATTTTTTCTCAACCACATATTTAATTTTTCTATCTTTTATCTTCTATTTTTCAATTTTTAATATAACATATAATATCTTAATTTACATATAAACAATTATATAATTTAAATATTTTTTAATTTCCTCTCTCCTTCTTTTCTTTCAAATCTTTCTAAATCCGAATCGAATTCCAATTTCACTTATAAACCAAACGCACCCTTAGTGTCATTAAAGTTTTGGTTGGTGGGTAGATGATAATCTTATTAATGTCTTCATGTAAATGCTCAACCAGCACAATGTAAATATGTAAAATACAAGAACCAAAATACCGTGTTTCCCAAACCAAGACGTGTTAGAAAATTTAGTGCACTTGAGGGATCTAATCATACTTGGAAATGGGTTTGGAGGTACGGAGTGTACACCCATCAAGTCACTGATTTCCATGACTCTATATTGGTTGTGCAAGATTCTGCTGAGTGCAGGTTCCTGCTGATGGTTCCTGCTGAGTGCTGGTTCCTGCTACTAGTGTTAGGATTTTGCTGATAAGCAGAGTTTCTGCTGATAGAGTGCTGTATGATTATGTAACTGATTTGACCTATTCAAATCAGTTACATCTGCACTCATGACCTCATTTAATTGGTCATGTAACCACTATTTTAGGCTATAATGGGGATAATTATGTGGAGATTAATGGGCCGATTAATTCTCATAATTCCATTTGATTAGCCATGAGTATATTCCTATAAATAGGAAATCAAATCATGCATGAGGGGCACACAGAAAACATATAACACTTATACACGAAGGGTTATTGATTTGTGCCTAAATCACTAACAACATTTGGTCTTATCCCAAGTAGATATTCGTGATACCCGTGCATTAGGGTCGAATAGTTTACTTTGGAAAGTGATAACACGATTCCAAGTGATATCCGGTAACCTTTATTGGTACGTAGTTAGGCTATTGATTATCTTAACCCTGTTCTGGGCTCATAACCACCAACAATCAAAGTAAACTATTCTGTGATAATCAATGGTTGCTGCTATGAGGCATATGGCTGCTAACTTTTCCAAATTGGAAAAGTTTGAAGGTGTTGATTTCAGAAGATGGCAAAAGAAGATGCACTTCTTGCTGTCAAGCATGAATGTGGTGTATGTTCTAAGCATTGCTATTCCTGAAGATCATGGGGATGATGCTGATGTGGAACAGATAAGGAAAATGTAACAAACGTGGTTTTGGCAGGTCAGTTTGACTGATAGTCTTGACTCGGTTGACGTTTGTTTGGTGTGTCTTAGGTGTTTGAAGTGATATAGGTGAGTTTTAGCACTAAATCCCTTTGCGTAAACGGTTTTATTCTGATTTGGAAAGTTTGAAATTTGGGAAAGTTCATTTTTATCGCCTTTGTGGTGTAGAAATAACTTGTGTAGTTTCGGTGTTTTTGTGTTTTTACGTAACGATTCTTCGTTCAAGTGTTTGAGCGTTAGCGGGTTACGAGGAGCTTGTTTTTATGAGTTATGTTTCAAAAAGAGTATGAAATTCTATTTTTGTAAACTTTGTGTTTGAAAATGATTGTTTTTCCGGTTGTCGTAAAAACTAAGGTTTATCGCGTAAGACGTTAGTTATCGTTACTGGTTGTTATAAAATATCAAAAGTATAAGGTTCTAAGTGTAATAATTAAATTAAATAAAAAATAAAAATATATATACATATATATTATAAAAATCGGTAAGAAGGGGGGAAAAGGGGGAAAGGAAACCCAATTTGAGCCCAAATACAATTCCTAGTAATAAGGAATCCTAGTACAACCCAAACAAGCCCAACCCTTACCCTTATAACCATATACAACGACCCTAAACCTATTTTTCTGCATATTATGATCGATCAAAGCAATAGGAGAAGGAGAGAAAAATTAGGGTTTGTAATTTGGAAGCAATAATTAAGTATGTTGGATCTAGGGTTTGTAAACTTCTGCAAATTTATGTTATAAAACATGTTGGGATCAATTAATGATTATATTATAATGATTCGTGAAGAGAATTGAGCGTAAAACGTGCTAGTTATTGAGTTAGGGTTTGGACAGAAAACTATGGCTGTAAAGATGTGAGTGTAAATAACAGATGGTGAAGAGTTAGGTCACGAATTTTAGGTCTAAATTTAATTTTAATGAAAGAGCTTTCCAAAAAGTCCAGCCATGATTGATTTCAAGGTTGGGAAGTTGGTCTTTTGATTTTTCTTTGTTAAGGTGTCAAAGCTGTCAAACCGGGACAGAATTTGGGTAAAAGTTTGAGGGTGAGTTGTGGTTGTAAAAGTGGTATTTTGACTAGCCCTTCTAGAATAGTTAAGTATTAGGTTATAATAGACTACCACGAAAAGGATTCGCGATAAAAACTTGTGGAAGTATTTTATGTTAATTAAAACTTTTTAGTGTGCGTTCAGATCCGAATTTGAGTAGTTGACAAGTTTGATTTTCTTTTAAGTACTTGTGTGTGTTATTGGTCCATGGGCTTTTGGTATTAGCTTGTATGCTTATGAGAGACCATGTTAAATTTTTGGTGTGAGTTGTTGAGCTTTATTTATCGTGATTTCATGCGTGCGAATGTACCCAAAAATTCTGCATTTTCTGATTTTAAGAATGCAAGGGATTTAGTGAGTGTTAGATTATGGTGGGGTTAGTATGGTGTATAGGAGATCCATGGTGGGTCATATGAGTCTTAGACATCCATCATATGTGTATTACATGGGTTGTAGCTTTTAGCTTGACTTTGTGTAATGTGGATTATTTTTGTGTGCTATAGATTGTGAATTGTTTTTGTGGAAGCTGCGGAGTTTAAGGTGAGTTCATAGTCCCATATTTTTATTTTGTTTTAAACATGGGATGGGAATGATGCTTGTCTTAAATGGTTTGAATTACTGTGATTATGTGTGTGTCAAAGAGCTTGGACTTATAATGTTATCATCTTGGTTTAAAAATGCGCGCATCATTGCATTGCATTTGAAATTTCGCATTATGGGGACAAATGCAAGGGCATCCCAAATTGCATTCGCATTAGACCGCAATTTACCGCATTTGTCTAATGCTAGCAATGGCCGCAATTATCGCAATCTAGAATTTAGGTCATTTTTGTAAAAAAGAAACTATATAAAAGAGATCCAAGTATTTAAATGGGATTTTAAAGATAAAACTTGTTAAAAGACGTACAAATAAAACATAATAACGAAAATATAGTATCTTCCATTTTAAAATTATTTATTTTACAAATGAATTATTGGCCTAATTTCAATATCCTAGTAACTTATTTCGTAAGTTTATTGTATTTACTTGGTACTTGAAAGAATATACTATGTATAAATAATTTTGTACTTTTTTTAATACTAAACGCAATGCGTCTAAATTGCGCTCGCATTCGCATCACGCATCACGCAATGGCTTTTGAGACCTTTAGCGCATCGGATCGCAAAACGCAATTTTAAACCAAGGTTATCGTATGCGTGCTATATGTGAATGATAATGTTATGTGGTGATCCTGTGTGGTCCAATTGGGAGGGTGCTTACCCTGTTGCTCGTACATACGACCTAATTGGAGAGTAGTACTCCTACTCACTTTTATTTTGTGTGGTCCGATCAGAGGGTATTAATTACCCATTATTTGGAGCGGAGGTCACGTTCCGGCCCGGATGTTGTGAATTTAGATCGGTGGGCACGTTCCGCCCGATGGTTGCCTTTTGTGTGATGGTTGGTTTTTGAGCATATGTAGCTTATATGATAACTGTAATTATTTGTCCAGCTATATTTTATAATCACATTGATTTTGGTTGCCTAGCGTGTATGAGTCTTAAACCTATGAATCTCACCAACATTATGTTGACGTTTTAAGCATCATTTTCAGGTGAGCTTTCTAAGGATAAGATAGAAGGATGTGATTAGACGAGACCTTAGTTGCATTGGAAGTGGTCTATCAACTATGCTGGGATTTTTGGAATGTTTTGGATTTTGTTTTGGTTATTTTGTTTTGGGGTATTGTTACGACACTTCGTGTCTGTACTTGCTCTATTTTATGCATGTAGTTATTCTCTATATAGACACCATGTGTTGTGATGATATCCATGAAGTTACACACTTGCGTTTCCGCCTTGGCGAGGTGTGACAGAAAAGAAGCAAATGGGAGAATGATGACTATGTATGCAGAGGTTTAATTTTCAATGGTATGCCTGATTCTCTTGTTGACATTTATCAGAATGTTGAATCTTCTAAAGAACTGCGGGATTCCTTGGATGCCAAATATATGGCTGAGGATGCTTCAAGTAAGAAGTTTCTTGTAAGTAATTTCACAAATTACAAAATGACTGATTCAAGACCAGTCATGGAATAATACAATGAACTTCTTGGAATACTTGGAAGGTTTACACAACACAAAATGAACATGGATGAGGCTATTTCAGTCTCTTGTATCATTGACAAACTCCCTCCTTCTTGGAAAGATTTCAAGCATACCTTGAAACATAAGAAGGAAGAACTGACACTGGTTCAGTTGGGTAGTCATCTGCGTATTGAGGAATCCCTCAGGATGCAGGTGATGAGGCAAAAAATGAACCACTTTTAGGGGGTCATTTAAGCCCGGAATTGAATTTATTTGATCAAATATTGCCCTAAATCGTTCCTTTTGTGATTTTAGGTACTTTGGGAGTAAAATCTGGAAAAGGAAGCAATTCAGACGTTTTTGGAGCATAAAAGTGAAGAAAACGCCAAAGACTTAATTTTCCAAGCTGGGAACAGTGTTTGACGGCGTCAAGAGGAAAGAGATGACGGGGTCAAGAGTAAATTCCATGACGACCCAGTAGAAACGTGAAGGCGTCACAAGTAGAGAGTCAAGAGTTAAATGCGTGACGGCCTACAAATGGAGACTACATGACGGCGTCAGATGTAGATCTAGGCAGTCCGAGGAACTATTTGGCGGCGAGATGACGGTGTCACACCATTGTTCTTGACGCCGTCACCCTCTATAATCTATATATAGTTTTCTAATTTTCATTCATAAAAAGAGAGAGAAGTATGGAGAAACCCTAAGGCCGAACCATATACGAATTTTACAGCTTTTTCAAGGGTTTTCAGCCCTTAAACCCTTACATGTGTAATTGAGATATGTCTTCTCTTAATTCAATTAATATGTCTATGTGTTGGTTGTCTATATCTTGTGCTTGTCTTGATTCCACCATGTTAGGCTATATCTATCTTGTGTTTGCTTGGATCTAATGAAACCTAGATGTTAATTATGTGTTGATTACTTGTTTATGGTTGTATTGGATGAATGATTTCAATGTTAGGCTTAAGAAAACTGGTAGATCTCCAATTGGTAACATGCTTGAACGTCTTAGGAAACATGAACCGATGTATACTAGGTTTTATTGGTTGTATTTAATGCATGAGTAAATTCTAATGATCCCATGTTAGGAGCTTCTTAGCCGGCTCGACATAGGAGTGAAGTAGGCACTCATAGGATTGGGGAGTTAAGTACGCCACCCCATGAATGGTATTAAAGAATACAATCCGTCATCCACGCAACTATAACAAGTAATTAACGTGTAAAAGATATCTAGGGAGTAGTGAAATCTAAGTAAACACATTTCACCACTTATTGCTCACAACTTTAGTTTAATATAGTTTTACTTTCATTTTTAGTATTTTATTTTGACTGCTTCTTAGTATTGGGTTAGTTGACTAGCAACTAATTCCGCCCCAAATCCTTTAAACCCGAGATATTTACTTGCTTTCTTAAAAATATAAAAATAAAAAAAAAAGAATCATCCCTCATCCCTAGACTTAATATTTAGGTTTTCTAATCCTAGCGACACTATTCCTAGCTGAACGATCAATCCCCCGGTACTTGTCACTATACTATACTACATCGATCAGGTACACTGCCTGGTGGGGGTTGTAAGCTTCTCAAGATCCCTTGAGAGGTAAAGCCTGGTGCAATCCCTACGCATCAAGTTTTTGGCGCCGCAGCCCGGGGAATAGTTATTGTCTAGGTTAGAATCTCTTTTTATTAGGTCTACTTGCTAGATTCCTTTCTAGTAAGATTTTATTTTAATTTGTAGGTTCTCTTTAGTCTATCTTACTTCTTTGTGTTTTTGTTTGTAATCTTTCACCACCCGACATCATGGACGATGGGAACATCTTTGAACCCGTCATCCCACCACAACAAAACCCACCACTAGAACCTCTTAGGCCCCGAACCTTAGGAAAGTATTCCCGACCTAGCCACCAAGGCTACCGAAACACCATTGAGCTCACCGGAGCCAATGTGACCCCCTTGCGATCCGACACCATCCGGTTGGTGCAAAGTGGGATGTGCATTCCATGGACTTCGTTCCAAAGATCCAAACCAACATCTTAAGGACTTCCTCAAAATCGTAGATTCCATAGACCTAGGTGTTGCAACTAGAGAGACAACCCGATTACGTCTATTCCAATTCTCTCTATGTGATCAAGCTAGTCAATGGCTTGAGCGTTTACCCGCGGGATCCATCACCACATGGGATGATCTCACCACTCGTTTCCTTGCTCAATTTTTCCCATCGGGGAGAACTACTAAGCTTAGAAATGACATCTTGATGTTCCAACAACGTCAAAATGAAACTCTCTATGAAGCATGGACTCGTTTCAAGGACTTACTCCAAAAAGTCCCTCATCATGGCATAGATCTTTGGCTCCAAGTCCAAATATTTTATGACCATATCGATCTCTCCACGAGGTGAGCCATTGACCAATCGGCCGGTGGTAAGCTACGTGATCTAAGTGCGGAACAATCATGGGAACTCATAGAAGATCTTGCTCTCTATGACAACGAAAGTTGGAATGATCCCCGTGATTTGAACGAAACGGTCAAGGCAATATCTTTGCCTTCGAACAACTCTAGCACTCCCAATCGTAGGATCATGGAACTTGAAGGTCGAGTCAAGTCTCTCATGAAATCTTACGAAGCTCAAAAGCCTTCAAGCCAAGTAAGCAGAATCGCTTATGCATGTAAATTGTGTAATGGCCCTCACGAAACTCATAACTGCATGGAGCTTCCAAAACGTGCTTACAACGAATTCACATCGTCACACGTTGGTCGAGGCCCTCGAACTTCTGATGAGGCCTATGAGGCATGGAAGGATAAGCCTAATTTCAAAGGGTACCAAACGCGGAGCGTATCCTTCAATGACTCTTCACCACTCAAATGGTCCGAGCATTTTCCATCGCAGAGCACTCCTAAGCAATGCTTCCCATCATCCCAGAAAACCCATGCTTATGATCGTGATGAGCATATAATCTATCAAGGTCAGAATACGTTGGCTTTCGCAAATACTCAGGACCATATAACTCCATGATAACTTTGCAAAACTTACGGAGACATTCACGGGATGTTGTTACGGCTATTGCCAGATTCTCGTCAAGAGAATCTGGAACGACCGCGTATCCCAATTGACGAATAGCCGCAGTACACTTGACCAATGGGCCAATACCAGGTACACCACTACAATCATTAGTTTGTTGAAAATAAGTAGAATAATCGGTTACCTCTCGAACAATTCGTGTGAACAGTTCTCAGCTCATTCACAAACGCCGATAACATGTTCTTTCATCGTGCAGCGGGGTTTCGCCGAAGTATGCCATCACTAAATGATTGTGAGCAACAACATGATCCCTAGGTATGTACCTTGTTGAAAGTTTTGACTGGTATGCTTGATACGCGTTTCAAGCAAACTCCGCAAACTCACTCATAACTTCATCGTCGTCATCGGAAGAAGAAGAACCAAACAAAAACTCGTAAGACGACATGGACATGGTGAATGAATATTGATGAGAATTTGTTTGAATTGTGTTTGAATTTGTGTGTTTAAAAGTGGGTTTGATGTTGGTATTTATAGGATGGAAATTTTTAATTTTTTTTTAAATCAAACCGTCAGTGAAATTGTATCTTTTGTTGTTTTTCTTGTTTCAAAGTTGGTCGCATTTTCGACCCATATCACCAATTTAGTCTGACAACCGATATTCATGACCAAAGCCCACAATGGCCTCAACCGATATCAATATCGGTCGACCTATTTGGCCAACCGATTTTTTCGGTTCCACTGTCACCAGCCTTAGTTACTTACAACTAAGTTTAATTACTACTCACCACATTTATTTAAACTAGCTATGATGCCCGCGCACGCGCGGGATTTTTATTTTTTATTTTTTGTATCATATATTTTTATTTATTAAAAAACAAATAATTTAATCTTTGTTTTGTTTGATTTATAAAGTTTAATTATAGTTTTTTTATTATTAAAGATAATTATTTAAAAATTTTAATCCTATTGTTAATTGTATCTTATCTATATTTTTTTTTGTATGTATCTTCTACTTGTGTTATGGATAAATATAGAATATTACCTAATAAGAAAATAATTTTTTTCTTTAAATAAAATTATTACTAAATAAGGTATGAATCCATTTTTTTGAAATGAAAAATTCCCAATAGGGGTTTTGTTTTATTATATAAAATATTAAAATTTTACAATAACATAATAATTGATAATCTTTTCATGTTATTTTAGACTATACGAGTACCCATGCATAGCAACGAGATTTTTTTATAGCGGTAGATAGTTTATTGATAAAAAAATTTATAGGTTATAAACGAAAAATAATAAAAGTTTGAATATTTAGGAATTAAACATAATGTTTTGAAACCCGGCTCGACCCGGGTGGTTCAACGGTTGAACCGTTTCGGGTGAAAAATGAGTCGATTTAAACCTGGTCAACTTGCTAGGTTAGGTCGAAAACGAGTCAAATTAAACTGGGTCAACCCGCCGGGTTTGAAGAGTCGCGGGTCAACCCGGTTTGTATTTTATTTGGTTGTATTTAATTTGATAGATTTGTTTTTAATTGGTTGTACAATGTAAATAAATCATTGTACTTTTAAGTAATGGATAATGTTTTGAAACCCGGTTCGACCCGGGTGTTTCAACCGGTTGAACCGTTCCGGGTGAAAAATGAGTCGATTTAAACCTGGTCAACTTGCTAGGTTGGGTCGAAAACGGGTCAAATTAAACTGGGTCAACCCGCCGGGTTTGAAGAGTCCCGGGTAAACCCGGTTTGTGTTTTATTTGGCTGTATTTAATTTGATAGATTTGTTTTTAATTGGTTGTACAATGTAAATAAATCATTGTACTTTTATGTAATGGATAATGTTTTGAAACCCGGTTCAACCCGGGTGGTTCAACAGGTTGAACCGTTCCAGTCGAAAAATGGGTCGATTTAAACTGGGTCAACTTGCTAGGTTGGGTCGGAAATGGGTCAAATTAAACTGGGTCAACCCGCTGGGTTTGAAGCGTCCCGGGTCAACCCGGTTTGTGTTTTAATTGGTTGTATTTAATTTGGTAGATCTGTTTTTAATTTGTTGTACAATGTGAATAAATCATTGTACTTTTAAGTAATGGGTGACCATTATTAAAAACTCAACATTTTTTGAAAACTCTAACATTTCAATTATTTACCATTTTTCCATTATATGTAGTAAAGATTGCCTTAGAAAGTGTAATACAAGCTGTTTTCTTTGGCTTAGTATTTGAAGGACAAAAAAACATAATACTAAATATGTAAAGCCGTGAACTCAAAATTTCCATTGCTAATTAACAGAATAGTTGAACAAAGGATAGCACATGATTTTATTTCCATGCAGTCAAAATTTTCGATTGCTAACAGAACGTGCACATACAACTAGTATTTATTCCAAAAGGCAAACGCTCGCATTGACCGTCACTTCCACCTTGAGCTGCACACTTCCGGGCGCAACAAGGTGGAGGGCACAGATTGTCACACAAGTCTATTTCCCTCCTGCACGTAGCATCTGTTCGAACATCATTTGTTGGAGACACATCCCTTGCCATAATGGTACAAAATTGTTGACTGTGACAACTGGCAAATTAGGGAGTTATTTTGAAAACCCGCATTACATTAAAGTTCGTTTATAAAATTATATTTGAAATTTTACTCGTAACGAACTTGAAAAACCAATATTTTGGTTGATTATATCTAAAACTTATATGGAATCAAATTTAGATTATCGATGCGATGAGAATTTATTTCGAGATTTTATTGGCACTACGTTGACTCCGGCACTAGGATAACCTAACTAAAAATTTTATGTCTTGAGTCTACGGATTCGACTATATCTATATTTATTAATTGAACGTATTGTGATATTTTTGGGAACGAGCTCGGTATGAGAGTGTCGAGTTATTTTGAAAAGCTTACGGAATTGGCCCTTATGTGTTTATAACCGGCCCCCTTTTTATTATTAGTAGTATTATTATTTTCATTTTGTGATAGCTACATATTGGCCCTTGTGGTGGATAACCTGGCGCACACACACAAATAAACATCACCACCTCTCCATCTTCATCTCTCTCTCTCTCATCACCAATATATCAAACCCTAGCCACCATAATTTCCGGTCTCTACTGCCGTCACACCGCCGACCACCGCCATACACGACCACCATTTTCTAACTCCCTATCACTAGATCTAATCGATCCCCAACAACACGCGCCCAAAAACTCTGTTTTGCCCTCGCGTTCACTCATACGCGCCTCATCTCTCATGTTCTAACCTCCCCGTGTTCTTTCTTTTTGTTGGTATCGAAGGTAAGGCTGAGTCACGCTTGTTTGTGACTCGATATTGGTAAAAGCTGAAACCTAGGGTCACTAGTTATTATGTTTTACCTGGGTTTTGGGCTAAAGATTAATGGAAAACGTATTTTATTCATAAAACTCGGTTTGGTATCCATTTGAGGTGTGTTGCGTGGTGTCGGATGAATTCAGGCCGTGAGTTGAGGCTCACGGTATTATTCTTGTTGTGTTCCTAGTGTTGTTTTTCTTTATTATTGATTTGGACATATGGCATTCTTGATATTCATGGTCTTGATGTATCTTGGGTTGAGCCCTTGTGTTTATTTCGATATTAGTCTCGTTTGGTATGGGCAACGAGGAGGTAAGGACCAAGGGTTAAGATTAGATTGATTTTGCTATTATGTTTCTGATTATTGTGGTATTTATTGGAATGGCGTGACCTTAGAGGTCCGTTTGTTTGTTTTGATGGCTCAGTTTGGACAAGCCGTGACCCAAGGGGTCTCTTGCCTGAGTCGTGGCTCGACATGGGTGAGCTGAGACCCATAAGGGTTCGGCAACAGCTTGTGTTATTTTCTTTCCTTGATGTTTTACTTGGTTATTAATTGACGTCATTTGTTGAGATATTATTGTTAATTGTAATATTGTTATTGTTGTTTACTTGTGGCCGAATGGGATGGAAGAGCCGAGACCCTCGAGGTCTCGGCAATGGACTTATTGTTTTGTGGAGTTGTTGTCGAGGGAATGAATTGGGGACCGATTGTGAGATGGTCACTTAGAAAGACAGAGATAGGTTAGTCGGGTGCTGTAATCGGACCCTATTGTTGTAGCACGTGATTTGGGTATTGTTGGACGGAGATTGATTAATTGGTTTGACTTGATTATTATTTCTATTTTGGACTTGGACAATGAGCCGAGAGTGATGACTCGGACATGTGACCATTTCGTATGACTCGATAAATATTTATAATCAAACGCGAATAATAAAACTCGTAATAATATTATTGGTAATATAACCGTTTATATAGAAATATAGACGTGAATAACGTATATATAGATATATAAATGCGTATATTAATAATAAAAAGATCACGAGTAATATTATAACAATAACGTAACGATAAATATTATACTATGAAAGTGGTGTAATAAATGTCGGGAGCGTTATTATAATTAAACGACTATAAATAACGATGAAATCTTGACGTTAAATAAATATTAAATAAAATAATTTCTTTTAAATAAATAAAGGAAACTATCGAGTTATACGGGGTCGTGGTCACTTGAGTCCAAGTGGTTTATTATTTGTGACGTTTGTGTTGTCGCGAATATATGACGATTAATACATTCACTTTCAATAACTACGTAACTTATTTAATCGACGGGTTAAATAAGAGCTAATTAGTTATTTAAATTGAGTATATTAATGGGCATCGTATCCTACGACGCCCATAGGGTGTGGTATGTGTACGAGAATAATAAATTACTAAGAATCTCGTGAGGTTGCCAAATTGACGAATTTGGTAAGCTTAACGGCATAATTAGAGAATTTATTAAACTTTGATATATACCATATAGTACTTTATGTGCAATGTGTGACCTAGGATTCGGGTATAATCTTAGAATGGTATATTAAGTAAATAGATATGGGGGATTACCAAATCGACGGATTTGATAAGCTTCGATGATTTATTTAAATAATATATTGGACTAATATTAGACCTATAGATTGTTTTATGATCCTTTTATTGTGACTTCTTGATTTGAGTTGTGTCGACCCACCACCCGTATGGATACCAAACGCCAAACTCCAAACTAATACGAGATTTATACGAGAAATGGATTTCGGAAGTAAAATGGAATATGTTCGGGTTTGGGAATATTCGATTTTGAGGAAATGATTTCTGAACGAGTTGATATTGTTAGGTCGTGCCGAGTCCGTAGTTGCCGTCTTTTAAGTTACTATACTTCTTACCTCTACCGATTTCTTATTGCTGATTTCTGGACTTGAGGTGAGTCATAGCCCCACTTTTTACTCTTGAACTATGTTTTCAATACTTGGGGTGAGAAACGTGCAAATTATTTTACGTGGATTATTATCGCTTTTATATTCTTTCTAAACTTGCTATGCGTATGGACTAGGATCTATTGTCAGCTTTAGTCACACATGTCGTGCGTACTATTCAAGGTTGGCTTATTTGGTTATTGGTGGATTGTCAGCTTTAGTCACATATATGTTGTGTGTACTATTCAAGGTTGGCTTATTTGGTTATTTGGAATTGTCAGCTTTAGTCACATATATGTTGTGTGTACTATTCAAGGTTGACTTATTTAGATACTATAGTGTGCACCTATAGGTTATTAATACTTCGGAGGTTATCCGAGTATTTATTGGTATTGCGGGGGTTACCCGAATATCTATGTTAGAACGGAGGGTATCCGTGTGTTATGTTGGAGCGGAGGGTATCCGCAGGCTTTTAGCGAATCCTTAGTCTAGCTAGCAAGCGTTTTGCGTATATGTCCACTATATTGTTAGATGAATTTAAACCTATGATCTCACCAGCGAAAGCTGACTTTTAGCACGTTTTCTCAGGAAATTAAGTGATGCTCTACGGATGCTTGGATTGGAGGCTTGGCAATGGCACCGGTTATGGATCTACTTTTCTAAAACTCTGATAAACTATTGTGGACCTACGTTTATTTCTTTTGGGCCTAACTCTAAATGAATGTTGGGATAAATGTAAACTTTAAAAACCCGTTTTGGTTGTGTTTTTCTTATGTTTACTTTATCTCGTTCTTTTATGTCTTGTATTGGATACCAATTCCCGTAGCACCCCGAAAGCTTGTTGAGTCTTCCGCTGTATCAAATTTTGGGGGTGTTACATTGACAAACTGCGTTCATATAAAAAAACACATGTTAAACACAAATACTCTTTTACAAAGCATAATGCAACAAATGTGATCACGTATAGGCTCCTCGGACGCAAACAAGATCAACCGCAGAACACACACTCCACAAGCCCGGCCTTATAAAACGAACATGATAGTCCGCAGACATCGATATATGTTCAGGACGCGGATTAGAATGACGGTACAAATAGCTGTCATGGATAAGAAGCAAAAAGGACAGATGGTACATGATCATGGAATAAGCCGAACAATAAGGGGAGTGCGCAATTCCGAGAAACACGCATAAACGGTCAAAAAGGACAAGTATGCTTGGCCTATATAAAGAGCAAAAAGGTTCACTCTTGGGCAGATCTTTTTCTCTCTCTCACACTTTATCTTTAATACTTTATCTCTCTATCATATACTTACTCTCACACCGGAGGTTGACCGCGGAACACCCCTTCCGCGGTGAGGCTAACGGTGTTTATTTCTTAGCAGCTTACTCGAAGATCTTAACAGTCATAACTCACCCTCTCAAGACTCGTATCTAACCAAGTCTAGAGAGGTGCCCCAGTTTTGGACTAACAAGGGGTGTCTGAGATTGCTTATTCAAACAACATGTATAGTATAATATAAATATAAGCAGGTTTCGACATGTTTAATACATACATATTTTCATTAATATGCCGATTTTAGCTAAACACTCAAAACTACTCTTTCAAATTCAATTAACTACATGTTGATCATATTGTTTATTGGTAAAGGCTACAACATGTACCTTTTGGATATTGTTGTCTCCCAACATGTTTCTTCTTATACCAATGCAAAACAATAAATCAATGGAAACTATGATTAGACATTCAAATCCTTTTTAAGTGCGCTGAGCATGCATACTTCAATCGGTCAATCCATTGAGTTAATCAATCAAATAAGTATCCAAAGCTGCAATTAAGTGTGTCATTTCAACAAACACTTTGCGTGCATCTTCATACAATGATATTACATTATCAACCTTGAAACTGAAAACTTGAAAAAAATGAAGTAAACGAAGAGATAACATAGCCAACTGATTAATTGACCCGTTTCCAAGTATATTTTTGAAAACGGGTCAATTAATGCATTATCAACCTTGAAACTGAAAACATTTCATATATGCATTAATTGCATTAAATATTCAATATTTTTCTTACCCGTTTTTCAACAATTCAACATTTTAATAAGTCAAGAATTCAATTTTAACCATTTTTCCTTTTTATGTAGACAAATATCAACAAATCGATATAGCTTTGATATTCTATGATTGTATTCAATCAACTTAAATAGAATCATAAATGTAATAAAAAGGGGATATATATGTTAATTACCAAGTTACCATGCCTTGTGCCTTCAATTTACCATCCGAACTATTTTCTTTTTCTTTTTTTTTTTTTATTTATTTTTTTTTTGTGATGAAAAGATGACTTGACGTATGGAGTGTGATTCAAAGACGGTTTTGAATTGATTGAAAGTTTGAAAATGCCAATTTCATTTTTAGGATAATGGGGAAGGAATGGCTGAATTAGGGCTTGAAATATTGAGGAGAAATTCGCGGATAATGAAACATGTCATATTTTACGTACGTGTTATGTCTAAAATTTTACCACGTACTTGATAATAATCTTGATTTAGTGATATTATAGAGATTTTGAATTTTTACCTAAAGTTTTGTAATAATTACTAGTTATAATACATGTGCCCGCACAGGGTTTCTAAAATTTCTTTTTGATTATATATTATTATCGATTAAGAAATGAATCACTTAACATATTTCAAATGGTTTTCCTTTGTGGACTAAAAATAAAAAATCACATGTATATATGTTATAATCTACTTAATATTTTAGTATAATGCTTTTGGATTAAAAAATAATATTTTATTATTCAAGCAAAATCACATGAAGATACTTGACTTGCATAAGATGTTAGTGATATATGCTTTTAGTTTTGCTAACCCGTGATATTAATTTACGATGTGTTTTGTAATTGTCGTATTTCTTTTACTTATATTTTCGTTAAAATATATAGCATATTTAAATAGCTTTGAAGATTGATTCATTTCCTTGATTATGAATAACTATCATACCATGTTTATCAATGTACATTTTTGTTTGAAAAATTGTATTTTCATAAGTTTGTGCTATTTACTTCTCATGTTTGATCATAAAATTACAAAATTAACATAGATGCTTATACTATAGCTTCTTTATTACATAAAGAGAAACAAAAAAAGATGTAATGGTAGAATACGATTATGTATAAGGTATAAGAATAATTTTTCTGTGAGACCAAACTATATAAGGAAATTATTATTACTTGCATAAGTAAATTATAAATGCATGGAAAAACGGCAAAGAGTACATTCGCAAGTCTTTTAGGATTGTTTGAATCTTTATCGACCTTTCACTTTAGTGCAACTTTCTTCACAATTAGCCTAAATCATCAAGGTAAAAGACACCCATATTTTAGACCGTAAGTTGACACCCATAGTGTTATCAATGACACAAAACACCTGCTAAGTTTCATTAACTCATTCAAAGACACCTGCTAAGAATTTCTACCATAAAATTCCTCATATAGGCACTAAAACACATCTTTGGTACATTAAAATACATCTTTGGTACATTAATAATATTATTGGTAATATAACCGTTTATATAGAAATATAGACGTGAATAACGTATATATAGATATATAAATGCGTATATTAATAATAAAAAGATAACGAGTAATATTATAACAATAACGTAACGATAAATATTATACTATGAAAGTGGTGTAATAAATGTCGGGAGCGTTATTATAATTAAACGACTATAAATAACGATGAAATCTTGACGTTAAATAAATATTAAATAAAATAATTTCTTTTAAATAAATAAAGGAAACTATCGAGTTATACGGGGTCGTGGTCACTTGAGTCCAAGTGGTTTATTATTTGTGACGTTTGTGTTGTCACGGATATATGACGATTAATACATTCACTTTCAATAACTACGTAACTTATTTAATCGACGGGTTAAATAAGAGCTAATTAGTTATTTAAACTGAGTATATTAATGGGCATCGTATCCTACGACGCCCATAGGGTGTGGTATGTGTACGAGAATAATAAATTACTAAGAATCTCGTGAGGTTGCCAAATTGACGAATTTGGTAAGCTTAACGGCATAATTAGAGAATTTATTAAACTTTGATATATACCATATAGTACTTTATGTGCAATGTGTGACCTAGGATTCGGGTATAATCTTAGAATGGTATATTAAGTAAATAGATATGGGGGATTACCAAATCGACGGATTTGATAATCTTCGATGATTTATTTAAATAATATATTGGACTAATATTAGACCTATAGATTGTTTTATGATCCTTTTATTGTGACTTCTTGATTTGAGTTGTGTCGACCCACCACCCGTATGGATACCAAACGCCAAACTCCAAACTAATACGAGATTTATACGAGAAATGGATTTCGGAAGTAAAATGGAATATGTTCGGGTTTGGGAATATTCGATTTTGAGGAAATGATTTCTGAACGAGTTGATATTGTTAGGTCGTGCCGAGTCCGTAGTTGCCGTCTTTTAAGTTACTATACTTCTTACCTCTACCGATTTCTTATTGCTGATTTCTGGACTTGAGGTGAGTCATAGCCCCACTTTTTACTTTTGAACTATGTTTTCAATACTTGGGGTGAGAAACGTGCAAATTATTTTACGTGGACTATTATCGCTTTTATATTCTTTCTAAACTTGCTATGCGTATGGACTAGGATCTATTGTCAGCTTTAGTCACACATGTCGAGCGTACTATTCAAGGTTGGCTTATTTGGTTATTGGTGGATTGTCAGCTTTAGTCATATATATGTTGTGTGTACTATTCAAGGTTGGCTTATTTGGTTATTTGGAATTGTCAGCTTTAGTCACATATATGTTGTGTGTACTATTCAAGGTTGACTTATTTAGATACTATAGTGTGCACCTATAGGTTATTAATACTTCGGAGGTTATCCGAGTATTTATTGGTATTGCGGGGGTTACCCGAATATCTATGTTAGAACGGAGGGTATCCGTGTGTTATGTTGGAGCGGAGGGTATCCGCAGGCTTTTAGCGAATCCTTAGTCTAGCTAGCAAGAGTTTTGCGTATATGTCCACTATATTGTTAGATGAATTTAAACCTATGATCTCACCAGCGAAAGCTGACTTTTAGCACGTTTTCTCAGGAAATTAAGTGATGCTCTACGGATGCTTGGATTGGAGGCTTGGCAATGGCACCGGTTATGGATCTACTTTTCTAAAACTCTGATAAACTATTGTGGACCTACGTTTATTTCTTTTGGGCCTGACTCTGAATGAATGTTGGGATAAATGTAAACTTTAAAAACCCGTTTTGGTTGTGTTTTTCTTATGTTTACTTTATCTCGTTCTTTTATGTCTTGTATTGGATACCAATTCCCGTAGCACCCCGAAAGCTTGTTGAGTCTTCTGCTGTATCAAATTTTGGGGGTGTTACAGATTGGTATCAGAGCCAAGGTTATAGAGAACTAGGTAAATAAACACCTAGACTATAACCGATTTTTATAGAAAACGATCCTCGACCATTGCCCGCCAGCCCGCCAAGCCGAAGCATCATTATTATTATTGAGGTATATTGAGATGATTATTAGATATGGGATTCTTGAGATGATTTGAGGATTGAGGTTATTGATTTAGTAATATGATGGCGTTTTGAGGAATTATATGCGTTTTGAGGAGTTATATGCGTTTTGAGGAATTATATGGCTTAATTGTTTTCCGAATGATTTTAGTAATGCGGTATTTTAAATCTTTCTTGATATATATGATTTGGAATTATATGATGATTTTGATATGGTATTTTGAGTTCGCGGTTTAGTTGTTTTTAAACACGTACACCTACCCTATGCCGTTGTCACAAACCATGACCTCCTATTCGTACGATGTTATTGAGGATGTTTATGCTGGTACGCGTCGCCCCACGTAGATCACTATGGCCCTGATGACCCATACGTGTTGGTCATGCGTTCAGCCACTACTACTTTATCGTCCCATTGTCGCCCTAAGTCGCCGACTTTATCGCCTCGTGGTTCGCCTGCTCGGAGATGACGAGTGATGGAGTACCCCCTTCGACGAGGAGTACGCGGGTGAGCAGAATGATAACCCTCAAGATGAGGAAGAGAATGATGACCCTCAGGATTGGGAAGAGGATGATCCTCAGGAGGAGGATATGCCTGATGATGATGGGTCGCTAGCACATTCAGTTCATTCTGCGAAGCCCGATTCCCCGATACATCCGTTAGAGCCGGTTTCACCTGATCATCCGTTTTTGTTTGATTCACCATCTGGTAGTCCTGTGGCGTCGGATGCACCTTCTGAGGTTTCTGCTGAGCATGCAGAGTTAGGTGAGACTGGTAGGATGTGGGCTCAGATTACTGCACAGGGCGAGAGGATCTCGCGGATGTCTGACCGACTTGAGATGGTCATTGCTGAGTTTATTGTTGAGTTGTTGCGGAGTTGAGGAGTCCACGCCAGCATCATGGCTAGATCGATTTGGAATCTGGTTGTTGTGTTGCTACATAAGCCAAGGAGTATTTGGTTAGGAGAGCTAGTTAGTATATCTCTTATGTCATGATAGTCGGATTGTACGTTCGTCTCGTATGGAACGATTAGTAGCTATTATGCTTGTTGGTAGTATGGAACGATGTATTGATCGCTACTTATGGACGATGGTGAGCTCGTATGATATTTTACGGTTTTTGGCGTACATGGAGAATTGTGTTCCTATTTGCGTGGCTGATATTGTATTGGTATTACGTTCGTATTTCGACTTTCACCAATCCGATTCTTGTTAGACGTTATGGTACGTGCTAGTGGAGACTTACGAACCTTGTATTGTGACTTATGTTAATTGCCTCACGACGAAACCCTGTTGGAGCTACCAGAACTGGTCCTGCAACGACTACCCCTGGTCGTCGAGGACGCCGTCCTACTCGAAATGTTGAAACCCCTACTCCAGATAACCTGGACACTACTAACCGCAACAATAGGAATCAAAATGTTGATGTTCAGGGAGACAATGATCATGTTCCACTTAATGCACCTACTGTGGATCAAGCAATGATCAATCAACTTGTGGAGCAACGAGTTGCTGAGCTACTAGCTGAGTCAATTCATTCCAACAATTCTGCTGGAACATTTCCACCTGTTCGTGCTAATGGATGTAACTACAAGGAGTTTAAAATTTGTGGACCTATTGAGTTGGGTGGAACAATTGCCGAAATTCGGTTGGTAGCGATGTGGCTTATGCTATGACTTGGGAGCAATTTAAGTCTTTGCTGATTCAGACTTACTGCCCAAGAAATGAAGTTAAGAAGCTGGAGATTGAGTTTGGAATCTCAAAGTGAAGGGTACTGATATGGCGACTTACAATCGTCGTTACCAGGAGTTAGCCTTGCTTTGCCCCGATATGGTTAGAACTGAGACTCAAAAGATTGAGCGGTATACCGATGGGTTGCCTGTGGCTACAAGGAATGATGCGATTGCTGCTAGACCTGCAAATATCCATTAGGCCATCACAATCGCTCAACAATTAATCGATTCATTGGAATTGGAAGGAGCTGATAAGGATAAGAATGGAAAGAGAAAGAGAGACCATCACCCTAGGGGTAATGATCACCGAAACAAGCGACAAGCGGTTGCTAAGGTTTAAGCTATTGGGAATGGAGATAAAAGGAACCAAAATGGTGATGTACCCAAGTGTGGTCGTTGCTACAAGAATCGTACAGGACAATGTACTGTGAATTGTCAGAGTTGCTCAAGGAGAGGACATGTAGCTAGGGATTGTAGAGCACGACCTCTTGCTATGGTTCAAGCTACTCCTGAAACTATGAGTAAGGCAAATGTTACTTGTTATGGATGTGGAAAGAAGGGACATTATAGGCATGAGTGTAGAGAATCGTGGAACTGAGGAAATTAAGGATCGGGTGGTAATGGGTACAATAATGGAAACCGTGGAGCTGGAGGAAACCATGGACGACAAGATAATGGGAACCAACGTGTGGAAGCTGGAGCTGCTCATGGAAGGGTGTATGCACTGGGGAACGAGAGGGGAGAAGATCCGAACGTTGTTACTGGTACGTTCCTTCTCAATAATCGTTATGCTTCCATACTATTTGATACTGGTGCCGATAAGAGTTTCGTGTCCACTAAGTTTGCACCCTTACCTGAGAAACCCCCGATGGCCTTAGGAATTGGTTATGATGTAGAGTTAGCTAATGGAAACATAGAAAGAATTAGGACTATTATTCGCGATTGTACATTAAATTTCTTGAATAACCCTTTCAACATAGATCTTCTACCCATCACGTTAGGAAGTTTCGATGTCATCATTGGTATGGATTGGTTGTCGAAGTATCGTGCTCATATACTTTGCGATGAGAAAATCGTGCGAGTGCCTTACGGCAAAGAGATTTTAAATATACAAGGAGATCGAAAAGGTTCGAGGAACCCCTCCAGATTAGCTATCATTTCTTGTACTAAGTTGCCGAAGCTAATGGAAAAAGGAAGTTGCCTTTTCTTAGCTCAAATTTCTGAGAAAGGAGGGAAGGAGAAGAAGGAAAGATGCATTGGAGATGTGTCTATAGTTCGTGATTTTTCGGATGTGTTTCCCGATGATTTGTCGGGAATCCCGCCTACTAGACAAGTAGAGTTTCAGATTGAGTTGATACCTGGTGCTGCACCCGTGGCACGAGCGTCTTATCGTCTTGCACCTACTGAACTGGAAGAGTTGTCGAAACAACTAGCGGAGTTAGCCGAAAGAGGATTTATAAGACCAAGTTCTTCGCCTTGGGGAGCCCCGGTCTTATTTGTGAAGAAGAAGGATGAATCGTTTCGTATGTGTATTGATTACCGAGAGCTGAGCAAGTTAACGGTGAAGAATAGATACCCGTTACCGAGGATCGACGACTTGTTCGATCAGCTTCAGGGATCGAGTGTGTATTCGAAGATCGATCTGAGATCGGGATATCATCATCTTTGAGTTCGCGAGGAAGATATTCTGAAAACGGCTTTCAGAACCCGTTACAGGCATTACGAGTTTCAGGTGATGCCGTTTGGGTTGACTAACGCACCGGCGGTATTCATGGATCTCATGAACCGGGTGTGTAAGCCTTACTTAGATAAGTTCGTGATTGTGTTCATCGATGACATTCTAATTTATTCGAAGAGTGAAAAGGAGCATGAGGAGCATCTAAGGCTTATCTTAGAATTGCTCAGGAAAGAGAAGCTGTATGCCAAGTTTTCCAAATGTGAATTTTGGATTCCGACGGTACAATTTTTGGGTCATGTGATTGATAGACAAGGAGTTCATGTAGATCCTGCTAAGATTGAAGCGATTAAAGATTGGGCTGCACCTACGACCCCAACAGAAATTCGTCAATTTTTGGGATTAGCCGGTTATTACCGAAGATTCATTGAGGGATTTTCGAAGATCGCAAAACCGTTGACCAAATTGACTCAAAAGAGTGTTAAGTACGAATGGGGAGATAAGGAAGAGGAAGCATTTCAATTACTTAAGGAAATGTTGTGTAGTGCTCCTATCTTAGCGTTACCTGAAGGTAACGAGGACTTCGTCATCTATTGTGACGCTTCGCATAAAGGTTTAGGAGTTGTGTTAATGCAACAAGAGAAAGTGATAGCTTATGCTTCCCGACAGCTCAAGAAGCACGAGAAGAACTACACCACCCATGATTTGGAGTTAGGTGCTGTGGTTTTTGCTTTAAGGATATGGAGACATCACTTGTATGGAACCAAGTGTGTAGTGTTTACTGACCACAAAGGTCTACAACACATCTTGAATCAAAAGAGCTCAACATGAGACAACGACGTTGGATTGAGTTGCTAAGCGATTATGATTGTGAAATTCGCTACCATCCTGGTAAAGCAAACGTTGTTGCTGATGCTTTTAGTCGAAAGGAGAGAATTCCACCATTACGAGTTAGGTCATTAGGAATGACTATCGTATCGCCATTACCGTCTCAAATATTAGAAGCTCAAATGGAAGCGTTGAAAGCAGAAAATCGATCTGCTGAGAACATATTTGGGATGGCAGAAAATAAGAAGGGAGTTGTTAAGCGTTCTGATGGAGTATCATGTTTTGGAGAGCGAAGTTGGATACCATTGTATGGAGGAATTCGAGAGTTGATTATGCATGAGTCGCATAAGTCAAGATACTCTATTCATCCTGGGTCTAACAAGATGTACCAGGATTTGAAAAAGTTATATTGGTGGCCAAGTATGAAGGCAGATATAGCATTGTACGTTAGTAAGTGCTTGACATGCTCTAAGGTTAAAGCCGAACATCAAAGACCGTCAGGATTATTGACGCAGCCAGGACTCCCGGTTTGGAAAGGGGAGCGGGTTACGATGGACTTTATTACCAAATTACCGAGGACAGCTAGCGGTTGTGACGCTATCTGGGTAATTGTGGATCGTTTAACTAAGTCTTTTTTTTTCCTGGCAATTAGTGAAGATGATAGTGTTGACAAACTTGCGAGGTTGTATGTGAAGGAGATTATTTCTCGTCATGGAGTTCCGATATCGATTATTTCTGACCGCGACAGCCGCTTTACGTCAGCATTGTGGCGATCACTTCAAACCGCTTTGGGGACGAGACTTGATATGAGTACTGCATATCACCCCCAAACCGATGGTCAAAGTGAGAGAACTATTCAGACTTTGGAGGATATGATTCGTGCATGCATAATAGACTTTGGTAAAGGCTGGGAGAAATATCTACCCCTTGCGGAGTTCTCCTACAACAATAGCTACCACACAAGTCTTAAAGCTGCACCATTTGAAGCTTTGTATGGCCGAAAATGTCGTTCGCCTATTGGCTGGGCTGAAGTTGGAGATAGCCAACTCACAGGCCCTGAGCTTATATTGGAGAATACTGAGAAGGTGACTCAAATTCGTGATCGGTTGCAAGCAGCCAGAGATAGGCAGAAAAGTTACGCCGATCAGAGGCGTAAACCCCTAGAGTTCCAGGTTGGAGACAAAATGATGCTGAAAGTCTCGCCTTGGAAAGGTGTGATACGTTTCGGGAAACGTGGGAAACTCAACCCCCGCTGCATTGGACCATTTCTTATTTTGGAAAGAATTGGGCCCGTGGCTTATAGGTTGGAATTACCACATGAATTGAGTATAGTTCACGATGTGTTTCATGTTAGTATTTGAAGGAGTGTCTTTTTGATTAGATGCCGGTTTTACCGATGAAAGATATTTGTGTTGATGAGAAATTGAACTTTGTGGAAGAGACGATTGAGATTTTGGACCGAGAGATTAAGCGACTCAAGCGAAGTCGCATTCCACTCGTCAAGGTTCGTTGGAATTCCCGACATGGACCGGAATTTACGTGAGAACGTGAGGACGAGTTCCGAAAGAGATATCCGAAGCTTTTCACTTCGTTGATGGATTGTTTCGAGAGAAACCCGGGACGGGTTTCTTCTGAGGCTGGGAGGATGTGACAACTGGCAAATTAGGGAGTTATTTTGAAAACCCGCATTACATTAAAGTTCGTTTATAAAATTATATTTGAAATTTTACTCGTAACGAACTTGAAAAACCAATATTTTGGTTGATTATATCTAAAACTTATATGGAATCGAATTTGGATTATCGATGCGATGAGAATTTATTTCGAGATTTTATTGGCACTACGTTGACTCCGGCACTAGGATAACCTAACTAAAAATTTTATGTCTTGAGTCTACGGATTCGACTATATCTATATTTATTTATTGAACGTATTGTGATATTTTTGGGAACGAGCTCGGTTTGAGAGTGTCGAGTTATTTTGAAAAGCTTATGGAATTGGCCCTTATGTGTTTATAACCGGCCCCCTTTTTATTATTAGTAGTATTATTATTTTCATTTTGTGATAGCTACATATTGGCCCTTGTGGTGGATAACCTGGCACACACACACAAATAAACATCACCACCTCTCCATCTTCATCTCTCTCTCTCTCTCTCATCACCAATATATCAAACCCTAGCCACCATAATTTTCGGTCTCTACTGCCGTCACACCGCCGACCACCGCCATACACGACCACCATTTTCTAACTCCCTATCACTAGATCTAATCGATCCCCAACAACACGCGCCCAAAAACTCTGTTTTGACCTCGCGTTCACTCATACGCGCCTCATCTCTCATGTTCTAACCTCCCCGTGTTCTTTCTTTTTGTTGGTATCGAAGGTAAGGCTGAGTCACGCTTGTTTGTGACTCGATATTGGTAAAAGCTGAAACCTAGGGTCACTAGTTATTATGTTTTACCTGGGTTTTGGGCTAAAGATTAATGGAAAACGTATTTTATTCATAAAACTCGGTTTGGTATCCATTTGAGGGGTGTTGCGTGGTGTCGGATGAATTCAGGCCGTGAGTTGAGGCTCACGGTATTATTCTTGTTGTGTTCCTGGTGTTGTTTTTCTTTATTATTGATTTGGACATATGGCATTCTTGATATTCATGGTCTTGATGTATCTTGGGTTGAGCCCTTGTGTTTATTTCGATATTGGTCTCGTTTGGTATGGGCAACGAGGAGGTAAGGACCAAGGGTTAAGATTAGATTGATTTTGCTATTATGTTTCTGATTATTGTGGTATTTATTGGAATGGCGTGACCTTAGAGGTCCGTTTGTTTGTTTTGATGGCTCAGTTTGGACAAGCCGTGACCCAAGGGGTCTCTTGGCTGTGTCGTGGCTCGACATGGGTGAGCTGAGACCCATAAGGGTTCGGCAACAGCTTGTGTTATTTTCTTTCCTTGATGTTTTACTTGGTTATTAATTGACGTCATTTGTTGAGATATTATTGTTAATTGTAATATTGTTATTGTTGTTTACTTGTGGCCGAATGGGATGGAAGAGCCTAGACCCTCGAGGTCTCGGCAATGGACTTATTGTTTTGTGGAG
Organism: Artemisia argyi; assembly: GCA_030686995.1. Lineage (NCBI taxonomy): Eukaryota > Viridiplantae > Streptophyta > Magnoliopsida > Asterales > Asteraceae > Artemisia > Artemisia argyi. Next base: position 235,832,588 of record CM060701.1, read on the forward strand.
TTGTTGTCGAGGGAATGAATTAGGGACCGATTGTGAGACGGTCACTTAGAAAGACGGAGATAGGTTAGTCGGGTGCCGTAGTCGGACCCAATTGTTGTAGCACGTGATTTGGGTATTGTTGGACGGAGATTGATTAATTGGTTTGACTTGATTATTATTTCTATTTTGGACTTGGACAATGAGCCGAGAGTGATGACTCGGACATGTGACCATTTCGTATGACTCGATAAATATTTATAATCAAACGCGAATAATAAAACTCGTAATAATATTATTGGTAATATAACCGTTTATATAGAAATATAGACGTGAATAACGTATATATAGATATATAAATGCGTATATTAATAATAAAAAGATCACGGGTAATATTATAACAATAACGTAACGATAAATATTATACTATGAAAGTGGTGTAATAAATGTCGAGAGCGTTATTATAATTAAACGACTATAAATAATGATGAAATCTTGACGTTAAATAAATATTAAATAAAATAATTTCTTTTAAATAAATAAAGGAAACTATCGAGTTATACGGGGTCGTGGTCACTTGAGTCCAAGTGGTTTATTATTTGTGACGTTTGTGTTGTCACGGATATATGACGATTAATACATTCACTTTCAATAACTACGTAACTTATTTAATCGACGGGTTAAATAAGAGCTAATTAGTTATTTAAATTGAGTATATTAATGGGCATCGTATCCTACGACGCCCATAGGGTGTGGTATGTGTACGAGAATAATAAATTACTAAGAATCTCGTGAGGTTGCCAAATTGACGAATTTGGTAAGCTTAACGGCATAATTAGAGAATTTATTAAACTTTGATATATACCATATAGTACTTTATGTGCAATGTGTGACCTAGGATTCGGGTATAATCTTAGAATGGTATATTAAGTAAATAGATATAGGGGATTACCAAATCGACGGATTTGATAAGCTTCGATGATTTATTTAAATAATATATTGGACTAATATTAGACCTATAGATTGTTTTATGATCCTTTTATTGTGACTTCTTGATTTGAGTTGTGTCGACCCACCACCCGTATGGATACCAAACGCCAAACTCCAAACTAATACGAGATTTATACGAGAAATGGATTTCGGAAGTAAAATGGAATATGTTTGGGTTTGGGAATATTCGATTTTGAGGAAATGATTTCTGAACGAGTTGATATTGTTAGGTCGTGCCGAGTCCGTAGTTGCCGTCTTTTAAGTTACTATACTTCTTACCTCTACCGATTTCTTATTGCTGATTTCTGGACTTGAGGTGAGTCATAGCCCCACTTTTTACTCTTGAACTATGTTTTCAATACTTGGGGTGAGAAACGTGCAAATTATTTTACGTGGACTATTATCGCTTTTATATTCTTTCTAAACTTGCTATGCGTATGGACTAGGATCTATTGTCAGCTTTAGTCACACATGTCGTGCGTACTATTCAAGGTTGGCTTATTTGGTTATTGGTGGATTGTCAGCTTTACATATATGTTGTGTGTACTATTCAAGGTTGGCTTATTTGGAATTGTCAGCTTTAGTCACATATATGTTGTGTGTACTATTCAAGGTTGACTTATTTAGATACTATAGTGTGCACCTATAGGTTATTAATACTTCGGAGGTTATCCGAGTATTTATTGGTATTGCGGGGTTACCCGAATATCTATGTTAGAACGGAGGGTATCCGTGTGTTATGTTGGAGCGGAGGGTATCCGCAGGCTTTTAGCGAATCCTTAGTCTAGCTAGCAAGCGTTTTGCGTATATGTCCACTATATTGTTAGATGAATTTAAACCTATGATCTCACCAGCGAAAGCTGACTTTTAGCACGTTTTCTCAGGAAATTAAGTGATGCTCTACGGATGCTTGGATTGGAGGCTTGGCAATGGCACCGGTTATGGATCTACTTTTCTAAAACTCTGATAAACTATTGTGGACCTACGTTTATTTCTTTTGGGCCTGACTCTGAATGAATGTTGGGATAAATGTAAACTTTAAAAACCCGTTTTGGTTGTGTTTTTCTTATGTTTACTTTATCTCGTTCTTTTATGTCTTGTATTGGATACCAATTCCCGTAGCACCCCGAAAACTTGTTGAGTCTTCCGCTGTATCAAATTTTGGGGGTGTTACATTGACAAACTGCGTTCATATAAAAAAACACATGTTAAACACAAATACTCTTTTACAAAACATAATGCAACAAATGTGATCACGTATAGGCTCCTCGGACGCAAACAAGATCAACCGCGAAACACACACTCCACAAGCCCGGCCTTATAAAACGAACATGATAGTCCGCAGACATCGATATATGTTAAGGACGCGGATTAGAATGACGGTACAAATAGCTGTCATGGATAAGAAGCAAAAAGGACAGATGGTACATGATCATGGAATAAGCCGAACAATAAGGGGAGTGCGCAATTCCGAGAAACACGCATAAACGGTCAAAAAGGACAAGTATGCTTGGCCTATATAAAGAGCAAAAAGGTTCACTCTTGGGCAGATCTTTTTCTCTCTCTCACACTTTATCTTTAATACTTTATCTCTCTACCATATACTTACTCTCACACCGGAGGTTGACCGCGGAACACCCCTTCCGCGGTGAGGCTAACGGTGTTTCTTTCTTAGCAGCTTACTCGAAGATCTTAACAGGCATAACTCACCCTCTCAAGACTCGTACCTAACCAAGTCTAGAGAGGTGCCCCAGTTTTGGACTAACAAGGGGTGTCTGAGATTGCTTATTCAAACAACATGTATAGTATAATATAAATATAAGCAGGTTTCGACATGTTTAATACATACATATTTTCATTAATATGCCGATTTTAGCTAAACACTCAAAACTACTCTTTCAAATTCAATTAACTACATGTTGATCATATTGTTTATTGGTAAAGGCTACAACATGTACCTTTTGGATATTGTTGTCTCCCAACATGTTTCTTCTTATACCAATGCAAAACAATAAATCAATGGAAACTATGATTAGACATTCAAATCCTTTTTAAGTGCGCTGAGCATGCATACTTCAATCGGTCAATCCATTGAGTTAATCAATCAAATAAGTATGCAAAGCTGCAATTAAGTGTGTCATTTCAACAAACACTTTGCGTGCATCTTCATACAATGATATTACATTATCAACCTTGAAACTGAAAACTTGAAAAAAATGAAGTAAACGAAGAGATAACATAGCCAACTGATTAATTGATCCGTTTCCAAGTATATTTTTGAAAACGGGTCAATTAATGCATTATCAACCTTGAAACTGAAAACATTTCATATATGCATTAATTGCATTAAATATTCAATATTTTTCTTACCCGTTTTTCAACAATTCAACATTTTAATAAGTCAAGAATTCAATTTTAACCATTTTTCCTTTTTATGTAGACAATTATCAACAAATCGATATAGCTTTGATATTCTATGATTGTATTCAATCAACTTAAATAGAATCATAAATGTAATAAAAAGGGGATATATATGTTAATTACCAAGTTACCATGCCTTGTGCCTTCAATTTACCATCCGAACTATTTTCTTTTTCTTTTTTTTTTATTTATTTATTTTTTTTTTTGTGATGAAAAGATGACTTGACGTATGGAGTGTGATTCAAAGACGGTTTTGAATTGATTGAAAGTTTGAAAATGCCAATTTCATTTTTAGGATAATGGGGAAGGAATGGCTGAATTAGGGCTTGAAATATTGAGGAGAAATTCGCGGATAATGAAACATGTCATATTTTACGTACGTGTTATGTCTAAAATTTTACCACGTACTTGATAATTATCTTGATTTAGTGATATTATAGATATTTTGAATTTTTACCTAAAGTTTTGTAATAATTACTAGTTATAATACCTGTGCCCGCACAGGGTTTCTAAAATTTATTTTTGATTATATATTATTATCGATTAAGAAATGAATCACTTAACATATTTCAAATGATTTTCCTTTGTGGACTAAAAATAAAAAATCACATGTATATATGTTATAATCTACTTAATATTTTAGTATAATGCTTTTGGATTAAAAAATAATATTTTATTATTCAAGCAAAATCACATGAAGATACTTGATTTGCATAAGATGTTAGTGATATATGCTTTTAGTTTTGCTAACCCGTGATATTAATTTACGATGTGTTTTGTAATTGTCGTATTTCTTTTACTTATATTTTCGTTAAAATATATAGCATATTTAAATAGCTTTGAAGATTGATTCATTTCCTTGATTATGAATAACTATCATACCATGTTTATCAATGTACATTTTTGTTTGAAAAATTGTATTTTCATAAGTTTGTGCTATTTACTTCTCATGTTTGATCATAAAATTACAAAATTAACATAGATGCTTATACTATAGCTTCTTTATTACATAAAGAGAAACAAAAAAAGATGTAATGGTAGAATACGATTATGTATAAGGTATAAGAATAATTTTTCTGTGAGACCAAACTATATAAGGAAATTATTATTACTTGCATAAGTAAATTATAAATGCATGGAAAAACGGCAAAGAGTACATTCGCAAGTCTTTTAGGATTGTTTGAATCCTTATCGACCTTTCACTTTAGTGCAACTTTCTTCACAATTAGCCTAATTCATCAAGGTAAAAGACACCCATATTTTAGACCGTAAGTTGACACCCATAGTGTTATCAATGACAACAAACACCTGCTAAGTTTCATTAACTCATTCAAAGACACCTGCTAAGAATTTCTACCATAAAATTCCTCATATAGGCACTAAAACACATCTTTGGTACATTAAAATACATTCATGTATTATTTAAATTAGCAACTCAACTTAATTATACATTCATACATTGAGCAGGCGTAGATAATCCTTCCATGACAACCATGTGTTGATACTTAATCCTCCTCTAAAAAACGCACACAACAAATTGCTTTGCATTTTAGTGTGTGCGATAAGATCATAAAACTGCAAACACTACTAACATGTTGCATTATAGTGAGGATAACAACAAAGTTATTCCTAACATCAAATAAGAAAACTTCATATTAGAACTAAAAGGGTTTTTGGTTATGCTTATTGAATGTGCTTATTGGCTTATTCAATTACTATAACACAATAAGTTTATTATAAAGCTTTAAGCTTTTTTGAGAAGCTTAATAAAAAAACTCCCTGAACTCACAACTAATTCTATCATAGCTTATTATGTTTATAGTAAAAACACAAATATTAGGTATAGAAATTTTCAATAAATCATTTAAAAAAGTTACTAAAAGTTGGTGTGTATAAAAAAAAACTAACCATTAAAAAGGTTACTAAAACTATCAGCTAGATAAGGTATAAGTCAAAGTTCTGTTGAGGTCTCTTTCGGATTCTATTCAGAAGCAAAAAGAGGTTAACACATAAATCATAAGTATAGAAGAATGGTTGTATCTCACATCCGTGATTACCAAATCAATAACATTATCGCAGTATAGTAACGTGATAACCTGATTAAAAACTATATATACTTGCTTAATAATTCTCATATACATACTTTTAATTCTTTTACAACAGCTAACTACTACGGTTTTTATTTTATTTTATTTATTTATTTATTTACTTTTTTTGATGAAACATCACGTCAATTAATAAAGTTAGGTTATCACCCAATTTTTTTTTAGGAGGTGATTGTTATCAAATAAGGATTGTGATGAGTGTACTTCTTTTATAATTTAAGGAGAACACCTTCATTAAACAATGACTATCTAACCCATGTATTTTTTTTTTATTTTTATTTTTTTTGTTATTTTTTAATAATTAGCTTTGTATAACGTTTTTAACTGACAGACATGTTGAAGTTGATGTTGTTGTTTAACTTTAAATATTGATATCATGTTGTACAAAATATGCGAGTTTAGTAACACATAATGAGCGTTGATAAAGTTAAATTATGCTCCATAAAATTTTTAAAATGTTTTTATGGATATCCATATATAAATTTCAAATAATAATTTCATGAGTCGTTGTTATAAGTTGAATCACGTATATTTATTTTCATATCGCACTAACTTGTGCTTACCATTTGATGTTTATATTTCCGTTTCTAATAATTTAGCCGTATTTAATATTCAAACCCGTGTACACATAAATTAAACTTTTAAATAAAATTACATGAGTCTTTATTTAAAAAAATATTTTAGAAAAGTCTAAAACTAACATTAATTTAAAAAATATTTAACGTGTATTAAAACTAATTCGCATATTTATCAAATTTTGTAATTTTAATGATGAAAGTCTAAAAACTAATACTTATAATTATGTAATTTTAAACAAAGTTAATATTATAGAGTATATGAGGTATGAAGTGTAAGGGGTTATTTGTTTTTTTTCTAAAGTTATTAAAAAAACATGAAAACTTGTAATTTTACACTTAGCTCCATATAATTTATTTAAAATTCAAACACCAAAGTTTTATTAATTACTTCCTCTTTTTTTAAGTTCTTGTTTTCATAAATTTAACACCTATATTTTTATGTATTTTTTTATTAACCAAATTTCTCCACCAAATTGATTAAGTTTGACCAATATCAATTTAATTTTGACTTTTTATTAACCAATCAGATTGCTCTATTTCGCATACGTGGCAAAATCGAGCTTTCCTATTGGTCTAATTTTTTTTCAATAAGAAGGGATTTGCAAAAATACTCCGAAATGATGTAATTCTTTTAGAGTAAAGATCATTTGAGGACCAAACTTTTTTTACATACCAAGGGACTAATCTCCACCCTCTATCTTCCCTCCATCTTTATTTGATCTAATTGATGAGATTAATCAAAACAATTTAAAAAACCCACTTTCATCCTTTTTTTTAAAATATTAATATCTTTCAAACCGTTAATCGTTAAGCGAAAAAAAATATACCGTTACGACGAGCATTTAATTATCTTTCTATAGATAGGCTAATTGATATATTTTCGACAAAAAATTTTTTTTTCGTTTTTTTCACGTTTTTTTTCGTGGCCGAAAAAATCATATAAGATATTACATATAATATCATATATGATATTACATATCATATATGATATGCAATATCATATATCCTTTTTTTTTCGGTCAGGAAAAAAAAACGTGAAAAAAATGATTTTTTTTTTCTTTCGAAAGTATATCAAAGTGCCCGTCTATAGAAAGATAATTAAATGCCCGTCGCGATGATGTAATTATTTTCGCTTAACGATTAACGGTTTAAGAGATATTTAAATTATAAAAAATGGGTGAAATAATAAAATCCTTTTAATCTCAACCATTGATTTCCTTTTTAGATGGATGGTGGGGATGAGTCCCTTGGTATGTGAGGAATGTTTGGTTTGTAATATAACTCGACTCATTCTTTTATTATATAAAAGATTGTGAACCCTAAACTATATGTTGAAATCGTATAATATCTTGGAGATAAAGCTCCATCAATTTCGACCCCTATAGTCTCGCCTCATATTTACACTTATAATGTCGGTTCTACTATCCAGGGGCGGACCTAGGTGTAACTAGGTGGTGCCCGGGAACCACCTTAGAAAAAAATTTCTTTTACAAGTAATATAGTCATTTTCTTAGGAACCACTTTAGAAAAACTCAAGGAACCACCTTGGAGTCCTTGGATCTAATCATGTTAAAAGAAAGAAAGAAAAACGAAAAAGAAAATTGCCAACGTCGGTGATTAGACGCTGCAAAACCAGTAAAGAAGATGAGCCAGTAAAAAAGATGATAAAATTTGGTCTGAAAGTTCTTTATTGGATAGTACAAAGTGAAAGTTCTTTATTGGAGGAGTGGTACAAAAACTTTTTCAATAGTCATTTTTATTCTGGATTAGCAATTTTAAAAAAAGTATATAGTAATTTGAAAAGAAAGTCAATTTAATATTGGATATAGCAATATTGGATTTGGTTAAAGTTTTTTTTACCTGTCTTGCGCAAGCATTGGCTATATAGCTTGCTGATTACTTTGTTGAGTTTGTTAACATATACCCTGTTAGAAAATAATCAAAAGTTATTCACTGTAATTTTGCTTTAACCTCTGTGTTATACATATAGTACCCAACAAGACACAGCTTGATAGCTTTACCCGACCCGATCCATTGAAAATAGTTAACTTGTTGACACGCTAGTCTTGTCGTCTAGGCTAATTGAAGGAACCACCTTAGGTTTTCTTCTGGGTCCGCCACTGCTACTATCACAAATAACCGACAATTTAAAAACACGTACATATCATCAGAGACGGAGCCAGTAGGGGGCTGGCGGGTGCTCGGCCCCCCCCCCCCCCAACCGCCCAACTAGCCCAGCTACAGTTTGGTTTCCGGCCTCTGTTTTATAGTCTTCAATCTAGTCTAGCCCCTGCCAACTACCAATATCTAACGCACTTTACTGTCATTAATCATTGTGCTCATCGGATGATAACTAACTGTTTGCTGCAACACTCAATTTACCCACCGTTGCATAGTAGACAAAGTGTTATTTTAGGAAGAAGATAGAAATGAGGAAAGAAAGAGATAAGAAGTTAGTGGTAAAAAAACATTGTTGGATTTTTTAATTTTATTTTATTATTTTATTTTGTTACTTGTACAACTTTTCCTTTTTATTACCGTAATGTTTTTGGTTTCTTTGAATAACTACAGTAGTATTAATAAGAAAACAAATTCGGATATATCTTTTTGTAACTCTAAGAAAGGAAAAGCTAATCAAAATTTTTTTTCGCTATCCTCAACATAAAATTCTACATCCATTTAAGTAAGTATTTTAATCATTTCTCATATTTATGAAACACTTTATTATATTGTTCACACAATAAAGAAAAAAAATCTGAGTGTTTGAAGAAGAATTGTTTATAAAGAATTGGAAAAGTGACTAAGAATTTAGCAAAGTTTAGTTTAGAATGTTTACGTAAAATTTGTTAATTTTATAACAAGCAACTATTTAACTGATGCCTTAAAGTACTACTATATTAACTTAAAGAACTAATTGTAATTTCATATGTGTTATAAATCGAATGGGATGGTTAAATCATTCAACCGGTAGGATGAATAATGTACAATTTTATCATAAAAATTATTGCGGCCCCCTTAATACGTATTCCTGGCTCCGTCCTTGATCATCAATGCAATTTAATACACGTACATTACCAAATTTGGAACCCACGCTCCCTCCTTTTTTGATATATATATATATATATATATATATATATATATATATATATATATATATATATATAAAACCCGTTTTCCTCCTCCCATTCATACGAACAACAACACAAATAACAAAACACACACAAAAGTCTGCTAGTTTTTCTCTCTCAAAAGTTCAAGTGTTCGAGGGTGTTCTAATTGTAAGGCGTATTCGTGATCTGTAAGGTGGTTAATTGTTGTGGTTCGTGGTTCGTGATTCGTGGGCGTGTTCTTGTTCTTCTGCTTCTCCTTGTCTCGTTAACAATAAGGTATCACATAATCACTCTTGCTTTCAATTCGACACACAAATATGTTTATAATCTAATTATCTGAATCTATAAAACACGAAAAACCTAATTCGTTTTTTATGCTATCTGATCTATCTAATGTAGTTCTGTTCGTAATATATATGAGTCGATCATGTAGGGTTGTTTAGGGTCTAAACGTGACGTAATCAGATTTAAAAAGGAATAGAGGTAGGGATTTGTTTGATCTTGATAAACCTATTATATGTCGTAAATCTTTATTTGTCGTTATGTTGTTTATATGTGATCTAAATTAGTCGAATCATGTCTTTTAAAACTTGTTTAGATCTGGTCTGAATGGTGTAAGAGTCGTGGTATTGGTTTGGTTAAACTTAAGTCGTTTGCTGTCTTGCTTTCTATGCTGCGGGTCATGTTACGATGAGTTTATTTTATGTTCTTATTGCTTATTGAGATTTCAAAAAGCTGGTAAGGCGACTTTTCCTAGCTTATGTAAGCCATAAGCTCGATATATAACGCCCGAAAGGAACCTTCGGGCGTTATATATCGAGCTTACACAAGCTAAAAACTCAGGTTGATTGAATTGACTTTTCAAAATTTTAGTGAACGATAAGCCTACATAACAAGATCATCCAATGATCCAAACACCCCCTTTAGTATAACCGGATGCGTTTTTGTGTTTCTTTAGTGTTAAGTACTATTTCATTAATGTTGTTAGGCCTAGCTAAGTAATCCTATGATATGCATGCCTTTAAAATTGTCCCTATAAACTAACTGTTATTTTATAATTGTATTGCATCAGGAGGATTGTGCAATATATATGGAGACGATGAAATCAGAAAATGGCCTAACTTTTATTTACAAGGACCGAATAAAGAATAATGTAGTGACCATTCATCAAGGAAACCCGATGAAGTCATCAGTGACCATTGAAGGAAAGCAAGTGATATTGAGGCCTGATACCATGAGTACAATGAAATCAAAAAATGGCCAAACTTTTATTTACAAGGACCGAATAAAGAATAACGTAGTGACCATTCATCAAGGAAACCCGATTGAATCATCAGTGACCATTCATCAAGGAAACCCGATGAAATCGTCAGTGACCATTGAAGGAAAGCAAGTGATAGTTCAAGGAAACCCGATGAAATCATCAATGACCATTCATCAAGGAAACCCGAAGAAATCATCAGTGACCATTGAAGGAAAGCAAGTGATAATTCAAGGAAACCTGATGAAATCATCAGTGACCATTCATCAAGGAAACCCAATGAAATCATCAGTGACCATTGAAGGTAAGCAAGTGATAATTCAAGGAAACCCGATGAAATCATCAGTGACCATTCATCAAGGAAACCCGATGAAATCATCAGTGACCCAAACAGTAGTGTCAGAACTTGACGTCGAAAGACAAAGAAACTGTCTAAATGTTGCAAATGTAGTTGCTGACGTCCGTGTGGCTGCAGAACACGGTAACTTGACGGAAGCAAGATTAATGGTCGGGGGTTGCCAGAAAGAGTTACGGGAATTAGGGTCCGAACTGGAGGAAATGAGAGAGGGAATGGCTAACCCCCCACCAAAAAAAAGCAATCGTCAAGATAAATCTATGCATTCTCAGCGTGGCAAACTCTACAGTTTTTGCTGTTTAAATTTGTGCCGTTATTTTAGTTTTAAAAAAGCAAAAGTAAGCTTGGGTTGAAAATTATTGATCAAGATATATTATCCATGAGATTTTTAATATAATACTTGTTGCATTGTTATTCGGAAGTAGAGATCTGTGTTAGTGTAGTTGTCTGCTGTGGATTGCTTATATTTGATCATGTTACTAGCTATATTTAATATATTTGAGTCCGTTTGGACATTTATCTTTGATTCGCTTTGAATCTGTTCCTATTATGCATCATATTATTGATCTGTGATTCTGAGCTCTGGTTGTTCATTGTTGTTGATTGCTGTCAATTTAGCTTTAGTTGATAGATTTACAACTGTTGTGATTGCTTTGGAGATTGTTAGTTTAAATCTAAGTTTGATAGCGCAGTTGTGTTTTTAGAGGATGTTTGGATCAGTTGACTTCTTTAAGTCAAAAACTGATTTGGCCATTTAGTTTTACTTTGTTCTGGCATATTATGATTAAAACAATAGATTAGAATGGAAATTGAGTAGGGTCAGTTAGTATTTAAGAGTTTACATCAGTAGTGAAAATTGTGGGGATTTAAGAGGTTTAAGCAGTTTTATATTAGAATCAGTAGCCATTCGTAATATTAGTTATTAAAAAATAGAATCTTAAGTAGTCATTTCAGCATTTTAGTTGTACAAATTTCTGGTATTAGGCTTTTGTTAGTAATGATTCATTTTTCACCCACTTTAACCCATTGCATCAGCAGCCTCTTAATCTTTTTTCACCTTCAATTTTAATTGAGTTAGATTTAGATTTAGGTTTGATAATCAGTTAGTAGTTTAATCTTCATTTAGGATAGATTAGTTTTCAATTGAGAAGAACTTTTACTAGCTTATCTAGGTCCTTAAAGTAGCCTTCATCAACCTGTTTGTACCTTGCATCAATTATCTTTTGCTTAAATCCATTTTGTTTTTAATTTTGCATTTGCTTATTAATAGATATTTTCAGTTGAGATTTTTGTCTATTTCTTATTCGGTTGCTGTCTTTGTTTACCCCCATTTTAATGAACTTTTAGGAAAGCTTATTAACAGTTTTTAACAAGCTAGGAACCGTTTTTTTTTTTTTTCTTGTTTTACCTTGCACCAGTTACTGTCCCAACCGTTTGATTTATAAGCAAATATCTGGCTTATCAACAGAATTTAGTGTTTGCAATTTGATTAGCTGGTAGTACTCATTCGTGTTCTTATTCGTGTAATGGCTTTTAGGATTTAGGAATAGATTTCACTAGCTTTTCACTAGCATGTACTGTATTGCTGTTGCAGCCTTGGTTTTTCATCATCTCTGCACCAACTTGCCCCTTTCAAGCTGTTTTAGAATCCCTTCATAAGCTCTAAATTAGCTCAATTTTGTTCTATGTGATCATTGCTAATTTGTTCTCATTCATCTTAGCTCTTTAATGCAGTAGCTTACCTGATATAGCTTGTTTAATTAGCTTCTTTTGCCTCACTAGTTGCCTTTAGGACTGATTGTTTTCTTGTATGCTCAGCTTTTAGCTTTTGTTTGTTTCAGTGTGTTTAGCTTATTATAGCTTGTACTTCTGTTTGTTTTAGCTTGTTGAAGTTGCCTCTAGTTTAGTTTGAATTTATGCACCCCTAGGAGTAGCTTGTTGGCTTGTTAGAATAGCTTTAGCTTTTAGAAATTCTTTTTTCTATGCATTAGTGTTAACTGCTAGTCTCTCTTTTTATCTGCTTCTTTATTGAGTTTTATAAATAGTGTAGTCTTAAAAAGTGTTTGTTTTCATATGTTTAGCAAGATTGTTCAAAAAGTTTTTCAAAAATAAAAGTTTTGCAAAAAGAGATCCAGGAGATTCGAACCCTGGTCTCTACACAGTTAACACCTCACACACCACACAGAACACCAATTCACCCTTGGGATTTTTATGCTAGGACTTGCACTTTTAAATCTCTTATACCTTTTTTCTTTTTCTATTCTTATTAGCTTAATAAATCTGTTGAGCTTATTACTAGTTTTTCCAAAACTGTTTTTTTATTTTTTTTTTTATTTTTCCCAAATTAGTTAGCAAACAGAGTATTTCCTGAAAAAGTTTCAGATTTTTTTTTCTTTTTATTTAGTATTTTTAGTCATTTATCTTGTTAAAATTAGTTCTTAATTCATATTAAATAAATAAAAGATGAGAAAAAATTATTTTTCTTTTTCTAAAAATTTCTTTTGTCTTTTAGAACGTAGAAAACTCAATTTTATGCTCGTAGGATTAGCATAGCATTGATTTCACTTTTTAACTTGCACACATACGTTTATTTCAATTGTTTCTCGTGTTTTTAGATTAGGTTGCGTTTTAGGTTTAGATAGCTTTGCATAATTGTTTCTTGTGCTTTATTTTGTACTTTTTAGTGACATTTCATTTTCTCGTAGTTATAACTACCCAAAATCTCACATTTTCTACTATTCACAACACGAATAACAAACCGAAATCACGATTCCATTCAATCTTCGTTGGGAGAACGACCCGGGGAAATACTTTCACCGGTATTTCTTCGGAAACACAAACCTATACTAAAACGACTCGTATCAAACACCCTCCATGTTAAAGGTGCTTAATAACTTGTGGCAAAGACCCCAAGTCAAATTATCTAGTAAATGCTTACATGTATTCTACGCACTTGATTTATACAGTCACTTGATCTATACATTTGCAGACTTGTAGCCCACTTTTTTTTTTTTTTTTTTTTTTTTTTTTTTTTTTTTTTTTTTTTTTTTTGGTAATCATGGGTTTCCGACTCAACATTGCGAGCCTAATTGGGTAAAGGGTGTTTAGATAAGCTTATTAGTGTCCAAACATACTTATTTGTCTTTGACCATCCTAGAAAATCTTGTCTCTAACAGAGTATTAAGCTCATAAGCTAATCAGTAGAAGCTTTCAAAAATAGGCTAGCCCAAACAACCGTCAAATAAGCAATTCGAACCACCCACACCAATTTTTCTATCACAGCTTAATAAAAAAGAGATCAAATAGTATACCTTCTCATCAGTTGCAGCTCCATCACACGATGTAAACAAGAATCATCTAATTAAAAAATAAAACACCAGGTTTGTAAGTTTGCATGCAACACAGCTTGATCAAGTCAAAGACATTTGATAAGTTAAAAAAATAAACAGAGATGGAAGCAAGCCCCGAAAATCCAATCCAACCCAGCCAAGCCCCATGGCACAATACTAAGGAAGTACATAAACAGATTAATATTAGGTTCAGGAAAATATATATATATATATATATATATATATATATATATATATATATATATATATATATATATATATATATATATATATATATATATATATTGGATTAAACCAATAACCATATCTATTTTGACTTCATATTTGTCTCTTAAAATCTAATTAGATGGAACATAGGGTCTTCAATAGAGGCATGCAAATTGTAGGCATGTAGCTCAGGCTTAAACTATAATATTGTAGCCCGAGCTCACTCGACTTGATTGTACACGATCATTATCTATGACTTAACTAAGTTCATAAGCCATAATAATCCAATGTCAAAAAACAGTTTTGCTACTTCCACCGAAAACTGTGTAGCCATTAGAAGGCGATGTGTGTTTTTTGTATGAAAACATTATTTAGCATTAGCACTTACCGACAATGGGCCAAGCCCGACAACCAAATAAGCCTTGTAAGTTGATGCCACAATTGCAGCCATTCTTGCCAATCCATGCATGACTGCAACCCGTAGTCTTCTGGGATCTTCAAATCTAAAAAGGGCAATAATTCAAAAGAACGGGTATTAATTTTAGATGGTCAGCATATAAATCGAAACCTATTGATTCAATAGATAGTAACCTACACAAAATGCTTCAAAAACTCATGTTATCATTTATGTAGCCCAACTTTTATTGAAAAAATTATGTGACATGGCATACCTTACGTCCTTTGTCATCAATCCACCCTCATGAACACTCACCATCACATTTGAAGCAGCGGTTTGTATCAGTGAGACCCTTAACCTAGAAAATCAAGTCATGGTTAATTTCACAGCTCAAATAAATAATAAAATTCACAGATGCATAAAAAATAAATCTCTAAAATCGAAATCAAAATAAGAATCCATAATGGAAATCATATTTTAAGGTTTAATTAATCTAATGCACACTAATAAAGGAAAAACATGGGAAATAAGCTGACTTAATCATATTTCAAGGTTTAATTAATCTTTTGTTGCACTTTAAGCTGACTTAAAAGTTAAGGGCCTCGAATAAATTAAAAAAATTTCTTTTTATGACATATACTTTGTTGAGTATAGGCCATACCAAGTGAAAAACATGAGAAATAAACACTGATTGATTGAGATAAAGGTAATGAAATATTCAGTATGACATAATCACTTTAAAAACAAACGAATGACAGATATACGCCTTAAGTTGCCCTCGATGAACCTTCTGAAAGGTACTCCATGATAATACAAAAAATGATAGTTTTCTGCACGCAACTACAAACTGCAGCCACATAAAACAATATAAAATGATTGATATTTTTTTATAATAACTATCAATGCCGAACACGAAGCCGCAAAAACACAGTTGTGCATGTAATATACTAATAAAGGAAAAGAGAGTAACTTACGTGCCCATATTCATGGAAATAAAGCACTGCTAATTTATGTCGTGTTGCAAAGAGAATCAAAAATTAATATAGTTACCTATTTGGAAGGTTTGAGAGCTACTGACAAATGAACCCGTAACCCAACCGGCCCATTATTAAACTTCTAATAAAATCTGAATCTAAATGTTATTTAGCAAAAATTATGCAGGCTATTAAAATTTGTAAATATAAGTAGACTATAAATAATAAGAAAATCAGTGAAATTTGTCACCTGCTATGGGAAGCGAGAATTATCTTTTAACTTGATAGTCTAGAAGTCTAGTTGCAGGATGACATGTCTCAAGTGCAAGACTTGAATCCATCGATACTGTTACAACCTAGATAAGCGTACATTTTAGTATTATATAGTGTATGCAATGTTAGGATCACATAGGTATATATAGAGGCAAAAGACCAGCACCTCAAAGTTCAGAATAGGAGTAGCAGAGGCAACATCTAACATGCAAGAATGTCGCATACCTGATACGTGAGTTGTTCATAACCGCAAAGTTCAGAAAAGGAGCAGCAGAGGCCTATGACACGATCAAGGTGATCTGCAACCACTATAACCAATCAATGTCCAAGCCACCTACATTAAACACACATACAAAATGCATTCAGACATTATCACAAACACTTGGTGTGCATCCTTAAAACATATATACAAAAACTCATTCAGTTCAAGCATTATCACAAAACATTTGGTGTGCAACCTTAAAATAACAAACATAGTCACTAAAATCTATCCCAGAATATATAAAAAATATAATGAAAACAAACCTAATTTGAATTAACTAAATTAATTAGTGACTGTGGATGAAGAATAAAAATCAAATCTTTAAAAACACATATGAAAAATAAAAACTTAAACTAAAATCAGAATATTCAATTCAGTAAATTAAGTACCTGTAATTGCCATCAACATATCGAAGAATACCAGTTTCATGGCTTTTGTTCAAATGACAGTTAATCGATTTATTGTTTTTGTTTTCAAGAATTATATTATGAGCATTCACATAGCAAATGAATCGTGAATTATGCCATGATTTTTCGTGTGATATGAGTTTGAAATGGCTAGGTGATTGTGTGAAACGGAAGAAAAGCATGAGATATGAGATAATTGAATTGAATGGTTAGCTGTAAATGATAAAATAATTTATTATGCCTTTAAAATTGACATTGCTATTTCAATTAGAATCCCATAATTTTAGATAAATTTGAATGAAAATTTGAATAGTTTAATTGATTTGAATCGTATAATTTGAAAATGCCGATTAAGCAGGAGTTTCAGTTTTGATAGCATGAGATAAATGAGGAATTATTAAAGCATTACACTTTTGTTTTTTGAAAAGTCTATCACAAAAAAGCATGTGCTTCGCTGGTTGACACTCTCGAGTGTGGGCGCTGATGACTCATATTATCTAGTCAGCACTTCATGCCAAGTGGCATTTACCTTTCATGGTATAGCTTTCAAAGCATCAAGTACAACTAATAACTTGTCTCATATATATGTAAAGATAAGTACAAGTTATGACCCTGACTTATTCTAGATAATTGTAGTCGATAATGTTTATGTTATGGGAATGACATAAGCATATATAGAATATTTGTAAAGTTCAGATTAAGTGGACCGGAAATGATGATTTTACAAGATATTTGTAGGTGATAAAGTATCTTGACCAAATGGGATAAACCAAAGTATCCCTTACCAAACAAGATAAACCAAAGTATCCTGACCAAATGACATAACCCAAAGTATCCGCTACAACTAAAACAAACGGGATAACCCAAAGTATCCCCTACCAATAAAACAAACAGGATAACCCAAAGTATCGCCTACCACTAAAACAAAGAAATTACAACTAAAACTCATGCACTAACATCAAAAGAGAAGATGAGAAAACGAAAGTTTGTTCTAAAACTTCAACCCGCAAAGAACCTTCCAAACAAACGGATCTTTTTCTCTATAAAAGCATAAACATCCACATTTTTTTTTCTAATTTCAATTGATCACAGATTATACTAAAATCCGAAAAACGTTGACCCTTCTTAACAATAAAGCATACCAAGGTGAAACATATTTCTTCATCGGGTCTCAATTGTTGACAAAAAGACAACTCAAATTCAATCTCCAATAATGTGACAAAATTCCCGACTTCTATATGAATGATGTTGGATTTGAACCATGAACTCTTTTAGACGCTTTGATTCTTGAGCGTCTAAGAACGAATTTGAAGATGAAATATGACATAGGTTTAAAGGGAGCCCTCCGAACCTTTAACGTGTAGCCGACAGTCAGAAGCAACGGCTAATATAATCTATTGGTTTATTTCTTCTTTGATAGTGCAGCCATAAACACAAACTAACTTGTTATAATTTTAAAAATATAACAAGTTACTCGTTACATTTTGAAAAGAGTTAGCTTTGCAATTCAAAAAAATGCTAGCGACGTAGCTTGTTGCTCATTTGCTTTCAACCACCATGTAAATTCTATTTTGATGAAATGAAATAAAAACACGAAAGTAAAAAATATAACATATCCCTTAACACAAAATAATAACCACCACTGACTAACCTATATTCTTCATAAACCCTCACCTTTGACTTTCGTTGACCAGCAGTTCTTTAACCAATTTAAGTAGAAACTAATCGGGCTGTAAACGAACCGGACGAACACGAACAGAGCCCTGTTCATGTTCGTTCATTTAATTTTAACCGGACAAATAAACGGACACGGACGCTTAAACGGATGAATTTTCTTGTTCATGTTCGTTTATTAAGAAAATGAATTGTTCATGTTCGTTTATGTTCGTTCATTAAGACACTAAACGAACGCTAAACGAACATAAACGATCGAACATAAATGAAAATAGACAAACAAACATAAACTTTATTGAATTCTTCACAATATATTGTTTTATAAGTGTTGTTTTGTTTAAACAAACCAATTTTTAAAATTATAAAATTAAAATATATGATATATGAACATAAATAGATTAATAAACATAAACGAACTTTAACGAACGCTTACTCGGACGTTCACGAACATAAATGAACGAACGAGACTTTTGTTCATGTTCGTTCTTTTAACTAAACGAACGTAAAATATTGTTCATGTTTGTTCATTTAATAAATGAACGAACATAAATGAACTTTTTACCGAACTGTTCATGAAATGTTCACTGAACGTTCGTTTACAGCCCTAGAAACTAATGTACAATTCTCACTACAAGCTACTGATAAGCTTGAATGAGCTTGTGTAAACATTAATTGAAGACTTGAAACAGTTTTAGAATAATGTAAAAGCTTAAGATGTAAATGGGACAAGAAATTTAAATGAAAACTTAATATTGCATTAAACTAAAAATTCGAATTACAATTCTTTAGAAAGTGAAAAGCTGATAACAAGCTACACTAAAGCTACTCCTAAACTACACTATATTATGGCTACTCCTACTCCTAGCTAACCGCTCCAAAAAGTGGTGAGGTGAGGAGTATATATAGCCACGAGCTGAGGGATTCCTGGAAGGCTCTAGATCTTTATTTCTGACCATTGATCATTTCCCAATCATCACAAGCTCAATATCAGCCCTTGATTAACTTGGTGAGGTGTCTCAACCAATGAGATTGCTTCAAATGGCCACCTGTCATTCTCATGAATGTAATAAATCTCTGTCCTTGTCAGCCTTTCTAGAAGAGAATCCAATGCTAAAGATGATGTGTCGCGTCCAATAGTGATCTGCCATATGTCCAATCATGCTTTAATCATTCTTCCTGACACGTTTTGTGCACGTGAAATACCTTCTAGAAGTACCAATCATTGGTAATTATCATTGGATTGGAGTAATTTGGAAGGGTAAAAATTAGGGTTCATTAGATTGGGAATGATGGTGTACGGGTTAAAAAGGGGTGGAGGGAAAAGGGTTTGGGTAATATTATATTACCTGGTTTGACTGATGTGAGAATGGGCCTGGTTTGTTGGTTTGTAACTTGGGCTTTGATGAGGCGAAAAATGAACCACTTTTAGGGGGTCATTTAAGCCCGGAATTGAATTTATTTGATCAAATATTGCCCTAAATCGTTCCTTTTGTGATTTTAGGTACTTTGGGAGTGAAATCTGGAAAAGGAAGCAATTCGGACGTTTTTGGAGCATAAAAGTGAAGAAAACGCCAAAGACTTAATTTTCCATGCTGAGAACAGTGTGTGACGGCGTCAAGAAGGAATTCCTGACGGCGTCAAGAGTAAAAACCATGACGACCTAGTACAAACATGAAGGCGTCACAAGAAGAGCGTCAAGAGTTAATTGTGTGACGGCCTGCAAAAGGGGACTACATGACGGCGTCAGATCCAGATCTAGGCAGTCCGAGGAATTATTGGGCGGCGAGATGACGGCGTCAGACATTTGTTCTTGACGCCGTCACCTCCTAAAATCTATATATAGTTTTCTATTTTTCATTCATTAGAGAGGAACTTGTGTCGAGAAACCCTAGGGCCGAACCTTGTACGTATTTTACAGTTTTTTCAAGGGTTTTCAGCCCTTGAACCCTTTCATGTACTATTGAGATAAGTCTTCTCTTAATTCAATCAATATGTCTATGTGTTGGTTGTCTATATCTTGTGCTTGTCTTGATTTCAACATGCTAGGCTAGATCTATCTTGTGTTTGCTTAGATCTAATGAAACCTAGATGTTAATTATGTGTTGATTACTTGTTTATGGTTGTATTGGATGAATGATTTCAATGTTAGGCTTAAGAAAACTGGCAGATCTCCATTTGGTAACATGCTTGAACGTCTTAGGAAACATGAACCGATGTGTACTAGGTTTTATTGGTTGTATTTAATGCATGAGTAAATTCTAATGATCCCATGTTAGGAGCTTCTTAGCCGGCTCGACATAGGAGTGAAGTAGGCACTCATAGGATTGGG
The DNA here is from genome assembly GCA_030686995.1 of Artemisia argyi. Taxonomy (NCBI): domain Eukaryota; kingdom Viridiplantae; phylum Streptophyta; class Magnoliopsida; order Asterales; family Asteraceae; genus Artemisia; species Artemisia argyi. The sequence continues at coordinate 235,853,257 of CM060701.1, forward strand.
GAAGTAAGTATGCCACCCCATGAATGGTATTAAGGAATACAATCCATCATCCACGCAACTATAACAAGTAATTAACATGTAAAAGATATCTAGGGAGTAGTGAAATCTAAGTAAACACATTTCTCCCACATATTGCTCACAACCTTAGTTTAATTTCATTTTTAGTATTTTATTTTGATTGCATCTTTAGTATTGGGTTAGTTGACTAGCAACTAATTCCGCCCAAATCCTTCAAACCCGAGATTTTTACTTGCTTTCCTAAAAACATAAAAATACAAAAAGGATCATCCCTCATCTCTAGACCTAGTCTTTAGGTTTTCTAATCCTAGCGACACTATTCCTAGCTGAACGATCAATCCCCCGGTACTTGTCATTATACTATACTACATCGATCAGGTACACTACCTGGTGGGGGTTGTAAGCTTCTCAAGATCCCTTGAGAGGTAAAGCCTGGTGCAATCCCCACGCATCAGGCTTGGTAAATGTAGGCTTAGGATTTGGTTTTAATGACTGGACTTGGACATTAATACTTTGGACCAGGCTTTTGTGTATTAAGCATAAAGAATATACAAGGACCAATTGTGTAGTTTCTGAAACTATAAGGACTGGAAATTTCATCTTTGCAGAGTATCTTCCAAGGACTAATCTTGACCATTGAGCATAAATGTGATCCAATTTGATAAATTTCTCCCTTGCCTCGACTCTTTAACACTCATTCCATTTCCCGTGCTCGTGTTTGCCGTTTTGACCTTTATTTTGTCCATTTTTCATATCCGGTACCTGCACATGCATAAAACACAAAAACAAACAAATATTTGGCATTTTTAATATGTTTTTGGTCTTCTTAGTCCGGTTTTGGTCGAATAAAAGGTGTGTGTATTCACTCACACCAAAATCCCCCCGACTAAAGTATTGCCGTGTCCTCACGAAATGTGATCAATTCACGCTTTTGGGATAAATAATTTCATAACTCTTCCTACTGACTTTGTAAAGTAGCAAGGAGGTTCAAAAGAAGTTACAAAATCATTTATTCCTGCAAATGCTCCATTTTCCAAAATTTATTCTTTATTCTACTTTTATTTCTATTTTTGGACTTTTCATACTTCATACTTGTGACAGTTTGTTGGACTCTCATTATTTTGCAATAATTTTTAGGGTCAACGAGTAGAAACACTTCTCATAGAAAAGTGACCATAAAAATCGTCATCCTTGATTTTCACAAGCTCCCAAACTAAGCGTACAAACGAGATCACAGCTTATTTACAAGTTAGATGCTAACACTACTCATAAAAGTTATTTGTGGAAACTTCTTACTCCCATGTCCTAAATTTTTGTATCTTAATATTTTATTTTTGTTGAGAAATGAATTGCTTCATATTTTCTCGTTTCAATACTTTTTAGTCCGATAGTGATACCAAGTTTAAACGATAAGTAGTTATTCATTTTCTCTCAAGAACCACTACAATAGAAATTCGGTCCATATCAAGGGATTTGGGTACATACAATATCATAGATAAGTTGCGGAGTACTACACGTGCACCTCATGTGTCCAATTCAGAATCATCCACATGCTCCTCATGTGCCAACAACTTATTTACATTCAAACTCTTATTCATCATAACTTTCACTTTTCATTTTTTCATTTTTCACTTTTTTTCATACTTTTCTCATATTTTTCACTTTTCTTTCTTTAATTTTCTCAACATCAAATGGAAGCTTATCGGGTAGCTCCAAAACCACATACATAATCAACTTTCGACTTTTGATTTTTTTCATTTTTGCTCTTATTTTTTATGTTCCTTGATATGTACCCAACTTCTAAAGCAAAGATTCTCTTAAGAAAATAAAGAACTAAATATTATCCAAACCTAAATACCACTAATTAGCCTATATCATCTATTATATATCGGTGACGTATTTTATGGGAGTAAAAAGCCACAAGTACCTCTCATGAGCTCTAAAGAGAACCAACTACTCCACGTTTAGCATCTAACTTCTAAATAAACTCTATCATTTCTCGCTCTTCGCAATTTAAGATTCCAAGTAATGAAACCAGCGAATACTTAGCCGATAATCAACCACGCATATATAAAGTCAGTTACGGAAACTTGCAAATTCTAGAAGAAGAATTCGCGTTTTCTAGCTCCTGATGTAAAAGACTAGCGGAAGCTTTTAAGCTGCGCATGTATAAAGTCAAGTACGGGAACTTGCAGATTCTTGGAAAAGAATTCGCATTTTATAGCTCCTGGTGTACAAAACTAGCACAAGCTTATATGATTATCATTGGTTAAGGGAACAAGCTAGGGCTCAACACGCCCGGTCAAGTTAAAATATTTATTCCTACTCTCGCCAGCAAGAAAGTCAACAAGGTGTCAAAACACTTATTCAAAACTTATTATATTTTTGCACAACTTTTTTTATTTTTCTCATTTTTTTTGTGCTTTTTCATGACATTTTCATTCATTTTTCTTCAAAATTTTTCAATTTTTTCAATTTTTTAATTTTTTAGGAAAGACGGAGTTGCGAGAGTACACAGCAAAGTGCAAGGCAAAAATCAGATCGAAAGATCAACCCCCCCCCCCCCAGATTAAAACGAAACATTGTCCTCAATGTTTAAAGGTAAGGGTTCTCCTACATAAATCTAAGGCCGTTTATTAATTATACCAAAAGATAAATGTTAGTCGATAAGATTAGGATATATGGATGAGCAACGAATGATGAAACTCGAGTGAAGAAAGGACAATACGACGAGCACGAGAGTCTTCATTATTCGGGCAAATCCTGGACATTCACAAACAACCACGAAACACAAGAATAGAAGAGGTAGCCCTCCTCACGTCATGTTAATAAGAAATAAGAAATTTAAGAAGATGAATGATAAGCATGGGGTGCCTCCCACGAAGAGCTTGTTTTTTATCGAGTCGTATAGCTTAGACTCGCCCCGAATTTAATTAATCTTGGGGGAGCAATGGAACGGACACCCGGCATGAAAGTCGGAAATGTCGGGGTCAAAGACGGTATCCTCACTCCCAGTGGAGTGGAAAAGTGAAGAAATGAGGGGATAAGTAAAAAATGGGTGAAACACTCGGATGACAAAAGCAAAGTTAAGTTCAGAATCATAGGTGGGTTGGGTGGGTAAAATATTAAGTACCGGATCATCATGTTCATAAATCTCGTCCACCACTCCAAAAATATCTTCATCCATATCGGATTCACAATCTACATTGGGTGGTTTCGCAGGCAGACGAGAAGAAGGTAAATCGAAAAGAATATTTCTTTGAAGGAAATTCTTGTCATTCTCAATACCCGGTGGTATCGAGTCATCCGCAGCAAGAAATAGATCGACATCCTCTAAAAGAGAGTCACATGACGGATTATCGAAAATAAGTGTAGAGTCGATCTCAAAGTTAAAACACTCATAATCCGGAAGAGAGATATAAGCATGAATAGTGGGACTGCCACTACTCGTCTCTTCAAATCGAAAAATTTCAAGCTCGGGTAAGAAATCACTATCCATAACGGGGATAGGAGATGAAATCGGAGGATCTTTCAATGCCTCGATCTTAGAAATGAGAAGATTGATATTCAATAATTTTTCACGAAGAGCTTCATCTTGGATTTCCGTTTCAATATCTTCATCATTCTCTTCATCTAAGCTGACGAGCTCAAAAGGTACTTCTTCAACATATTCGATTTCTCCACAAGATATAGAATCGTCATTATCAGAATCGGAGAACATCTCATCAGGATCAATCGAATTATCAATCGGAGATAACTCACATTCTTCAGCCGTATCAAAAACACATTTTTCAAAATTCAGTAAAGACTCCTTGAGCTCGGGCTCCAAAGGATCTGACGGCTTATCCTCAACAATCTCAGTCGAAATAGAATCATTAAGAGAAATACCGACATCTTCCAAAACGGGGACAATTCCGTCAACCGGTGTGAAAGAAAGACAGGAAGAGTCAGGGATGATAGATTCAAAATACGGAGTGGGATTGCCACTCGAAGAATCGATGTTATGTTTACAAAATAACGCTCTTATAATCTGCCTATGCCCCTCCAAGAACAATTCTTCCATGCTTTTGCTTCCATCATCTTCGACGGTTGGAATATTATAAAACTTCCCATAATGATAAAATGAAGACATAGATAGAGGGTGTGAGAAGAAGAATTATACGGATAAGAGGATAAGAAGATTATTTTTGGTTTTTCGTATTATAAAAACAAATCAAAATAAAAGTGAAACTCAAATATGAAAAAGAAAAATATTTTTGGATTTTTATTATTTATTGAAAAACAAATCACAAGCTTTTATTTTCTTTTTATTTTTCTTTTTTCAAACGTTACGTTAATCGTAATCGTTCCCATCAAAACTACTTGTGACGAAACGGGAAAGAAGAATTTTCCCGCTTATTCGGTTGTAGATTTAAAGTAATCCGATAAACAACTAATTTCACGTTTTTCTTATATTGTTAGGCTTATTTGGTTTACAACGCCCCCCCCCCTTTCACGGGAGAGTCGAGGCTGTAACTTTATTTTTGTATTTTTTCAAACACTTTAGGAAAAGTGTTTTTTATTTTTCAATTTTTATTTTTATAGAAAATATTCACAAGATAGAGGAAGGCTTTTCAAAACACGATTTTTCAAAACTCACTTCAACCTTCCCCGGCAGCGGTGCCATTTATTACGAGTCGTTTTAGTATAGGTTTGTGTTTCCGAAGAAATACCGGTGAAAGTATTTCCCTGAGTAGTTCTCCCAACGAAGATTTAATGGAATCGTGATTTCGGTTTGTTATTCGTGTTGTGAATAGTAGAAAATGTGAGATTTTGGGTAATTATAACTACGAGAAAATGAAATGCCACTAAAAAGTACAAAATAAAGCACAAGAAACAATTATGCAAAGCTATCTAAACCTAAAACACAACCTAATCTAAAAACGCGAGAAACAATTGAAATAAACGTATGTGTGCAAATTAAAAAGTGAAATCAATGCTATGCTAATCCTACGGGCATTGATTGATGCTAAACAGTCAACCTAAATTGACCAAGGGATTGGTCAACAAGGTCAAACAGCCTAAGAGTCAATCTCCGCGGAAGTATAGGGTTTCCCCGGGTCGTTATGTCCCGACGAGGTGTGGATGGTAATTAAAACGGGTTTGTAATCGGGTGAATTTGGACAGGAAAGGGGTAATAAGGGTTTTGAATGATTACACTAAGGAAATACGAATGAGAACGATTAAACACACTATATTAACAATAACATGAAACCTAGTTAACCTAAAACGTAATCTAAAAACTTAAAATCAGAATTTGCTTATAAATAAGCAGAAAAATAAGTCAAACGGCTTTAAATAGAAGCTATCACTTTATTTATGTTTTTGGTTTTTCTTTATTTAACAAACTACTTTTAAAAACGTAACCTAAATTTAAAAACGTAAAAGTTATTTAAATAAAACGCGAGTTAAAATTAAAATAAACGCTAGTGCGCGAAATAAAAAGTGAATTTTGTGCTACGCAAAGCCTACGGACATAAAAATTATATTTTCACGATCCTAACGATAAAAGAAAATTTTAGAAAAAAGAAAATTATTTTTTTTGACTTTTTAATTTTTAATTATTAATTAAAAACTATTTAATTACTAATTAAACTATTTTGATTTGTTAAAAATACTAAATAAAGAGTAATAATTATAAAACTTTTTCTAAAAATACTTAATACTATAAAGAAATTGGGAAAAATATAAAAATACTAAAAAGTTTAAAAATAAGCTGAAAAATAAGCTGGAAAAGCTTATTCGCTTAAAATGGAAAATTTACACTATAAATAAAAAAGGGAAGAACTAAAACACATAATAACACTTGGGGGAGATGGTGCCTGAGTCCCGTTTGGTTTTGACCTGTTTGACCAAGAGGTCACAGGTTCGAATCCTACAAATTGCACTTTTACAAACTATTTTATTTTTTGGATTTTCTTTTTGCCAAACTATTTTAACACTGATAATATACAACTTTAATAAACACAAACTTACTAAAACCTAAAAATAAGCTGTTAAGGAGCTTAAGACTCCAACAGTCAAGCTAAATAAGCTAAAATGAAAATTTAAAGATAGAAAAAGCTGAGATTAAGCTACACAGTGACTACTAAGGATATATTAAGCTGGAACAAGATTAAGGTAATAGGAAATGAGCTGAAACAACTAAATAAGCTCACTGAATAAGCTTGTTAAGCCAGATAAGCAATCCCAATTCTCCTGAATAACCAAACAGGATCAAGGGTACTTTGAAGACTAATTTGAGCTTATACAATAAGCTAAGAAGTGAAAGTTAAGCTTGGAACTAACAAGCTTGGACTGTGGGCTACTCAAAAAGCCAAAAAACTATTATTGGGACCACAGATAAGCTTATTAGGAGCTTATGAACTTGGCTCCATCATACTGAGCACTCAGTCCTTGGTTGACATGGCCTAAGTAATAAGGCACTTGCAGGCTTATCAACTAAGCTTGGAGGTGGCTTATGAGCCTTGAACCATTGAGGTAGGTGGTTGAACTATCTAAAAATCCCAAGCACTCAGCTTAAGCTCCACAGATAAGCTCTCAGCGAGCTTATGAAAAGAGGGCTTATCAAACACAGATACTGGGAGCAGGGCAATAGCAGTCCAAACAGGCAACAAAAGGCAACAAATAAGCACTTAAGAAAAAATCTAAAAATTAAGAAAAATTTATATTTAACAAGCTGAGCTGACAAATTTTAAGAATCCACAAAGCTCAAAAGCTAACATGTAACACAGAAATCATGAAAATTACCCTAAGATTTGGTAAACTAACTCAACTAAGAAAATGTTGACTTTTTGAGAAAATCATACAAGTTGACTTATGTGAGGTTTGATTGGTTCTAATACACTGAAAACATGATAACAAGCTACAATGATGAGAAAATGAGCTGAGTTGAACACTCATGAATTGGTATGATGAGATATTGGTTTCTAAAACTCCAAAAAGGAAGTTGTGATGGAAATAAAAAGAGAATTCTGACTTTTGTCAAAACAACACTTAGGTATTATGCTTTTATCATTCTATTGGGACCTAATGTGGTGTGTTTAAACCAAAAACATCAACTGAAACACAGTCCACAGTGGTCAAATCCATTAAACCAAACACCTCTTTGTAAACAAAAATCTTAGGCTGTGACCACACTAGGCTAATCCAAGCACTGACATTGATCTCAAAGGTCACAATATGATCACTTATGGTCATTTAAACATAGAACATCAATAACAACAACATTAAACAGAGGATTCATAAACATGCCATGTACTAGTGAAAGTAAAACAGTGAGTGGTAAAGAAAAGCATTGAGCTATTAAAAGAAACAAAGCAACATATTAACTAAGATGCACTAGATAAGTTTAAGACAACACAAATAAGCAGGACTTGAGCATATGATCTGTAAAGAGTAAAGGTTTGGAAAAGGGAATGCTCACGGAGTCTTCCAATGGTAGATTAATGAACCAAGAACAAAACCTTAACCTAATGCCTCCCTTGAGGCTACTAGACCATATCCAACCAGAATTCCAACAAGTTCTTTTCTTCAATCTTCTTCCACAATGAATTTTTACTCATGAATTATTTATTAGTAATTTTTGATGATTTTGAGTCATTTTAACTAAAACATGTTTCAAAACTTTCCTGAGCACATAAAAGCTTATGAATGACTATAATTGAGCTTATGGAATTATGGAACAACAAATTAACAAGATAAAAGTGAAATTGTCAGTTTCACTTTAATTTGCCAAATCAAAATTTATTAAATAACACTTGAAATTAAGCTTAAAGAAAAATAACATTACACTAAAATGATGGATTACAACTGTTTTGAACAAGAAAATACAACTTCTGATTGACTTATACTAAGAATGACATAATTAAACTAAAACTACTCCCTTCTCCCTGGTGCTTCTCATTCTTCTTATATGGGACTTTTAGGGTTTAGTGGGACCCTATGAGTCTTTCCCAGCAACAACCACAACCCTTGGATGATAGATTTTAAATCCTGGCCGTTTAGCATTTTGGCGCCAAAATTCTTTTGGCTTCTTTCTTCTGATAACTTATGCTAGGCTTCAATTCTTGGACTGGAGTGTTTGTATTGGTGTAGGGGTGATGATGGAGGGGGGAAAGTGGGTTTGTGATGATGAGGTAGGCAGGGAGTTGCAGAGGTCACGGGTTGTGTTTGGGAGGTGGAGGGTTGACCAAGGTTGACTAAGGTGGGAGTATTAAAATGGACGGGGTGTGGTATTTTGGGGTGGTGGGCTGGGGTTGTACATGGGCCAAGGTATAGGTTGGGCTGGGGGTTTTATTGGATTGGATTGTAAGGGAGTAAAAAATACATATGGTCCGTTTGGTTTGTTTAATTATCACAAGGACTAAACATGTAACTTGATGAAAATTGAGGGGCTGAAATTGAAACTTCCCCAAAGTACAAGTGAGGACAAATCCTGCCATATTCCATAATCCAAGGTCCTTAAATGTTTTTATTTCAAAATTACAATTCCCGGGGGTATTTTCTGCCAAGTTTCAAACTTTAGGGGCCAAATTGTGAATTTCTTCAAACTTTTTATCCAAGGACCAAAGTTAACTTTTTTGCTTCCAAAACATTTCACCAGGGACCAAATCTGCCAATTTCTGAAGTTAAGGGACTGTTTCTGCCAATTTCCAAAGTTGAGGGGCCAAACATGTAATTTTCCCAAAGTTTTCACCCAAGGACTAAATTTGATAACTTTTGACTTTTAAAAACCTTTGGTTGACTTTTCTTTCATTTAAAACCTTCAGGGACTAGTTTTGTCAATTTATGAAACTTGAGGGACTGAAACTGCCAATTATGCAAACTTTGTTCGTTTTTCATTTGTTTTTAAACATTTTACATCTAAAACATATAAAACACACTTTTGGGTTAAATTATGTATTTTGATGCATTTCTGAGTATTTTTGGATGTTTTGGCAGTTCAGATACGATAAAAATGATGAGTATTTACACACTCATCAGGCATAAAATTGAGTTTTCTACGTTCTAAAAGACAAAAGAAATTTTTAGAAAAAGAAAAATAATTTTTTCTCAACTTTTATTTATTTAATATGAATTAAGAACTAATTTTAACAAGATAAATGACTAAAAATACTAAATAAAAAGAAAAAAATCTGAAACTTTTTCAGGAAATACTCTGTTTGCTAACTAATTTGGGAAAAATAAGAAAAATAAAAAACAGTTTTGGAAAAACTAGTAATAAGCTCAACAGATTTATTAAGCTAATAAGAAGAGAAAAAGAAAAAAGGTATAAGAGATTTAAAAGTGCAAGTCCTAGCATAAAAATCCCAAGGGTGAATTGGTGTTCTGTGTGGTGTGTGAGGTGTTAACTGTGTAGAGACCAGGGTTCGAATCCCCTGGATCTCTTTTTGCAAAACTTTTATTTTTGAAAAACTTTTTGAACAATCTTGTTAAACATATGAAAACAAACACTTTTTAAGACTACACTATTTATAAAACTCAATAAAGAAGCAGATAAAAAGAGAGACTAGCAGTTAACACTAATGCATAGAAAAAAGAATTTCTAAAAGCTAAAGCTATTCTAACAAGCCAACAAGCTACTCCTAGGGGTGCATAAATTAAAACTAAACTAGAGGCAACTTCAAAAAGCTAAAACAAACAGAAGTACAAGCTATAATAAGCTAAACACACTGAAACAAACAAAAGCTAAAAGCTGAGCATACAAGAAAACAATCAGTCCTAAAGGCAACTAGTGAGGCAAAAGAAGCTAATTAAACAAGCTATATCAGGTAAGCTACTGCATTAAAGAGCTAAGATGAATGAGAACAAATTAGCAATGATCACATAGAACAAAATTGAGCTAATTTAGAGCTTATGAAGGGATTCTAAAACTGCTTGAAAGGGGCAAGTTGGTGCAGAGATGATGAAAAACCAAGGCTGCAACAGCAATACAGTACATGCTAGTGAAAAGCTAGTGAAATCTATTCCTAAATCCTAAAAGCCATTACACGAATAAGAACACGAATGAGTACTACCAGCTAATCAAATTGCAAACACTAAATTCTGTTGATAAGCCAGATATTTGCTTATAAATCAAACGGTTGGGACAGTAACTGGTGCAAGGTAAAACGAGAAAAAAAAACGGTTTCTAGCTTGTTAAAAACTGTGAATAAGCTTTCCTAAAAGTTCATTAAAATGGGGGTAAACAAAGACAGCAACCGAATAAGAAATAGACAAAAATCTCAACTGAAAATATCTATTAATAAGCAAATGCAAAATTAAAAACAAAATGGATTTAAGCAAAAGATAACTGATGCAAGGTACAAACAGCTTGATGAAGGCTACTTTAAGGACCTAGATAAGCTAGTAAAAGTTCTTCTCAATTGAAAACTAAGCAATCCTAAATGAAGATTAAACTACTAACTGATTATCAAACCTAAATCTAAATCTAACTCAATTAAAATTGAAGGTGAAAAAAGATTAAAAGGCTGCTGATGCAATGGGTTAAAGTGGGTGAAAAATGAATCATTACTAACAAAAGCCTAATACCAGAAATTTGTACAACTAAAATGCTGAAATGACTACTTAAGATTCTATTTTTTAATAACTTATATTACCAATGGCTACCGATTCTAATAAACAACTACTTAAACCTCTTAAATCCCCATAATTTTCACTATTGATGTAAACTCTTAAATACTAACTGAACCTACTCAATTTCCATTCTAATCTATTGTTTTAATCATAATATGCCAGAACAAAGTAAAACTAAATGGCCAAATCAGTTTTTGACTTAAAGAAGTCAACTGATCCAAACATCCTCTAAAAACATAACTGCGCTATCAAACTTAGATTTAAACTAACAATCTCCAAAGCAATAATCACAACAGTTGTAAATCTATCAACAAAAGCTAAATTGACAGCAATCAACAACAATGAACAACCAGAGCTCAGAATCACAGATCAATAATATGATGCATAATAGGAACAGATTCAAAGCGAATCAAAGATAAATGTCCAAACGGACTCAAATATATTAAATATAGCTAGTAACATGATCAAATACAAGCAATCCACAGCAGACAACTACACTAACACAGATCTAATCCAAAGCTTATGAAATAGAATGATGAACTAAAAGTGAAATTAAGGACTTACAGAATCTATACCCTAACTAACATAGGGTAAATCACAATCCAACCAAAGCCTATCTTTAGATAGACTTAAAAATCACATCTGCAACCAATAACCACCACTGACTAACCTATATTCTTCATAAACCCTCACCTTTGACTTTTTTACCAGCAGTTCTTTAACCAATTTAAGTAGAAACTAATAAGGCTGTAAATGAACCGGACAAACAAGAACGGAGCCCTGTTCATGGTCGTTCATTTAATTTTAACCGAACAAATAAATGGACACGGACGCTTAAACGGACGAATTTTCTTGTTCATGTTCGTTTATTAAGAAAATGAATTGTTTATGTTCGTTCATTAAGACACTAAGCGAACGCTAAACGAACATAAACGATCGAACATAAATGAAAATAGACAAACAAACATAAACTTTATTTAATTCTTCACAATATATTGTTTTATAAGTGTTGTTTTGTTTAAACAAACAAATTTTTAAAATTATAAAATTAAAATATATGATATATGAACATAAATAGATTAATAAACATAAACGAACTTTAACGAATGCTTAATCGGACGTTCACGAACATAAATGAACAAACGAGACTTTTGTTCATGTTCGTTCATTTAACTAAACGAACATAAAATATTGTTCATGTTCATTCATTTAACGAACGAACATAAACGAACTTTTTACCAAACGGTTCATGAAATGTTCACTGAACGTTCAGTTCGTTTACAGCCCTAGAAACTAATGTACAATTGATGCGTGGGAATCGCACCTTGCTTTACCTCTCGAGGGATCTCGAGAAGCTTACAACCCCCACCAGGCAGTGTACCTGATCGTTGTAGTATAGTATAGTGACAAGTACCGGGGGATTGATCGTTCAGCTTAGGAATAGTGTCGCTAGGATTAGAAAACCTAATTAATAGTTCTAAAGGTGAGAGATGATTATTTTTGTATTTTTATATTTTTATGAAAGCAATTAAAATCTCGGGTTTTGGAAGAGTGGGCGGAATTAGTTGCTATTCAACTAACCCAAAGCTAAGATATAATCAAAATAAAATACTGAAAATGAAATTAAACTAAATTATACTAAGGTTGTGAGCAGTAATTGGAGAAATTGTGTTTACTTAGACTTCACTACTCCCTAGATATCTTTTACATGTTAATTACTTGTTATACTTGTATGGATGACGGATTGTATTCCTTAATACCATTCGTGGGGTGGCATACATAACTCCCCAACTCTATGAGCTCTTATCTCCTCCTACACCATGACCCAGCACAACTATAGGGATTGTAAACAGTGGCTCATGCATTAAATACAACCAATAAAGACCTAGTACGCCTCGGTTCATGTTTCTTAAGACGTTCAAGCATGTTACCATTTGGAGATCTGCCAGTTTTCTTAAGCCTAACATATAAATCATTCATCCAAGAACAAGAATAAACAAGTAATCAACACATAATCAACATCTAGGTTTCATTAGATCTAAGCAAACACAAGAGAGATCTAGCCTAGCATAATTGAATTGAGACAAGAACAAGAGATAAACAACCAACACATAGACATATTGATTGAATTAGAAGAACACTTATCTCAATTACAATGCAAGGTATCAAGGGTTTGGAACCCTTGAAAAACCTGTAAAAGAGGCACCAAATTCGTCTTTAGGGTTTCACCAAAACTTCTCTCTTTTTAATGAAAAAACTAGAAAACTATATATAGGAAAAGTAGGCTGACGGCGTCAAGAGTTACATGTGACGCCGTCACCTCGCCGCCATATACTTCCTCGGACGGCCTTGATCTACTTATGACGGCCTATGTGACGCCGTCACCGACCACGGTATTTTATTCTTGCCACTTTGACGCCGTCATGAAGGCGTTTGACGCCGTCACCACCTTCGGTATTTTAATCTTCATGTCTGACGCCGTCAAGATATTACTCTTGACGCCGTCACCTTGTATCTTCAGCATGGAAATTTGGTACTTTGCCGTTTTCTTCACTTTTATGCTCCAAAAACGTCCAAAATGGCTTCTTTTCCAGAATTCACTCTCCAAACACCTAAAATCACAAAAGGAACGATTTAGGGCAATATTTGATCAAATAAATTCGGATTCGGGCTTAAATGACCCCCTAAAAACGGATCATTTTTCGCCTCATCATATACCCTTACACTTGAGATTTGCTTGTCCTCAAGCAAATGAGCTTTTATTCTATTCAAAAGACAAGTTAGAGGTCATTTAACACTAATATAAAAGTAATTACAACAAATAATCGTTCCACTAAAGACCAATAGACAAGCACGGAGATCATACACAAGCACCTCACAAATAGTGTTTAGATACTCACATCTCTCGGGTGTAATAAAGTAATATAACATTATGGAAATGGAAGATATCTCTCACTACCTGTCATAGCAAAATAGATTACCATAGGCTTGGGAAAGGATCAAACCTCCACCACATGGCGTAAGCACCTAGGATAAACTATCAAAGAGGTCTTTTAAAGGGTTGTAACGTTAGGTATAGGGATATGAATTACACGGTTTTGTTGGATAAAGGAAGTTTTACTGGTGGCGAGTTAACAATCTTGGTTAATTACATGTACAAGATGGCGTTGCTAAGCCAAGACTAGACTCGACTTAAGCTAATAAATGAAAAATAACAAAAACATAAAATGAACATAGAATAAAAACGGGATGGTAGTCCGTATGTTTTTTCTCTTTTTCTTTTTCTATTTTTTTTTCTTTTTCTTGTTTTTTTTTCTATTTTTTATCGATTTTTTTTTTTTTTTTTTTATTATTTTTTTTTTGCATACACTCTTACCCTACCATCCGAAATAATACATCATAGGGGATGAGAATTCCCCTTACACTTGAATCTTTACATACTTTACATTTAACTATTCTAATGACTCGAATTAAGAAAATCAAAACACTTGGAGCACTTTTAAGATTAACGTACATATGGGGGTAATATATTATGTTCTTCCCCATTACTCCATAAAATAAGTACTTACCCATGAGTCCCAATCGTCCCAAAACAATATGTACAATGATATGACTCGACTTAGCAACCATGTAATCAATTAGAAAGTTAACTTAGGGTTTAACAAATAACAATAATGCACTAAAAATGAGCGCATACACGGAAGGCTAAGGCGATTTGGGTGTACATTTAAGTGGGGTGTAACAAATTCTTCCTTTAAGTAAGATGCTTAAAGTTAGAAACGAAAAGATAGGCTCGGAGGGGTGTACTAGGGGTTTCGTGTACTAAAAATGAGTACAACGCTAAGGGTGTGGGAAAAATTAGTTGACATAACTAGCCAAGCAATATGACTTAAATGGTCAAGTAATTATAATACGGGTTTAACACAAGGGTGATCCTAATGCCTCTTATCATGTAGTAAATCCTACCACACGAATGTAGTCTCACTAGCGGTTTCGGGATGCATCACTAACGCAAGTTTTAGAATCTAAATGCTACCGGTACACTCATAAGCACTAATAGTAAATGCTTTTCCTATCAAATCTAAAGGCGATCCTCACATTTTTGGGTGGAAAATTTTTCTGAATATACGGTTATGTGCTAGTCATACAACCTCCTATCCATGAGACGCTTGCTATGGCTAAAGTTTCACTCCTAAATGTTGTAAAAAAATTTAAATTTGGCGCTAAAATTGCACTAACAAGTATTTCTCGTAGTTTTATTACACATCTACTATCAGACAAAACAAACTCAAGCGAAAGTGCATATGTAAGGTATCATCTTTTTACCCTCCCCTTACACTTAAGATGAACATTGTCCCCAATGTTCAAGTAAAGAATGTAAAAGTTAAGAAGTAAAGAGAATGAAATCAAATACTCCCCTGATTCGCTCGGTATGGATTTTAGGTTGACCAGGTTAAATCTTCTTCCAAGAAAACGAACAATCAAAGCTTCCCTTCCAGAATATAAATCATCTTCTTGTCATAAATAACCTGTAAATCCTGACAACAATAGACAAGGCAACCTCTCGTAAAATCGGCGGCATCCTATATAAGTTACTAAGTCCTAGAAAGCAAAGTAAGATATAATGCTTGTGGAATGAAGTTTGCAGATTTCCTGGAGATTATAAAACTTAATAATTCACAAAAACCATAAGACTCAGTTAGAAAAACAAAACCGGTAAAATTTCCAGATTTTTTGACTCCTGACGCCGTCAAGAGTAAACTCTGACGCCGTCAGAATAGACCTGCAGAAATTCTTATGTTAAGTTTCCGGAAAATTTCTGGAAAAACTTCGTCCTACTTCCTGGAAAATCCTGCAAAACTTCATTATGACTCAATACAAGCATTTGACTTTAACAAATACGAATATACATGTTCATTAAATATTGTGGAGAATCATGATCGGTTTGTTTCTTAAAAACATATTTGGGGTTTCCCCTTACACTTATCTTTTGCAAAAATACTTTTAGGTTGGAGTTAAGACTAGGCCAAACAACATAGTAAAGTATTTCCACATTTTAATTGAGAAACATGATCAACCAACAATAAAAATAAAACATGCATACGGAAGCAAATAACAATCAATCAAATAAAATCACACAAAACATGGGTTGCCTCCCAAGAAGCGCTTTTCTTTATTTACGAGTCTTGTAGCTAGACTCAAAGTCATGGGTTACTACGTGATCTCATCATTGGTTCCACTCTCTAGGTCGTCTTCTAAACCAGTTTTGTATTCCGGACCTAGTTGCAAGCACTCCTTGTAGAAACCAAGCATCCTATTTCTAACATACTCTACTCCTCTACGTCTATCCTCATCATTCCTATAATAAGCCGCTTGCTTGCGTTCCTTTTCGAAATTAGAGAGAAGGCGGTATTGCTCAATCTTGTAGGGCATTCGATAAGCAACCTCATCATTCTCTTCCTTGAATCTAACTATCCCTAAAGTCGGATCATAACTCATCCTAGTGGCCTCAACAAATGGTTTCCCAAATATTATTTGACTTAGGCAAGCATCTATCACCGGACGAGTGTCTTCCACTATCATAAAATCAATCTCATAGGTAAGATTCCCTATGATAACATGTAATCCCTTAACTCTCCCTACAAAATTACTTATCCAATTTTTACCGGGCATCATCCTAAAATTGAGTTGCTTCTTCATCACCCAATTGTAAAAAGTCCTAGTCATGATGTTCACGGGGGATCTAAGGTCGATGTAAGCTTTCCATATATGCATGTGCCCAATATTGCATGGGATGTTAATGTTAGAGGGGTCTCCCATTTTGATAAGGGGGTCGCCAAAGATATATGTTTTCTCGGGACTATCGAATAAATCCTTATGGTATTCCCGTTCTTCCTCGGTTGGCAACTTATCAAAGTATTCCTCTATAGGTTCTACCTCCTCTAATTCCTCATCCTTTTTAACCTCAACTTCCCTACTCTCATCCTCACTATCGGCTTCTACTCTAACTTCATCCTTGTCACTATCCTCTATCTCCTTATCTATCGGCTTAATGGTGACAACATTGACAAAGTGGACATGTTTGGATGATGAGGGGTCCTTAGTTTGGATTCCACTATCGGTGTCCCTAGTGTCCTTCCTAGGTGTGATCAATGTTTGGTTGTTGAGGGCTTTCAACAAGTTGTCAATCTTGTTGGTCATCTCCGTTTGTTGTTGGTTGAGTTCGGTTTCGAACCTAGCTATGCGGGCTTCTTGAGATGCCATGAATTTCGACATCAATCCTTCAAGATTGTTGGTACTACCATAGTTGTTAGAAGGATTGTTGTTGAAAGTACGGTTGGATGGTGGACCGTTTAGTTGGTAACGATTAGGTGGGTTGGATGAATTGGGTTGATTTTGTTTCCACCTAAGGTTTGGGTGATTTTTCCATGAGGGGTTGTATGAATCACCATATGTGTTTGGCTCGGGCTTGAAAGTGTACCACTTATCTCCCGCTTCGTCGGTACGCGTAGATGCGTAATCCGCAAAAGCTGTTCCGGGGAGTTCCACACAATCACGAGTGTCATGGGGACCACTACATAATTCGCATGAAGAAGTGATTTTGTTCACTTGGCTTGAATGCTTCGGAGCTTCGTAAGATTTCATGAGAAACTTGACTCGGTCCTCAAGTTCCATGATCCTACGGTCGGGAGTGCTAGAATTGTTCGAAGGCAAAGATATTGCCTTGACCGTTTTGTTCAAGTCACGGGGATCATTCCAACTTTCGTTGTCATAGAGAGCAAGATCTTCTATGAGTTCCCATGATTGTTCCGCACTAAGATCACGTAGCTTACCACCGGCCGATTGGTCAATGGTTCGCCTCGTGGAGATGTCAATATGGTCATAGAAGATTTGGACTTGGAGCCAAAGATCTATGCCATGATGAGGGACTTTTTGGAGTAAGTCCTTGAAACGAGTCCATGCTTCATAAAGAGATTCATTTTGACGTTGTTGAAACATCAATATGTCATTCCTAAGCTTAGTAGTTCTCCCCGGTGGGAAAAATTGAGCAAGGAAACGAGTGGTGAGATCATCCCATGTGGTGATGGATCCCGCGGGTAAACGCTCAAGCCATTGACTAAAACGCAACCTAATCTAAAAACAAGAGAAACAATTGAAATAAACGTATGTGTGCAAATTAAAAAGTGAAATCAATGCTATGCTAATCCTACGGGCATAAAATTGAGTTTTCTACGTTCTAAAAGACAAAAGAAATTTTTAGAAAAAGAAAAATAATTTTTTCTCAACTTTCATTTATTTAATATGAATTAAGAACTAATTTTAACAAGATAAATGACTAAAAATACTAAATAAAAAGAAAAAAATCTGAAACTTTTTCAGGAAATACTCTGTTTGCTAACTAATTTGGGAAAAATAAAAAAAATAAAAAAACAGTTTCGGAAAAACTAGTAATAAGCTCAACAGATTTATTAAGCTAATAAGAAGAGAAAAAGAAAAAAGGTATAAGAGATTTAAAAGTGCAAGTCCTAGCATAAAAATCCCAAGGGTGAATTGGTGTTCTGTGTGGTGTGTGAGGTGTTAACTGTGTAGAGACCAGGGTTCGAATCCCCTGGATCTCTTTTTGCAAAACTTTTATTTTTGAAAAACTTTTTGAACAATCTTGTTAAACATATGAAAACAAACACTTTTTAAGACTACACTATTTATAAAACTCAATAAAGAAGCAGATAAAAAGAGAGACTAGCAGTTAACACTAATGCATAGATAAAAGAATTTCTAAAAGCTAAAGCTATTCTAACAAGCCAACAAGCTACTCCTAAGGGTGCATAAATTCAAACTAAACTAGAGGCAACTTCAACAAGCTAAAACAAACAGAAGTACAAGCTATAATAAGCTAAACACACTGAAACAAACAAAAGCTAAAAGCTGAGCATACAAGAAAACAATCAGTCCTAAAGGCAACTAGTGAGGCAAAAGAAGCTAATTAAACAAGCTATATCAGGTAAGCTACTGCATTAAAGAGCTAAGATGAATGAGAACAAATTAGCAATGATCACATAGAACAAAATTGAGCTAATTTAGAGCTTATGAAGGGATTCTAAAACAGCTTGAAAGGGGCAAGTTGGTGCAGAGATGATGAAAAACCAAGGTTGCAACAACAATACAGTAAATGCTAGTGAAAAGCTAGTGAAATCAATTCCTAAATCCTAAAAGCCATTACATGCATAAGAACACGAATGAGTACTACCAGCTAATCAAATTGCAAACACTAAATTCTGTTGATAAGCCAGATATTTGCTTATAAATCAAACGGTTGGGACAGCAACTGGTGCAAGGTAAAACGAGAAAAAAAAAAAAAAACGGTTTCTAGCTTGTTAAAAACTGTGAATAAGCTTTCCTAAAAGTTCATTAAAATGGGGGTAAACAAAGATAGCAACCGAATAAGAAATAGACAAAAATCTCAACTGAAAATATCTATTAATAAGCAAATGCAAAATTAAAAACAAAATGGATTTAAGCAAAAGATAACTGATGCAAGGTACAAACAGGTTGATGAAGGCTACTTTAAGGACCTAGATAAGCTAGTAAAAGTTCTTCTCAATTGAAAACTAAGCTATCCTAAATGAAGATTAAACTACTAACTGATTATCAAACCTAAATCTAAATCTAACTCAATTAAAAGTGAAGGTGAAAAAAGATTAAGCGGCTGCTGATGCAATGGGTTAAAGTGGGTGAAAAATGAATCATTACTAACAAAAGCCTAATACCAGAAATTTGTACAACTAAAATGCTGAAATGACTACTTAAGATTCTATTTTTTAATAACTTATATTACCAATGGCTACCGATTCTAATATACAACTGCTTAAACCTCTTAAATCCCCACAATTTTCACTACTGATGTAAACTCTTAAATACTAAATGAACCTACTCAATTTCCATTCTAATCTATTGTTTTAATCATAATATGCCAGAACAAAGTAAAACTAAATGGCCAAATCAGTTTTTGACTTAAAGAAGCCAACTGATCCAAACATCCTCTAAAAACACAAATGCGCTATCAAACTTAGATTTAAACTAACAATCTCCAAAGCAATAATCACAACAGTTGTAAATCTATCAACTAAAGCTAAATTGACAGCAATCAACAACAATGAACAACCAGAGCTCAGAATCACAGATCAATAATATGATGCATAATAGGAACAGATTCAAAGCGAATCAAAGATAAATGTCCAAACGGACTCAAATATATTAAATATAGCTAGTAACATGATCAAATATAAGCAATCCACAGCAGACAACTACACTAACACAGATCTAATCCAAAGCTTATGAAATAGAATGATGAACTAAAAGTGAAATTAAGGACTTACAGAATCTATACCCTAACTGACATAGGGTAAATCACAATCCAACCAAAGCCTATCTTTAGATAGACTTAAAAATCACATCTGCAACCAATAACCACCACTGACTAACCTATATTCTTCATAAACCCTCACCTTTGACTTTTGTTGACCAGCAGTTCATTAACCAATTTAAGTAGAAACTAATAAGGCTGTAAACGAACCAGACGAATAAGAACGGAGCGCTGTTCATGTTCGTTCATTTAATTTTAACCGAACAAATAAATGGACACGGACGCTTAAACGGACGAATTTTCTTGTTCATGTTCGTTTATTAAGAAAATGAATTGTTTATGTTCGTTTATGTTCGTTCATTAAGACACTAAGCGAACGCTAAATGAACATAAACGATCGAACATAAATGAAAATAGACAAACAAACATAAACTTTATTGAATTCTTCACAATATATTGTTTTATAAGTGTTGTTTTGTTTAAACAAACAAATTTTTAAAATTATAAAATTAAAATATATGATATATGAACATAAATAGATTAATAAACATAAACGAACTTTAACGAACGCTTAATCGGACGTTTACGAACATAAATGAACGAACGAGACTTTTGTTCATGTTCGTTCATTTAATAAACGAACGAACATAAACGAACTTTTTACCGAACGGTTCATGAAATGTTCACTGAACGTTCAGTTCGTTTACAGCCCTAGAAACTAATGTACAATTCTCACTACAAGCTACTGATAAGCTTGAATGAGCTTGTGTAAACATTAATTGAAGACTTGAAACAGTTTTAGAATAATGTAAAAGCTTAAGATGTAAATGGGGCAAGAAATTTAAATGAAAACTTAATATTACATTAAACTAAAAATTCAAATTACAATTCTTTAGAAAGTGAAAAGCTGATAACAAGCTACACTAAAGCTACTCCTAAACTACACTATATTATGGCTACTCCTACTCCTAGCTAACCGCTCCAAAATGTGGTGAGGTGAGGAGTATATATAGCCACGAGCTGAGGGATTCCTGGAAGGCTCTAGATCTTTATTTCTGACCATTGATCATTTCCCAATCATCACAAGCTCAATATCAGCCCTTGATTAACTTGGTGAGGTGTCTCAACCAATGAGATTGCTTCAAATGGCCACCTGTTATTCTCATGAATGTAATAAATCTCTGTCCTTGTCAGCCTTTCTAGAAGAGAATCCAATGCTAAAGATGATGTGTCGCGTCCAATAGTGATCTGCCATATGTCCAATCATGCTTTAATCATTCTTCCTGACACGTTTTGTGCACGTAAAATACCTTCTAGAAGTACCAATCATTGGTAATTATCATTGGATTGGAGTAATTTGGAAGGGTAAAATTAGGGTTCATTAGATTGGGAATGATGGTGTACGGGTTAAAAAGGGGTGGAGGGAAAAGGGTTTGGGTAATATTATATTACCTGGTTTGACTGATGTGAGAATGGGCCTGGTTTGTTGGTTTGTAACTTGGGCTTGGTAAATGTAGGCTTAGGATTTTGTTTTAATGAGTGGACTTGGACTTTAATACTTTGGACCAGGCTTTTGTGTATTAAGCATAAAGATAAAACAAGGACCAATTTTGTAGTTTCTGAAACTATAAGGACTGGAATTTTCATCTTTGCAAAGTAACTTCCAAGGACTAATCTTGACCATTGAGCATAAATGTGATCCAATTTGATAAATTTCTCCCCGGCCTCGACTCTTTAACACTCATTCCATTTCTCGAGCTCGTGTTTGCCGTTTTGACCTTTATTTTGTCCATTTTTCATATCCGGTACCTGCACATGCATAAAACACAAAAACAAGCAAATATTTGGCATTTTTAATATTATTTTGGTCTTTTTAGTCCGGTTTTGGTCGAATAAAAGGTGTGCGTATTCACTCACACCAGTGTTTGGTTCAAAGTAAAAAAGGTTGCAGCAATATTGGAGGTTGCAAATATGCACCTTAAGCTGCATATTTTTTTCCTATTAATGTAACATGTGTGTATATTTGAAAGGTACCATGAAAAATATTTTGATACTTGAACTTTCATTTTTTAGTATATTGTGTGAGACAATAACATGCCGTTTAAACTGAAGACGAAGAAATGTTTGAAGGTTCTTTGTTGTAACAAAGATGGCGACTACGCTAACTACACAACAAACGTTGTGTACAAAGAAGTTTTATTTCGCATATGAATAGGCATCATGTAATCAATTTGTAATAATACTTATGATTGTTCTTTTAAAATATTTTAAAATATATTATGGTTTTCCAATTATTTTGTGTAACATATTTTCCTTTATTCATTATTTATTTTATGTTCAAATAATTTTGCCAAACAAGCTTATGAAGCAAACCTGCCCACTGGGCGGGTTATGAAGCTAATTCATGTATATAAACATTCTAAAAAGTTTATAGATATTGAAATTATATTTTTGTTGATGTGGATATTTGAGTATATTTCAAATTTTGATAGAATATTAATATAATTAGAAATTTTAAAAGATATTCATATAATCAGGGACGGAACTTGAACATTGTTGATGGGGGGGGGGGGGGGGGGGGCAACTTCAAAAATATTTATTTTAGGGGGGCTGATATACTACACTTAAACTTTTGTATTAAAAATGATTAAAACCATATATAAAAAGGTATAAAATGCACATAAGGAAAAAAAACTTTTTTTTGGGGGGGGGGGGGGGGGGGGGGGGGGGGGGCAGCCCCCTCGTTCTCTTCTAAGTTCCATCTTCTAAGTTCCATCCATGCATATAATTGTAATGTTTTACAAAGATATATATATATATATATATATATATATATATATATATATATATATATATATATATATAGGGGAAGGTTAATGTGAGATCAAGTTTAAAGTTTTAAAAGTAAGACCCAATATGGACCGTTAGATGTATTAGTTGGTGCTAGATGAGATTAACATTAAATTAGCGGCATTAAAGTAATTAAATAGAGTATCAAGGGTATTTTAGAGAATTTAAATCCAAATGTGGTCAACTACTTTTGAAGTTGTTTTTTTTTTTTTACATGGAGGTGCACATTTTTTATAAGTAACTAATACATTGATACATTATCGTAGATATGAGGCAACCTTTTTTCTTTTCTTTTTTTTTACAGTTCTTTTATACAGATGCACAAGAAGTTTTTTTTCACCATTCTCCATTTGCACAGTCAACCAAAAAAATGATCACAAAACCATACAATATACACAGCTCGAAACTAATAACACCACCTGTGTAACACGTCTAAAATAATAACAACTGCTCGATACACCAGATCGAAACTAATGACAACACCTCGTACATTGATCAAAACTAAAAACAACAAATGATCGCAACTTGTTGACCAAGTGTTACACAAATGGGCTTGGCTTCAAATGTGGTATCATGGGTATTTACCAAGTGTTGACCAAATGTGAATTACGATATATCCAAGTGGTATCATGGGTATTTACCAACAGATCTTACAAAATAAGATAAAAACCATCACGACATGTACCACAATCTTAATTAACCACAGCTATCACAACCTGTACCACGACTACTAATTCCATTAAAACCCCTTGCTCGAAAACGGCCAAAACGTGCTTGTTGCCACGACACCACCAAATGCCATATCTAAACCACGACACTACCTTGTCTGTGTATCAAATATGGTACATAAACATAGGTACTTAAATAGATCTATGTATCAAATATGGTACAAAACCCGACCCCGAATGTAAACAGATATGTGTACCCCGTGTACCCGCGACAGATACCGTGATGTATCCGGTGTACCGGAGTACCGGCGACAACACGCTTGTAAATGAAACGGAGGCCTCGCCGGAAAAAGTTATGGATAATGAGGCCTCGCAAGAAAATGTAAATGAAACGGAGGAGATACCATGACATAGATCACAGAGGATGAGTGACCTCCGAAGATCACGAAGGACTACCGATGGCGTTGCATCTTGTGGAGGATGAAGATCATCTATGTTTTTTTATGGGAGAATGAGGGGGCGGCGTTGCATCTAGTAGATGATGAGACTTGAGAGAGCATTTGTTTTTTTTTTTTTTTGTAGGGAGAATAAGGGGATGGAAGATTGGGGCGGCTATTATGATAGGTAGGTTTTATTTGCCAGAGAATGAGGGTCGGGATTTGTTTTGAAGAAGAGATAATGACGGATAGTTATTTATTAGGTTAAATGGGATATGCAGTTTTAAATACCAAATTTACCCTTTTATTTATATTAACAATTTTCTTTTTCTTTTTTAATTAAGTGCCACTTGCCCTTCTCCTATTGGTTCTTAAATAGATCTTATTTTTATAATTTTAAGAATGATCTTATTAGAACTCAACTCTATATATATATATATATATATATATATATATATATATATATATATATATATATATATATATATATATATATATATTAAATTCTTCTTAAAAGTAAAAATATAATTTAAAAACGAGTTTTTAACCAACTCCCATGTTTCAAAAAGGTATTTCCCAAAATGTCAAAGTATTGAAAATATTATCCAAATGATAATGGTTCTTAAAGGCATGGATGGTACCTGTGGGCAATGGGCACGGGTACCTCTAACCTGTCACACGTTCACATAGTTTTTTTTTCTCACCCGCCACCCACCCGTCACTCACCAATGGGTTAAAGTTTCTATCCATGCCCATGACCGCGGGTATTTGTTGCCCATGGGTTAGTGTTAAGCAACAAAAATACTTCGTACATAACTATGTAACTAGAATACTTAGATGTATTAGGTGTGTATCTGATAAAGGGAATAATTGCGGTTACAAGTGAGTCGAAGTGCGAGCAAGAAAGAAGCGGGTAAGATATATTTTAGCACAAGGACGAACTGATAGTATGAGATTATATATGTTAACATGTATACAACTTTGATTATTTGATATTTGATATTTGATATTTTCTCTTTAGTATTGAAACTCAAACAAACTTTTAAGTTAATGTATTTTCTTGAGATTTGGTAACTATTAAATATATACCTGCAACATCATAAATATTTTAATTAGGATAATTAATTTTAACATTGGTTTATGGGTATACCCACGGGTATTTTGATGGGTATACCCATGGGTATTTTAAATGGGTGTCATGGGTTTACCCGCGATGGGTATGCCTCACCCGTCACCTACCCGCCACCCACTGATGGGTACAGATTTTCACCCACGACCCACCCATGTGTGAAACGTAACACGTTTACCCACCCATTTATGACGGGTGCCCGTTAATTGTGAATTTTTCCTCGCCCATTGCTATCTCTAAACTAAATTCCTGTGTATTAATAATCACATTATGTTTTCATCGGTTTCAACATTTTCTTACCAAATAACTTCCTATCTTTATAGCAAAAAACCGTTTCATTTTTTTCAACATGTATTTCATCACCTCTTAACCAAACACAAACACATGCATTATCTTCCTCTCTACATCACACTCCAAAACCCTAAAAATGTCAGAGCTCCCAAAAGACGTGATAATCGATATCTTGACACGTGTCCCAACCAAACACATTCTACGTTTCAAATCAGTCTCAAAAACATGGTACACCCTTTTCCAAACACCCTCTTTCATATCCAAACACACCCATAACCAGACACAATCTTCATTTCTGTTCACACCATCAAACAGTACCAACAGCATAGGACTTATCACATTACCTGAAAGCGAATATCCGATACGAATACCTATAGAATTAGATATATCGAAGCCTTTACGGGTTTTGGGCAGTTGTAATGGGATTGTTTGTTTATGTGTTTTGCCCATTTCTAGTATTATATTGTTGTGGAATCCTTGTACTAGGGTATTTAAGGATTTGTCTGTTTCCCGGGTTGTTAGGCCGACGAATAGGCCGACTAAGGTTGTGTTGGGATTTGGGTATGATGAGGTTGTTGAGGATTTTAAGGTTTTGAGGATTGTGTATTGGGGGTATCATTTGAGTCAAGTGGAGGTTTATTCGTTACGGACGGATAGTTGGAGGGAGGTTAAGACGAGTGTTAAGCTTTTGGTGTTTGAGTCAAGGTGTAGTGTTTTTGTGAATGGGGCGATTTTTTTTTGGTGCAAAAGGTAAACATTATATTATTAATTCACAAATCAATACATCAGATTATTATAGCAATAGACAAGCCTATGCTTATAATCAATTCTACAAACCATTTGATACTACTAACAGATGAATACTTCCTATCATGACAACCATTCATGATTCCATAACAACTGCAGACATCTAACATCATATAACAACCAATCTGCAGTCTTGAATACCTTTTAAAGCACCAATAACTATCTAGCTACATTTCCACCATATCTATTTATTACGATCATTCACCATGCCACCACAATAACCATGATAAGATAGATTTGTGGCCTCACTAGGTGATGAGTGTGTAAATACTCATCATTTTTACCATTTCTGAACTGCCAAAACATCCAAAAACACTCAATAATGAATCAAAATAGTGAAAATATTCCAGGAAAGTGTTTTACATGTTTCAAATGCAAAAATACCAAAAACAGATGAAAAACGCACAAAGTTTGCATAATTGGCAGTTTCAGTCCCCCAACTTTCAAAAGTTGTCAAATCTAGTCCCTGGTCATTCTAAAAACTTGAAAAAGTCACCAAAGGTCCTTATAAATAAAAAAGTTACATAATTAGTCCTTTGGTGAAAAGTTTCACAAAATGTCAAGTTTAGTCCCTGAACTTTGAAAATTGTCAAAAATGGTCCCTGGGATATGAAAAACTTTGAGAAAAACAAATTTTGTCCTTGCACTAACCTTTTATGAGAGGATTGGTCCTTGGTGGAAAGTTTGGTGAAAATTACACAAATGGTCCCTGAAGTTTGAAAGTTTGACGGTTTCAGTCCTTGGTGAAAATAAATCTGAAAAATCATCAAAGGACCTTTCACTATTCATGATGTGGCATAATACACCCTTTAAATCAATTTGGAAACATGCCAAAATCCACCCCTCAACTTTCGGTAAATGGCAAAATAGGTCCTTGTGAAATCCTAAACCAAACCGGATTCCATAAATAATAAAACTACTCCAAGCCTAGTCCAGTCCATGCCACCTAAGCCCACCCCCATTTCCTAATTTGGGCCTAAGGAGTACCAGCCCACCACAAACCAAACTAATACCCAGGGTCAAACCATTGACCTCAGTCAAAAGAGGTCAAACCTCCACCCTCCTTCCCTCTCAGACAACACCACCACTTGACCAGCCTCCCATCTCTACCAATCACAAGCCAGAACCCCCCACAATTAATGCCACCACCCCCTACACCTACCTTTCACACCAATATTAATGCCCCCCAGTTGCACGCTATCATAGAGCAATTTGCAAAAACTCATTTCCCGCCAAAACACGTGGCAGCCAATTGGGGCATTTCAGACATCCAACAGTCCAAATTTGAAGTGGGATTTGATCACAGGCTCAAGGGAACCCTAAAGGGTGGCTATAAATAGAAGAGAAGCATGAAGAGCAAGGGAGTTAGTTAATTAGTTTTAATATATGTCGTATAATGCAAGTTTAAATTCCTAGTGTAATTTTTAGCTCTTAAGCAGTATATTAAGCATCTTTATTGTATTGTAACTCTTTTCAATCAAGTAATTTCAAGTTTCCATAGCTTTTTCAGCTTATGCAATTTTATTTCAAATTTTATATCATCATTAAGCTCAAGTATTGTTATTGTGTAATGTACTGGACTCCTAGGCTCACATAAGCTCCCTTATAGCTTATATAAGCTATTAGTAACAATTAAAATCAGCCTAGTGACAAAAAACTCAAAAACACAAAATGGTCAACAAAAGTCAACACGACAGGTTTATGGAGTTCATTGCTGGAGCAAGGTGTGAAATGGAAGCCCTTGGTTTAGAATCCCATGGGGGATGCTAGGAAGAGTTTCTTGGTTCTTGGTTCATGTTATTGGCAGGAAAGCAAATATGTGAGCAATTCTCTTTTTGTTTCAAGTTTCATCCATAGTGTTTATTTGCAGCTTAATATTGTTCATTTAGCTTTCTTTTAACCTAATTAGTAGTTCCTGATTCTTAGTTTTAGTTTTAATCTTAATTTCATTAGTTTCTTTAGTTAACTGTCTCATAACCTAGTGTTTGGTTTAAGTATGATCTGAGTAACACAGTGTTGATTGTTGCTGTTTCTTGTTCAAATATCATCATTCAGTGTCAAACTAGCTTAGAACAACACTTAGACACAGGTTTGGTTCACTAAAAAGTCAAATCATTAGAAACAGTTCATTCACACCTTCTTTGATTGGTTAAAGAGTGGTCAACACCCCATTTCCAATCATCTTTGAAAGGTTTAGGTGAATTTGGGCTCAAAGTATCTTAAAACATCATAATCAATCAATTAGACAGGATTAAAGTTCATTTTAGTCAACTTAGGTTCAATAGAGAAAAAGTCAAATTTCATCTTCTCAGATTTTTGCTAAAACTCCAAGAATTTTCATGATTTATGAGATGAGAGTTAAGGGCTGAAAATTGTTGTAGCTATAATCTACCATCTGATCTTTAGGTTCCAAAATTTGTTTCATTTTTGTGAAATTTTGTGTGGACCCCACAGACCCCCAAAGTGAGTTGCAGGGCAAGTCTTTGCCCTGTGCACAGCAGACCTCCACCACACCACCAACTTTGGTGGTGGTTGTAGACCACCCCAGTGGGCCCTAGTGGTTCCATTTGACTTTTTCCAACCCCCCTCCTACCAGGGAGTGTGGGTTGACCATCTGTTTGACCTTAAACTCAGTGGACCTCACCTGGTTAGCCCCATCAAGTTTGTCCCCAAACCTGTGTTCAGATTGTTATTGCAAAGTTCTTATTTCATTGCATTCAGCTTAATTGTGCTTATTGCTTGCTATTTCTGGCTTATTTGAGTGTGTTTAACTGATTTGAACCTATTTTCACCATTGTGGGACCCACCCATAGTCATTTGTGCTTAATTACCCACACAGTCAACATAAGTCAACTGTCCCAAGCAAAGGGGGTGTTACAGCTTATTTATAAGCTGTTTTCAAAAGTGGTTTTACAAAAGTTTATTATTTTCAGTAGTAAAGTTAGTGTGTAAAAGAAAATCCAAGAAAAAAACCAAGTTAAAATAAGTGATAGTTTCTATTTAATTCAACTTAATTTTAATTTTCATTTTTAGATTTTAATTAAGTACTTAGTGTTTTTATATTTTTATTAATTACCTTATATAGTAAAGTATTTTTAATATTTTTTCTAGATTTTTATTCTGTCATTTAGTATTAATTAGATTTAATCTTAGTTTTCTTATTTATTAATTAATATTAAGTATTAAATCTCATACTTAGTTTTTAGAAAGTAAAACTTAGTTTTTATAATTTTCCTAGCTCTAATATAGTATAATAGATTTTTAGAAAATATAATTTTGAATTCTACTGTTCATTTTCCATTTTTCTTATTTAATTTGTTTAAATTAGAATTAAAGTAATTAAAAGGTAAATAATTAGTGGATTAACCTTAAAACTTAATTTTTAGAGTTTTTATAATTTTGTAGGATTTCTGTGATGGTTAAGTAATTTTGTAAATTTTATCTTAATTTTCTAAGTTAATTTAGTATTAATATTAATTAAAAGTAGTTTAATTAGTTTAATTAAGTTAAATAGTTTTCAATTTATAAAAAACCCATAAAAAGACAAAAATATTTATTTTCATTTTTTATACTTTCTTCAAGTTCTAATTTAAGTTTAGAAAGTATTTTTGCAAATTTTTAGTTTAATTTGTAATAGTTATAATTATTAGTTAATATAAATTAGATTTAAATTAGATTTTTAAATAGTTTAATTAATTAAATAATATTTAAATAATATTTTAATCATTTTTATAATTTCATTTTCATTTTTAATTTTAAAGTTTGAAAAAGTGTCAAAAGCACCCCCTGTAGTTTGTTAAATACCAAAATCCCACTTTTTCAGTCCGATTGCGTAAACCTGAATTGTGAATACGTGCATATAATTGTATATCTGATTTTTGTGAATATTACATCTGTGTACAAATACCATCATAACAGTAGCAATATCAACTCCACATCATCTGGCTACTGTCCTCAGTGCCACTTTCTCATAAACGATTCTCAAAAGCACCATTTCAATCTCGCTGGGACTTTAACGACCCGGGAAAACACTATACTTTCACCGGAGTATTGACTCTAAGCTGTTTTTGACTTATTGACCTTGGTCAATAATATCTGACGGTTTAGACCCAATCAAAATTTGGCGCCGCTGCCGGGGAGGTTGTTGCGTGTTTTATAAAATCGTTTTAAGTTTAGTGGTTTTCAAAACCCTCCCTGTACAAATTTCACAAAAATTTGTAAAAAGTTTTTTGTAAAAATATAATCATATCAAAAAAAAAAAAAAAAAAAAAAAAAAAAAAAAAAAAAAAAAACGTTCATTAACACTTCTCCTGAAGTATTGAAAACACCAAAAAAAATTAAAAACAATCAAAAACAAACTGTGAAGTTAAATTATTTCGTGTTCTTTAAGATTACAACCTGAAACAGTTGGTTTAAGGTAAGTTCTGACATTAAATTGCGAACTGAAGAGGAAACCTATTTACTTCCTCCCGCCAGCCTGCGAGTAATCTTAAAGGGACGATTTCGGTTAACGAATTAGTTCCAAAAATATTTCCCAAGTTTTCTGCACACACACCCATAAGCCTAAAGCAGTTTTTCAAATTAATTAATAAACCCATAATAAGTTCCCAAACTTAAGATTAAAACTTGCCTTTATATCCCTGTGAGTGGTGTACCTTTTTCAAAGAAGCCATTCACTTGTGATTTCTGGTTTAAGTTCACTGTGGTTTTGCCTCGATCTTGTTTTGAAAAATTGTTTTTAGTGCATGCGCACTCGGTCACAAACAAAACGTAAACATCAAAAAAACGTACACGAGCTACGTTCTGACACACAAGAACCAAAGACCGAAATAGCCGCTGGGCCACCACCACCTTTACCACCCCCTGACCCTCCCAGGGATGAGCCATCTCCCGATCTCCGAACGATGGAGGAGCTGTGCCAGCCTACTATGCAAGGGCGGGGTGGGCCTATTGCACCACTCACTATTGAGGCTACGGACTTTGGCCTCAAGCACCACATGATCCAACAAGTCCAGAATTCGTGTCAATTTCACGG
Source organism: Artemisia argyi (assembly GCA_030686995.1). NCBI lineage: Eukaryota > Viridiplantae > Streptophyta > Magnoliopsida > Asterales > Asteraceae > Artemisia > Artemisia argyi. Next base: position 235,884,473 of record CM060701.1, read on the forward strand.
ATTACCGGGTGACGATGCCAATAAGCATCTTGACAAATATCTCACGGTCACCCAAAGCATGAAATAGCATGGTGTCACGGATGATGCCCTTCGGCTGTACCTCTTCCCCTATTCTCTCACTCAGCATGCCACTGCATGGTTTAACCGACTTCCAAAGAATTCTATTCGAACCTTTGATGAAATGGTAACCAAGTTTTTAGAAAAATATTTTCCACCATCCATGGTTACCAAGTTACAAAATGATATCAGCAACTTCCGGCAACGTTCCGATGAGTCTCTTTTTGAGGCTTGGGAGCGTTATAAGCTAGCCATTGATCGGTGCCCTAACCACAATATGTTGCAAGTTACCATCATAGATACCTTCTATAATGGTCTGACATTGAGGCACCGAGACATTCTCAATGCTGCTGCTGGTGGGACCTTTATGAAAAGGCGTCCCGAGGAGTGCTATGACTTAATCGAGAACATGACTGCCCATCATAACTTTTGGGATTCCTCTGCGGAGAGGGATGTGTCATATCATTCAGTTACTCCCTCATCATCATCTCCTGAAATAATTGCTCTTACCAAAAAGATGGATGATATTTCTACGGCTGTGTTGAGAATGAGACAAACGATGCAAAATCAGGCTCAAAATCAACAAGTGAAAGCCGTGGCCCGAAGTTGTGAAACTTGTGGGGGCCCTCATCTGTATTCCGAGTGTCCAGCTACTGCTGGCTTTCCTCCAGAGAACGTATATGCTGCTCACGGTTCCTACAATACGGGGGGTAATTCTTACCAACCGCAAGGGGACCGTAATCTCTTAAGCTATCGTTCCAACAATTTTCTCGGACCTCCAGGTTTTAACCAAAATCAAAACCGTAACGCGAATCAGAATTTTAACCAAGGTCAAAACTCGAATTTCCAAAACCCGAATAAAAATCAAGGCCAGTTTAATCAAAACAATTTTCAAAATGGCAATCAAAATCAAGGTTTTCAAGGAAATTTTCAAAGAAACCAGAATCAAGGGAATTACAATCAGGGTAATTTCAATCAGAGAAACACTTTTCAGGGTAACAACAATCAAAATCAAGGGAATTTTCAAAACAACCGTGTTCAAAATCCTCCTGTGCAAAATCAAAACGTTGTTCAACCCTCGTCTTCCTCCAATGTTGAATTTAAGCAATTCATGAAAGCACAAGAGGAAACGAATTGGTTATTGCTTAGCACGATCTCTGAGCTTCAGAAGTCTTTAAATGATCGACCCTCAGGCCCGGGTACATTACCGAGCAACACGATCGCTAACCCGAGGGGCGATGTTAAAGATATCACCACCCGAAGTGGGGCATCTTACAATGGACCCTCGATTCCTTCTACCTCTTCTTATCCTCCTAAGGTAGCGGAACGTGAACCTGAGGTTACTACGGACAAGGTACTTCCTACTAATAACGGAGGTATCAACAACGTCCACCCTCAAGTTGTCCCGGTCCCGGCTCGTAAGCCGAAAGTTGTATTTGATCCCCCTGTAAGTTCTGATGAAATCCCAAAGAATGATCCTAAGCCGTCAATTCCATATCCTTCACGATTGAGTGAACAAAAGAACCGCGAGAAAGCTAACCATCAGATGGAAAAATTTTATCAAATTTTCCAAGAATTACACTTTGATATTAGCTTCGCGGATGCTCTTCTTCTCATGCCTAAGTTTGCTTCGACAATCAAAAATCTGATAAGTAACAAAGTAAAACTTTGTGAGATGGCAAAAACTCCTCTTAACGAGCATTGCTCAGCAGTGCTTTTGAAAAAGCTTCCCGAAAAGCTTGGAGATCCCGGGAAATTTCTCATTCCTTGTATTTTCCCGGGGATGGTTGAATGCTTTGCCTTGGCCGATCTTGGCGCAAGCATTAACCTGATGCCTTACACAGTCTGGAAAAGACTCTCACTTCCTGCTCTCACTCCGACCTACATGACACTCGAGCTTGCAGACCGTACTATATCCCGTCCTCTCGGCATTGCCGAAGATATCTTCGTGAAAGTAGGAAAGTTCCATTTTCCGGCAGATTTCGTGATTGTTGATTTCGATGCTGACCCACGAGTCCCTCTCATTCTCGGGAGGGGATTCTTAAGAACGGGTCGTGCTTTAATCGATGTATTTGAAGAAGAAATCACTCTACGTGTTGGTGGCGAAGCCATCACATTCAATCTTGATCAGACTTCAAGATATTCCTCTAACTATGACGCTGAAACGGTTAACCGAATTGACATCATCGATGTTGCGTCTGAGGAGTATTCTCAAGAGGTCCTTGGTTTCTCATCCAGTGGCAGTCTTTTTACTGACCCTATCATTTCCGACCCTTCCCCTTCCCTCACTCCGTTTGAGGGAAGTGACTTCCTTCTGGAAGAGGTCGAGGCATTTCTTGCTCAAGATAGCTCAATCCCAAGTGGGGTTGATGAAAACTATCTTGACCCGGAGGGGGACATTCTTCTCCTTGAAAGATTGTTAAATGACGATCCTTCACCCTCTCCGTCTCCAAAAATACTTCATAAAGCGGAAGTCAAAAATGTTGAAATAACTGAAGACTTTCCCAAGGTTGAGCTCAAGGACTTGCCTCCTCATCTAGAATATGTATTTCTGGAGGGTGATGATAAATTGCCCGTCATTATCGCTAAAGACTTAAAAGTTGAGGAAAAGGCAGCACTCCTAAAGGTTCTAAAGTCACATAAACAAGCAATCGCTTGGAAACTCTCCGACATTAAGGGCATAAGCCCGAACTTTTGTACTCATAAAATCTTAATGGAGGATGACTTTAAGCCAGCAGTGCAACAACAGAGAAGGGTAAATCCAAAAATCCACGAAGTTATCAAACAAGAAGTTCTTAAACTTCTTGATGCGGGATTGATTTACCCTATATCTGACAGTCCTTGGGTTAGCCCAGTTCATTGTATCCCTAAAAAGGGTGGCATTACCGTTGTCACCAACGAGGATAACGAGTTGATTCCAACTCGTTTGGTCACGGGTTGGCGAGTACGTATTGACTATCAAAAGTTAAATGAAGCCACCCGTAAAGACCAATTTCCTCTCCCTTTTATGGACCAGATGCTTGAAAGACTTGCGGGGAATGAATACTACTGCTTCCTCGATGGTTTTTCGGGTTACTTCTAAATCCCCATTGATCCCCAGGATCAAGAGAAGACTACCTTCACATGCCCCTACGGAACTTTTGCTTACAGACGTATGCCTTTCGGCTTATGTAATGCACCAGGCACGTTCCAGAGGTGCATGATGTCTATTTTTTCCGACATGATCGGGAAAACTATGGAGGTATTCATGGATGACTTTTCAGTCATCGGGGATTCATTCCAGACCTGTCTCTCCCACTTGGAACAAATGCTTAAACGTTGCAAAGAAACGAATTTAAGTTTCAACTGGGAGAAGAGTCACTTTATGGTTAAAGAGGGCATAGTCCTCGGCCATAAAATCTCAAAGAACGGGATTGAGGTTGAAAAAGCCAAAATCGATGTCATTGCTAAATTACCTCATCCCACCACCGTAAAAGGTGTTAGGAGCTTTTTGGGTCATGCCGGCTTCTATCGTAGGTTTATCCAAGATTTTTCTAAGATTGCCCGGCCTATGACCCATCTCCTCGAGAAGGATGCTCCTTTCATCTTCTCTCCTGAGTGCATCGAAGCTTTTGAAACATTAAAGAAAAAGCTTACCGAGGCACCGATTCTTGTTGCCCCCGATTGGGACCTACCTTTTGAGCTTATGTGCGATGCTAGTGATTTTGCCATAGGTGCGGTCTTGGGGCAACGTAAAGCAAAATACTTTCAGCCTATACACTATGCAAGTAAGACTATGACCGAGGCTCAAGGTCATTACACCACCACTGAAAAAGAACTCCTAGCTGTGGTGTATGCCTTTGAGAAATTCCGGTCATACTTGATCCTGACCAAATGCGTGGTGTATACGGATCACTCGGCTTTGAAGTACCTATTTGCAAAGCAAGATGCAAAGCCGAGGCTTCTCCGTTGGGTTATCCTCCTTCAGGAATTTGATATCATTATTCGTGATAAAAAAGGAGCCGAGAACCTTGCTGTTGATCATCTCTCACGATTAGAAAACCCACATCAAGATGTGTCCGAGAAACAAGAAATAAATGAATAATTCCCTCTCGAGACACTCAGTGCGGTTACTTTTCGTTGTGATTCTACTACCCCATGGTTTGCCGACTTTGCAAATTACCGTGCGGGTAACTTCATCGTGAAGGGGATGACGTCCCAACAGAAAAACAAATTTTTTAGGGGGTCATTTAAGCCCGAATCCGAATTTATTTGATCAAATATTGCCCTAAATCGTTCCTTTTGTGATTTTAGGTACTTGGAGAGTGAATTCTGGAAAAGAAGCCATTTTTGACGTTTTTGGAGCATAAAAGTGAAGAAAACGGCAAAGTCTCAAATTTCCATGCTGGGAACAGTAGGTGACGGCGTCAAGAGTAATTTCCTGACGGCGTCAAACCTCAATAATAAAATCCGAGAGTTCATGAAGGCGTCAAGAGTTTTCCTGACGGCGTCAAAACCCCAAGAATAAAAATCCGTAGTTGATGACGGCGTTACACACAGGGCGTCAAGAGTAATTTGTGTGACGGCCTAGGCCTTGACGGCGTCAGAAGTAGATCAAGGCCGTCCGAGGAAGTATTTGGCGGCGAGATGACGGCGTCACACCTTTGTTCTTGACGCCGTCATCCCTATTTTCCTATATATAGTTTTCTAGTTTTTCACATTTGGAGAGAAGTTTTGGAGAAACCCTAAAGACGATTTTGGTGCAACTTTTACAGGTTTTTCAAGGGTTCCAAACCCTTGATACCTTGCATTGTAATTGAGATAAGTGTTCTTCTAATTCAATCAATATGTCTATTTGTTGGTTGTCTATATCTTGTTCTTGTCTCAATTCCATTATGCTAGGCTAGATCTCTTTTGTGTTTGCTTAAATCTAATGAAACCTAGATATTGATTATGTGTTGATTACTTGTTTATTCTTGTTGTGGATGAATGATTTATATGTTAGGCTTAAGAAAACTGGCAGATCTCCAAATGGTAACATGCTTGAACGTCTTAAGAAACATGAACCGAGGCGTACTATAGTTGTGCTGGGCATGGTGTAGGAGGAGATAAGAGCTCATAGAATTGGGGAGTTATGTATGCCACCCCATGAATGGTATTAAGGAATACGATCCGTCATCCATGCAATTATAACAAGTAATTAACGTGTAAAAGATATCTAGGGAGTAGTGAAATCTAAGTAAACACATTTTCTCCAATTACTGCTCACAACCTTAGTATAATTAGTTTATTTTCATTTTTAGTATTTTATTTTGATTGCATCTTAGTTTTGGGTTAGTTGAATAGCAACTAATTCCGCCCACTCTTCCAAAACCCGAGATTTTACTTGCTTTCATAAAAACATAAAAGTACAAAAATAATCATCCCTCACCTTTAGAACTAGTAATTAGGCTTTCTAATCCTATTGACACTATTCCTAAGCTGAACGATCAATCCCCCGGTACTTGTCATTATACTATACTACAACGATCAGGTACACTGCCTGGTGGGGGTTGTAAGCTTCTCGAGATCCCTCGAGAGGTAAAGCCTGTTGCGATTCCCATGCATCAAGTTTTTGGCGCCGCAGCCCGGGGAATAGTTATTGTCTAGGTTAGGATTTCTTTTTATTAGGTCTACTTGCTAGATTCCTTTCTAGTAAGATTTTATTTTTTATTTTTAGGTCTTCTTTAGTCTATCTTATTTCTTTGTGCTTTTGTTCGTAACTCTTTACCATCCGACATCATGGAAGGTGGTAACATCTTTGAACCCGTCATCCCACCACAACAAAACCCACCATTAGAACCCCTTAGGCCCCGTACCTTAGGAGAGTATTCCCGACCTAGCCACCAAGGCTACCGAAACACCATTGAGCTCACCGGAGCCAATGTGACCCCCTTGCGATCCGACACCATCCGGTTGGTGCAAAGCGGATGTGCATTCCATGGACTTCGTTCCGAAGATCCAAACCAACATCTTAAGGACTTTCTCAAAATCGTAGATTCCATAGACCTAGGTGTTGAAACTAGAGAGACAACCTGATTACGCCTATTCCAATTCTCTCTACGGGATCAAGCTAGTCAATGGCTTGAGCGTTTACCCGCGGGATCCATCACCACATGGGATGATCTCACCACTCGTTTCCTTGCTCAATTTTTCCCACCGGGGAGAACTACTAAGCTTAGGAATGACATCTTGATGTTCCAACAACGTCAAAATGAATCTCTTTATGAAGCATGGACTCGTTTCAAGGACTTACTCCAAAAAGTCCCTCATCATGGCATAGATCTTTGGCTCCAAGTCCAAATCTTTTATGACCATATCGACATCTCCACGAGGCAAGCCATTGACCAATCGGCCGGTGGTAAGCTACGTGATCTTAGTGCGGAACAATCATGGGAACTCATAGAAGATCTTGCTCTCTATGACAACGAAAGTTGGAACGATCCCCGTGACTTGAACAAAATGGTCAAGGCAATATCTTTGCCTTCGAACAATTCTCGCACTCCCGACCGTAGGATCATGGAACTTGAGGACCAAGTCAAGTTTCTCATGAAATCTTACGATGCTCCTAAGCCTTCAATCCAAGTGAACAAAATCACTTCTTCATGCGAATTATGTAGTGGTCCCCATGACACTCGTGATTGTGTGGAACTCCCCGGAACAGCTTTTGCGGACTACGCATCCACGCGTACCGACGAAGCGGGAGATAAGTGGTACACTTTCAATCCCGAGCCAAACACTTACGGTGATTCATACAACCCCTCATGGAAAAATCGCCCAAACCTTAGGTGGAAACAAAATCAACCCAATTCTTCCAATCCGCCTAATCGTTACCAACCAAACGGTCCACCATCCAACCGTACTTTCAACAACAATCCTTCTAACAACTATGGTAGTACCGACAATCTTGAAGGATTGATGTCAAAGTTCATGGCATCTCAAGAAGCTCGCATATCTAAGTTTGAAGCCGATTTCAAACAAAACCAAAGCGAGATGACCACTAGAATTGATGCATTGTTGAAAGTTCTCAATGACCGAGAAATGGGAGCACTCCCAAGCGACACGGTCAAGAATCCGAAACTAACCGTTAATTCCATATCCTCAGTTTCGTCACCCACTTCGTGTCCACAATACTACTCGGTTAAATCAACGAGCACGTGTTTCAAACAAAACCAAGTTCCCCAAAAGGACCAATCAAATAAAACACCCACTATAGAGCCGGTCAAAAGCATAGTTGAAACACCTCTTACGCAAGACCTTGACGATGAATTCAAAGAACTTCACCTTGAACGCCCCGTCATTGATGTCTTAGCGCGTGCTCCTTACTATAGTGCCCTCCTAGAAAAATATGAGAAGTATAAGCTAGGTAAAAATGGGACCGCCTTCGTTCAAAACAAGTTGCCTAAAAAGCTTGATGATCCGGGTATATTTGTTTTGCCTTGTAAGATAGGAAGATCCGAAGCTTTCGACACACTAGCCGATTTAGGGTCAAGCCTCAACTTGATTCCCTTATCCTTATTCACCGCTCTTAAGCTAAGAAAGTTAGAGGAAACGGAGGTATTGATAGGGCTAGCGGATGGGAGTATTGCCCACCCGGTTGGAATGATTAAGGATGTAGTTGTTCACGTAGGAAAGTTAACTATATTAGCGGATTTTCACGTCCTAGACATGGTTAGTGACACTACATGCCCATTATTGGTAGGAAGAGGATTTTTAGCAACCGCTAGTGCCATGATAGATTGCAAGAAATCCAAGATAGCGGTAGGTGAAGGCGATACTTGGTCGGTGTACGATGTAAAGAAGCATAGTTATGATTGTGATGATGAACCGACACCGCATTGGGTAGAGATGAATAGGAAACCGTCTAGATATGGACCTTGGATAGAAAGGAACTTTATAGGACCTCAATGCCCATTCTATCTAGAAAAAGACTTTGTTAAAAAGACACATTCGGTAGAACAACTCATAGCTAGAGATGAAGAGCTAGACACCTTTGAGGACCCGTTAGTCTTTAGGAAGATGATTGAGTTATTAAGCGTAATGCCCATCAACATAGAAAGGAATAAATGGAAAAAAGAGGGAGATAAGTGTAAATGGAGGTGGGACAAACCACCTAAAGAAGGTGACGGGTCATGGCATATTAGAATGACCTTGTATGATCCGGATGGAGAAAAGTTTGAAAGGTCATACCATACTAAGGAAACCGATAGAAAGTTGAAACCTAAGTTTGATCCCAAAGATGTCCTCAACGAGGAACTCACCCGAATCACGTAGTAACCCATGACTTTGAGTCTAGCTACAAGACTCGTAAATAAACAAAAGCGCTTCTTGGGAGGCAACCCATGTTTTGTGTGATTTTATTTGATTGTTATTTGCTTCCGTATGCATGTTTAGTTTTTATTGTTGGTTGATCATGTTTCTCAATTAAAATGTGGAAATACTTTACTTTGTTGTTTTGGCCTAGTCTTAACTCCACCTAGAAGTATTTTTGCAAAAGATAAGTGTAAGGGGAAACCCCAAATATGTTTTTAAGAAACAAACCAATCATGATTCTCCACAATATTAAATGAACATGTATATTCGTATTTGTTAGAGTCAAATGCTTGTATTGAGTCATAATGAAGTTTTGCAGGATTTTCCAGGAAGTAGGACCAAGTTTTTCCAGAAATTTTCCGGAAACTTAACATAAGAATTTATGCCGGTCCATTCTGACGGCGTCAGAGTTTTACTCTTGACGGCGTCAGGAGTTAAAATCTGGAAATTTTACCGTTTTGTTTTTCTAACGGAGTCTTATGGTTTTTGTGAATTATTAAGTTTTATAATCTCCAGGAGATCTGCAAACTTCATTCCACAAGCATTATATCTTATCTTGTTTTCTAGGATTTAGTAACTTATATAGGATGCCGCCGATTTTACGCGAGGTTGTCTTGTCTATTTTTGTTAGGATTTACAGGTTATGTTCGACAAGGAGATGATTTATATTTTGGAAGGGAAGCTTTGATTGTTCATTTTCTTGGAGGAAGATCTAATCTGGCCAACCTATAATCCATACCGAGCGAATCAGGGGAGTATTTGATTTCATTCTCTTTACTTTTTCACTTTTACATTCTTTACTTGAACATTGGGGACAATGTTCATCTTAAGTGTAAGGGGAGGGTAAAAAGATGATACCTTACATATGCACTTTCGCTTGAGTTTGTTTTGTTTGATAGTAGATATGTAATAAAACTATGAGAAATACTTGTTAGTGCAATTTTAGCGCCAAATTTAAAATTTTTTACAACATTTAGGAGTGAAACTTTAGCCATAGCAAGCGTCTCATGGATAGGAGATTGTATGACTAGCACATTACCGTATATTCAGAAAAATTTTCCACCCAAATATGTGAGGTTCGCCTTTAGATTTGATAGGAAAAGCATTTACTATTAGTGCTTATGAGTGTACCGGTAGCATTTAGATTCTTGAACTTGCGTTAGTGATGCATCCCGAGACCGCTAGTGAGACTACATTCGTGTGGTAGGATTTACTACATGATAAGAGGCATTAGGATCACCCTTGTGTTAAACCCGTATCATAATTACTTGACCGTTTAAGTCATATTACTTGGCTAGTGAAGTCAACTAATTTTTCCCACACCTTAGCATTGTACTCATTTTTAGTACACGAAACCCCTAGTACACCCCTCCGAGCCTATCTTTTCATTTCTAACTTTAAGCATTTTACTTAAAGGAAGAATTTGTTACACCCCACTTAAATGTACACCCAAATCGCCTTAGCCTTCCGTGTATGCGCTCATCTTTAGTGCATTATTGTTATTTGTTAAACCCTAAGTTAACTTTCTAATTGATTACATGGTTGCTAAGTCGAATCATATCCTTGTACATATTGTTTTGGGACGATTGAGACTCATGGGTAAGTACTTATTTTATGGAGTAATGGGGAAGAACATCATTTATTACCCCCATATGTACGTTAATCTTAAAAGTGCTCCAAGTGTTTTGATTTTCTTAATCTTAGTCATTAGATTAGTTAATTGTAAAGTATGTAAAGATTCAAGTGTAAGGGAAATGTTCATTCCCTATGATTTATTATTTTGGATGGTAGGGTAAGAGTGTATGCAAAAAAAAAAAAAAAAAAAAAAAAAAAAAAAAAAAAAAAAAAAAAACATACGGACTACCATCCCTTTTTTATTCTATGTTCATTTTATGTTTTTGTTATTTTTCATTTATTAGCTTAAGTCGAGTCTAGTCTTGGCTTAGCAACGCCACATTATACATGTAATTAACCAAGATTGTTAACTCGCCACCAGTAATAACTTCCTTTATCCAACAAAATCGTGTAATTCATATCCCTATACCTAACATTACAACCCTTTAAAAGACCTCTTTGATAGTTTATCCTAGGTGCTTACGCCATGTGGTGGAGGTTTGATCCTTTCCCAAGCCTATGGTAATCTATTTTGCTATGACAGGTAGTGAGAGATATCTTCTGTTTCCATATTGTAATTTACACTTTATTTCACCCAAGAGATGTGAGTATCTAAACACTATTTGAAAGGTGCTTGTGTATGACCTCCGTGCTTGTCTATTGGTCTTTAGTGGAACGATTATTTGTTGTAATTACTTTTATATTAGTGTTAAATGACCCCTAACTTGTCTTTTGAATAGAATAAAAGCGCATTTGCTTGAGGACAAGCAAATCTCAAGTGTAAGGGTATATGATGAGGCGAAAAATGATCCGTTTTTAGGGGGTCATTTAAGCCCGAATCCGAATTTATTTGATCAAATATTGCCCTAAATCGTTCCTTTTGTGATTTTAGGTACTTGGAGAGTGAATTCTGGAAAAGAAGCCATTTTGGACGTTTTTGGAGCATAAAAGTGAAAAAAACGGCAAAGTCTCAAATTTCCATGCTGGGAACAGTAGGTGACGGCGTCAAGAGTAATTTCCTGACGGCGTCAAACCTCAATAATAAAATCCGAGAGTTCATGAAGGCGTCAAGAGTTTTCCTGACGGCGTCAAAACCCCAAGAATAAAAATCCGTAGTTGATGACGGCGTTACACACAGGGCGTCAAGAGTAATTTGTGTGACGGCCTAGGCCTTGACGGCGTCAGAAGTAGATCAAGGCCGTCCGAGGAAGTATTTGGCGGCGAGATGACGGCGTCACACCTTTGTTCTTGACGCCGTCATCCCTATTTTCCTATATATAGTTTTCTAGTTTTTCACATTTGGAGAGAAGTTTTGGAGAAACCCTAAAGACGATTTTGGTGCAACTTTTACAGGTTTTTCAAGGGTTCCAAACCCTTGATACCTTGCATTGTAATTGAGATAAGTGTTCTTCTAATTCAATCAATATGTCTATTTGTTGGTTGTCTATATCTTGTTCTTGTCTCAATTCCATTATGCTAGGCTAGATCTCTTTTGTGTTTGCTTAGATCTAATGAAACCTAGATATTGATTATGTGTTGATTACTTGTTTATTCTTGTTGTGGATGAATGATTTATATGTTAGGCTTAAGAAAATTGGCAGATCTCCAAATGGTAACATGCTTGAACGTCTTAAGAAACATGAACCGAGGCGTACTAGGTCTTTATTGGTTGTATTTAATGCATGAGCCACTGTTTACAATCCCTATAGTTGTGCTGGGCATGGTGTAGGAGGAGATAAGAGCTCATAGAATTGGGGAGTTATGTATGCCACCCCATGAATGGTATTAAGGAATACGATCCGTCATCCATGCAATTATAACAAGTAATTAACGTGTAAAAGATATCTAGGGAGTAGTGAAATCTAAGTAAACACATTTTCTCCAATTACTGCTCACAACCTTAGTATAATTAGTTTATTTTCATTTTTAGTATTTTATTTTGATTGCATCTTAGTTTTAGGTTAGTTGAATAGCAACTAATTCCGCCCACTCTTCCAAAACCCGAGATTTTACTTGCTTTCATAAAAACATAAAAGTACAAAAATAATCATCCCTCACCTTTAGAACTAGTAATTAGGCTTTCTAATCCTAGCGACACTATTCCTAAGCTGAACGATCAATCCCCCGGTACTTGTCATTATACTATACTACAACGATCAGGTACACTGCCTGGTGGGGGTTGTAAGCTTCTCGAGATCCCTCGAGAGGTAAAGCCTGTTGCGATTCCCACGCATCAGCGGGTAATCACCGTAAGGTTCAACTCAATGAATTAAACGAACTTCGTGATCAAGCCTACGAGAACTCTTTGATCTACAAATAAAAGACAAAGAAGATTCACGACTCTAAGATTAAGAACCGAGTTTTCAACGTCGGTGACTGAGTCCTTCTTTTCAATTCAAGATTAAAGATCTTCTCGGGGAAATTAAAAATCCGATGGACCGGACCATTCACTATTGCTAAAGTATATCCATACGGGACTGTTGAATTATCTCAACCCGAAGGTCCCAACTTCAAAGTGAATGGTCATAGATTGAAACATTATTTTGGAGAGGACATACCACCCATGGTTTTCCCGGATCTCCAAACTTTCCCCATGGACCAATGAATTCGGGGATCGAGTCAAGCTAGTGACTCGGTGAACAAAAATTAGCAACATATATGGGTTTTCACCCATATTTCTGACTTCTTTCTACTTTCTACCACCCTAGTGTGGGGGAGTGGCCGTCCCCCACCATTTGAAAAGTAAATATGTATATACGTTTCCAAAAAAAAAAAAAAAATTGTATGTACAGATAAATAAAGTGAAAAATAAAATCCATATTTCCACAGTTAGCATTGAATATTAGCTTTTTTCGTTCAGAGGTTCGGCATAATAGCTGGGACTTTGAATATTGAGGACAATATTCAGTTCTAATGTGGGGGGGGGGGGAATTCTTACGAATTTTATCACAAAACTTTCTAAGTACCCCCATTTTTAGGCCTAAATTTTTTCAAAAAATTTTCACTTTATTTCAAAATTTTTTGTGGTAATCAGTCCGCCAAAGTCTAAAATGACAAATGGATTGGCTAGTCCAGGAGCAAACGGCTCTTGGTAAAGACATCTCAAACCCGTTGATGGCTGGCAATTTGCCAAAAATTGTATGGTTCCTCAGCTCCCCCGCATCCTCATAAGCAAATGAGTTGACTAGCCCACAAGATTATGGCTTGTGGTAAAGGCCGTGGAAAATCCATAATTGGTAATCAGCTCACCAAGATGTTGAATTAGTCCATCAAGATGCTGGCTAGTCCAGAAGCAAACGGCTTTTGGTAAAGACAAATCAAATCCGTTGACAGCTGGTGGTTTGCTCAAAATCACACGGTTATCAGGTGTGCCACAGTTCTTACACCTGGATACTCCAGAAGTGATGGATTTTGGTAAAGAGAATTTCAAATCCATCAGGTTTTTTCTCAAAAGATTGCTAGGGACTAGCAATGTTTTAGTGTGGGGGATTGATGAGTGTGTAAATACTCATCATTTTTACCATTTCTGAACGGCCAAAACATCCAAAAACACTCAATAATGAATCAAAATAGTGAAAATATTCCAGGAAAGTGTTTTACATGTTTCAAATGCAAAAATACCAAAAACAGATGAAAAACACATAAAGTTTGCATAATTGGCAGTTTCAGTCCCCCAACTTTTAAAAGTTGTCAAATCTAGTCCCTGGTCATTCTAAAAACTTGAAAAAGTCACCAAAGGTCCTTATAAATCAAAAAGTTACATAATTAGTCCTTTGGTGAAAAGTTTCACAAAATGTCAAGTTTAGTCCCTGAACTTTGAAAATTGTCAAAAATGGTCCCTGGGATATGAAAAACTTTGAGAAAAACAAATTTTGTCCTTGCACTAACCTTTTATGACAGGATTGGTCCTTGGTGGAAAGTTTGGTGAAAATTACACAAATGGTCCCTGAAGTTTGAAAGTTTGACGGTTTCAATCCCTGGTGAAAATAAATCTGAAAAATCATCAAAGGACCTTTCACTATTCATGATGTGGCATAATACACCCTTTAAATCAATTTGGAAACATGCCAAAACCCACCCCTCAACTTTCGGTAAATGGCAAAATAGGTCCTTGTGAAATCCTAAACCAAACTGGATTCCATAAATAATAAAACTACTCCAAGCCTAGTCCAGTCCATGCCACCTAAGCCCACCCCCATTTCCTAATTTGGGCCCAAGGAGTACCAGCCCACCACAAACCAAACTAATACCCCAGGTCAAACCATTGACATCAGTCAAACGAGGTCAAACCTCCACCCTCCTTCCCTCTCAGACAACACCACCACTTGACCAGCCTCCCATCTCCACCAATCACAAGCCAGAACCCCCCACAATTAATGCCCCCCCCCCCAGTTGCACGCTATCAGAGAGCAATTTGCAAAAACTCATTTCCCGCCAAAACACGTGGCAGCCAATTGGGGCATTTCAGACATCCAACGGTCCAAATTTGAAGTGGGATTTGATCACAGGCTCAAGGGAACCCTAAAGGGTGGCTATAAATAGAAGAGAAGCATGAAGAGCAAGGGAGTTAGTTAATTAGTTTTAATATATGTCGTATAATGCAAGTTTAAATTCCTAGTGTAATTTTTAGCTCTTAAGCAGTATATTAAGCATCTTTATTGTATTGTAACTCTTTTCAATCAAGTAATTTCAAGTTTCCATAGCTTTTTCAGCTTATGCAATTTTATTTCAAATTTTATATCATCATTAAGCTCAAGTATTGTTATTGTGTAATGTACTGGACTCCTAGGCTCACATAAGCTCCCTTATAGCTTATATAAGCTATTAGTAACAATTAAAATCAGCCTAGTGACAAAAAACTCAAAAACACAAAATGGTTAACAAAAGTCAACACGACAGGTTTATGGAGTTCATTGCTGGAGCAAGGTGTGAAATGGAAGCCCTTGGTTTAGAATCCCATGGGGGATGCTAGGAAGAGTTTCTTGGTTCTTGGTTCATGTTATTGGCAGGAAAGCAAATCTGTGAGCAATTCTCTTTTTGTTTCAAGTTTCATCCATAGTGTTTATTTGCAGCTTAATATTGTTCATTTAGCTTTCTTTTAACCTAATTAGTAGTTCCTGATTCTTAGTTTTAGTTTTAATCTTAATTTCATTAGTTTCTTTAGTTAACTGTCTCATAACCTAGTGTTTGGTTTAAGTATGATCTGAGTAACACAGTGTTGATTGTTGCTGTTTCTTGTTCAAATATCATCATTCAGTATCAAACTAGCTTAGAACAACACTTAGACACAGGTTTGGTTCACTAAAAAGTCAAATCATTAGAAACAGTTCATTCACACCTTCTTTGATTGGTTAAAGAGTGGTCAACACCCCATTTCCAATCATCTTTGAAAGGTTTAGGTGAATTTGGGCTCAAAGTATCTTAAAACATCATAATCAATCAATTAGACAGGATTAAAGTTCATTTTAGTCAACTTAGGTTCAATAGAGAAAAAGTCAAATTTCATCTTCTCAGATTTTTACTAAAACTCCAAGAATTTTCATGATTTATGGGATGAGAGTTAAGGGCTGAAAATTGTTGTAGCTATAATCTATCATCTGATCTTTAGGTACCAAAATTTGTTTCATTTTTGTGAAATTTTGTGTGGACCCCACAGACCCCCAAAGTGAGTTGCAGGGCAAGTCTTTGCCCTGTGCACAGCAGACCTCTACCACACCACCAACTTTGGTGGTGGTTGTAGACCACCCCAGTGGGCCCTAGTGGTTCCATTTGACTTTTTCCAACCCCCCTCCTACCAGGGAGTGTGGATTGACCATCTGTTTGACCTTAAACTCAGTGGACCCCACCTGGTTAGCACCATCAAGTTTGTCCCCAAACCTGTGTTCAGATTGTTATTGCAAAGTTCTTATTTCATTGCATTCAGCTTAATTGTGCTTATTGCTTGCTATTTCTGGCTTATCTGAGTGTGTTTAACTGATTTGAACCTATTTTCACCATTGTGGGACCCACCCATAGTCATTTGTGCTTAATTACCCACACAGTCAACATAAGTCAACTGTCCCAAGCAAAGGGGGTGTTACAGCTTATTTATAAGCTGTTTTCAAAAGTGGTTTTACAAAAGTTTATTATTTTCAGTAGTAAAGTTAGTGTGTAAAAGAAAATCCAAGAAAAAAACCAAGTTAAAATAAGTGATAGTTTCTATTTAATTCAACTTAATTTTAATTTTCATTTTTAGATTCTTAATTAAGTACTTAGTGTTTTTATATTTTTATTAATTACCTTGTATAGTAAATTATTTTTAATAATTTTTCTAGATTTTTATTCTGTCATTTAGTATTAATTAGATTTAATCTTAGTTTTCTTATTTATTAATTAATATTAAGTATTAAATCTCATACTTAGTTTTTAGAAAGTAAAACTTAGTTTTTATAATTTTCCTAGCTCTAATATAGTATAATAGATTTTTAGAAAATATAATTTTGAATTCTACTGTTCATTTTCCATTTTTCTTATTTAATTTGTTTAAATTAGAATTAAAGTAATTAAAAGGTAAATAATTAGTGGATTAACCTTAAAACTTAATTTTTAGAGTTTTTATAATTTTGTAGGATTCCTGTGATGGTTAAGTAATTTTATAAATTTTATTTTAATTTTCTAAGTTAATTTAGTATTAATATTAATTAAAAGTAGTTTAATTAGTTTAATTAAGTTAAATAGTTTTCAATTTATAAAAAACCCATAAAAAGACAAAAATATTTATTTTCATTTTTTATACTTTCTTCAAGTTCTAGTTTAAGTTTAGAAATTATTTTTGCAAATTTTTAGTTTAATTTGTAATAGTTATAATTATTAGTTAATATAAATTAGATTTAAATTAGATTTTTAAATAGTTTAATTAATTAAATAATATTTTAATCATTTTTATAATTTCATTTTCATTTTTAATTTTAAAGTTTGAAAAAGTGTCAAAAGCACCCCCTGTAGTTTGTTAAATACCAAAATCCCACTTTTTCAGTCCGATTGCGTAAACCTGAATTGTGAATACGTGCATATAATTGTGTATCTGATTTTTGTGAATATTACATCTGTGTACAAATACCATCATAACAGTAGCAATATCAACTCCACATCATCTGGCTACTGTCCTCAGTGCCACTTTCTCATAAACGATTCTCAAAAGCACCATTTCAATCTCGCTGGGACTTTAACGACCCGGGAAAACACTATACTTTCACCGGAGTATTAACTCTAAGCTGTTTTTGACTTATTGACCTTGGTCAATAATATCTGACGGTTTAGACCCAATCACTAGGAATCCGTAACCTCTCCACGGTATGGGCTATACCACCTATGCTACATTTCCATCTACTACAATGGCTTCACATAGATTGGAACACACACCATACAGTGAGTACCAACCAATCCTCCATAAACAATGCACACTAGGACCATATAGGTTCATCTTACACACCTCACAATTCCTAGTACCATGCACTATCTCTCCAACTCATTTTCCCTACTCAAATGGAAACTCACTTTATGGACAATGATATGCACATTAACTGAACTAACCAATATAATCTATTGTTACCTAACAAAGGCCTACAATAGAAATAAAGGAATTCAGTAATGCCAATTCATATCCAAGATACAGAGCTATCATTTGAAATGAGCCGAAAATTAAAATTCAACTAATTCAGGCACTCATAAACCTGAGTTAGTCTGATTTGCAGAATCAAAATCACCTCTGCATTCATTCAGATATACCAAGACAGCAAATAAATGCCATACAAGCATACTTCAGTGTTTTCATGGATCCATTCATAGTCCTGCATTCATAATTGCCCATTACAAATACTTCACTTACCCATTATTTTCCTTTACCATATTCTCCACCAATCCTTTTACACTTTACCATCCACTTATCTTCCACCTTTCTAACATTTGAGCTATCTTTTACTGTAATTCCAGCAAGTCTGTACTTAACATTCTCCACTACTTTATTATAAATCTCTTGACTACTGTTTTGATTATCTCTAAAAATCCTCCCATTTCTTTCTTGCCAAAGAAAATACACACAAGCTGCAAATACCAATATCCTAACAATCCACCCAATATTCTTGTTGATACAGTCATTTGCTAACCTCATAATCAGCCCATACCACTCACAATTCTCATAAGTAATATCTGTCATCTTCTTAGCTTTGTCCCATACCTCAGCAGAGTAAGCACATTTGAAGAACAAGTGTTGCAAATCTTCATTGTCACATTTACATAGAGCATATCTATTAACAGTATGCATTCCCCATTTAACCAATTTGTCTTGTGTACTTAATCTATCTTGTATTGCAAGCCACAGAATGAAAGATTGTTTAGGTACACACTGTGAATACCATATCAATCTCCACCAACTTACTTTTGGACTATCAATACACAATACATTGGTAGCAGCTTTGACAGAGAAATCAGCTTCTTCACCTTTTTTGTTCAACCATACCACTCTATCCTTATCATCATCAACAATATTTGGAACTTCAATACTAGTAATAAGAGGAAACTTTTCATACCATTCCTGTGGCCACTTCCATGCTCCATTTTGAATCATGTCACCAACTTTCAAATTAATGGGAAATCTAGCATCATATATATCTCTGTAAGTGATATATTGAATTAATGGACCCATATCACTCCAGTTATCATACCACATTGTTGTAAATTTTCCATTTTTCACTTGGTACTTTACATTGTTCTTGATTTTATCTCTGATCTTAAGAAGATTCTTCCAACCCCAGCTATCTTCAGCCTCAATAGCAATCTCCCATATACTTTTCCCTTTTAGCTTCTCAGTATGCACCCACTGAATCCAAAGAGTTTCTTTGTTAACTGCAATATTCCAAATCTGCTTAGCCAACATTGCTTCATTCCACTTATGCAAATCTTTAAGTCCTAAACCTCCCTGCTCTTTTGGTTTACATATAGTATTCCATGCAACTTTAGCTTTCCCCTTAGCAGACTCACCTTGGTTCCAAAGAAATCTTTTCAGAAGATTATTAATATAATTAAGGACTGTTGTTGGAATAAGGAAGACAGATGCCCAATATACATGAATTGATTCTAATACAGCAGCTATCAACAAGAGCCTTCCAGCATAAGACAAATACTTGTTTCTCCAATTATTGATTCTATTCTTGATCTTCTCTAGTAAACAATTACATTCATTGACTCCCAACCTCTTAGTAATCAAAGGTACACCCAAGTATTTAACTGGAAGCTTACCAATAGCAAATGGTAGAATTTGAGTGATAGCTTCCTTTTCACTATTTTCCAAGCTTCCAAAGTAGATTGTACTTTTAGATTGATTAGGTTTCAATCCTGAGCAGCTACTAAATTCATCAAGAGCTTTTTTAATCACACTCACTAATCTTGTATCCCCATGGCACATAACTAATAAGTCATCAGCGAAGCAAACATGAGACAACTTTATCTTTTTACATCCAAAATGATACTGAAACTTGTCATCATTATTGATCTGTCTTTTAAGCATTAGAGACAAAATTTCCATGGTAAGAGTGAACAAATAAGGAGAAACAGGATCTCCTTGTCTTAACCCTCTTCCACCTTTGAAGAATCCCACTCTATCACCATTGATACATAATGTAAATGCAGTAGTTGTCACACATTGCATTATCCAATGTACCATTTTCTCATGAAAACCAAAGCCAACCAAGATACTTTCAAGGAAACTCCATTCAATTGTGTCATATGCTTTTTGAAGATCAATCTTGAAAGCTACTCTTTTTGGTCCATTCTTCCTATTGTACCACTTCATGATCTCTTGAGTCAGCAAAATGTTATCCTGTATTTGTCTCCCAGGAATAAATGCACTCTGATTGCTACTCACCAATTTACTCAACACTGGTTTAATTCTATTAGTAATGACCTTACTAATACATTTGTATATAACATTGCAGCAGGCTATTGGTCTGAATTCAGTAACTTTGCTAGGAGTTGGAACCTTAGGAATCAAAGTCACTAGAGTTGCATTAATCTCCTTTAACATTCTTCCAGAATAAAAGAATTCTTTGACTGCACAACACAACTCATTACCAATCACATTCCATGCACTCTTGAAGAAGGCAGCAGAATAACCATCTGGACCAGGGGCTTTAGCATCATCTATATCAAATAATGCTCTTCTGATTTCATCACAAGTAACATTCCTAATCATATCCATTGATTCTTCATTACTTAGTTTGTTGCTGAACAACTCATCACTGTTATCAATACTCTCCACCATATGACTCACACCCAAGAAATTTTTAAAGTGATTTAAGAATAGATTGGGAATTTGATCACCTTCATATCTCACCCCTTGATCATCACATAATGAGAACACTTTACTCTTGTGAGCTCTTCCTTTCAAAATTTTGTGAAAGAAACTAGAGTTTCTGTCCCCTTCACTTAACCATTTGATTCTAGCTTGCTAACTCAAGAGCTTTTCCTCATCCAATTCTGCCTCAATAAATTCTTCAACAAGTTTAGCTTCAATTGATCTTAACTGATGATTATGAGGATCAAGATCAATCTTAGTTTGTATTTGTTGAACTTGTCTTCTAAGATTCTCAACTCTCTTGAAAAGATTGCCTTTGCTCCAAGCTAAATTATTCAGAGGTCTCTTTAATTTCTTTAACTTCTGAACAACTTGATACATATAGTGACCTTCCACTTCTAAGCTCCACCCATCTTTAACCACATCCATAAACTCCTTCTTTCCAGTGATGAAATTTGCAAATCTAAAAGCTTTCTTTTGTTTCATGATATCTGTTGAGACACATAAAACAACAGGCGTATGATCAGAAATTATATATGGTAGAAATTTAGCAGCAGCCTTTGGATAATGGTTGATGAAAGCTTCATTAGCCATTACTCTATCAAGCTTCTTAAGTATCCCAGTCATATTTCCAGCCTTGACCTTTTTTAAATTCTTTGTCCAGGTGAAATGCAACCCAGTCTTACACACATCCTCCATTTCAATCTTGTTAACACATTCACTGAACTCCACCATATCAGCAGACATAGAAGATCCACCATTAGAATGCTCATGAAGACTTAAAGTAACATTAAAATCCCCGCTATACCCCATGGCCTTCCATTCACATATCTATTATTCTGACTCAACTCTTTCCATAAGTCTCTTCTGTCTACACCTTCATTAGCAGCATAGATAAAGGTATAAAAACACCTCAATTTATACTTCTCAGCACTTAAGACACAAAAAATAGATTGACTAGTCTGATTAATCACTTGTATATCAACCTCTTGTTCATCCCATCCTAATGCTATTCTACACCCTTTATTACAGCAACTCATATTAGAAGTCCACTCCCAGCCTTGAAATACTCTATCACATGTTTGTTGTAGTTTCTTACTTCTTAATCTTGTTTCTAGAACAGCACACACCTTCAAATTTTCACTAGTAATCAAATTCTTAACTTCTCTTTGCTTATCCACAGTATTCAAACCTCTTATATTCCATGCTCCTATATTAAAATTCAGATTATTCATCATTCAACATTTGCCCTTCTCCTCCAATAATTTCATTCTTCTCTATACTCTGAGCTACATCCCCTTTTTCACTGATCACATCCTCACTTCCAATATCACCAACATCGACCTCTTCTACACATCTTTCCTTATGGTACTTTCTCAGATCCTCTGTCCAATTTGCTGCCTCAGTTGGAGTTGGTTGCAAGTTTTTATTCAAATATTGGTCCACTATAATTCTATCTTTCAGAATTCTCAACTCTTGATCATCATCCTCCGGAAGAGATTCTAATACAGAGTACTTATTTGCAGTTTTCCTCATTTCCTCAGCTTCCTTCTCTTTCAAATTCCACACCTTCTTGACACCTGAACTTCCAACATTACTAGTATTCTTCTTCTCCTCATTAGCCTGCTCTTTCCTATATTCTTGTTGCCTATTATGAGAATAGTTGAAGTTTCTTTTAAAGACATTTTGTTTATATTGCCCATCACTACTCTTATATACTTGTTCCTGCATTTTCTCTTTGTCTTTGTTACCACCATTCTCATTACCATTCCTTTCCATACTATCCTTATCTATCTCCTTTTCGAGACCATCATTCTTGCTCTTATTGAAAATACATCTACTAACATCATGCCCAAAGACTTTACACTCAGCACATCTAGTAGGCTTCCAATCATAAACTACACTTATTTTCTTAGTGCCTTTAACTTTATTTTCCATATCTCTATACTGCACCTCTATCTCATTTTTTATTTCCTTTTCAGCATCAATCTCCACTAGCACTCTAGCATAATCCAAACTGCCTACACCTTTGTAACACATAGATGCAGTCATACTGTCCATAACCATAGGTTTCCCCAAGCTACTAGCAAGAGCACTTATCCCCTTCAAACTCCAAGCCTCAAGAGGAACATTTGACATCTTAACCCACACAGGCAACTTCTTTGGTTCAATCTTTTGCATTCCCAGATCAGGACTCCATCTATAGACAAACAAAGGTTTGTTTTGAACCATCCAAGGTCCCTGATCTATAACACTGTTTAAACCATCAATGTCTCTAAACTTAAACAAATATTGACCATTTTTGCTAGCACTAATATCAGTAATTCCAAACTTACTCCACATTCTTCGAATATTATACCTCAATTCACTAATATGCATATTAAACCCAATGAACTGACCACAAGCAGTTAACCTCCATCTTTCACTACCATTCTTCACAAGCATTGTGGTTTGAGGAAATGAATGTGAAGAAGTCGATTGTTGGGTTTGGTTTAAGGGAAGAGGTTTTTAAGTCTATAATGCCGCCTAAGTTTGATGTTGGAGATGAGGGTTCGTGTGAGAAGTTTAGTTGGAATGTGGCGGCGGTGAAGGGTTTGTTAGGGGTGATTGGTTCGGTTGAGATCGGGACCGGGAAGAGGTTTGAGGTTTAGGTTATGAAGGAATATGGAGTGGTTTCGTCGTGGATGAAGTATAGGTCTTTTGAAGCTGGAGCGGAAGTTGGGAGGTCGTTGGGGTGTGGTTTAAACGGTGAGGTTTTGGTGGAGAAGGATGATAATGAGTTGGTTATGTATGATTTGGATTCACAACAGATTAAGAATATAGGGAATCATGGGGTTGCTAATTCGTCGGATGTGTTTAACTACGTTGGAAGTTAATAAATCTGCAACGGTTAAAAAAAAGCAATTCGAACAAAAATCAGCATGAAAATAACCAGCTTTGGTTGTTTTTCGTTCGAACAGTGGCGGCGGAATTTGAAGGTTTTTGTTTTGGGGGGGGGGGGGGGGGGCAAAAATTTTATAGCTTAATTTAATTTTTTTTTTTTTTATCGGAACTTAAAACTAGTTGCTTAAAGCATAACCCTTATTCTCAAAAGCATTCACCTCAATTCAATAGTATTGATATACCTCAAAAGTAAATGTTTTAACATAACAGTAGAGCAAATACAATTTATGAAAATTATTGTACCAAAAATAAATGTGATTGACTATCAATTATGTTTTGCAAGTTACTTTTTCTAAGGTTTTGAAATTCTCAGGTAATTACACTTATTTCTAAAGCTGGGGAGTCCATATACTCCGTATTAAATTGTAGAAGACCTGTACTTGTACTATTGTTTGTTTTCTTATTTTTCTATACCTCAGACTTGTAAGGAAAAGAAGAATACTGCACTTCCTTTTTTTGATGTACATACTCCCTCCGTCCCATATTAAATGTCTAGCTTGACTTTTTTGCTGAGTCAGTAATGATGGAAACTTACTTGGTTTGAGAAATGGTTGCGGCCATTTGTCCAACAGCATCTTCAAGGTTAGAAAACCGAGTCAAAAACTCACCATGAAGATCTGAATAATCCAACTGATTTTGCTGCCACAAGCTAAGGCCGCTAGCAATTACCCTCAAGCCATTCTGCAGCAATGAAACCCCCTCACCTATTCCATCTGGAAATTTTCTTTTCTTGTTAGTTTGTGTTTTATCATCTATCTCCATTACATCAATATCGATGGTCATCATCTTGTGGGCCATTTGCTTTAGCAATAGACCTTCTTTAACAAGCAGCGCAAGCTCATTTGAACCAGGGGTAGTTTTGACATTAGCCACTTCCTTTTCAAAGAACAACTTAAACTCAAACATAAACCTTTCATCATTTACATCAACTCCAGACTCCAAATCAAACGATAATGCTGCATCTGGTGGTACAAACCTCCACAGCTCATTGCAACTAGTACGTGCAGAAAAATACCCAAACGCTGTCATTGACAAATGAGCTAAAGCACAATGTCGTTCTTTTAATAGCATGTGAATAATTCCCATGAAGCTGAAACCTTTGAATTATTATCAGTTTCTTCAAATTGGATGTGACAAGTCCCGCCACAAAAGCAGCTAAATTTGGTTTGCACTTCGACAATCCAGAATCTGTGACAGCAGACTTTGAGATGAAAAGACTTTGAAGCTGCAAAATTACTCTTCCCATTTCTTCGGATGTATATAGATGCTTCATGCTAGAGATGATCCCTAATGTTTCACTCAGAAGCTTAGGGTACTGGTCCTTTGAGTTGTCACTGGAAGTGTTAAGTTGTATTTATTGATGATGGTGCTTAATAGCTTTATTGTTTTCATTTCTGTGTCTGATATGCTCACCTGTTTATGCTTAACATTTTTCTATACTGGGTAACCAACATTTTAGTGTTTTGTAGTTTATTTATAGTAACCAACTTCTGCTTTCTATTTTGGTTGTTGGATGTTGTAATTGATCTTTTAACATTTGCGTCAAATTTACTTATCTGCCTAAGTTTACCAATTTTCCAAACCAGAAAAAATGGAACGTGTGTACTTTTTTAATGAATGAGAATACATGCTTGAGGAAACTTGGTTAGCATTTTTATAAGCATTAGCCCAAAATTAAACAAAATAGACTTTACTCCCTGGAAATGGGCTAAAATCAAGTGTTACTTACAGAGATTGCAGAGCAGCAGACAAGGCTAAAACGGGTGCACCAATCATTACATTTGCACGTTCCCTTGATGAGTCATTGTCGAATACATCCACGAAGTTGAAATACTCTGTTAGTAGTATTTGTTTAGCAACACTTCTGACCTTATCTGAAAGACCATTTAATGGGAATCCTTCCATGAGCAAAGCCATATACATAGCAGACGATAATTTGGATGCATTACTGTTGGTGACGGAGTTAAAAACTCTATCTGTCATTAAATGTGAACCGCACTTACATGGAGATTGATCTCGCGAGTTTACGAAAAACACTACCAGAATCCAGAACTGATTCCCAAAAAACAGTGGTTTTCATTAGTGTGCACAGTTGATCAATAATAGCATTCCCCATGTCTGAATCAGCATGTCGAACCAAAAAGCACCAAAGTTCCATAATAATCTCCCAACAAAGATGATGTGGATGGAAGAAATTTTCAAGCAAAAACGACTCAACTTCTCCCCAAACTAAAGTTGAAGAAGCCACAAGCATAAAGGTCTTCATTGCATGTATTACAGAAGAAAACATATTCTGATTACCAGAACCGTGTAGCAGAGGTAATGGCTATCTTCGTCCATTAAAATATTTAAAAGCCATTCTAGCTTTTTGGCAATCTCAAATTTCACATCATCTTCCAGATCAGGAGCACTTCGCAGAAGATTAACAAATAAGGCAACATGTCCAAGTAACAGTAACTTCGACTCATGCATTGAAGCATAAGTCAAAGAAAAGATTGCATCCATCAATTTGTCATCTTTTGGGACAAAACTTGACGTGGTAATATCACTGAACAGCCAGTCAAGAATTAGACATTTATGCTTGTGTCCGAATTGCGCTGAATTTAACAAGGAATTGAGCAGATGAACTGATGTTGGCTCCAGAAGTTCTGCCAAACTGTCACTTGCAGATTTAAGAAGCTCATCTTTACCAAGGAAGATGCGAAAGGTTAAGACCGTAAGGATGCAAAGTGTTATATCTTTGAAAATTGAAAATGCTTGGGATGGGTAGTGGGAGATGATCCTCGCAGCATTAATCAAGTAAAATAACCGGAATGAATATTCTTTTAGCTTCAGCCGCAGAAACCGGCTCTATCAATGAATATTCTTTTATCTGATAACAACCCTTTGCCTAGCTGAAGCAAAGTAACGACTCCTTTCCATGACAGATTTAGTACAGTCACTAAATTTCCACCAGCATTAGCAGCAAGGATCCCCAATTCAACCAAATTTTCAATAATACATTTTACTACACTGATAACATGATTCACTTCATCTGATACTTTGACACTACTTTGTAAATCTTTTTCAGTCCTACCATTGTCATCAGACTTCGTGTTGTTGCAATATGCTTTGCATAGACATATAACAGCATCAAGGATCACTTGTGATTCCTTTAGTACTTCTGAACCATGTGTTTGAATTCTCTGTCACAACAACAGAAGAGCAACATTACCATGAGGTTTCAACTATGGTGTAATTATAGATAGCCTAAGAAAAATTCAATCAAAGTAGACGAATGGGTTAATAGGAAAATTGACTGCCTGATTGGTATCCTTTTAAAAGAACAGTGTAAGCCAACCTTCCACAATCACTAGCTTAAATTTACACCATAAATTTAGAATTCGAGTATGGGAATACAATCGTGTGATACATATATACCAGTACTCAAAGACTGTAAAATTTACAGTCATTTCTTGATACATATGTAAGGTAATTACCCACTTAGATAATAAAACTTAACTTTTATTACGCTATTAGTGGTACAATTTAGTCAAGACTCGAGACTGGTAAAAAAAGTAACATGATGCAGTCATTAGTGGGCCAATTTAGTCAAGACTCAAAGACTGTAAAAAAATAACATTATGCTGTCTAGTTTTTTCTTATTTTGGAATCATAAATTTGATCATGATGGTTTCAAGTTTAGCCGTATTAGACCTAATAGTTTTTTCCTAGTTTCAAATCTCATATTTCTTAAGGTAAAAGGGAAGACCAAAACTTCCTCATCTGTAAACCCAGTCTCGTATCCTTGTGAATACGTGATCAATACTTTGAGGTTACAGACAATGCCACATAGAAACCCAATGGCACCCCTGAATAACTGCAACCCAAAGCACCCAATGCGGGACTTCGGCAATGAATATAAACATCACTGCTTCCTAAAACAGTAGACGAAACCAAATTTACACAAATCCTCCTTTCACTATCGCGTTTTCATATGCAATATATTGAAAGGCAAAAATGGGAAAGCAGTTACCTTAGCCTCTAATATCGAGTCTTTTGTAAGATTTAAGAGTTCCAAAATGAATGTTTCAACTGCGGACATTAACTCCTTTCCTGTTGAAACTGGATGCCTTACCAAAGCTGATAAAACAGCAGCTGAATGGGATAACATATCCAAAAGCACCTGAAAAATATAAAACCGTACTGTATTACTTAACAAGCTCTGTGCCGACATTTCAAATGGACGAAGTCTGTAGAGTTGGGCTTCATCTACATAAATAACTATCATTTTCAAATCCATATTGAGAAAAGGTAGCATTTCAAAAAGAAAAACTGATCGTGTGAAATAAAGGTTAACTTGAACAAGCATATACTATCACCTGAAAAAAGAGGCCATAATGTTCTTCCTCTTGAGAATCATTGGTTGACATAAGTGTCATCTTCATGTGTTTTCTACACCATACGCTTCCCTGTACAAATTTGTAAAGCAACTTAGTCTACAGGGTAAACTCATCAGTTTTTATAATATAAGTACCGGAGTGCAGAGCAATGTACCTTGGTTCCTAAAGCAAGCAGCTGGCTGAGGCATTTGGATATATCCAATTCTAGGTAATTTGAAGCCACTTGCAATATTGTTTTGTTTAACATGCACTGGGATACATCCAGACACGTGAAGTCTTCCCAGAATGTCTAGCCCAATGTTAAGGTGACAATAGAAAGACAGAGCACCAAATATAGAGCTATAACAGTTTTTTCATTGTTCTAGTTAAGCATAAAAATGTTAAGCAGGATACTGTTAGACATTCCAGGATAGAAGCCCGTCCATTTTCATCACTAACTTCTAACTCAACAAGTTCAGAAATTAGTTGAGTACGGCTCTCTACCACCTGTAGAATTATAAGTCCAACTCAAAGTAAGATCACAAAATAATGTTTACATTCTCCCTTCGCACAAGGGTGGATGTATTGGTAGAAAAAAACCAGAAAATATGTCAGATTATATATATAGACTTTGAAAAACAGCTAAATTCTTAAGGGTGGGATGTCATGGACTAACTGTTTCAACTCTGAATTACATATGTAACTTAGACTCACTGCATAAACTGTAACACGCCGAGCCCAAAGCATCAAACCTTCCAATCAACTAAATCCATGGTGGGACTGTGGGAGGTTATTGGTAGCTCACAAGTCGCAAACTCATAGATAATGTAGGACAATAAGTTGCAAACCTAACGACTCAAATTCCTAAAGTCATATGCCTTATACATAGACCCAAAACAACTTTATCCATATATATACAAATCTGACACTCACAATTCATACAAAACCGATACAAGACGTAATGTTACAAATACAGTCCCTTAGTTGTAACAATAGATCCAACGTTCCTCTAGAGGTAAAATCTTATTAACAATCTATAACATTATTAATAAATCAGGTAACTATTACTCCCTTCATAAACTAGAACACCCTAAATCAGGCACGAATCATGGAGATAAACCTCCAAATCAACTAATCCCATGATAAGAAGTTCTCACACTTATACCGGACTCACAGTTCACACCATAAAAGTCCTAGGTACCGGTGGTGTTATAGGCATGTTATATCATCCACCACGTCAGCTTTTGGCCTATAACAACCAAAAAAACAAAACACACTCACTTCACTCCTTATTTACTTCAAAAAAATCTATAACGCTTGTTTTACTCAAAGCGCTGCACCAAAAGCTAACGAAACTCCACTTAAATCTCTAACGACATCATAAACCTGACGAAACCCCAAACACGCTCCTAAAAAACTTATAAGGCACTAAAACCAAAGGCGCAAGGCCTATAAACTAATTACACAAACACGGTCTTAAACAGCCTTTAAGACACTAAAACCAAAGGAGCAAAAGATGAATAACCTCCTCCTCCTCTTGACAGTTACTTGATAACTAATTAAAAACCGAGACGAAACATCTCGAAAACATTCCATAAATTAAATATTCATCATCATCTAGATATATAAACTTATTAATAACATTATAAATTAAAACAGTTACACATTATTCCTAACTAATTACTACTATAAAATTAAAAGTAGGGAGAAGGTAAGTAATACATACATCAGAAGCTTTAATGGAGTCTAGTAAGCTCTGTAATTCGTTTTCCGATGGTTTCCTCTTCGTTTTCATGTCTCACGCGCCGTCCGTCACTCTCACGCGCCGATTGTGTTTTTATTTTCCCGCCTCTTATTTTTATTTTATTTTTTGGTTAGAGTTGAAATGATTTTGTATTTGTATTTTTCAAGTTTTGTTTTTTAGACCCTTGAAGTTTGAAACTTTACATTTGTGGTTACCAAGTTATTAAAGGGTCGTCGATTATGCTGACTAGTTACACGGCCAATATATACTACCATATAATGTATTTTGGACTATTTTATAATTAGAAATGTTTAAAATTCAGACGTTTACTTGTTTATTATGAAAGGATATAAAAATTAGGGTGCGTTTGGTTTGCGGGTGGTTTTAGATATGGATTTGGATTTGGATTTGTGTCTGGATTTGAATAAAAAAATTAAGTATAATAAATTTGAATATTATTTGTTATTTAAATAAATAATTGATTTAAAGTTAGTGTTTATTATTTAAAAAATAAAAGATGAATGTAATAAGTGAAGAAGGTAAAAAATAGGCCCATAAAAAGTACAAAATGTGACATTATTTTGTAAAACCTGAGCATGGGGGTATGATTTGTAGATGGCTAAATATTTTCTTTGTTAGGAATCAGGTTGGTTGTTCAAACTAAAATTGTTTGGCTTAATCATCTCTACTTATAAAGTACAAAAACAACTAAATATGTAACAGAATAATCGAATAACGCAAAATATAGTAACAGTACCCCCGCCACATTACACGGGTACCATTCTAGTATGGAAAATGGTAACAAAATTATAGTAACAGAATAATCTCTACTTATAAAGTACAAAAACAACTAAATATGTAACAGAATAATCGAATAACGCAAAATATAGTAACAGTACCCCCGCCACATTACACGGGTACCATTCTAGTATGGAAAAATTAACTCATAATTTTATGTATGTTACATGTCTTCTACCATTAAGCTACTATCATCAGTTTTCATTTCTGTTAAATAGGTCGCATGAAATTTACCGCTAATTATTATTCTTGTAATCTTGCTAATAACACTTTTGTTTGTTATAAACAAAACATTACGTTTACTAACAACTTTTTTTTTTTTTTTATTAAAAACTGCAACAATTCTATTTATAATATAGATTGAATCAAAGTTACTATAAGATAGCACAAATAAAAGAGTCCAAATACAAAGGTGTTTTGTTGTTTTGTTAGTTTTGTTCGGACCAAATTTAGTGTTGTAAAATGAGTATATTTATTTACTCGTAATAACCATATACCTTTCGTCTCGTAAAACATGATTATTACATTAATAGTGTCCAAAAAGGTCACACAAAACACTTCTTTCATTCAAAGAGATCACATCATAAAACACATCTTTCGTTCATAGCATACTTCGTTGCGCAGTGTGTTAGGGTCAGTGTTGATCGTGACTGGACTTTATGTTGTGCTTGGGGTAAAGAGCAAAGAAATAGACCCTCGACACCACCAACAAGAAGAATTACAAGACACAAAGGTCGACATGGAAATGCAGTGATTTGGTTTAAGAATGAAATGAATGATGAAAGCAATCTCCTTGATATTTTTTAAGTTTTGATACTTATATTTTGTACCCAATGATAGAGAAGATTACTAGCTAAATATATCAAGGAAATTATAAACTTTAAAGCTATTATAAATTTTTAACACTTATCTCAATGTGTATTGCCCATGCATCTACAAATTTCTTTCGGTGAAATGTGAAGAATATATTATTATCAACAACACATAACATTTACAAGGTATTCAAAAAGGATCAAAACAAGCTTAGATCCTTAATAAATAAAATTTTCATTTCATTTCAATATTGGATTACAATAAAATAGCAGGCAAACGAGCAACAAGTTGCGCCACAATTCCTGTTGAATGACAAAATCAATCCTACTAAACAAAACTAAAGATGCCCATTCCAACTAAACAACCGAATACCACTCTTAGGCTATGTTTGGCAAAAGTAGCTGTGAGCAGTAGCATTGAGTAGTAGCAGTGAGCAGTAGCTGTGAATTGTGAGCAGTAGCAAAAAAAGCTCACAGCTTCATAAAGAAGCATTGGAAAAATGAGCTTTCCTAAAAAATAGCAAAGCCCACAGCTCTCATGCCAAACAAACAACAAAAATAAAAAAGCTCATTCTCACCGCTCATTACCTCAAAAAGCTCCAAAAAAGCTCCGTGTCAAACATAGCCTTATTCTTCATATTGAATAAGATGAGTATCACAAAAGTTTTGTGAATAGAATGAAACTGAATCAACATTTTGAATGGGTGTTTTTAATTGCGTTTGACTTTACAAGTCAACTTTATTCATTTGATTCATCCTGCAACTTTGTTTTCTGTAAACGTTACCTGTTGGAAATTACTATTATGTTGTTAGTTTCTAGTAGGGGTGTTCATGGGTCGGGTAATAAACCGAATAAACGAAAACCGACCCGAACCGACCCAAAAAAAATCGAACCAAACATATAACCGAACCGAATAGTTAAAACCGAACCGAACCGAATTAAAAATTCGGTTTACGGTTTGGATATGGGTTTGGCTATCTGAACCGAAAACCAAATTTATATATATATATATATATATATATATATATATATATATATATATATATATATATATATATATGGGGTCATTCATGTGAGAAATCTAATTTTTGTTAGAACGCGAGAACTAATTATAGCCACTCATTTTATCCTCCTTAAACTTTGATCTAATGGCTATTATTAGCTAACTATTCTTTTTGAAAATTTTCAAAAAATTTCGAAAAAATTTCAAAAAATTTTCGAACTTTTTTTTGGAAAATTTTCAAAAAATTTTCGAAATTTTTTTTGAAAAATTTTCAAAAAATTTAAAAAAAAAAATTGAAAAATTTTCTAAAAATTTAAAAAAAAATTTTGAAAAATTTTCGAAATTTTTTTTGAAAAATTTTCGAAAATATTTTTTTTTCACATGTGACGAAAAAAATTTATTACATGCGACGAAATTTTTTTTTCACATGTGACGAATTTTTTTTTCAAACGTGACAAAAAAAATTTCGTGAAAATTTCAAAATTTTTTTTCACATGTGACGAAATTTTTTTTTCACATGTGACGAAATTTTTTTTTCACATGTGACGAATTTTTTTTTTCACAAGTGACAAAAAAATTTTCGTGAAAATTTCCAAATTTTTTTTCACATGTGACGAATTTTTTTTTTCACATTTGACGGAATTTTTTTTTCACATGTGACGGAAAAAAAATTTTACATGCGACGAATTTTTTTTTCACATGTGACGAATTATTTTTTCACACGTGACAAAAAAAATTTCGTGAAAATTTTCAAATTTTTTTTCACATGTGACGAAATAAAATTTTCGGAAAAAAAATTTCGAAAAATTTGTTTTCGGAAAAAAAAATTCGGAAAATTTTTTTTTCGAAAAAAAAATTTTCAAAAAAAATTAATTGAGACTCGATACTAACACCAATACAAATCTTATGGCCCGTTTGTTTTGTAAATGGGTATGCGAGTGAGATTCGGTTTGAAAGAAAAAAATGAGAGAAAAAGGATTTGATTATTATAATAATTTATTTATTTTATAATTTATAAGTAAAATTTAAATTAATATTTATGTGTTATTTTAATGTGAAATAAGGAAAGATACAAAAATGTTTATGAAAGTTGTCAGGCAAAAATAGTATAAAAATTGGTATTGTGAGAGGGGTGGGACCCACTTGTAAGAAAGAAAGCATGACTCCCGCCCACTGTTCTAAAAGGCGCGCCAAGACGCGAGGCGTGACCTCGACGCCACGAAATGGATCAAGGCGTGAGGTCTAGGCGTCGTGTGAAAAGGCGTGGAATAAGGCGCGAAAAGGCGTGCAAAGGCGCGCCTTTTTGGTAAGGCGTGGCGCCATATTTAGAAGTATTTAGGGGATTTATGGATTTGGGCTTGAATTTCAAGTATTTGGGTTATTTTTTTCTTGGGCCTCGTAATTTCAAAACTTAATTCCTACTTGGGCCTCGTATTTGGGCTTTAGTATTTGATATTGCCCTTATAAAAGGATATAAAATTATAAATACATAAATTTATAAAAATTTTGTTGCCACCTTAAGCACGCCTTAAGAAACGCCAAGGCTTCGCAAAGGCGCGTAAGGCTTGAGGCGTGGCTGTGCCGCCACGCCACACCTCACGCCTTTTAGAACATTGCTCCCACCTATTAGCTATGGTATAAAAAAATAAAGGTATCCGTACAATATTTTAATTATGATTCCATTGACTTTTACAAACCAAATATTTGTTTTGGGTCCTTTCACACTAACCCCATGCCATAGAGGTTAAACAAACAGGCCCTTAACTTATTCAAGTGATATACACCATTGTATGACGTGGGATTGTACTTTACTCGATGGGCTAGACATCCTATGAAAAAAGGAATATTCAAAACCGAATAAGCAAACGACTTTGTTCTACCATTTTGATTAACACCATGTTTCCTATATCAAATCAAATCAAATCAAACTAAACTATATAATTTGCATATTTCATGTATTTAGGTGCAGTTTGATTAGGGGTATTAGGATTTGCTTTTTGGACTCAAACTACAATGACACGTTTGGTTAAAATCTGAATCTGGATATTTAGCCACCACAGCCAAATGTATTACTTTTGTCAAATCCAGTATAAGGAGGTGGGGTTTTATAATTGAGTGTGGTCCTTTTGCTATTTGAGTCTATCTCTCTCCTCTCTCAATTATTACAAAATATAATTAATTAATTAAATATATTTTCTCTCTCTAAATCATAAACCAAATCCAAATCCTATTCCAACTCCACTTATACACCAAACGGAATCGACAACCACAAAATATACTAATACTAATATCAAATTAATACTAATATCAAATTAAGGGTCACAAAAAGTTAGCAACTTGTATAAAGTAACCATAGTTGACCATACCATACGGTAAATTCACTCATACTGGAATATATACCATAAGCATGGTCATCACTGATTACATAATACTAGTACCACCTTACGTGAACCATTTACACCTCCATATACGAACAAGCAAACTTTTATTTCCTCAACCCATGTGGGACCAAAAACATCTTCATACATGTTTTGAAAAAAGATGCTCAACAAACTTACAGGCACAAGTTTGGCTAGATGATTAACAGTCCATACAAGTCACAAATGATTCACTCGTAGAGTGAAATACAAACACCATTCACCTTTCAATCCCGTCATAACGTTGATCGAAAAAACATATGTATATAAGTTATAGCGATAAAAGTTGTACCACCATGACAGACTACAATCTTTAACACATAATTGTAAGTCGTATCAAATGCGATTCACTCTAGAGTGAAATGCAAACACCATTAACCTTTCAATCCCGTCACAGACGATTTACTCGTTGAGATATCTTTGTTTAGCAACACTTCTGACCTTATCTGAAAGACCATTTAATGGGAATCCTCCCATGAGCAAATCTTTGTAAAGATACAGGCTCAAATAATCTTTGTTAACGGGGCTAAACCTAATATGTAACTTGTTTGAACTGAGATATTAATATAAATTTATAGTAAATGTACAAATGGGCGTTTGGTCTAGTGGTATGATTCTTGCTTTGGGTGCAAGAGGTCCCGAGTTCGATTCTCGGAACGCCCCTTTTGCGATTTTTTTATTATTATTATTATTATTATTATTATTATTATTTTTTGCACTCATCCGTGTAACTGTATTTCTAAAAGAGCGTTTGGATATTAGACATAGGAAGTAAAAAAAGTAAAAAGAACTTTTTCTCGCTTCAACGTTGTAAGTATATTTTTTTATGTCTGATTACAATTTTTGTTTCTTACGACCTAAAATCCACCTTTTTATGTCGCAAAAAAAAAAAAAAAAAAAAAAAAAAAAAAAAAAAAAAAATCCCACTGAAAGTTAGCTTATGAAACATAACCCCAAAACCAAATAAGCAAATCGGCTAATAAGTCGAAGCAAACACCCCCCAAAAAGTTGTATGTTGGTTAAGTGTTAAGACATAACGCTTCATAAAATCAAATTATATATTTTGTCTTCCGTATGCATTTCAACAAGTTAATATTGAACCGTGGGCTATGAAAAGTAACAATACACTCAAAATAATATGACCTTTGTCGGTAAATAGAGATTGAACAACCATGTGTTGCTCTTCTAGGTTAGAAAAGAAAAAATATATACTACGTATAATTTATGTATTTAAAAATAAATTATTTAATGATACTAGGTGAAACCGATAAAGATATTATTTATGTATTTAATTAATGATACTAGGTGAAACAGATAAAGATATTGGACCCGTTCAATGCTAAGATTCTAAGAAGGGTGGCAGTAATGCTTCCGAAATCACTCATACCTCCCAAATTCGCCAATAATATCTTTCCACCTCATTTATATTTTTTCAAAATTACTACAAAAACAATACATATTCATCACCTCGTACAAGAGGTGGCGTTTGCTATGCGTGTCATGGGACACATGTTATAAACTTTGACAAACTTTTTTATTGTAGTAAAGACACATGTACTCATATACTTGCATCCTAACATAAATCACCTCTCATTTGATAAACTAAAATTCACCAAATCCCTCTTTATTCTTTTTTGTTGCCGTACACCTCCAATTCACCATCTCCACTCATAGTTGAATTTAAGCTTCAAGATATACTTGAAAGATGAAGGTTTAGTGATTACAACATAGTCCAGTACCCTTGTGGATGAAGCTATGGAGAAAGTCTCTTTGTTTTATCCCAACGTTCCAAAATAAATCCCCAACGTCTATAATTTCCTCAAACCGCCAAAGCAAAAAATGCCGTTCAACCCTTGCCGCTGGCCATACCGTCGAGGTGGCGGCGGTGTTCACCGGCGGTATGGCCATGCCGTTGACTGATGCCGCTGCCACCGTTCTAAACTCGTAATATAACGGTTTTGAATTTGAATATAACGGTTTTGAATTTGAATAACACTGATTGGGAAGCAAGTAATCCTAAAGATATACGACATTTAACTCAAAACTTTAATTTATAAACATCCTACTTTTACTAATGTTTGATTCAAATAAATTAGAAGTAAATTGCAAAAGTCATCCATGTAATTTGTCGAATTTAATATTAACCATCCTACTTTGTCAATAATCATAACTATATATATTTATTTTATTATTATTATTTTTTTACGAAATAAAAACTTTCAACACTTTATTCACTTTAAGTAGAGGTGCAAAGCAAACAATCAACAAGCTGCGACGTTAGCCCTTTTTGAATAACAAAGCTAATTCTTTTAAAAACTAGAGTTAATGTCATTTTTCGTCCATGTGGTTTGCCGGGTCAATCAATAATCGTCCCTGCCGTTAATTTTATTCGGGTTTGGTCCCCATGGTTTACAACCCATACGGGTTTGGTCCCTTGACCGTGACTTCCGTTTGTTTGGCCGTTAAATGCTAGTTTGAAGGCACGAAATGACAAAACTACCCTCACATTATTATTATTATTATTATTATTATTATTATTATTATTATTATTATTATTATTATTATTATTATTATTATTATTATTATTATAACCAACACTTTATTAAAAACAAAATGATTTTTACAAGAAATTAGTGGGGAGACGATTCTCTATGACTCAAGACATTGATGCTCGTGCTGCTCAACATATTTTTAGTATTATTATTATTAATAATAAAAACTACGTTTTGAGATCTAAGTGTCATAACATTGTTATGCATAACCATTAAACTTTGTTGAGGAGCTCTACAGTCTCAAATGCAATGAAACCATAACATAACTATATCTAAACTTTACTATAGACGCCAATGTAATATAAAAGGAAGTCTTTCTTGATTAGAATTTGTGAGGCGGTGATATCAAAGTATCAAACCCTGAAAATTAGTTAGTTAATAAGTCAAAAATATGATATTTGAAAAAAAAAATAAAAAATAAAAAATAAATAAATTCTTTCTTGAGAATATAATAGCCAAAGGTAGGCACCTATGCATAAATGTGGTATCTAGCAGTGAATAGGTGTATTTGTGAACTTAAGTTCTGGTATGACCAATTAATGCAACTCTTAAGGGTTTAATATAGCTATTGTGAGGAAAAAAAGTTTATGGGTTGAACCGATAAATGATGAAAATTTGAGGAATAAAATTAGAGTAAATTTCCCTGTCCAAAATAAAATGACTAAAATACCTTTGTCAAAAACTGCAATCCAAATTTACCTACACGAACACTGTCTGTATTTTCAAAATGTTAGGGATGAAACTTGCAGTTTGGTCAAACCAGAGGGATGAATGTTTATTTTATTTTATTTTATTTTATTTTTATGCGGTTAAGATAATGGTATATATTGTTACTCTTTTAATCCATGGTATATTAGTAAATTCATAATTCAAATTTTGCTAGTTTAAAAAGGAAAGAAAAATGTGTTTATTAATACCCAGCTAAGGCAGGGTGTAATAAGCCTCAAAATGTCGGTTGGTCTCACCCCAGAGACTAGTCTCGGTCAGTCGGGCATTTTACACTATGTCAATCCTCATCTCAGTCGTCTCACCAAATGGAGAAGAGGGTTGGCTATCCGACCTTCATGTGTGCATGTTTTGTGTGTGTGAGTTTTTATTAAAATGTATTTTTGTGGTGTGAGTCGCCTTATTACACCAAATTAGTTATAAAGTAGTCTTGGAAAGAGAAATTTGATGTGTCATGGAATAAAAAGTCACCAAAGTGTCCTTATTACACCGAGTCTAAGATAAGGATGGGTGTGATGAACTAAGGTTGGGTGTAATGAATGGTGGTGCACCACCATTATGCACCAACCCCACTGCCCCTCATCTCCAACGGCGCGGCAAGGTCTCATTTTTGCATTAGTTTGGTGGTGAACTACTTGTTTGTGTGTGTTTTTGAGATATTTTATGAGATATATTTGTATAAAATAAAGTATTTTAATATTTTTGGTTTGATGGTGACCATTAAACTTGTTAGATAGTGGTGGTGTTGTGACACTCAAGGTTACAAAGTAAGATAGATGAAAATACTAAACATAATTTATTGGACTATGTTTAACATAGTATGATTTATAAAATATATTGTGTCGCCTGTACGACAAACAATAGCCATCACCTTCGCCTACTGTTATCGTTACCGCTACCGCTTAAAGCTACTTTTGCTTATTACTATTATTCACTTATATTTCTATTTTTACAAAATACACCTGTATTTTGTATGTAAGGATTGAGATCCTTTAATATTAAGTTCAATATGATTAGTCATGTTATCTTACATAAAGATTAAGATCCTTTAAAGTTCGGAGTAACATGATCGGTCATGTTTTCTCACAAACAAAAGATTGATTGAGTCCCGCTATAGGTCTCGCTGCTTTGTTTGTGAGGAAACACAACCAGTTATGTTCATCTTAACTTTAGAGGATATTAATTGATCCCTCAAATAAACATTAGTGAGTCACTTGATGAATAGGATCTCTTACTCCTAGAGCATATACATCAGTAACTTAGGTTAAATCTTAACACAGTGACACGTCAGCGCCACATCAGCTTTAACACGTTTATCTTAACTCACAAAAAACACCCCCAATCATAAATCAGCTTTAACTCCGCGTTAACGGATATAAATGTGACCGTTGAGGGGGTCAAAGTTTATTTATTTTTTTTTTTAACACATTCACGCCTTAACGAGGCGTTACTAGCTTCACTCACCACGTTAACGCCATATTAACGCAAGCTCGAACAATGGTTCACTCGGGTTTAACGTGCGTTAAAATCCCGTTAACGCCCTTCGTGCGTTAGCGCTGAAAATGCTCTTACGTGAAATAAGATAACTAGTCATATTAACTCAAGCATTAAAGAATCTTTATCCATTTTTGTAAATGTATCACAAAAAGTAACCAATCACCTTCTATAAATAACTACCTATGACCAAGAAAATAAGTATGTATCCATTTGTCCATTTCTTTTTCTTTTAATCATAAATCCTAACCTTGGGGCCCAAGAATAGCCAATTCCGTAAATAATACACCTTTTATGAAGAAAACAAAAACAAAAATAAAAAAAATACACACACAAAAACTAACAATTTAGCAGAGATTTTGAGTCGATGTAAGTTACCCACCATTCTTCTATTTCATAACAGGTTTTAAATGTTGAAATGTTTATACATTTTAGTTTTAATAATACTTTTAATATCATTTGTAAAAAAAGATTTTTTTTTTTTTTTAAGTAGTTTCTCCTTTTTATGTTTGCGGCCGCGCGTAAATGTTTTGGAAAAGATTTTTTTTTTTTTTTTTTTTTTTTTTTTTTTTTTTTTTTTTTTTTTTTTATGTGTGTGCAGGCGCGTGTAGACGTTAGTGTCTGTTTACTTCTAGACATAGGAGGCGGAAATGACATTTTCCTTTTAGGCTTATTACCATTTCTTGTTTTTTCTATCGTAGACATAGTATTGCAGATTTAGGGTTCAAACCTCACGAGGTGTGTTGAAACGGTCTCAGGATTAACCCGGTTAACCTGAACAGAGAAAAACCTCATATGTTTACCCATTATAGTATTGCAGATTAGACCTAGAATGTTTTAAAAACAAACACAGCCGAAGTTAGTTTGTAGTCTACTTATGTCGTAAAGCAATTGCACAACCTTTGTGCTATCCTTTTAATGATTTTGTAAGCGCGTTGAAAAAGTGGGCCATGGGTCAAAACCGGATAAGAAAGATAGTTGCTTTTAGTATTAATGATTTTGTAAAATGTGTTCCTGCTTTCCTATGGATCATTTTCTTAGCTATTATTACCTGTATAATCTGATAAAAAAATGCTGCTTGATAGTTTGAAGATTAACTCTGTTATATGCCTTTTTGGGTCGTTTATGGGGTGTTTGGGATTGCATATTTTATTTTGCTTTAAACAATTAGTCACCTTTATACTGTTTGGGTTGTTTTTATCTGCTTATTTTGATGCCAAATAAGCACTTTTATCAACTTATATTGAGTCCTTTTAGGATGATTCTAGTTGCGGGTCGAAAAAGTGGGTAATGGGTCAGAACCGAGTAAGAAACATAGTTGCTTTTAGCATTGGTTTCAATTCTATAGGGTGTTTAGTATTAGACAATTAAGTTGTATTTATATATTATTATATTAGAGGGATTAGAGTGTAATTATCTCTTCTATATAATCCCCTGGATGTAATCGTGATTTACATAATATATACAATACACAATATTACGTTTCTCTTTACCAAGTTTATCTTGGTATCAGGGCTAGGGTTTTTTCTTTTCACAGCTAGGGTTTTTTTTTTTTTTTTTTTTTTTTTTTTCTGCCACCCTCATTGCCAATCAGCACTACAGTGCTCCCTCCACAAGTCGTCCATAACAACAATAGCAACACCTGCTATCGATTCTCCACTACAAGGTATCCTCTTCTAATTTACAACAGCCACCGCTGAAATCCCAATGGCAATTACAGCCTTTACTTCCGCCGAGAAAACCCTCCACTGTCACCATAAATTTGGTTTTACATTATCTCCTAACAATTATGGCTACTGGAAAGCCATGCTTCAGCCCTTTCTTGTTACCAATAACCTGTTTGGTTATATTGATGGTTCAATTCCCTGCCCACCGGTTACTATTACCCCTTCGTCATCAGGAAAAGACACAATACCAGCCCCACAACCAAATCCAGATTACACAACATGGATTTCCAATGATGCTCACGTACGTATGTTACTTGTCTCTACCATCTCCGAGGCATCATTCCAACATGTTCAAGGGAACACTTCCCGTGATCTTTGGCTATCTCTTGAACGTGCTTATGCACCTCACACGGCTTCTAGAGAATATACTCTGAAAACTCAACTTTTAAAGTTGGAGATGAAAGCTGATGAAACTTCCTCTGCATACCTGACTAGGGCTCAGGAATATTCTGATGCTCTTGCTAATATTGGCGAACCTGTGAAAGAAAAAGACTTGGTGATGTTGGTTATCTCTGGTCTTCGAGAAGAGTACAATGGCCTGAAATCCACCCTCCTTGGCCGCCAATTTGCCACTGCCTTTGCTGAACTCCATGGTCTGTTATCAGATCATGACTACATGATTAAGAAATCAGCCACTGAAATCCCACCAGCTCAAGCATTCACCGCCGCTGTCAACACTCGTACCACAACAGGATCTGTATCCACCTCATCCACTTCTCAACCGGATCAGTTAAAGGCTGTCCAGCAACTTCTGTCACAACTTGGTCTTCAAGTTCAGCCATCTACCCAACAACCTGCTCAAGCTTTTTATACCAACAGATCTGGGAATAATCGTGGCCGTGGTCGTGGACGTGGTAATGGTCGCGGAAATTATACCAACAGGAATCAAGGAGGAAATTACACTAACAGGAATCAAGGAGGTAACCAAACTCAGTTTAGTTGGGCTTCTAATCAAAATGTTGTTTTTGGTACTTGCAATAGGTGTGGGATTGGTCATATCCCGTCTCTCTGCCCTAATCGTGATCCTGCTACCATAA
The DNA here is from genome assembly GCA_030686995.1 of Artemisia argyi. Taxonomy (NCBI): domain Eukaryota; kingdom Viridiplantae; phylum Streptophyta; class Magnoliopsida; order Asterales; family Asteraceae; genus Artemisia; species Artemisia argyi. The sequence continues at coordinate 235,926,420 of CM060701.1, forward strand.
GATCAAGACAATCACCTTCAGCCAACTTCACCAATTACGGGTCACAAGCGTCAAACTCTGGGCTTTGGGATACAGGTTCTAGCCACCATGTTGCACCAGACCTCTCTAGCTTTGATAACGCCGAGGCCTACTATGGTGAGGACAATCTTCATGTTGGCAATGGTAAGGGTTTACCCATTTTACACATAGGTTCCTCGCGCCTTTATTCACCAACAAAAACCTTTTCCCTTAATAACGTACTCCATGTACCTCAAATAAAACAAAATCTACTTTCTGTTCAAAAATTCTGTCTTGATAATCATGTGTATTTTGAATTTCACTCATCTTTCTTTGCTGTGAAGGACGAGTCTACACACACTATCCTCCTCATGGGTCCCAGCAATGACGGTCTCTACTCCTTTCATCTACCTCAGAGTCACTTCGTTTCCAACAAAGTCGCTTTTTCAACAGCTCGTGCCTCGTCCAACACATGGCATCAAAGACTTGGACATCCACATCCACAGCTTTTGAAGTCTATGTTATCTAAATATAGTTTACCTTTACAAAACAATTGTTCTAGTACTTTCTGTGATTCGTGTTCCGTTGGAAAATCTTCAAAACTGCATTTGTTGCCATCTATTTATAAGAGTTCTCACATTTTGGATTTAGTTTTCTGTGATGTGTGGGGCCCTGCGCCTGTTCCTTCTTTTGATGGTCACAATTATTTTTTGTTGTGTGTTGATCACTATTCTCGCTTTATGTGGATTTTTCCTCTGAAATTAAAATCTGATGTCTTTAACACCTTTAAGCGTTTTTTGGCTATGGTTGAACGACAGTTTAATACCAAACTTAAATCTGTTCAAAGTGACTGGGGAGGTGAGTTTAGAAATCTTTCTCAGTTCTTCTCTCCTCTTGGAATAACTCACCGTCTTTCTTGCCCTCATACTAGCGAACAAAATGGTTTTGTTGAACGTCGACATCGACATGTGGTTGAAACTGGTCTTACTTTACTTGCTCAATCTCATGTTCCACAACGTTTCTGGCATTTTGCTTTTGAAACAGCAGTTTATCTCATTAATCGTATGCCATCCAGAACAAACTCGAACACCTCACCCTTTGAGCATGTATTTCATCGTCAACCCGATTTTTCGTTTCTTCGTGTCTTTGGTTGTCGATGCTTCCCTCATCTTCGTCCATATAACAAACACAAAATGGATTTTCGCTCAACTCCTTGTGTGTTTCTGGGGTATAGCACCGCCCATCACGGCTACAGGTGCTATGATCCACAATCTGATCGCATCTATGTTGCCCGTCATGTTCGATTTAATGAACAATCTTTCCCTTTCCAGGTTCCTCCTCCTCCTCCTCCCACACCCACTACCACTTCCAACCCCTATGTCTCCACTTACCCATCTCCTGTTCCACCATGTGATCCACAAGACCAGACTACTACCACTCCTGATCCACAAGACCAGACTAATACCACTCCTCCTGATGTTCCTACGACCCAACAAACTGAACCACCACCTACACACCAACCTTCTAATTTACCTACAGCCCCACCACCTCTCCGACACACCTATCACCGTCGACCCAAAGTTCACCCCACCACACCTCAACCTACGCCCTCTACTACTGAGTCTTCTCGTCGTCGTCCAGCCAATCTTCGGCCAAATCCCAAACAAACCAAACCCTTTAATGCCACCTCATATCATATCCACTCTCAACCAGATACTGAACCCACAACCTTTACCATTGCTAACAAGGACCCTCATTGGCGTAATGCCATGGTTGAAGAATATTTGGCGCTTATGAGGAATGGCACTTGGTCTCTAGTTCCACGTGCTCCGAATTCCAATGTGGTTGATTGCAAGTGGGTTTACAAATTAAAACGTGACCAAACAGGGGCCATTACAAAGTACAAGGCACGATTAGTTGCCAAAGGATTTCGACAACAACCGGGCATTGACTATCAAGAAACGTTTAGCCCTGTGGTTAAATCAACAACCATTCGTGTTGTTCTCTCTTTGGCTGTCACTCAAAAGTGGCCTCTTCGCCAGTTGGACGTGCAAAATGCTTTCTTACATGGTCACCTCACCGAGACTGTTTACTTACAACAACCCCCTGGATTTGTTGACCCAGCAAAACCAGATCATGTTTGCCTACTTCATAAATCCCTGTATGGATTAAAGCAGGCCCCTCGAGCATGGTTTCATCGATTGTCTACGGCTCTTCATTCTCTTGGTTTTCAGGGTTCTAAAACTGATCCCTCATTGTTTATTTACTCTCATGGGGGCACTCTTTTGTATATGTTGGTCTATGTTGATGACATTATTTTGACAGGAAACAACTCTCAAGCTATTAATAAAGTGGTCAAGAGTCTAAATCAATCCTTTGCTGTCAAGGATATGGGCTCTCTGTCTTACTTTCTTGGTCTTGAGGTCACCAAAAAGGGTACCGATATTGTTCTATCTCAAAGAAAATACATACTTGAAATCTTACAACGAGCAGGTTTGTCCGATGCTAAGCCGGTTTCCACACCAATGGCCACTAATGCGAACCTTGCCCAGGATGATAGTGATGTGTTTGATACTCCAGTCAAGTATCGCCAGGTTGTGGGTGCTCTCCAGTATGTCACATTGTCTCGGCCTGAAATTACCTTTGCGGTCAACAAAGTGTGTCAGTTTATGCACTCTCCTACCGTGAATCATTGGACAGCCGTTAAAAGAATTCTTCGTTACTTGCGGGGCACTTCTGACTATGGTTTACGGCTCATGCATGCTTCTAGCAACATCCTTCATGCTTATACTGATTCATCAGATTATAACTCACTCACGGGTTTCTCTGATGCTGACTGGGCTGGTTGCCCAGACGACCGTCGATCCACGGGGGGATATGCTATATATCTAGGTTCTAACCTAGTCTCATGGTCTGCACGAAAACAAAAGACAGTCTCTCGGTCGTCAACAGAAGCCGAATACAAGGCTCTTGCCAATACTGTTGCAGAACTCACATGGCTCCAAGATCTTCTACATGAGCTTCGTGTGCCAGTTAAGTCGGTACCCACTTTATGGTGTGATGATCTTGGCGCCACGTACCTTTCAGCGAATCCTGTCTTTCATGCACGTACAAAGCATGTAGAAGTTGATTTTCATTTTGTTCGAGAAAGAGTAGCACAACGACAACTTTCAGTTCAGTTCATAACTACAGATGATCAGATCGCAGATGTGTTTACCAAGCCCCTATCCTCACAACGGTTTTCTCTCTTACGGTCCAAGCTACAGGTCGTTCCCCGGCCTTAGCTTGAGGGGGAATATTAGACAATTAAGTTGTATTTATATATTATTATATTAGAGGGATTAGAGTGTAATTATCTCTTCTATATAATCCCCTGGATGTAATCGTGATTTACATAATATATACAATACACAATATTACGTTTCTCTTTACCAAGTTTATCTTTTAGGATTGCATATCTTATCTTGCTTCAGAAAACCAGTCACTTTTATTACTGTTTGAGATTTTTTTTATCTGCTTATCTTAAGTCCTATTAGGATGATTCTAGTTACGGGTCGAAAAAGTGATTCATGGGTCAAAACCGGGTAAGCAGCTTCATACCCAATTTATTGTACAATACTTATACTTTTTGAAGGCCGATTCAGATAAAGATTGATGCTTTTGTTAGTTTAATGGTGACTTAAGGAGTAACTTGGGGTATTTGGAATTTCATATCGTACTATCCTTTATTCAGCAGTAACCTCTACGAGTGATTGTCTCGGTTGTTTTGTTGGCTTATTGATGTTTCTCGCTAGCAAAATTTTAAGAAATTCATATATACAAACGTTATACCTGCTGTTGCTTATTTTTAAGGCCAATTACGTACTTTTGAATAAAACTATTGTTATGAACATTGTAGATGGAGCAGAAGCAAAGTTCAAATGGTGGTTCAGTTTGTCACCAATTGCCTCTGTTATCTGCAAAATATCCGTGGTTTGTTTCTCAGAACCTAGGAGCTGACAAAGATACTTCTAGAGAGCATTACTTCTACACCCTACATGAACCGCTAACTAAATATCAATGTCAAATCCCTGAGTTGCTGGGGAGACGTATTCGAGGATATTATCATGGTTGGGTTATTCTTTCCGACCATCCACAAAATGTAATGTGGTCTCTTTGGAATCCATGCACTTCTAAGATGATCCATTTCCCCCCTTTGAATTTAAAAGATGGAGATTCAGAATCTATCCGAGAATGTTGTTTGTCAGCCCCTCCTAACGATCCAAGTTCAATTCTCCTGTTAACTCTCACCAACAAACCTGCCTTTGTTTTTTTTCGTCTAGAGGGTAAAAGAAAGAACTTAAAATGGATTGAGATGTCATACGCTAGCCAACTCAAGAGAATATCCACTGAAGATGGTGATTTTTTACATAAGCTAACTTGTTGCAATGGTAAAATGTATGCATTGAATGGCAAATGTCCTTTTGCTTGTTTTATCATACAACTTGACATCTTAGTTAAAGACAAAGAAGTTTTAATAAAGTTATCACTCTTGGGGTCATATCCTACTCCTTCCTGGGTTCATTGTGATGACGTGACCTATTTTCTGAAAGGGTATTGTACTGAATTATTCTGCATTATGGTAGGTTTTCGTGAGAAAACACTTGAAGCAGCTCACCTTTTTAAATTGGACATGACTATCGTAAAGTCAGAAGATATGGAGAGATTTAAAGGCTTAGACATGAGTTCTAAGAGATGGGAAGAGGAAGACTTGGACGATATATTAATGAGTATGAAATTGTGGAAAGAATTGGTAGACCTTAAAGACGCTATATTTTTTGTGGATCTTGGTCGTGATAACTTGGCATATTACAGACCTGGGATTGCCTCGGAGCTCGGGGGTTATATATACATTTGTGACGGAATGACAAACATTTTGTATTCATACCATGTCAAAGAAAATACAATCTCCCTATCTTATATGCCTTCACTAGTGCTGCCAACAAGCAACATGTCCTTATGGGAATGCAGGTATTCTTTTTTAATTATGTTTAATTTATGTTTATTTATTGCTTCGAGAGTAGGACCTCTTAGAACGACCACTGTACCCTTGTTTCTGATACAAGCTTGAAATATAGTTACTTCAGTAGTCAGTAGACGATTCAATTTTGATATTCTTTAAATTTATGTCTAATTTAAGACTCCACCATGGTGGTCCACTGTGATTAAATGCTTCGAATCATCATAAGTACTACTTTGGATGCAGAAAACCAACTTACTTTTTTATTTGACAAAAGTTGTTTTATAAGTATAAATGGGTTCTGAATTAAGTGTGCCGAAGCCTATCTGACCAAATGAAACACACAGGCAGATTTTGATGTACAAACATAGACATGAGAGTATATACGGATGATATTTGTATTTCGAAATATAGAAGAAGCTTTTTAAGTATGTTGGATAGTATATGTTTGTAGTTTTGAAACAAGAGCATGATTTTCTTAAAACCATATGTTGTGCAGGTTGGAAGATGATCATGGAGGAACTAAGTGTACTCTTGATTCTAAAAAAGAAGAGAACGAGATAGTTGTGAGATCAGTTGCAGATAATGAGGTTGGACTTAATGAATCAAACCTTCTCAATCTTCCATTTGATATTCTGGAGATGATTATGGAGCATTGTGTATGTGTGGAATACCTGAACTTCCGTGCTACGTGCAAACTTTGTCATGTAGCAGCACCTTTGATACAATGGAGCAACAAAACTTCATCAATGAGATTGCAGACTTATTCATTAGTTTCACCGTGGTTAATGGTGGTAGACAGAAATCAAGGCATTATCACTTTCACTGATCCGATGTTGGGTGAGAACTACTTTATGAAAAGTTCACATGAATCGCTTGCTCATCAAGAATTTTTTTGTTCCAGGTTTGGTTGGTTGTTGTTTTACACCTATGATGACCTTGAATGTTTAGTATTCTTTAACCCCTTCACCACTAGTCTCCGCAAGCTTCCAGAAGCAAGTTATGGTTTTTATACTGCGTGTTTCTCAGCACCACCTACATCCCCAGATTGTATGGTTGTCGGATTTCCAATAGATGATGATGAGTGCCTTGTTTTGATCCACAATGTCGCTCGGGAACCATCCTGGCGACCAATTCGTGTTGGCACTGAGCCAAATTCTATGCGTTTTCCTACATTTTTTGGACAAGATCTTTATGCCTTGGATGGCGATGGAAAACTTATTTGTTTTAAAGCATTGGGTGAAGAAGATTACTCCTCGGCATTTGTTGAAGCTACAGTCCCTGTACGTTCTTGCACATCTCCAACAAGATATTATTTAATGAAATGCGACCAAAATCTTCTAAAAGTCATTGTGGGTAAGTTTGGAGAAAGTGTTGAAGTGTGGATGTGGGATTTTTCTAAAGAAGAATGGGAGAAAATACATAGTTTAGGAAATCGTATGATTTACATATGCGGTATGACATGTCTATGCATTGAAGCCAAAACACGAGAAATGGAGAACAAGATCTACTTTCCAATACTTCATTCCAAGATCCAGAAAATAGTGTTCTATTCACTCGAAACATGCACCTTTCAGACATTCAATGGCGAAAACATCCAGCAACACTTGAAGGATTTTTTTGGAACCACATATCATTTGTCTCCTCATGCGTGGATTGAACCTAGTTGGTCGTAACTACTGTTATCAATGTTATGTTTTAAAAGATTGTGGGGCATGTTGGACCTGTTACCTCTTTTAAGTTTTTTCATTATGTTTGACTTGTGTTCAGGTTTTGGGAATTTAGGCTGTGTACTTACTTTAGAAAAGCTCATATATGAAATCCAATGTTACACATATCATCTATTACTTTTGTAAATATTTGCAACATGTCTTTTTGGTAAAGCGCGCTATGTGGTTCCTTTATTACCATCTTGTACTTCACAGTAATTACATTGAAGTTGATACTGTAGTATATACAGCATATCTAAAAAGATGCTTCACCACGAATTCAATAAACCTGTGTTAAACGGAAGAGAGCGTCGAAACTAACATTCCAGTCCATATGAAAGCACTATGTCACACCCTTACAAAAAGCAAGTTAATTAAGCTTATACCTAAGTATAGAAAAATGCATGACACTCGATGATTTAATCTAGAGGTGGCAATATAGGTGGATCTGGTCATGGGTCTAAATGGGTTTTGGGTCTAAACGGGTCTTTTGAGAGGTCCGGGTCAAACGGGTCTTTGGTCGGGTTAACCTGGCCGTTTTCACCAAATTTTTAAAAATTGTGATTCACAAATGAAAAAGGTTATTTTAAGTTAAATTTATTTTGACCCACTACATCAGTTAGATAATTGTTATACGGAATAATCAATTAGACTCATCTTTGATATTTGATAATACTCAACCAAACTATCACATAGTAGTAATAAATATTAACCTAACTTGACCATGTTTAACTAATTGGTCTTAACTTGCCACCTATAATTATGCATTGCACTTTTTATGGCTCTGAAGTAGCTTGAGTATTGTGTGTACTAATATGCTTTTATATTCGATACATATGATTAATTCAAATAGTAAGAAAAGATTTTAATCATATCACCTTTCCTGTTATGTTGTCTCTGTACCATGAACGCGGATTGTTCTCAACAAAGAAAGAGCTTCTTGACACTTTGAAAATCAGTTATACTTAACATTTTTCAGAACTTAAAACCGACAATTCTGTCAATGGTCAGTTGTCTATTGCTTGCGACATTGTCACTGAGGGTTGCTCTTTGGCTGTTGACAAATCTCCATGTTTGAATCACGATGATGAATTGATGATCATCGATATGTTGCTTTAATGGCAGTTATTTCATAGTGAATAAATGTAGTGACAATTTATTCACTGTGCTTGTGATGATGGGTAAACTACCTATACTAGCTTCTTTTTTTTCTTTTTTTTTTTTTTTTTTTTTTTTTTATTCGTTTGGGTTGGAAATGAGGGTTCAAAATACTATCACTCGACTCAACTGAAACCACTTCGAAATCAAAAGACTTTTGAATGTCCCCAAATGATATCCATAATACATACTTTAAGACAAACACATTGTTTCTTCGAGTAAAGGTCACAAGATCTCAGCAATTAAATGGGTTGAGACACATCAGAACATTTCAGCTTAACCATTTCGCAACATTGCGTGCACAAGTTTGCCAATAAATACATCATGTTTGATGATATATGGTGCTTACTTTGTATGTCAGTTGAATTATGTGCTTACTATAAAATTAATAATGGATATTTGTAACAACGAAATTGTTTACCATGAAATCAAAATCCTGTAAAAAGAAAAGTTCTGTAAAACTGCATACAAATGAAAGGCTATATGCCCCTAAACACTAGGCCAAAACTGATAAATAGTCTTCTAATTTTAATAGCTAGACATAATGGGTCAGTTAAACCCATAGCCCGCTCCGGGCCTCCGGCAGGATTGGGTTTGGTTGTTGTATGATGGGTCAGTTGGACATGGTGGTTACACAGCAGCAACTGCGACATGTAGACATTAAACTCCATTTCAATCCACACATGACCCAGCTCAAGCCGTTCTTCTAAACTAAGTAAACAGTGACCCATACGATCAAGTCACCACCCATATCAACCCAAACCGTTCTGAACTTGGCAAAAAACTAGAAAGTGAACTGTTAAAGAGTACATAGATTTCAACCCACAGGTAGCAAAAGTTACCCAAAATGGCCCATTTTTGGTGAAGTGTGTCAGGGATTTGGACCATTGTATTTTACTGCAGGGTTCTTAGAAAGCCTAAATTTTTTTTGGAACTGGTCAGTATGGGCCGACAGTTTAACTTCTCGGTTCATTAATGATGGGTCACAATGGCAGATTTGTAAAGACTTCATTCCCTAATGGACAGTTTTTAAAAAAGTTAAACTGGATGCAAAACAGCAAAACAGATTCTTCAAGCTAGCCGACTCTTTAATAACGGTAACACTGGTTAAATAATAAATTGTGAAACCAACACATGAACATGGGAGCAGAATCTCAGAAAGATTCCATGACACAGGTCAAACGGAATGAAATAAACATAAAGAGGTAACTACTTCAACATGCCCATGATGTTAGAAAACATAGTGAGACCAATAGTTACGACCACCTTGGTTCAATCCACACATGAGGGAACAAATGATATGTGGTACAAAAAAAATCCTTCAAGTGTTGTTGGATGTTTTCGCCATTGAATGTCTGAAAGGTGCATGTTTCGAGTGAATAGAACACTATTTTCTTGTTCTTGGAGTGTAGTATTGGAAAGTAGATCTTGTTCTCCATTTCTCGTGTTTTGGCTTCAGTGCATAGACATGTCTTACCACAAATATAAATCATACGATTTCCTAAACTATCTATTTTCTCCCATTCTTGTTTAGAAACATCCCACTTTAATACTTCAACACTCTCTCCAAACTTACCCACATTGACTTTTAGAAGATCTTGATCGCAATTCATCAAGTAATATCGTTCTGGAGATGTGCAACAACTTATTAGGGCTCTAGATTCAACAAACGGCGACGAGTAATCTTCCTCACCCAATGCTTTAAAACCAATAAGTTTACCATCGCCATCCAACGCATAAAGATCTCGTCCAAAAAATGTAGGAAAACGAAAACGAAGGGAACCTGGCTCAACACCAACACGAATTGTTCGCCAGGATGATTCCCGGGCTACATAGTGGATCAAAACAACACATTCATCGTCTATTGAAAATCCAACAACCATACAATCCGCGGATGTAGGTGGTGCTGAGAAACACGCAGTATCAAAACCATAACTTGTATCCGGAAGCTTGCGGAGATCACAGGTGAAGGGGTTATAGAAAACTAAACGCTGTATGTCAAAGCTGTAATAGAACAACCAACCAAACCTGGTACTTAAAATTTTGTGATGAGGTATCGATGCATGTATAAAGTAGTTGTCACTCAACATAGGATCAGTGAAAGTGATAATGCCTTGATTTTCGTCTACCACCATCAACCAAGGTGATAACGAAGTTTTGTTGCTCCATTGTCTCAAAGGTGCTGCTACCTCACAACGTTTGCATGTAGCTCGGAAGTTCAGGTATTCCACAGATGCACAATGCTCCATAATCATCTCCAGAATATGAAACGGGAGATCGAGAAGGTTTGATTCATTAAGTCCAACCTCGTTGTCTGTAACTGATCTTACAACTTTCTCGTTCTCTTCTTGTTTAATGTCAAGACTACACTTAGCTCCTCCATGACCATCTTCCAACCTGCACAACATAAGGTTTTAAGAAAGGGATAATTACCAAAATAGATCGTTGACTTTTTGACTAGTCACTTTGTAGACTTTCAAATTTCACTTTCCAAAATTAGATCAGGGCAACTAAAAAATGAGCAACTCAATATAAACGCGACACGTGTCCAAAAAGATTCTAGAATATTCCCAAAAGATTCTAGATTCTGTACTATAGATTCCAAAAAGATTCTAGATTCTGTACTATATTAATAAAATATTCGACACGTGTCGCACATATATGAAGGTTGCTCAGTCGCCAAGTTGCCCTGATCCGCCGGAGGAAAGTGATTTAAAAACATCTATTCAAGGAATGTGCTTTGGGCGACTGATCTATTTTGGTAATTATCCCTTTAAGAAACCATACACTATGAAATAAACAAACACAAATCAATAGAAATAGAATTAAAAAAATAAAAAAAAAATAAAAAAAAAAAAAATACCTGCATTCCCATACTGACACATTGCTTGTTGGCAACACTAATGAAGGCATAGAAGATAGGGAGATGGTATTTTCTTTGACATGATATGAATGCAAAATGTTGTTCACTTTATCACGAATGTGTATATAATTCCCTAACTCCGAAGCAGGGGCGGAGCCAGGATTTTAAGTTAAGGGAGGCCGAACTTAAGTGTAAAATGATAACGATATTGTCCAGAAAAACATAACAAAGCATGATAACTAGGCGAGTACCTTAGTATAAATTAACTGAAAGAAACTTGTTGTCTTGAGCTAATACACTAGCCTTAATCGATCTTAGAAAGAATCAGTTGTTATCTTCTTTCCCATTATTTGATCTAAAATGATACTCATTCTTTTACCGAAAGTTGACGATGACAACTATGAACTCTTAAGAAAAAAAATACTTTGATTGCTAAATTATTTCTACCACAAAGTATATATAGCATGATTTGTAAAACCTGATAATATATTAATTATCTAATGTCGTAAATTGAATAAACAAGGATAGGGAAAAAAACTTGTAATCAACAACTTGTATAAACTAGTTTAAGAATACAAAACAAATAATGCTATGTGCCTATTGTAATCATTATTGAAACAATGAATGCTCTCAATATCTTAACACGTTATTTTCTCCTTTTCTTTTTCTCCATAGCACATTGGGAGGGGCTGATGGCTTAGATTCTCAAATTAGTGGGCTTTAGAGTGATACTATATTGTATCTATGGGGCTAGTAGGGAGGGGCCTAGCACCTGCTAGCTACCCTATCCCCTCCGTCCCTGCTCCGAAGCAATCCCAGGTCTGTAATATGCCAAGTTATCACGAGCAAGATCCACAAAAAATATAGCATCTTTGAGGTCAAACAATTGTTCCCACAATTGCAAAGTCCCTAGTATGTCGTTGAAATCTTCCAAATCATGCCAGCTCTTACAACTCATGTCCAAGCCTTTAAATTTCTCCATATCTTTCGACTTTACACTAGTCATGTCCAATTTAAACAAGTAAACTGCTTCAACTCTTTTCTCAGAAAATCCTACCTCAATGTAGAATAATTCAGTACCATAACCTTTCAGAAAATAAGTCCGTTCATCACAATGGTCCCCCCAGGCAGTACCAGGTTCTGACCCTAAGAGCAATAAGTTTATTAAAACTTCTTTATCTTTAACCAAGATGTCAAGTTGTATGATAAAACGAGTAAAAGAACCTTCACAGCTCAATGCATATATTTTACCATTACAACAAGTTAAATTATGAATAAAGTCACCGTCTTCTCTGGTTATTCTTTTGAGTTGGCTACTGTATGACATTTCTATCCATTTTAAATGCTTTCTTTTACCCACTAGATGGAAAAAAACAAAGGTAGGTTTGTTGGTTCGAGTTAACAAGAGAATTGAACTTGGATCATCAGGAGGCGCTGACAAACAACATTCACGGATAGATTCTGAATCTCCATCTTTTGCAGCCAAAGCGGGGACATGGATCATCTTAGAAGTGACCGGATTCTAAAGAGACCACATTACATTTTGTAATTGGTCAGAAAGAATAACCCAGCCATGATAATATCATCGAATACGTCTCCCAAGCAACTCAGGGATTTGACATTGATATTTAGTAAGCGGGTCATGTAATGTGTAGAAGTATTGGTCTCTAGAACTATCTTCGTCGGCTCCTAAGTTCTGAGCAACAAACCACGGATATTTTGCAGATAAAGGAGGCAACTGGTGACATATTGAACCACCATATGAACTTTGCTTGTGCTCCATCTAAAATGTTCATAACAATATTTTCAGTGTTAAACTTTTATTACATTCAAAAGCCAACAAAACAACCCGAACAATCACTCGTAGAGGTTACTGCTGAATCAAAGATAGCACGATATGAAATTCCAAACACCCCTTATAATCGTAAGGTACTCGTTAAGTATATCATCAAACTAATAAACTGGGCCAATGGGGAATGAAGCTGCTTACCTGGTTTTGACAACTGACCCACTTTTTCGACCCGCAAACAGAATCTTCCCAAAAGGACTCAAGTCACTCAACATACATAAAAATTCTATCTTTTAAAACAAAACTATCCATAAGTTTGTAATTTTCACATCTAAATTTTTTTTTTGTACACAGCCTAAACAATGACAAACGCCCCAAAAGACCGTATAACTAATAACACAGCGAATTTTATTCCTTAAAAGGTAGTAATGTAGCATCCTAATAAGCAAATTAAAGATACTTAAAAAAGCTCCAAAATTAGTTATTTTAAGGATGAAAAAAATGCTTTTTTGGCATCAAAATAAGCAGATAAAACAACCCAAACAGTAATAAAGGTGATTTGCTTAAAAAGATATGCAATCCCAAACACCCCATAACTTGTACTAAAGGCAACTATCTTTCTTACCTGGTTTTGACCCATGACTCACTTTTTCGACCCGTAACTGGAATCATCCTAAAAGAACTCGAAACAAGCAGATAAAAGTGCTTATTTGGAATCAAAACAAGCAGATAAAACAGCCTAAACACTCCATAAAAAACGACCCAAAAGACGCATATAACAGAAGGTTAATCATCAAGTGATCAAACTAATCAAGCAGTGTTTTTTATTATATTATACAAGTAAATTCATTAGAAAGCGGGAACATATTTTATTCCTAAAAAGCAGTAATGTAGCATTCTTACAAGCCAACTAAACAATCCAAAAAGGCAAAAACTTTCGTAATTCGTTTTTGAATACAGGAAAAAAGTGCTTATTTATCATCAAAATAAGCTGATAAAACATCCCAAAAAGGTGATTGGGTTTTAAAAGCAAAATTACGATAAGCAATCCCAAACACCCCCAAGCACTTGAAACTAATACTAAAAGCAGCTATCATACTAACCCGGTTTTGACCCATGACCCACCTTGTCCACCCATCTACAAAATATCTAAAGGTACATTAAGATAGCTCTAAGGGTTCGCATTCGGTTTGTGACACAAGTAGACAGCAAACTTGTCACAACTCGTAATTTCATGTCCTTTTTCAAACGTCAAAATTTCATTTTTCATCCCGGGAAGTTACTATTCATTTCTACTATTCACTATTACTATTCATTTTTACTATTTATCTCCGAAATTTTTATTTCATATTCTCGTAAGTTAAACTATTTTAACGATAATCCGAGAGTTTGGCGCTCGTCGGATCATTTCTGCAAAAATCACGAAGCCGTGTCCGAGATTTACATTCAGGTTTAAACGTCCTTCCGGCATCCCGATATGTCTATAAATCATTATAAACAATAAAAATATGATTTTCTCTCATTTTACGACAATTCTAAAAGTTTTGGAATTTTACGTTTTTCAGTTCAGCGTTTTACGCGAATTACGCGTTTTTAGACCCGCGTTTCCAGTTTTAACAGCGTTTATGCAACCCGATGGAACTTACCATTCATTTTTATTTTATTATGGAGTATTTTGACAAATTTAGTCATTCTTTCAAGTTTCATATTTTTACGATGCCCGAATTTACGTTTCGCGGTTTAAAACTTTACGTTTTGCGATTAACGGAACCAAAACCGACTCCGTGAACTAGATTTTACCAAGCTTCTTACATACTCTTCCTATTTTTTTCACATGTGCGCCCCCCCCCCCCCCCCCCATCCACATGTTTCTTCCACTTGATCACTTATTTACAAAAATGCCATTTAAACTAGATATTTACCAAAGTTACCAAATCAAACTTTGTATCCTCATTTTCCTTAGCAATTTTGATCATTCTCTCTTTCTCCTCTCCATAAGCCACGACCAAACAAAGACCACCATCAATCCACCATTGATTTTTGGAGATCAAGGCATTTTATTGTTCCTTTAATGATTCTTGTTAGGGTTTTGAAATAAAAACTCAAGGTTATTAGGTTTTTACTCATCCAAGCTCTCTAATCCATCAAAGTAAGTTGTCAAACCCTTTTTCATAATCTCTTCAAGTTATTTTCATGATTATATGATTTTCATACAATATTTCATGCATATACTAGTTTATACCACTCTTTGTATATATATATATATATATATATATATATATATATATATATATATATCTTTGAAACACTAGAAATGGAAACCCTTGTTAGATCCACTAGGTTGGTGATGTTTAGGAACCCATGACACCTTAAGAAGGTGTATGGTAGGATTAGACTAGATTTGTGGTGATTGGAAGTGATTTGGAGTGGATATGGACAAGTATTAAACAAGAAAAATGAATTTTAGCCACTATATAAATGTTGCTGTCCCATTTTGTAAAATCCAGAAAAATCAGGGGATTCTGGGTAACTTTGGGCTAAAGATTTAGAAAATACTTTCGAAAACGAAGCCATGGGCGAAAGAACGGATTAAAACGAGTTTATAATGAAGGAGATATGATTTTTGCAAGTTTAACGACGAAAACTATTTTCTGAAAATTTTACATGCTGTCCCACGATTTTCAATGGGCAATCTGAGGTGTAAAACTTGATCTAGCCATCCCGACTTATCAAAAATATATTGGTATGTTGTCCCACGATTTCGGGGATATAAAGAACGTAGAAAACAAGCTTATAACGACCAAGATATACACGTTTAAAAATCGGCGAAACTCTATTTATTTCCATCAGCTTTTTAGCAAAATATTACTAAGTATAGAAAAACAGTTTTTGTAATACAACATGTTGAGAGCCAATTTACTCATTGATAAACTCATTTCTGGAAAATTTACATCAATGACAAAAAGTTAGTTCACCCAGCCTAGTTTTCAAAACATCCAGCCGTTTGTCAAAAAGATTTATAACGAACAACTAATGGACTTCCAAACTTTCCCGAAAACTGCCCAGAATCTGCCAAAACAGCCTAAACACCTCACTTGACGGCTAATTATCTTTATTATCGAGACCTATATGGACAAACTTCACTTCTGTGACTTTTTAGATATGGTGAAAATCTTCTCAAAACTACTGAGCTTCTTTCCTATCTATTAATATTCATTATTTCACGACTAGTTTTGCGAGACCATGTTGTCACTAATAGAAATAATACTTCTACGTACTAAATCCTAGATTTTCTATAAATACTACCAAAGTGCCAAATTCTTAACCATCGAAGTACTTATGATTACAAGCTTATTTATACGACTATTAAACGTTATTTCAAGGTTTTCAAAGCAAGGAATTCAACACTACCATTTATATATACGATATATATATATTACGACTAGTTTTATAAGTCTAGTTAGACTTATTTTTCCCAAGTTATGGAAAAACATATTACTTTGACAATAACAAGTATTTTCAAGTTAAGAGTGGTATAGGCATCATGTGCATGTGCATTCATTACATCATTTCATGATCTAAGTAGATCGTACATCATTCATATTAGGTTGCGGCTAGTGTGCGCGCCTTGTTTTTCAGCTCATTACATGTTCATGGTACCATCATATCAGGTGAGTCATAGCCCCTACTATTTTAATTGTTTGATAAACTCTTTGGGGGAGATACATGCTTAAATACTTGATTTATACTTTCACAAGTTATCTTAACGATATACATATTTCTGTGAGTTTCATAGCCCCGTTTTAATTCAATATTTTGATTTCAAATCCCACGGGGGAGAATACATTGCATTACTTATTTTTGTGTACATGCCTAAGTATGAAATTCCTTACATTGCTTAAGTTGCCTTGTTATCACGTCAGGACAAGTCCCCTTTGTTATTTCATGGACCGTTAATTAAGTTCCAAGCGAGAGTGAGTGAATAGATCTATTGAGGGTGACTCCTCCATCTGTGTTTAGGTTGCTCCAACAGAATTACAGATGCATTTCATGTCTTTATTATTAGAGTGCCTGATAAACACTCATTGGGGCCAAGTATCGTCTAGCTTCAGGGTCATGAGCTTAAGAGACAATGTAGCACTTTTGACATTTATGTCGGTTCACTTTATACTTGTGGCTATTGTACATACGAAAATTACTTATGGAATTACGATACTTTTCCACCACTATTACTACTGAATTACGATGTCTTTGCAACAACCTTATGACTGATTTATTACAAACATATTACATTTGGCAGTGGGTTGTAAACACACAGGTTACAAGTCTCTTATGGAGGGACTTGGAACTGAGTGGATTTACGATGCCTTTGCTGGGAAATTTTTATTTCAATGCATTACATTCTTTTTCACAAGACTCTATGAACTCACCAACCATTGTGTTGACACTTTAGCATGTATTTTCAGGTTTTAAGCAATGGCACGCTACAGGAGGTTTTGGCAGGGCATGGCATGGTCATAGGAGACTCTGATTATTCATTTGGGGACCTTTTTAAATTATTTTAAGGGCCTACTTCCGCATTATTTTTAACAATGTAGATTCAACATTTTGGTTAAATAATTTTATTCTAAATGATTGAAGTGAAAACCTTTTTGTACTTGTGTTGTGATATCAATTGAGTTACACCCCAGCTACCTGTATGCTTCCGCTGGACCCGATTTTGGGGGTGTGACAGATTGGTACCAGAGCTTTGGCTATAGCGAACTAAGTGTTTTTAAAACCTAGACTATAGCTACTTTCAAGAAAACTTAACCCTATGACCGTCACGTGCCTGCCTGCCAAGCTGAAGCCTCATTTGTGGTTAGTTGCTGACATAGGTGATGAGATTTATGTCTCATTATCTGATATATTATATTCATTTATTATAGTTGATTACTATAATTGTCTTTCATATAAGCATGTTCACGTATCATATATGTCACCGCATTATGTTTTTCCTTGCATAATTTCATCCTTTGACCTCGAGTTTGGTCACTTGCTTTTGTCTTTCGGAACGTCTTAGTATTTGTGAAGGACATAGTCTTAGTATAACTGAGCTGAGTATTTCAAAATTCATGGAACCTCGGTGGAATATAGACTAGTCATCTATATTCAACCCGGGATAGTGGGACATATACCTATGTCTGACTCAGAAATGAATTTTGTAACACTGAGAATGGTTATAATAAAATTCTGTCTGGATTGAATCCTTTACTCATTTTCCAAATATTTCATGCATGTGTGTGTATACCCTCATTGTCAGAACATCCATACTTTTCATCACCTTGTGAACCGCCGCTTGGAAGCACGTCAACTGGTCATTTAATTTCATGAACATTTACGTCTATGCACAATACACTTACATCACAGTATTTTCTTTTATCACAATATCAATTTTGTCGCAGTTGTCACAGTCTCTTCCCTTCTCACCATCACTATCATTTCCTTTCCCCATCCCCATATATATATTGAATTAGCTGACACGTTATGGATTCCTATGCCACTCATTGCACACTACTCCCTATAGTGATAAGTGGATATTATCAATGAACTCCCTAGGAAAGACTTTCCATACCATCTATAAGGAGGATCCCTTGGTACATTAAGACCATTCAAAACTCAACAGAAATATCAAGATATCGCAAAACTATTCGAACCACTATCATTGGCCTGGTCACAAAAATTCCATCATCTAGAAAGTATTGGCTTGACTGAATTACAGGATTATTTTCGATACGAGTGCTCACTAAGCCACACCATAGAGATAAATCCAATCTCCTAACCAAGACTGTAGAACATTCAATTGAACATGGACTCACCAATAGACTTTATTCAAACATATTAGACATTTATACAATTGTGCAGACATACATACCTGACTATTTTATCCTCTTAATACTTTCACTCTTAAATGGATTTTTCTCCAAACTACAGTTATACAAAACATATATCTTGTAAGAAATACTTTGCTGAGACACTTATTTTGATAAGCAAATTCCTTTTGGTTAATCCTTTACAAAAACTATTGAATTGTTAGGAAATTTTAAACATCGATCTTTGGTAAACCATATTATCCACCTTATATTGAAAAATGTCCTATCTTGCATAACTATTAAATTTTGAAACATCAAGAAAAATGTTACTTGGAAAGCCATTTGCTTAAACTTGTAGATTCATTTATTCGGGGAAGGTTTATGAACAAAACACAATCTCAAAACAAACCTTGAAAAATCAATCACTATATTACATCACTTATACATTTTGAGTTTTGCGAATTGACGACATAGAGCTTGGGGAAAATCGTAGTAATGGAGACTAAGCATCGTAGGTGGAGAAAGAGGCGATTCATGACATCCTGCGGAGGATCACAACCTTATCCTAATCTATTATTTTCAACAACACCCTTTGACGGACTTAACCTTGTAAGTTTTTCCACAAGTCACCTCAAACTCCTAGCGATTTCATTAAGATTCCTTTGAAACCACACCGCTTATCATCTTCAGACCAATGGTCAGAATTAGAGAACGATTCAAACATAAGGAGACCTGCATTGGGTATGGATTTACCTGTATTGGGTATGGATTTACCTACATTCAACGGGTATGGATTTACCTGCATTGGGTATGGATTTACCTACATTCAACGGGTATGGATTTACCTGTATTGGGTATGGATTTACCTGCATTCATCGGGTATGGATTTACCTGCATTGGGTATGGATTTACCTGCATTTATTGGGTATGGTTAACTGCATCGCATGAGTGATTGACTCTAGAAATGGTTGGATTAACCATTTGCCATAAATCAGATTCCTTTACAACCATAGTTACCACACGAGCTTAGAGACTACACCATTTGGAGCACTCTATGGTCGAAGTGCCAATATCCATTGACGGAACGAAATTTGGAAAAGCCCAACATACTAGTCTAGTAGGCATTCATGAAATAACCGGAAATTTCCTACAAGTCAAGAATCAGTTACAAGTTCAATAAGTTGTAAACCATTAAAACTTCAAGTTGGTAAGCAGAGTTATGTTGAAAGTTCTGCCTAGGAAAGGCATGATATCATTCAGAAAACTTGGAAAGTTAAACCCGAGATATACACTGGACCATGTAATATTTCAAACAGAGTAGGCCTAGTGGCCGTCAGACTTGAGCCTTGTTAGAGAACAACAGCAACAGGATTACACAACCACGTATTATCAGCTTTTCAGAATTGTCACTCATACCCTACATTATTTGACAAAACTAACTAAAAGTTGACAAATATCTTTTCTACAAACGATATCAAATGGGTTTTTGATTAAGGTTATTTTTGAGCTTATCAACATATGTGGTTTGGCTTATGTTTCACAAAATCACAAGGCTATTTTTTTCGGCTTATTTTGAAACTTATGAATTTATATAAATTTATTATGTCGTAATAGCTTCAAATTAAGCAGGAAAAAATTAGGCTTATGAAACATAACGTAAGCCGAAACCACATAAGCTAATAACCTAAAAAAAAGCTTAAACACCCCCAACAAAAATATGGGGAAGGGGACTAACATGCATCAACTAGAATAAGAATGGAAACTAATATTTAAAAGCTGGTAACAAACTTACAGCGACTCAAACTTAAACACGCATAAATCTCTGCTAATTGATGTGGTTTTTTTTTGTTTTGTGCGGGTGTGTTTATGTATATGTAGAGAGTTTGCCGCATATAAACTTTTATGTAATAATATTTGGAAAGTTTTAATAATGGTTAAAACTTTGGTTTTGGTAAATATAACCATTCTATAATTAAATATTTAA
The DNA here is from genome assembly GCA_030686995.1 of Artemisia argyi. Classification (NCBI taxonomy): domain Eukaryota; kingdom Viridiplantae; phylum Streptophyta; class Magnoliopsida; order Asterales; family Asteraceae; genus Artemisia; species Artemisia argyi. The sequence continues at coordinate 235,946,771 of CM060701.1, forward strand.
CATTTAATAAACACTAAACATCCCTTATTTAACATCACTTGCCTCTTCTATAATGATTAAAAGTATATAATTATTAAATATATGAATTCATTAATTGTGATTTTCATAAATTTGGAATGCTTATGGGTTGTGTTTATCAAAACTCTTATTGGTTTTTCTAACTTGTACATTAGGGGTACAAGATGCAAAAGAGTACAAAAAAATTACTCGCGTATCCACAAAAATGTATAAAAAAAGTACTCAAGGATCTAAGGTCGTGAGTCTTTGAGTTTTTTTTTGTTTTTTTTTTTTTTTTTTTTTTTTTTTTTTTTTTTTTTTTGTACCTTTTTGTAGGTCATTGTCTTTTTATCTTGTACCTCTATGGCATAAGTAACTTTTATGTACTATTTGAAAATTTCAAATAAAGGATAATACTTTTATGTACTATGTCGTTTTATAAATAGGTTTATAATAGAATAAAGAAATCATACTTTTGCTAAACTATATTGAAAACATATTTTATGCTTATATGTGATGCTTATAAAGTTTTAAAAAATTTATGTGATAGCAGGTCAGCTGTGATGCTTGCTAGAAATCCAGTGTATCACGGTCGATCAAAGCATATTGAAATTAAACACCACTACATTCGTGAGCTGCTGGAAAAAGGAGAAGTGAGGCTGGAAAATTGTAACACGGAAGAGCAGATTGCAGATTTGATGACCAAGAGTTTGTCTCGAAAGAAGCATGAAGCGTTTTGTCTTGAGTTGGGAATCCGCAAGTTCGAATGAAGGGGGAGTGTTGGAAGACTCATTCAAACTAGCTGTTAGTCGGTCAAAGTAGAATAAGTTGGAAATATTCCGGTCGTTTATTTGATCCTAGTCTTTAGTTGTAGTTCCAGTTTTCTAGGAGAAGTCTGTTGACTTGTTGAGTCTTTGTTATGTTTTGCCTATTTAGAGGCCTCATTCCAGTTCAATGAAGAATAAGAGTGATCAGCAAAATCAATAAATATTCTCATTAGTATTTCGTTTTTAATAATTTCAAGTAGCTTACTTTTTGAAAAATAATAAGCAAAATATCATAACAATCTACTGTGACAAGCATACCATAATCATATTGACTTTGTAAGTGTAACACCTCGCCTACAATGACTAAGTATAATCCTCTTTGCCCATAAACACACATTATTTTTATTTTTATTTTTTTGTGTGTTAGCACTTCTTTGTTTATAAGATTTTTAAGATACACGAATAATCTGGAATTTTTATTACGATATATAATACTTCTGATGTTTACAAAGACTTTGACCCTATTTATACTACCCAACCGACACAAACATTGATGAAACGTTGTGACTGGTTTTGACCCGTTACATACTTTCATTTTGACCCATTACACCCTTAATCTATTTACAATGACACAATACTTACTAAACTTTACTTTAACTAATGACACTAAGACCCCTATACTTTATAACTAAACTATATTTGGTTTACACGTCCAATACTCCCTCCTAAACTAAATATAGTTTAAGTAAGGTCTTCATCCTTTCTTGATCCGTCTTCCTATCATAGCAGTGTTGGCTCATCGTCCTCTTGGATCAAATTTGCCTCATGCTCCTTTTCCCACTTTGGACATTCGCTTTTGTAGTGTCCAAGTTCTTTGCACTTGTAGCATCTTATCTGACTTTTGTCTTGATCACCATCCTTTTTCTTCCATGGTTTCCAATTCTTGCCTCTGCCACGTTCGATTCTTTCTTGACTTGAATTCACATGACCGCACTGTTCACATTTGTGTTCTTTGGTCTTTTCATCTACATTGCTGAAAAGTAGGCTACTAGACCCATCTTCTTCCTTAACTGCCTTTTTCGTCCGTTCTTCAAAGGCTTTTAATCTTCCAATGGCTTCTTGAAATGGCATAGTATTCAAATCTGCGAACTGCTCTATTGCTGCGACTATTTGCATAAACTTTTCTGGCACTGAACTTAAGAGTTTTCGCACCATTCTTTTATCTTCCATCGTATGCCCCAAATTGCTTGCTTGTGATGCAACTTCACTAATCTTCCCGGCATACACATCTAAAGACTCACCGTCTTTCATCTTCAACTGTTCAAACTCTGATTCAAGTGTCTGAACACGCGCTTCCTTAACTCTGTCAACTCCAACATGTCGAATCTTCAACGCATCCCAAATCTCCTTTGCCGAATTGAGGTTAGCAACTTGCAATACCATACTTTCTGGAATTGCTTGATATAGCATTGCAATTGCCGAGTTATCCTTCTTCTTATCGACCTCGGTTCCTTGCGTTGGTTCAATCACTTCCCAAATTCCATGGACATTAAATAACGCCCTAATCTTTACAGCCCAAATCGTATAGTTTGTAGAGTTTAACATTGGATACTGGAAATTCATTGTCAATCCTCCTTCCTTCGCTACATTTTCATTCTTCTTTGAAGAATCCCCAGTCATGTTTCTTTTCTTCTTTCTACCATTCTTAATCTAAACCAAACGTTCCTAACACCTACAGCGCCCTGGTTAACCAACGGTTTACCTACTGTATCTTCCAAGAATAGTACCCTAGTTCCTATTAACCAACTACTCTTAAATAACCGCAATTTTTTGGTTTTTTTTAAACCTATTGCTTACTCCAAAACAACACCCTGGTTACTTTCCCAAAAACCTATTGTTTTCCACCAATACAACGCTCCAAAAACAATCCCCTTGTCCTATCGTAACCTGTTATTATCACCCAAGACAATCCCCTAGTTTTTCAAAACCTATTGTCCTAACACCAAAACAATAATCCTGTTCTTAAAACTATTGTATACTAACTCGAAACAATTCCCTGTTTTAAAAACTATTGCTTTCACACCCACTAAAACAATTCCCTGTTTTCCAACTTGAAAAACTATTGTTTTACAAATCCTAAAAATAGTATTCTGTTTTTTTTTTCGGTTGCAAGACAAATCCAAAAACCAATCGCTTAAATTTTACTAAGAAACAATACCCTAGTTTTTCCCTGGTTGTCTAACAAATCCAAACCACTATTTTTAATCCTTTTCCTAATCGTAATAATTCTAAACTCCTACACTAAATAAACAATTTGAAATTGAAGAAAAAACTTATCTAACTGTGTTCGGTTCTGTAATTCTCGATTCTGCCTTTGATTTCTTCGAACCGCAAATCAAAATAATTGTTTCCTCTGTCTCCTTCTTCCGAACAGCAACAACAAGGAATCGGACTTCTGTTTTTTTTTTTCAACCTTCGAACAAACACCACTTCTGCCTCCCTTGAATCGATTGAAACCGTAAGCTCTGATGCCAATTGTTAGCACTTCTTTGTTTATAAGATTTTTAAGATACACGAATAATCTGGAATTTTTATTACGATATATAATACTTTTGATGTTTACAAAGACTTTGACCCTATTTATACTACCCAACCGACACAAACATTGATGAAACGTTGTGACTGGTTTTGACCCGTTACATACTTTCATTTTGACCCATTACACCCTTAATCTATTTACAATGACACAATACTTACTAAACTTTACTTTAACTAATGACACTAAGACCCCTATACTTTATAACTAAACTATATTTGGTTTACATGTCCAATATTGTGACATGTGAGAACTTCTCGAGAGGTCACCCATCGTGATACTCTCATCCAACGACGCTTAATTGTAGAGTTCTTATGCGTTTTACCCTACTATTGGTCCCAAAACGTGTTATTTCATTTGTAACATTAATGTTATGTTACCTTATGAACTCAACATATCTCCATGTAGGGTGGTTGTTACGGATGCCAAGTGACCACACGTGGTTGTCGGACATACAAAACAATCGGCAATTACCACCACCGTTGAAAAGAGAAGAAGCAAAGTTATCTTTGGACAGTTTAGGATGTGTTGGTTATTTAAATATATATTACAATGCGAAGAAGATGGTAATTACAATTGAAGTAAAAATGACTGGAAAAAAAACTACGTGACGTTAATGTGAAAATGATAGGAGGGCGAACCACTACAGGTAATCTAAATGGTTAAAAATGAGTGGAGCTTGAGAACGGTCATGCACAAGCTCAACTCATGATGTTTAACTCATAGAATCTCAAGTTTGAGGTCGTCCAACTCGTTTTTTTTGAGTGTCGGATAACAAAAAATCAACACCAATAGTGACAATTGAAAATCAACATAAATGAGATCAAGAACGTTAACAACTTAACAAGTAAAAACTCTTCTTTTGTGGGGCCAAAGTTTGAGATTGGGTATTGTTGTTGTATGATGGGTCAACTGGACATGGTGGTTACACAGCAGCTCAAGCTGTTCTTTTAAACTTAGCTGAAAAAGTAAAGAATGACCCATACTTAGACCAAGTCACCACCCATTTCAACCCAACCTGTTCTGTACTTGGCTAAAAAAACTAGAAAGTGAACTATTAGAGTCGTACATTGATTTCAACCCACAGGTAGCAAAAGTTACCCAAAAAGACCCATTTTTGGTGAAGTGGGTCAGGGTTTTGGACCATTGTATTTTACTGCAGGGTTTTTAGAAAGCCAAAAAAATTGGGAACTGGCCAGTATGGGGCGACAGTTTAACTTCTCTGTTTATTAACGGGTCATAATGGCAAATTTGTAAAGACTTCACTCCCCAATGGACAGTTTTTAAACAAGATAAACTGGATGCAGAACAGCAAAACAGATTGTTCAAGCTCGCTGACTCTTGAATAACAGTAACACTGGTAATTAATAAATTTCAAAACAAACACATGAACATGGAAGCAGAAAGATTCAATGAACACAGGTCAAACAGAATGAAATAAACATAAAAAGGTAACTACTCCAACATGCCCCATATTGTTAGAAAACCCAACAATGATAACTATAGTTAAGCCCAGCTTGGTTCAATCCACGCATGAGGAAACAGATGATATGCGGTCTCAAAAAGATCCTTGAAGGCTTGTTGGATGTTTCCGCCATTGAATGTCTGATAGGTGCATGTTTCAAGTGAATAGAACACCATCTTCCTGTTCTTGGAATGCAGTATTGGAAAGTAGATCTTGTTCTCCATTTCTCGTGTTTTGGCTTCAATGCATAGACATGTCGTACCACAAATATAAATCATGCGATTTCCTAAACTATCTATTTTCTCCCATTTTTGTTTAAAAACATCCCACTTCAGTACTTCAATATGTTCTCCAAACATACCCACAATGACTTTTAGAAGATCTTGATCGCAATTCATCAAATAATATCGTTCCGGAGATGTGCAACAACTTATTGGGTTTCTAGCTTCAACAAACGGCGACAAGTAATCTTCACCCAATTCTTTAAAACCAATAAGTTTACCATCACCATCCAAGGCATAAAGATCTTGTCCAAAAAATGTAGGAAAACGAATAAAATTTGGGTCAGCACCAACACGAATTGTTCGCCAGGATGATTCTCGAGCTACATAGTGGATCAAAACAAGGCATTCATCCCCTATTGAAAATCCAGCAACCATACAATCTGGGGATGTAGGTGGTGCTGAGAAACACGCAGTATCCAAACCATAACTTGTAACCGGAAGCTTGCGGAGATCGCAGGTGAAGGGGTTATAGAAAACTAAACACTTTAGTTCAAAGCTGTCAAAGAACAACCAACCAAACCTGGAACTTAAAATTTTGTGATGAGGTATCGATACATGTAGACTTTTCATAAAGTAGTTGTCACTCAACATCGGATCAGTGAAAGTGATAATGCCTTGATTTCCGTCTACCACCATCAACCAAGGTGATAACGAAGTTTTGTTGCTCCATAATTGTATCAACGGTGCTGCCACCTCACAAAGTTTGCATGTAGCTCGAAAGTTCAGGTATTCCACAGATGCACAATGCTCCATAATCATCTCCAGAATATGAAACGGGAGATTGAGAAGGTTTGATTCATTAAGTCCAACCTCGTTGTCTGTAACTGATCTTACCACTATCTCGTTCTCTTCTTGTTTAATGTCAGGACTAAACTTAGCTCCTCCATGATCATCTTCTAACCTGCACAACATATAGTTTTAATAAATCATACACTCGATGCAATAAATAAACACAAATTAATAAAAATAAGAACAAAAAAGAATACCTGCATTCCCATACTGACACATTGCTTGTTGGCAACACTAATGAAGGCATAGAAGATAGGGAGATGATATTTTCTTTGACAATGTATGAATACAAAATGTTGTCCATTTTGTCACGAATATGTATATAACCCCCCAGCTCCGAGGCAATTCCAGGTCTGTAATATGACAAGTTATCACGACCAAGATCTAGAAAAAATATAGCATCTGGGAGGTCAAACAATTGTTCCCACAATCCCATACTCATTAATATGTCGTCGAATCTGTCTACCATGTCATGCCAGCTCTTACAACTCATGTCCAAGCCTTTAAATCTCTCCATGTCTTTGGACTTTACACTAGCCATGTCCAATTTAAAAAAGCAAACTGCTTCAAGTCTATTCTCATAAAAAGCTACCTTGAAGCAGAATAATTCAGTACGATACCCTTTCATTATATAAGTCACTTCATCGTACCGCAACCAGGAAGGAGTAGGATATGCTCCTAAGAGCAAAAACTTTATTAAAACTTCTTTGTCTTTAACCAAGATGTCAAGTTGTATGATAAAACAAGCAAAAGCATATTCGGTATTCAATGCATATATTTTACCATTACAGCAAGTTAAATTATGTATAAAATCACCATCTTCACCGGTTATTCTTTTGAGTTGGCTAGTGTATTACATCTCGATCCATCTTAACTTCTTTCTTTTACCCTCTAGACGAAAAAAAACAAAGGCAGGTTTGTTGGTGCGAGTTAACAGGAGAACTGAACTTGGATCGTCAGGAGGGGCTGACAGACAACATTCTCGGATAGGTTCTGAATCTCCATCTTCTAAAATCAAAGGGGGTAAATGGATCATCTTAGAAGTGACTGGATTCCAAAGAGACCATAAATTTTGTAAATGGTCAGAAAGAATAACCCAGCCATGATAATATCCTCGAATACGTCTCCCCAGCAACTCAGGGATTTGACATTGATATTTAGTATGCGGGTCATGTAGGGTGTAGAAGTAATGGTCTCTAGAACTATCTTCGTCGGCTCCTAAGTTCTGAGCAACAAACCACGGATATTTTGCAGATAACGGAGGCAATTGGTGACATACTGAACCACCATATGAACTTTGCTTCTGCTCCATCTACAATGTTCATAACAGTATTTACAATGTTAAACTTTTATTTCATTCAAAAGTGCATACCATGCCTTACAAATAAGCAAGAGCAGGTATCACTTTTGTTTCTATGATTTTCTTAAAGTTTTGCTAGCGAGAAACATCAATAAGCCAACAAAAAAAAAACCCAAACAATCATTCATAGAGGTTACTGCTGAATCAAAGATAGTACGATATGAAATTCCAAACACCCCTTATAATCATAAGTTACTCGTTAAGTACATCATTAAACTAATAAACTGGGCCAATGGCGGTTTCGACAATTGACCCACTTTTTCAACCCGTAAACAGAATCTTCCCAAAAGGACTCAACATTAATCAAAATTCTATCTTTTAAAACGAAACAATCCATAAGCTTGTAATTTTCACATCTAAAGAATGTTTTGCAAAAGAAAAAACATAAACAATGATAAACGGCCCAAAAGACCCGCATAACTACAAGTTAACCATCAAACTAATCACACAGCAATTTTATTCCTTAAAAGGTAATGTAGTAATGTAGCATCCAAATAAGCAAATTAAACAATCCAAACACTTAAAGAAAGCTCGAAATTTAGTTTTTTTTTAGGATGAAAAAAGTGCTATTTTGGCATCAAAATAAGTAGATTAAACCCCAAACAGTAATAAAGGCGATTGCTTTTTTTGTAGAAAAAGATATGCAACGGCAAATACCCCATAGAATTGGAACTAATACTAAAGGTCTTTCTTACCCGGTTTTGACCCAACTTTTTCGACCCGTAACTGGAATCATCCTAAAAGGACTCAAAACAAGCACATAAGAATAACCCAAATAGTACTAAAGGGTGACTGGTTATTTAAAGCACAATCAGATATGCAATCCCAAACACCCCATAAACAATGATACACGACCCAAAAGACACGCTTATAAGAGAAAGTTAATTATCAAACAGCAGGAACATATTATTTTACTTATAAAGCAGTAATGTAGCATCCTAATACGCCAACTAAATAATCCAAACCATGGGTGGAGATAGGGAGGGGTCCCGGGGTCACGTGCCCCCTTAGCAAAAAAAAAAAAAAAAAAAAATTGTAGTGTAAATTTTCTAAAATATCTGGAATTTTTTGTAATTTGCCCCCCTTAATAACCACTTTGTAATGTAGTTTCTAAAAATTATCAAAATGTGCCCCCTCGAGCAAAAATTTCTGGCTCCGCCCCTTGATCCAAACACTTCCATAATAACCTTATACAAGCCTATAAGTCTATAACTTTATAATGTCATAATAACCTTATAATACAAGCCTATAACTTTCAAAATAAGCTGGTAAAATAGGCTTTTGAAGCATAAGCCGAAACCACATAAGCTAGTAAGCTCAAAAATAAGCTTAAACAAACACTCCCCAATTTTGTGCAAGGACAAAGGAAGTAACATGCCATGAAGTATAATAAAAACGGAAACTAAATTTGAAAATATAAAAGCTGGTAACTAAACTTTACAGCGGCTCAAAGTTTAGGGCTAAGTCTCTTCTGTACTAAGTTGTACAAGAAAAAGTGTTCATGTACACGATTTCATTAATCTCTGCTCATTGTTAAAGGATTTTCTCTCTCTCTCTCTCTCTCTCTCTCTCTCTCTCTCTCTCTCTCTCTCTCTCTCTCTCTCTCTCTCTCTCTCTCTCTCTCTCTCTCTCTCTTTTGAGTGTACGTGGAGGTGCCAAATTGAGACGTTAAACATATGTATGTGTTGGGTTACTTGGGTAAATTTATGGGGATAAACTTTTAAAAACTTTCGTTATAAGTAGGGCTGAGCAAACGAACCGAATGGATCGGACAAGACCGAACACATTTGATCCGGTCCTCGGTCTTGACTTTTTGGCAAATTCGGTCCTCATATGAATAATGTACTTTTATATTGGTTCTCATATGGTAATATATTTTATCTCGGTTCTCATATGGTAATATATTTTTTATCTCGGTTCGCATATAGGTCATATTTTTTCAGTACAAAAAAGTACTAAAAAATTTGGATGGTGATAATAGTATTTTATAAAGTCTGTAGCATATATTTGAAAATTTTGAAAAGTTTATAGCAAATTCGTAGACTTAACCCTAAATTTATATACAATAGTTACTAGGCGGCCGTAGAGGATCAATTCTTTTTACTGTATTTTTTTTTCATTTTTTTTAGTAAAGAAACGAAAAGAAAATTGTCAACCGAAACAAACCCTTCTAAACCCGGGCTCAACCCATTTAGACTCATGTTTCTAGAAAACTCATCTAGACCCGGATCCATCCAAACCTCAACCTATCTAGACCCATGACCCGACCCCATCCACCTGTTTTGCCACCTCTGGTGTGTTTATGTTTATAGGTGTTTGGTGTGAAATTGTCGAAAACAAAAGTGTGGTAAGTTTAAATATGGGTAAAAACTTCTATATAAAATTGTGTGTTTTTTACTTTTCTAGTGAAAAGAATTATTGGAATTAAAAAAATAACAAGAGATTGTAACACAAATTTTAAGTAAGGAAAAAGAAATTAAAAGGAAACGATTCCATTTTGGGGATTAAGATCCTCTCAAGTTGGTATAACATGAGAGTTCATGTTGACCAACCACAATCAAGATAAATATACAAAGATTATTTATTTATTTATTTATTTTTAATTAAATTCAATGGCCCACTTTTTTAGTTTCTTCTCCCAGTAAAACCCAAGACGATCTTTCATGTTAGGACTTAGGACCAACTTGAAAGAATCTACATCTTTATTTTTGTGGGTGCATCTAAAATTTGTGATTTTAGTTTATTCTCATAATCTCATCTTAATTATATTTCTCATTATGATTTTAGTTTATTTTCATTATTCTCATTTTAATTATATTTCTCATTTGATCATAATCTGTGTTTTACTAGCATGTTGTTTTCCAAAGAAAATAAAATATAAAGGAAGGTGTTTACTAAATATTTATAAAGTTTTTTAAAATTGTGAAAAACGAAACTTTTACATCTAAGTAAAACCTTATTTTACATTGGAGTAACTTTTGAAGTTTAATTAATTACCTTTTATTTTTAAGGGTCTTTTATATTCTTTTGGCATTTGTAAAACATTATTTTTTTTTAGTTTTCTTTTTTTTTCAAAAACCAATTTAAGTTAAGTCGGAGTTTTATTAATCAACCAGTTTACTTAAATTAGTCACTGTGACGAAATCGGACTTTTATATTTGTTCAATTCTTTTTTCTCTTAAACAAAAATCAACTGCTTGCCGGGTTTACACATGTTTTACTTTTCAACCAATCATCTAAAAAACGACTCAAAATAAAGAGGCGAAAATGTTTGCTTGGCATTAAAATAAGCAAATAAAACAACCCACCCAAATAGGTGATTGCTTTGCAAATACAAAACAAGATAAAACCAAATCAACATTCCCAAAATGCTTACTTGAATATAAGGGTCCGTTTGGTAAGACTAAATGAAATATCGGATTGATGAAATACATGACGTGATGAAATAAATGATGTAATGTAATATTTCTCGTTTTTTGTTGGTATGATAGGACGAAATTTAATCAATAAGAAAAAGACTAAAATGTATATTGTTGATAAAAAGTTTATTTAATAATGGACATTTATGTTTTTTTTTATTCCAATACAAGTTGGAAAAATAAATAAATAAATAAATAAATAAACCTTTAAGGAATTAAAATGGTAGTTTTTAGTGTAATGAGTCATTCTTTTGTAATTAATAATTACATTGTAAACAAACAAGATTTTTTTTATTTCATCATAATAATTTTTTTCCATTCTCACTTTGATTATAGTATCAATCAGTACGTAAGAGTAACTAACTTAGTGTTGTACTAACTCATCATTCCAAAAATAAAAAATAAATAAATAAATAAATAAAAATCCAGTACGTAAGAGATTCAAAGTTAAGCTAAATTGACGAATTACTAAAGTGTATTTTTGTAGGCTCCTTTTTTTATTGGGGAAGGCTTATAAATAATAAACAGCCCAAATTGTATTTGTTTATAAGCCGAGCTAAAGTTGGAATCCAACAACTACCTAACACAACAGTACAACACAGCCCCTAGGCCCACTATATTTGGGCTGAGGATGGGCTTATTAAACATTCAAAAATAACAAATGATTTGCAACTGAAGAGATTCAAACTTGAAAGTTGAAACCTCATTATTTTACTCATCAACAAATTTGTGTTTATAAATGGCTTTGAAAAACAAAAAATTGTAAAACAACCAGAGCAGTTGAAAGGATCGAATTTGAAACCTCTAACATGGTGTCATCAGCCATTCCAACCCTTCCCAAAACACAGTCGTGTTAAACTTTCCTGCTCGGGACGACGTCTTGCTTTGATAAATGTATATATACGTATAACGATAATAATACTCGTAGTTCAACCTCCTAGGTTAATTCTTTCACACATAAAAAAGCCACTTTGCACACACGAACATGCATGTTGCGTATATTTATTTCACATGTTACAATTGTAGACATGTATTGATGCATATATCATATATGGCTTTTGTCTGTATATGTTGAATTGAATTGAATTATTATCTATGTACACCATTTGCTTTAGGTGAACAATTGAACGTTGAATAAAAAAAATGTTGGCTCAAAGACTTTTAATGTAAATCAAATCAATTTTGGACCAATTAATCAGCTAATTCAAATCGACATTAGATTTTTTTTCCATACATATGGTTCAAATTTCTTCCTAATAAAGTTCGACTTTGGTTCACATTTCATTTTCGTTCTTTTCCATTGGCTTTTTGCGACGTGGGTAGGCTAAACTATAAAGGACAATATATATGGTCCCATGCCAAACTCGTGGATAGATTAATAATAAGTACTACGTAAAGACGGTAAGTATATCTTTGTCATATTTTCGTTTATGCATTCGTATATTTCTTAATGTTTAAAGGAAACTTTGATTAGATGGTAAATCTAATGTTGTTGCTCTCACAAAACTATAACTAAATGGACATTTGCAAGTTATGTAGAAACTAGAGCACATGCCATAGGCAAATAGAAACAGGTTTTTGCGTTTCGTTGATTCGTTCTATATATGTCAAATTGTCAAGTCATCTTTTAAGACAATTTTGGAGTTTCTAGAAGTGTGAATCCTAAAAGAAACAAATAAAATATGATTTATATAGTACTAAAAATGGTCCGACCGAAGAACACATACTTTTTTTGTTAAAGGAATAGAAGAACATGTGCTTTTATATTCGCATATAATCCAAATGCAAGGCAATGACGTGCAATAAAAGTATTAATTTCCAAATGTCATGCATTTTAAAAACTTACAAAATATTGTACGGGGGTTATTAAATAGAAATAAAATAAGTTTGCAGTATGTTGACTTTTAATTTTATAAATTTTTGTTACAAATATTTAGCAGCATAAATACTCTAGCAAAAAACAGTATATTTGTAATCATATTTCATGCATATAATCGCGGGTCTTAATTAAAAAATTAATTAGTAATTTTGCAGATAAAAAATGTTAATGGTCGACTGGTCGAGTTTACATACGTAACGAGTTCATTCACGTGCTAAAAAGCTTAAAATTCACTTCTTTTTTTTCTTTTCTTTTTTTCTTTTAATTTATTTAACGATATAAGGTTGGCCACAGAGGGCCTGAAAACTTTCGGTCGAGTACATGTGTGACCGAATTGCAATTCGGTCGACTCCAATGTGGAGGTTATTTTGCAAATCGGTCGACGGACGAAAAATCACGTATTCGGTTGCCCAAACGACCGAATCTATTGGACACAAACTTTGTACAAACTTCTCACATTTTTTAAAAAATAATGATGATGTAATATGGGTCACCACTGTGAGGAGAGATGTGAATATGGGTTAAGGAAAGAGAAAGTTGAGGTGACAGCCGGAATGATGATGCAATATATGTCACCACTGTGACTAGCCTAAGATATTTATTACAAGTCATGAAAACGGGTCGTGTCACTTATAAATTTTCTAACTAAGAATATCCTTCACTTTGTGTACTCTAGCTAAATGAAGATATTGTTTTAGAAAAGCTATAATTTTATAAATGAAGATATATATGATGATTGATGATTGATCAATTATGAAATTACATTTTCTAACTCACCAACTTCACAAAATTTTAAAATAAGCAAATGATTCAACATAAAACTTAATTTATAGATTATAATTAGGGAAAATGATGTCTGCTTTCCATAGCAGGCAATTACCTGCTTTCCTATGTAAAAAGGAGATGGCTCAGCGGGAAAAGTGTACCAGTGGCCTGAATTCAGGGGCTTAATCATAAAAAATTTTAATTTTTTTAAAAGGAAAAGCAGGCAAGAAGCCTGCTTGTTGCAGCAGGCAAGTTTTCCTTTTATAATTATACGTATGTATTAATTTTTCAAGTAGATAATTGTAGAATATTGCTAATGTTACTTATAACTTATTTACATTTTAGAAGCCTGCTTGTTGCAGCAGGCAAGTTTTCCTTTTATAATTATACGTATGTATTAATTTTTCAAGTAGATAATTGTAGAATATTGCTAATGTTACTTATAACTTATTTACATTTTACATTTTTGAAGCCTGCTTGTTGCAGCAGGCAAGTTTTCCTTTTATAATTATACGTATGTATTAATTTTTCAAGTAGATAATTGTAGAATATTGCTAATGTTACTTATAACTTATTTACATTTTATTAATATCAGTAAATCATTGACATCCAAAGGCCTTAGAGTGCTCAGTGCAAGACTTTATACGAACGTTACATAGCCAAGTGATAACTAATGGGCAAATGGCACAAAAAGGCTTCAAAATTAGGGTCCATTTCCAATCAAGGTATCCAACTTTTTTTTCTTGCATAAAAAGGTTCTCAACTTTTTTTTTTGGCGGATTTGGGTTTTTTTCCTAACTTCCGTTAACTCACTTCGTTAGTAAATTACATGTTTGGTCCTTGAGTTTGTATAGTAATTTCATGCACCATCCACCACCACCACCCACCACCACCTCCTGCGTCCACCACCACCACCACCACAGCCACCACCTACCTCCACCACCACTGTCCGCCACCACCACCGTCCAATATAAATAGTTGAAACAGGTAATAAAATTTTCAAAAAGCTTTAATCTTTAAACAAAAAAACCAAAATTTTCAAGCTTGGAAGTTCACCGATTATCCACTACTACCCAAACACCCAAAATATATATATATATATATATATATATATATATATATATATATATATATATATATATATATATATATATATAGAGAGAGAGAGAGAGAGAGAGAGAGAGAGAGACAGAGAGAGAGAGATAAAGGGATAAAATGTATGACCACTTCTCACTTATCCCCACATATAAAACGTCTTCTTCTTCCTCCCTCCTCCTGCTACGCTTCACCATCCCCACCACCTAATAACAAGCTCAGATCTGCTCAAATGAAACCGATTATATGATTTGATGTTGATTCTTTTGTGATTATTGCGCTTGTGTGGTAAAACTTATAATGGAAAAATCGAGAAAACCAACACAAATATTAAAACCATATTGGCTGTAAGACTTGGAAGTGTTTAATTGTTTGGCTTATTTTGGATTTGAGTCCGTTTGGTTAATTCGTTTTGGCTCAGTACTTGCTTTGTTTCATTGTTGTGTCAATCTATATTATGCTGTGCTTAATGCTTTGTATTGATACAAATTGTGTGTCGGATTTTGGCTTTGTGTTTGGCCGAACCCATGCTGGGGATAGTCTTTTCTTTGTGGCTCTCAGTCAATGCCCACGAACCATAAGGGTGGTCGGGTTGTCGTTTTGGCTCAAGACCAACCCACCCACAAAGGGGTGTGTTGTATTTGCTTCCTCGAGTCACAAGCAAACACCCACGTAGGTTGTTGAGGCAGTGGTGGAAACAATTGGTGGTGGTGGCGGATGGTGGTGGAGGTGGATGGTGGTGGTGGAGGTGGGTGGTATGGTGGAGGTAGTTGGTAGTGGTGGATGGTGGTAAAGGTGGCAGGAGGTGGTGGTGGGTGATGGTGGATGGTGCATGAAATTACTATACAAACTCAATGACCAAACATGTAATTTACTAACGAAGTGAGTTAACGGAAGTTAGGAAAAAACCTAAATCGGCCAAAAAAAAGTTGAGAACCTTTTTATGCAAGAAAAAAAGTTTGATACCTTGATTGAAAATGGACCCTAACTTTGATGCCTTTTTGTGCCATTTGCCCATAACTAATTAACTTTTCCATTACGAATTTACGATTATAGTTGCACCTTCAATTTGGGGTAAATTGCAAAAATGGTCCTTAAAGTTCCACAAAATTGCAAAAATGGGACCGAGACAAAAAGTAGCGCAAAACAGCCACCCACGTTCCACATTTTCGCAAAATCGCCACTGAGAGCCCTTTTCCGTTAATTTTCCCGTTAAGTGCCACGTAGTTGAGGGTAGTATCGTCATTTCACTATTCATCGGGTACTAAGCTAGTGACACTGTAGCTTGAGGGACTAAATTTGCAAGCGATTGTTTGCCTTTTTTACAAACGGTACAATATCCACTCCCAGTTAAATATGAACGTTGCAGCACATCAAACTTTCACACATTCCGAAATCCGGCAAAAAATATGGTCGTGATCTGTGACTGTGGGAAACAAGCAACAATCAAAACAAGCTGGACAAACAGGAACCCAGGACGATGATTCTACTGTTGTCCTTCATGTGGGTTTATTGGATGGACGGATCCTCCAATGTGTTGTCGAGCAGTTGCTGTGATTCCTGGCCTGTTGAGGGCGAGGAACGAGCTTGAAGAAGAGTTGGAGGAGTTGGTGAGGTTGATGAGGGAGAAGGATCAGCGGATTAAGAAGCTCAACAAGTTTCTTATTTTTAGTTGGCTCTTTTTTTTCATTGCCATTAAGTTGCTTTAGGTGTGTTGAAATCTTTCTGGGTTGTATCATCACAGGGTATAAGGTCATCCCTGGTTTGTATTGACCTTCATGTTAATCAAAAGTGTTTTATTTTAGCAGTATAGTGGGATCATCGTTGTTTTGGTTGTCCTTGTTATTATATGCAGTAAACTTGGTTTCTGGTTCCTTATCAACTTTGACTTAAAAAAAGTCAAAACAAGTTTGGGTCATTCGGTATACTTATGTAGTGGGCATGTTGGGTCATTCTATATACGTAAGTGTGGAAGGATTCTATTTGATTTGTGCAAACACTTGGGATGTTAATCTCAGTAATGTGTTTAGGATATTTATGAATGAATGTGAGTTAGCACGCGGAATTTACTAAAACACACTAAAGGAACAAAGGTGGTGAATAAGTAAATGAGGATGAACACAACATGAATAATACAAAACAATTCAATATTATTGATGAAATAATACGGGTGATCTAAACTATCACCAGGATTACAAGTGTAACCTTGAATCTTTGATACGTGAAAGAGTTTAAAGATGGAAGTTATGCATGGAAAACTATGGGAAAGATGTAAGAAAAAGATGTCTAAGTGATGCGTGGGAATCGCAACAGGCTTTACCTCTCGAGGGATCTCGAGAAGCTTACAACCCCCACCAGGCAGTGTACCTGATCGTTGTAGTATAGTATAGTGACAAGTACCGGAGGATTGATCGTTCAGCTTAGGAATAGTGTCGCTAGGATTAGAAAGCCTAATTTACTAGTTCTAAAGGTGAGGGATGATTATTTTTGTATTTTTATGTTTTTTAGAAAGCAGGTAAAATCTCGGGTTTTGAAAGAGTGGGCGGAATTAGTTGCTATTCAACTAACCCAAAACTAAGATGCAATCAAAATAAAATAATAAAAATGAAAATAAACTAATTATACTAAGGTTGTGAGCAGTAATTGGAGAAAATGTGTTTACTTAGACTTCACTACTCCCTAGATATCTTTTACACGTTAATTACTTGTTATAATTGCATGGATGACGGATCGTATTCCTTAATACCATTCATGGGGTGGCATACATAACTCCCTAATTCTATGAGCTCTTATCTCCTCCTACACCATGACCCAACACAACTATAGGGATTGTAAACAGTGGCTCATGCATTAAATACAACCAATAAAGACCTAGTACGCCTCGGTTCATGTTTCTTAAGACGTTCAAGCATGTTACCATTTGGAGATCTGCCAGTTTTCTTAAGCCTAGCATATAAAATCATTCATCCAAAACAAGAATAAACAAGTAATCAACACATAATCAATATCTAGGTTTCATTAGATCTAAGCAAACACAAAGGAGATCTAGCCTAGCATAATGGAATTGAGACAAGAACAAGATATAGACAACCAACACATAGACATATTGATTGAATTAGAAGAACACTTATCTCAATTACAATGCAAGGTATCAAGGGTTTGGAACCCTTGAAAAACCTGTAAAAGTTGCACCAAATTCGTCTTTTGGGTTTCTCCAAAACTTCTCTCTTTTTAATGTAAAAACTAGAAAACTATATATAGGAAAACTGGGCTGACGGCGTCAAGACAACCATGTGACGCCGTCACCTCGTCGCCAAATACTTCCTCGGACGGCCTTGATCTACTTATGACGGCCTGTGTGACGCCGTCACCAACCACGGTATTTTATTCTTGGCCTTTTGACGCCGTCAGGATGACTTTTGACGCCGTCATCAACTACGGTATTTTATTCATGATGTCTGACGCCGTCAGGGTATAACTCTTGACGCCGTCACCTAGTGTTTCCAGCATGAAAAATTGATACTTTGCCGTTTTCTTCACTTTTATGCTCCAAAAACGTCCAAAATGGCTTCTTTTCCAGAATTCACTCTCCAAGTACCTAAAATCACAAAAGGAACGATTTAGGGCAATATTTGATCAAATAAAGTCGGATTCGGGCTTAAATGACCCCCTAAAAACGGATCATTTTTCGCCTCATCATATACCCTTACACTTGAGATTTGCTTGTCCTCAAGCAAATGCGCTTTTATTCTACTCAAAAGACAAGTTAGGGGTCATTTAACACTAATATAAAAGTAATTACAACAAATAATCGTTCCACTAAAGACCAAAGACAAGCACGGAGGTCATATACAAGCACCTCACAAATAGTGTTTAGATACTCACATCTCTCGGGTGTAATAAAGTGTAAATTACAATATGGAAACGGAAGATATCTCTCACTACCTGTCACAGCAAAATAGATTACCATAGGCTTGGGAAAGGATCAAACCTCCACCACATGGCGTAAGCACCTAGGATAAACTATCAAAGAGGTCTTTTAAAGGGTTGTAACGTTAGGTATAGGGATATGAATTACACGGTTTTGTTGGATAAAGGAAGTTTTACTGGTGGCGAGTTAACAATCTTGGTTAATTACATGTACAAGATGGCGTTGCTAAGCCAAGACTAGACTCGACTTAAGCTAATAAATGAAAAATAACAAAAACATAATGAACATAGAATGAAACGGGATGGTAGTCTGTATGTTTTTTTCTCTTTTCCTTTTTCTATTTTTTTTTTCTTTTTCTTGTTTTTTTTTTCGATTTTTTTTTTTTTTTTCGATTTTTTTTTTTTTTTTTTTTTTTTTTTTGCATACACTCTTACCCTACCATCCAAAATAATACATCATAGGGAATGAACATTTCTCTTACACTTGAATCTTTACATACTTTACATTAAACTAAACTAATGACTCGAATTAAGAAAATCAAAACACTTGGAGCACTTTTAAGATTAACGTATATATGGGGGTAATAATATTATGTTCTTCCCCATTACTCCATAAAATAAGTACTTACCCATGAGTCCCAATCGTCCCAAAACAATATGTACAAGGATATGACTCGACTTAGCAACCATGTAATCAATTAGAAAGTTAACTTAGGGTTTAACAAATAACAATAATGCACTAAAGATGAGCGCATACACGGAAGGCTAAGGCGATTTGGTTGTACATTTAAGTGGGGTGTAACAAATTCTTCCTTTAAGTAAAATGCTTAAAGTTAGAAACGAAAAGATAGGCTCGGAGGGGTGTACTAGGGGTTTCGTGTACTAAAAATGAGTACAACGCTAAGGGTGTGGGAAAAAATTAGTTGACTTAACTAGCCAAGTAATATGACTTAAATGGTCAAGTAATCATGATACGGGTTTAACACAAGGGTGATCCTAATGCCTCTTATCATGTAGTAAATCCTACCACATGAATGTAGTCTCACTAGCGGTCTCGGGATGCATCACTAACGCAAGTTCTAGAATCTAAATGCTACCGGTACACTCATAAGCACTAATAATGAATGCTTTTCCTATCAAATCTAAAGGCGAACCTCACATTTTTGGGTGGAAAATTTTTCTGAATATACGGTTATGTGCTAGTCATACAATCTCCTATCCATGAGACGCTTGCTATGGCTAAAGTTTCACTCCTAAATGTTGTAAAAAATTTTAAATTTGGCGCTAAAATTACACTAACAAGTATTTCTCATAGTTTTATTACACATCTACCATTAAACAAAACAAACTCAAGCGAAAGTGCATATGTAAGGTATCATCTTTTTACCCTCCCCTTACACTTAAGATGAACATTGTCCCCAATGTTCAAGTAAAGAATGTAAAAGTGGAAAAGTAAAGAGAATGAAATCAAATACTCCCCTGATTCGCTCGGTATGGATTATAGGTTGGCCAGGTTAGATCTTCTTCCAAGAAAACGAACAATCAAAGCTTCCCTTCCAGAATATAAATCATCTCCTTGTCGAACATAACCTGTAAATCCTGACAAAATAGACAAGACAACCTCGCGTAAAATCGGCGGCATCCTATATAAGTTTCTAAATCCCAGAAAACAAAGTAAGATATAATGCTTGTGGAATGAAGTTTGCAGATTTCCTGGAGATTATAAAACTTAATAATTCACAAAAACCATAAGACTCCGTTAGAAAAACAAAACCGGTAAAATTTCCAGATTTTAACTCCTGACGCCGTCAAGAGTAAACCCCTGACGCCGTCAGAATGGACCTGCAGAAATTCTTATGTTAAGTTTCCGGAAAATTTCTGGAAAAACTTGGTCCTACTTCCTGGAAAATCCTGCAAAACTTCATTATGACTCAATACAAGCATTTGACTCTAACAAATATGAATATACATGTTTATTTAATATTGTGGAGAATCATGATCGGTTTGTTTCTTAAAAACATATTTGGGGTTTCCCCTTACACTTATCTTTTGCAAAAATACTTTTAGGTTGGAGTTAAGACTATGCCAAACAACATAGTAAAGTATTTCCACATTTTAATTGAGAAACATGATCAACCAACAATAAAAATAAAGCATGCATACGGAAGCAAATAACAATCAAACAAATAAAATCACACAAAACATGGGTTGCCTCCCAAGAAGCGCTTGTTTTTGTTCGAGTCACGAGCCTGACTCTACCCTTATTTAACGGAAATAGGTGAGGTTTTCCCTACACTTAGGATTAAGTGCGGGTGAAAGTAGCGATACACACCCTTAGGGTAGAAATATGCTTCGTGAGGAAAGAGTGGTGGATGAATTATATGCTCAAAGGGGTGTGCTTCTATCATCATAAGCTTACCTAATTCAATCGGGTTAGTGGGTGGATTAAGATTTTCTCCTAGAAAGGGATCATTTTCAATCAAATTCAAGAGACTCCTAGTTGGGAATCCATCTTGACCTAATAAACCTGGTTTAAACCCATAATGTTTCTTATGATCAATCATGAATGGGTGATGTAAGTATGTAAGGTCAGGTTCCACTCCTATATTGGCTTCCTCTCTACAAGGCTTAGAGTCCACTACTTTTATCCTGAGACTACCCGGACTATATGGTTTGATGGGTGGATCGGAACCTATCTCAATTCCTAAATTCACATCCAAGGATGGAAGATTAGGTAACGGTTTTGGTTGAGGCTCCGGTTCATCAAAACTAGGAACTTCCCTAGAACTAAGAGTAAGGTTATCATTATAAGTATTCAAACCTATATCCTCAAGTGGTGCCTGGTCCAAGGGTTCTACCTCCATTGGAATTCCTAAAGTTTCTTCTACTTCTTCCGGGTAAGTCACGGGCGGTACGTGTGCCTCAAATGATGGTTGAGTATTTTGTGGGCTTATGTTGTTCACCTCATCATTCCATGTGTCAGGATCTAGCCCTAACATTCTCCCAAGTATCTCACGTGCTTCTCTAGGCATATCAACTTCTATGTCCGAATCATAAGGGTCATCCTCAATATTCTGACTGCTATATACAAATTGCCCAAAAGATTCATCATCTGTTTCTTGAGATTCATCATCATCGATCATAAAACCTAGGTCTTTTTGATCAATGTGATCATGTTCGGCTACATTATCCATCACATCAAGGTCACCTATGTGTTCATCCTGTATTATGGTAGGGCCTAACCATGACATGCAGCTAGGTGGCTCATACGAAACTATCCTAGGTGAAGGCTCATATGGTGCATAGGTTTCACTAAGTGAGGCATTTTGAGGGGTTGATGGAGCTCCTAAGGTGAATTCTTTAAAAGTCTTATGCCCTTGGCATCTTTTCTCAAGGTACTCAATAAAATCAATATAAGATCCTGTCCTCCTCATTTCATTCGTCCATCTTGGTATATCCAAACTGGTGTAATTATATTTTTTCTGGTAAAACTCTAGTGTCGGACTTGGTGGATTCACGTTCTCCATAATGGTGAACGGAATAGTCAATGAACTTAATTTACTAACAAAGGCACAAAGAAAAAGATAGACTAGAGAAAACCTAAAAATAAAAATAAAATCTTACTAGAAAGGAATCTAGCAAGTAGACCTAATAAAAAGAAATTCTAACCTAGACAATAACTATTCCCCGAGCTGCGGCGCCAAAAACTTGATGCGTGGGAATCGCAACAGGCTTTACCTCTCGAGGGATCTCGAGAAGCTTACAACCCCCACCAGGCAGTGTACCTGATCGTTGTAGTATAGTATAGTGACAAGTACCGGGGGATTGATCGTTCAGCTTCGGAATAGTGTCGCTAGGATTAGAAAGCCTAATTTACTAGTTCTAAAGGTGAGGGATGATTATTTTTGTATTTTTATGTTTTTTAGAAAGCAGGTAAAATCTCGGGTTTTGAAAGAGTGGGCGGAATTAGTTGCTATTCAACTAACCCAAAACTAAGATGCAATCAAAATAAAATAATAAAAATGAAAATAAACTAATTATACTAAGGTTGTGAGCAGTAATTGGAGAAAATGTGTTTACTTAGACTTCACTACTCCCTAGATATCTTTTACACGTTAATTACTTGTTATAATTGCATGGATGACGGATCGTATTCCTTAATACCATTCATGGGGTGGCATACATAACTCCCCAATTCTATGAGCTCTTATCTCCTCCTACACCATGACCCAACACAACTATAGGGATTGTAAACAGTGGCTCATGCATTAAATACAACCAATAAAGACCTAGTACGCCTCGGTTCATGTTTCTTAAGACGTTCAAGCATGTTACCATTTGGAGATCTGCCAGTTTTCTTAAGCCTAACATATAAAATCATTCATCCAAAACAAGAATAAACAAGTAATCAACACATAATCAATATCTAGGTTTCATTAGATCTAAGCAAACACAAAGGAGATCTAGCCTAGCATAATGGAATTGAGACAAGAACAAGATATAGACAACCAACACATAGACATATTGATTGAATTAGAAGAACACTTATCTCAATTACAATGCAAGGTATCAAGGGTTTGGAACCCTTGAAAAACCTGTAAAAGTTGCACCAAATTCGTCTTTTGGGTTTCTCCAAAACTTCTCTCTTTTTAATGTAAAAACTAGAAAACTATATATAGGAAAACTGGGCTGACGGCGTCAAGACAACCATGTGACGCCGTCACCTCGCCGCCAAATACTTCCTCGGACGGCCTTGATCTACTTATGACGGCCTGTGTGACGCCGTCACCAACCACGGTATTTTATTCTTGGCCTTTTGACGCCGTCAGGATGACTTTTGACGCCGTCATCAACTACGGTATTTTATTCATGATGTCTGACGCCGTCAGGGTATAACTCTTGCGCCGTCACCTAGTGTTTCCAGCATGGAAAATTGATACTTTTCCGTTTTCTTCACTTTTATGCTCCAAAAACGTCAAAAATGGCTTCTTTTCCAGAATTCACTCTCCAAGTACCTAAAATCACAAAAGGAACGATTTAGGGCAATATTTGATCAAATAAAGTCGGATTCGGGCTTAAATGACCCCCTAAAAATGGATCATTTTTCACCTCATCACTAAGAAGGTGTCTTAAGGGTTCCTTTTATAGTATAAGGAGCCCTTATTACAAGTGGTCAAGTTGCTTAATATAATATATTAGAGGTTTATCTTATCCTAATATTACACCTTTCAAGGTAAAACACTCCATTATATCTACTGAGACTTCTGTACTACTTCTACTTAACGTATAACTTTGTACAAAGACTAATAATACAACTAAATATCTCTAAATAAAATATAGCAACTTGTCGTAAAACTGGCAGGACCTTCTTTAACTAGCAGTACCTTTTTACCCAGAAGGTACTGTTAATATATCTTCAACACAGCAAAACTGAAGAGGCAGGCTTAACTATCAACTAGCAGCCATGTTACCACTAAATTGCTCCCATGAGGTTTTCTTTTGGCTTAAACAATGAAGGATGGTATGAATCAAAAATCTCCATTGAGGGGTAAAATGCTTTTTAAGAAATGTAAGCTTTGTAGAAGTTACATTATACCCCATTTTTGTCAAATTTTCAAAGATTTTAGTATCAGGCAGTTGACTAATGCCATCTGAATCATCCAAATGAAGATGTCTTCTAATGGATGATTCGGTAAAAGTCAAGGTTCTACCATCCACTTTGGCCTCTAACTCTTGAATCCCATTCCTAAAAGTGTTAACTCTAGAAGTTTGCTAAAATCGTGAAATTTGAGATTCAAAAATAGTGGGATTCACGAGTAAAGCAAACCTGACATAAGAATTGTTTAGAAAATCCACTCCTTGATGAAAAGTTTCATTGTCATCAGACTTTTTCAAAAATGCTAATTGGTTGTGACGTTTGACAAAACTTAGACGAGCCATGGTGAAAGGTTTGATGAAAATTTTGATTTTGATGGTGGGATTTTATTGTTGTACTGGTAGAAGATGAAGGGTGAGAGTGAATTATGATAAGGATTGATTATGAGAAAAATGACTTTTGACCGACTATAAAAGATATGGATAAGTAATTGAAGAGGCGGTCAAAAAGATCTTTTATTATAATAACTATATCTTTAATTCGAGGAAAACATGAATAATTCACAAAAATACCCTTTAAAAACAACGGCTATATTTTCTAACCTGACAGACTCAACGGCTATGTAGCAGTACCATTTTACTCTACCAGTACTAAAATTTGAACTACCAGTACCTTGTTTTTGAAATAAAACTTGGCAGTCTCTTTGAAATTTTAGAAAACATCCCTTATAGTTTTTAGCAAACTATCAGCTATCAACGGATTTGATAAGTCTTTACCAAGAGCCGTTTGCTTTGGACTAGTCAGCTCTTTAAGTTTTTAAAACTGGGTGAACTGATTACCTTATAGTTTTTAGCAAACTATCAGCTATCAACGGATTTGAGAGGTCTTTACCAAGAGCCGTTTGCTTTGGACTAGCCAGCTCTTAAGTTTTGAAAAACTTGGTGAACTGATTACCATTTCCATATCCTGATTGTGTTAGCAAGCTTGAGTAACCTGAAATGGTTAGTTGTAAACCAAAAGAACAGAGTGCAAAGCACTTATTTTATAGCATTATTAACATTTAAATATCAAGATGAGCAAAAACAGAGCAAACTTTGAACTAACAGTATGAATTTTATACTGACAGTACCTTATGACTAACTAACAGTACCATGTTTTAGCGTCCAGAACTTGTTTATTTATATACAAAACACATGTTTTTCAAAGATGTGTCATACCAATACCTGCTACCAGGTATTTAAACCTACCTAAATCAAAAGCTTTGGAGAGAAGGTCTGCAAAATTATTTTCAGAATCAATTTTGACAACTTGAATTAACCTTTTCTCATTGCAATCTCTTATGAAATGGTGTCTGATTTCAATGTGTTTTGTTTTTGAATGTTGAACTGGATTTTTAATGATACATATAGTACTGCTATTGTCAATGTAAATAATGGTGTTAAGAAAATTGTACCCATAGTCAAGCAATTGATTCTGGATCCAAAGAACTTGGCCACAACAACTTGCACTTGCAACATATTCTGCTTCAGTTGTAGAGTTGGCCACCATTGTTTGCTTCTTGCATTGCCATGATATGAGTCTGCAGCCAAGAAATTGACATCCACCAGTTGTGGATTTTCTGTCTAGAGTTGCACCAGCATAGTCACTATCTGAATAAGCTACCAAATCAAGAGATGATTCCCTTGGATACCATAGACCCAACTTTGGCTAGCCTTTGAGGTATCTAAAGATCCTTTTGACTGCTGTGAGATGAGAAACTTTTGGATTTACTTGAAACCTTGCACATACACATACTGAGAACATGATATCTGGTCTTGATGATGTAAGGTACATTAGTGACCCAATCATTGATCTGTAGTTGTGCACATCAACATCTTCACCCTCAGCATCTTTGTGTAACCCCTTCTCTGGATCCATTGGTGTACTTGCAACCTTTGAATCTGCAAACCCAAATTTCCTTAGGATCTCTGCTACATACTTATCTTGGCTGATAAATATGCCTTCATTAGATTGTTTTACTTGGAGACCCAAAAAGAAAGTAAGTTCCCCCATGGAACTCATTTCAAACTTACTATGCATAAGTTTTTCAAACTCTACACATAATTCCTGATTTGTGGATCCAAAGATAATGTCATCAACATAAATCTGTACCAGCAAGATGTCTTTCTTGGTTCTTTTGATGAACAAAGTTGGATCAATCTTGCCTCTTTGAAATCCATTTTCCAATAAATAGAAAGCCAATGTTTCATACCATGCTCTAGGAGCTTGGTGTAGACCATAAAGAGCTTTGGTAACCTTGTACACCTTGTCTGGATATTTTGCATCAATGAATCCTGGAGGTTGAGAAACATACACCTCTTCTTCAATAGTACCATATAAAAAGGTACTTTTGACATCCATTTGGTAGACAGTGAATCCTATGAAAGAAGCATAGGCCAAGAATAGCCTAATTGCTTCAATTCTTGCAACTGGAGCAAAAACTTCTTCATAATCCACTCCTTCTTCTTAAGTATACCCTTGGGCCACCAATCTGGCTTTGTTTTTTTATCACTATTCCCCTTTCACCTTTCTTATTTCTGAAAACCCATTTGGTTCCAATTGCCCTGTAACCTTTGGGCAAATCAACCAGTACCCAAACCTTCTGCAGTTTGAATTGAAGTAGCTCTTCTTGCATTGCTTCAACCCAGCTTGAATCATCTAAGGCTTTTGTAATGTTTTTGGGTTCTACTTGAGAGAGAAAGCTTGAAAACAGGCATATGTGGGCAACTTCATGGTTCTTTTCTTCATACACAGCTAGGACAAACCCATCTTTGTCTGAAGATAAGACTTGAGTTCTTGTTTTAACACCAGAATCAATGCTGCCAATCACATTATCAATGGAGTGATCTTTGAGAATTCTTGTGTTGTGTGTTGTAGGAACATCATAGGAAATTAGGTTTCCAATCCCTACATCTTCTGGTAAGGAATCATCTGATAAAACATCTAATGGTTCAGCAGGACCAATTTGTGAACTGGCAGTACCATCTGTTGAACTGGCAGTACTATCTTGTGAATTGACAGTACCATTTCCATTTTCAGAATTTTCTTGATTCCCTTGATCTTGAGTTCCATGATCATCTTCAACACCTTCATTTGTTCTATTTGAAGGCTCTCCATGACTTGAAGATGAATCCAATCCTGTCCAAATTGGCATCAAGATGTAATCTTGATCCTCAGTTGTTTCATCATTGTCTTCAAAACCTGCATTATCATTAGTATTTGTACATGTGACAGCCACATAATTCATAGATTTTGAAAGCTTATCAATGTCAAAACACCAATCTGGTCCAGTGCCTGCAACATTTGGTAGTTTCTCTTGGAACTCTATGTGCAGGTTTTCTTCCACTAGCCTAGTGCATTTATTATACACCCTATAGGCCTTACTTTGCAAAGAATACCCTATCATGTAGCCTTCATCAGCTTTTCCTTCAAACTTTCCTAGATGATCTTTGGTATTGAGAATAGTGACATGACATCCAAAAGGTCTCATAAAACTTAGAGATGGTGTTCTACCAAACAAAAGTTCATAAGGAGTCTTTCTATGAGGTTTAATCACAAGAACCCTATTCTGTACATAACAAGCAGTACCTACTGCTTCAGCCCAGAATGAAACAGGCAACTTAGAATCTACTAGCATTGTTCTAGCAGCCTCTATAAGTGTTCTATTTTTCCTTTCTGCTACTCCATTTTGTTGTGGGGTTCTAGCTAAACTATATTCTCTTTTTATTCCTTTTTCTTTTCAAAATTCATCCAGAACTCTATTCTTGAATTCTGTCCCATTGTCACATCTAATTACTTTTACTTTCTTATCAATTTGGTTTTCTATCCCTGTAATGTAGGACTTAAGGATCTCACTTGTTTCATCCTTAGTTCTTAAAAAGAAAATCCAAGAGAATCTGCTGTAATCATGAGTAACTACAAGACAATATCTTTTGCCATTCAAGCTATTCACAGAAGTAGGACCAAAGAGGTCCATATGAAGCATGTATAAAGCTTAAGAAATTGAGTTATGGGTCTTGGGCTTACAAGAAGCTCTATGTTGTTTGCCTTTTAGACAATCAACACAGGTTTGGTCATTTTGAAAAATCTTTTTGGGTAAACCTCTAACCAAATCATATTTTGCAATTGTATTGATTGTTTTAAAGTTTACATGACCAAGTCTTCTATGCCAATGCATAGATTCATCCAATGAGGCTTTTGCTACTAGACAGGTTAAACTCTCTTTAGGAACAATGTTCTTTAAATCAACAATGTACATATTGTTCTTTCTAGGGATTTTAAGAAGAATCTGACTTTCATCAGGAATTTTAAAATCAGGAGAAAGTACAATGCATGCAGTGTCAGTAAAAAGAACATTGTTCTTTGTGTCACACATTTGTGAGACACTTAAGAGATTAAACTGTAGTTCTTTTACAAAATACACAGTTTCAAAATCTAATTTACTGGTTTTAATTGTACCTTTACCAGTAATCTTTCCTTTGATTCCTCCCCCAAAGGTAACATATCCTCCATCAAATGATTTGAAGTCTGTGAGGTAAGACATGTTGCCTGTCATGTGCCTTGAACATTCACTATCTACATATCCTTGATCTGCAATATCATTTGAATGTTCCTGCACATGTATACACATATTAGTTTCCTTGGGGTACCCAAGCCATGACTGACTTGGGTTTGCATCGTGCATCAATGTAATCAAACCTTTTTAGGACAATTGATGCACCATTTGATTGGAGTGATCTCCAAATCGAACATGCTGAGGACTTAACAGCATTTTCATTTTTAACACATTTTGTGGTTTTTGGTCTAACAGTACCAAATTTGGCAGTACCATTTGGTCTAGCAGGACCATATGGTCTAGCAGGACCTTTTGGTTTTGGTCTCCAGTCTTGTGTTTTAACCACAAAATTCCTTTCAGTATGACTTTTCACAACTTTTGGTGTATGTTTGAAAGTATTACTTGCACCCTTAGTAGTGAATTTTGGGTAAACAGGCTCATTTGGTCTAACATTATGATTGACTTTTGGTGTGTTAGATTTCACAAAACCTTTTCTGGGGTTTGTTTTATTTGTTTTAGACCTTGATGTACTCCCAGAAACCCAATTGTTACAATAAGCATGAGTATGATTAAAACTACCACAATAATAGCATGCCTTATTGTACAAAACAAAGTTATCACCAAGTTGATGTGACTTAAGATTGTTCCAATTTCTCTGACTACCTCTAGGTTTGCTATTACATTTAGCACAACATTCAACTATTTTTAGAACAACTTTAGTCTTTGTGATACTTTCTACACTTTTAGGACTGATTGGTCCTACCTTGTTTCCTTTCTTAGAAACAGTCTCTTTTCCATTCTCATCAGAAGTACAACCTTCAATAGTTGTAACATCTGAGCTCTTATTAGTGAGCACCTTTTCTTTGGAGAGTAAAGTATCACTTGTACTCTCAAAAGGTTCACTATTTTCTACAGGTTTTACTTTTTCTAGTGGTTTATTTGTGAACTCATGTAAACCTGATTCAACAAGATCTAAACCTGGGGGACAGGGAATTCCTCTGTAAGGAGGTGGACATGTGTTGTATCCAATCCTAGATTTGATTTTCTTGTTCATTTGGTTCTCAACTATACTTTTAGTACATGCAGAAGCATTTTCTAATGTTGTAACAGTTAGTTGAATATTATCTTTTGCTTGTTTCACTTTAGCAAACTCAGTTCTTAACAGGTTTATTTCAGCATCTTTAAGAAGTATTTCTCTATTAATAATAGCTTTTGTGTCAGAAAAGGTGAGTTCATTTTCTCTAAAGTGAATTATCTGTTTCTCAAGTTTGGACATACCACACTTATGATTAACTAGGTCTTGATGAGTTTTTCTTTCTTCTACTTTCAGTTCATCATAAAGTTTTCTTAAGATTTCTAGTTCTTTAAAAACTTCACAAGTAGCAGAACATTTAGTAATTTGTACCTCAGGATTGGAGAGAGCCATTAAAGCCATTTCATTTGAGGATGACTCTTCTTCACCCATAAAGCTCCAATCAAAACCCAGCCCATCAATAGCTACCATAGCCTTTGTTTCAGTGATGTCCACTTCCTTGCTCTTGTTCTCATTGTTTCCCCTGTTCTTGTTCTCAAAACCTCTTCCCTTATCACCCTGCTTCTTTGGTCTTCTACATTCTCTTGAGTAGTGACCTTTCATGTGGCAGTTGTAGCACTCCACTTTAGACTTGTCATACCCAGCAGGTTCATTGCCATTGATGACAATCTTCTTTCCAGTCCTCATCAAATATTTCTTAGCCCTCATGCTAAGAAGTGAAAGCTGCCATTTTATGTCCATTTCTTCAAGATCATCATCACTGATCTCTTGAAGATCTTCAAAGGTCAATGTGGAACCATTGTGTTGTGATGTTAGGAAAGCACAACCAATTGTTTCATCTAAAATGGTTTTGGTACTGCTGGAAGTACTGGCAGTACCAAAATTTGTGTTGGCAGTACCTTCTTCTCCACCATCTTTTTCTTCATCAACTTTCTTGGAAGTACCATGAGATGACATAAATGCCATATTTCTAGAGCTTGAACTAGTAGACTTCTTTAGTTCATGCTCTACTATTTTGAAGTTGCTGTAAAGATCATTGAGACTCATGGAATCAATATCTGGTTTATTTTTCCAGACAATGACATGCATGGCCCATTCAGAGGGTAGACTTCTAAGAAATTTGGAGTTTAAGTCTTCTTGAGATATTATCACCTCATGAATGGCTAACTGACTAGAAAGCTTTTGTAGTCTATTGAACATGATGTCCAAAGACTCATTTGGTGTGGCTGAAAAGTTTTCAAACTGTTGTTTTAAAAGTGTTTTATGGGTTTTCTTGGTGGCATCATTACCACCAAATCTAGCCTCAATAGCTTGAAAAAGGGTTTTAGCACACTTGTATTTGTTAAAGATTAAAAGCTGGTCATTTGGAATAGACATGAGAAGCATACTCCTGGCTTTAAGATCATTTCTCTTTTGAATTCTTTCTTCAGCGGTTATTGGGTTTACTTGCACAGTTGTGACAAGTGCATCATTTACTGTGGAAGTGGTGGTTACTGGTTTAAATGAGTTTCCTTCTTCAATAATCTCCCAAAGTGCATAGTCTTGCACTTGGAAGTATTGTTCAACCCTCAGTCTCCACATCTCAAACTCATTCTGTTTGAGTAATGGAAGTTTTGCAGCCACATTGGTTTGAATGTGCTCAACATCCATTTTTGCTTTGTTCTTTTATGTCGTAAATATCAACCTTGCTCTGATACCGCTTGTGGAAGGATTCTATTTGATTTGTGCAAACACTTGGGATGTTAATCTCAGTAATGTGTTTAGGATATTTATGAATGAATGTGAGTTAGCACGCAGAATTTACTAAAACACACTAAAGGAACAAAGGTGGTGAATAAGTAAATGAGGATGAACACAATATGAATAACACAAAACGATTCAATATTATTGATGAAATAATACGGGTGATCTAAACTATCACCAGGATTACAAGTGTAACCTTGAATCTTTGACACGTGAAAGAGTTTAAAGATGGAAGTTATGCATGGAAAACTATGGGAAAGATGTAAGAAAAAGATGTCTAAGAAGGTGTCTTAAGGGTTCCTTTTATAGTATAAGGAACCCTTATTACAAGTGGTCAAGTTGCTTAATATAATATATTAGAGGTTTATCTTATCCTAATATTACACCTTTCAAGGTAAAACACTCCATTATATCTACTGAGACTTCTGTACTACTTCTACTTAACGTATAACTTTGTACAAAGACTAATAATACAACTAAATATCTCTAAATAAAATATAGCAACTTGTCGTAAAACTGGCAGGACCTTCTTTAACTAGCAGTACCTTCTTACCCAGAAGGTACTGTTAGTATATCTTCAACACAGCAAAACTGAAGAGGCATGCTTAACTATCAACTAGCAGGCTCTTCTGGCAGACTCTTTACTTTGTGCATTTTATTCCCAACAGTAAGTATATGATGATGGCAAACCACAAATTGTGCACAACATAATACAACAAATAAGTATATGTTGATGGCAAACCACAAATTGTGCACAGCATTATGCAGCAAATCATGATGGTAAACCAAAATGAAAACAAATACCATTCCTGATTAATCAAGTCTAAAAAACAAATCACGTACAAATTATTGTCTAGAAGACAGAAACTCAGTTACACAATCCATACACTCATTGTGTTAAAACACATAAACAAATAACCAACCAAAGGTTATTGCACCATCACAATTATGTTGACTCACTTGGCGATTTTGGCTTTTCTCTTAATCCTACTCTTCCTTTGACCTCCACCATTCCCAGTAGATTGTGATACATGACTTGCTTGTGTTCCAACTTGATGACTTGGCCCTCCTGCTACCTCACTTGCTTGTGTTCCAACTGGCTGACTTGATCTTTCTAGTACCTCATCTGGTACTCCTTCCCTTCTTCTTGTCCCTTGGTTGCCTCTTCGTCCCGTACAAGCTCTCTTATTATGACCCTGCCCACCACATGCACCACATTTGACAGTCTTGCCCCTTTTTGACAGCTTCCCATTCTTGACCATTGATTTTTTCATAACCTGTTCAGCAATCTCATCCCTTGACACTCTTCTCTTCTTCCGTGGTCTCCCAATTGGAACATGGTAGTGAGGTGGCTTTAGTTCACTAGGGATAGGGCAATTGGGCCAAAAGTGTCGACCAGCAATTCCTTCAATCTTGTGTTGATACATCGCCCTCTATGTGGTTAACCAATAGCATTGGTGCACATAATCCTCTGGGATCACAACCATGTTGTCAGTTGATTCATTGCTGTGTTTAGCCATGTCGTTGATAGCCACAACAGAATGCTTACATGAAATACCAGTGAGTTCCCATCTCCTACATGTGCATTCCATTTTCGGCATATTCACAACACATTGGTCACCCCAACCTCCCGCACACTGGTATGTATCCCCCCCACTCCATAAAACCTTATACTCATTTTCTTCCTCCTTGATGGTTTCTAAAATTTTAGTTGCTGTTGGGGTTAAGAGACCTTCACATATGTCTATTACATGCTGCATACTAACACTTCTCTTTACAAGATACTGCCTGATGTACTCCAAACAACCAATGATTGGTTGATCTCTGCCGCCCACTAACTTGCTATTGAACGATTCACATAAGTTGTTAAGAAGGATGTCACATTTAGCTCTCCCTGTAACCAATATATCAATATCAACATCACTTTTAATCTTATTAATATTACAGATGACAGTCATAATATCAACATCACTTTTAATCTTATTAACATTACAGATGACAGTCATAATATCAAAATCATTTTCAATATTATTAATAGTGCAGATGAAAGTCATAATATGTGTATAGTGTACCTGAAAAATGTGACCTTGACCATGATGATGCTGGTATCTTCCTTAACCAGTCATAAGCTTTAGAGTCGATTGATTTTAGCTCTTCCATTCCTCTATTAAATTCAGGGATTGTTGATGCTCTAGCACACCTCCAAACAAGCTCCTTGATACTCTCCCCCTTAAATAACTGCTTCATGTTGTCATATATGTGTCGCACACAGAAGCGATGTTCAGCAGCAGGAAACAGTTCTGCAATGGCTGGTAATATTCCCTGTAGATTGGTACAAAACTTACTATGGTAATGAGGATTGAATTGGATTGGAAATCAAGTAACTGAATTTACACAATGTTTATACCTTTTGTTTGTCGGATATAAAGGTGAAGTTTGAATTTGGTTGCAAATCAAGGTCATCTCCAAGATTGCTAAGGAACCATAACCATGAACTCTTGGACTCAGTTTCAACCACTGCATAAGCAACTGGATAGAGGCCATTATTGCTATCGACACCAACAGCAGTTAACACTTGACCAGTGTGATGTCCTTTGATAAACGCCCCATCCAGCCCTAGTATGTCCCTTCTGCCTGCTTTGTAACCTTTTTTCAATGCACCAATACAAACATAGATCCGTCTGAAAACCCTAGTATGTCCCTTCTTGACCAGCAATCATAGGCACAGGTGATTGACCATTGGTACCATCAATTGAAGTCTCAACTTGTTCTGGATAGATGGTAGGATCATTTGAAGGCTCCACCCGTACTTCATCCGTTATTTTACATTTTCGTCCTCTTTTGGGTCTTCTGCGTTTCATCTCAACATACACCTCAATCTCTCTATGCGTTGGAATCAAATCCAACATATCCATCACATCCTCATCCCTCTTCAACGGGTACAACCCAACATCCAACGTCTCGCCTGGTATCCTATAATAATAGCCTGCAACCCCACCTTTCACACCTATGTCAGCTACCAACTCTTCAAAGGCGTAAAAGCTAAACAAGTCATAATCCACACAATCATACCACGAAATAACTGGATCAACATACATCCTTCCTGGTAGTGGCGTAAATTTTCCACCGTGGGTTACTTTCAGAGTGAAGTAGGTCGGCTTTGTTGCTGTATGCAAACAATAAACATCAACACACATACACTAACAACATGAAAAATCAACTTAATGTATAATCCACATCCTATTCGTACTGTTCATTACAATCACATATCATTGTAGATAAAAAAATCGAAACAATTAACAATGCCCAAAACATACCGTAAAGTTGTTGAAGATTAGGGATCGGAGACGATCGTTCGCGGTTTTTCCCAAATAAACTAACCATCTTCTTCAATTTTTCCCGGTACGGAAATCGTAATTGGAAACTTTAGGGCAAAAAATGCGATTGACTTTGGGCAAGGGAGTGTTTGGATCAGGGGATTAATGTGCTTGTTCGGTGGGTCTAATATTATTTTAGACGGGAACCGTGAAATGACGATACTACCCTCAACTACGTGGCACTTAACGGGAAAATTAACGGAAAAGGGCTCTCAGTGGCGATTTTGCGAAAATGTGGAACGTGGGTGGCTTTTTTGCGCTACTTTTTGTCTCGGTCCCGTTTTTGCAATTTTGTGGAACGTTAAGGACCATTTTTGCAATTTACCCTTCAATTTGTGTTATAGGTTTTGCGCCAAGAGTATAACGAGGACTATGTGTGTTTTTTTAAGTGTAAATTAAATATAAATTGTGGGTTGTTCCATGTATCTTGGATTATATTGAGATGAGTACGTGTTTTTCAAGTTTTGTGTTATACTCCATTCGTCCTAAAATTATTGTCCTCTTTTAACTTCTTTGATTTTTTTTCTCAACTTTGACTATAAATATTTTGTTCGTGTTATACAATTGTTGATAAAAATTATAACAATGAAAATACATTTAAAACTTAATCCGTTGATATATTTTGTATCAAGTATTATATAATATAAAGAAAAATACTTAAGTGAAAGTGGAAAAATAAAGACCGAAAAACTCAGAAAGGGATAATAATTTTGATACGGATGAAGTAAGATATTATAGGTTAAAAGTTGGCGCGACAGGTAGAGGACGTGCAAATAAACCCGCAGTGCACCTATACTCTTATCTATTTAATATGTTAATAGATCAAATACAACAATTATATTCAATACCAAGTATTATATTGCATTTCTATACTCAAAGAGTATTCATCTCTTTCAGCACACTTATTGTTAACCATTTGAATTTGCTATCATTAATTTTCTAATAATTCGAAATTCCTATATATGCCAGTCAAATTGTGAGGCTTGCAAAATCTACATTCTCATCTTTGAAAGGGACTTAAAAGACTCTCAGTAGTTTAATATAGTTGTATTAAATGCTTATCGTACACTTGAACATAATTGGATATTGATGATCATAGAAACAACCGATCATAGTAAAAGTTGAACTTAGCTTACATACTCTTTTGAAACATTCTTCACATATATGGGTTTTTCTAACTTGTGCCCCCAGCACACCAAAATGACGATGGGACCCATGAAAAAGGACATCCGGACCCACATATTTTATTTGAAAAGTGTACCTTTTTGTAGGTCCGAACGTACTTTTTCATGAGTCCACCCACATATATATATATATATATATATATATATATATATATATATATATATATATATATATATTAACAAACTCAAAAGCAAATGCATAGCAAGTCAGTAACTGTAGCCATGCATATACATGGTTGCATGTTGTGTGTTCGTGTACGTATTTTAAAGTGTAGATATAGATATGATCTATGTACGTACATTTTGCTTTTACCACACATACACGTAAGAAGATACAAAATTTATTCCTCTTTTTCGTCCTGGCATTAAAAATACATCCTCTTTAGAGCACTCGGTAAGGTGACGGTTAGTTATCTCATAACTCAGTGTCACATCAGCGTTAAGGTGTTAACTTGGTGCTTTAACTTTAGGGGAACGGTGTGGTAACTCACCTGAGTTATGCCATAACTCAAAAAAAAAAAAAAAAAAAAAAAACTGAGTTGTCCTATAACTCGGGGGCCGGTATATATAATAACTCACCTGAGTTATGCCATAAGTACTGACCCCATTAGCGCTGCGTTAAGAGCATAACTTGGTGCGTTAATGTGGTTATAACTCACGACCCCGGTAAGGGGCGAATTTCTGGCAGCCATAGCCGCCACCTCTACCTCTCTTCTCCGGTCAAATCAGCTTCTTAAATCGTCTCTCTACCTTTTGGTATGCAATCGATTAATTAGGCTGTGATTATATAGAGGTGGCGTGCTGTTTTGTATTGATTATTCATCCAGAATTCGTTCCTACTTTGATTGGTCGAAACCCTAACTACTGCTATCTTAAGATACTCACTATTATTGTGAGTCGTTTTTTAGGGTTGAACCGACATTGGTTTTTATTATTGATTCCTTAGTTGCTGATTCTTTAAATCTTATTTAAGGATTGATCTGATGGTTAACCCTAAACGATTACTTTTGTAATCGGTTGTTAGGGTTTTATTTGTTATGTTGATCGTCAATCATTACAGGTTTTATTGTTATACGATCTGCTTGCTTGTGTATACATATATCAGTTTGCTTTGTTTTGCTGGTAGATGGGGATCGTGGTATGTTCTTGCTTCAATCCAGTCGGCTTGATCGATTACTTTCAACATGTTGCGTTCTTTTGGAATTGATGCGCTTATTGTACAATGAAACCTTAATTTAGGGTTTTGTATATTTGTCATCTACTGATTGGTAATTATGGATCTGGTTGTTTTAACTGCTCGTCAACCTTTGCAAGGGGTTGTTTGTGTTCGTTGCTTCTGGTTCATACCTGATAGGGGTTTTAAGTTCGTTTATTGGAAGTGGGTTTAGAGAGAGTGTATGTTCTTATCGTGGTTATGGCAGTTTGGTTCTTTAATATGCTTTATTGTTTGATTATGGAAGTTAAGTTTGAAGGTACTCTTGTTCAAAAACCTATCATTCATACGCTCACAAGATGATTTTCATTCTTTCTATTCAATGGTCTGTGATCGTATGTATAATCATATTCATACCAGAATGTAAGGAGTTACTTTACTTTGTGGTACGTAATATGATCTATTGGAAGTTAGGGTGTGCTATAAACCCTAGTGGCGTTTGTTTGTTGGTGACATGAATCGTGGTGCTGCTGGAATGGGTTCTATGACGTAAATTTTTGGGCAGGTTCATCATGTTATCATTTTTTGTTTGTGAGCATATTTGGTCAGGTTGATGCCTATGTTTAGAGGGACTCTTTTTTTCTGCATTTGATGATCCCATGCTCGTTGAAGGTTTTGTTTGTGGTGTTCTTTGCTACTACGAACAGATTATATGTTGAAGATCGCTTGGATGTTTCTACGTGGATTCTTCATGGAAGTTAAGGTGGACCGCCATTGTGATATAGAAGGCTCTTGTGCTTTTCTTGAGTAGTATTGGAAATTTTTATGTACTTTTGTCATTATTGGTAGGTTCATTTTATTGTAAGTTATAGGAATGGTGTGTCATTCTTATATTCGAGTCTGTAAGTGTCCTAAGGGACTGAGGTGCGGGATATCACCCTCATCCTATGTACTTCAACGTTTTTTAGTGTAATGCATTTTACCGGGGTGAATTAACCCTTTTACCCAAAAAAAAACTCATGACCCCGGTAAGGCATAACGCACTATAACTCGGCTGCATTATCATATAACTCGGAGGGGGGGGGGGGGTGGGTGAGGGCATCTTACCGAGTGCTCTTATAGATCATAATCAATCAATCATTATCCGGACCTTTTGGTAAAAAGATTAATTTTTAATAAAAAAGAAGTTGGTGAACAGACTTTTTACTTAAATCTAATCAATTTTGGACCAATCAACATATACAAATTCGACATACCTTATTTTTTTCATACATATGGTTCAAATTTCTTCCTAATAAAGTTCGACTTTGGTTCACATTTCATAGTCGTTCTTTTCCGTCGGCTTTTTTCGACGTGGGTCAATTTATGCATGCATGATCTTGTGTCGATAACTCGATAAGGCTAAACTATAAATAAGGACAATATGGTCCCATGTCAAACTCGTGGATGGATTAATAATTACTACTAAGAGACGATATATAAACTGTAACCAAATATCGACATTTACAAATTACAAGCTATTTTGAAATTAGAGCACAAATGACATATCTATAGAAACATGTTACTTTTTTATTTCTATTTTTGGTGTATGTTTTAAGTTGTCATTATATGTCAAATTGTCAGGTCATCTTGTAAGACAGTTTTGGAGTTTATAGAAGATTGAATCCTAAAAGAATTAGAAAGACAAATAACATATGATTTATAGACTAAAAATGGTCGGATCGAAGAATTGAACATGAAGATATAGATAATAAACTCAAAACTTATACCACACTTCACTTTGTACAAGACGAACTTTTCAATTCTGAAAATGAAGATATGAATAAAGCGTTGCATGTTCTCACTCACCAACCTCAAACATATATAAAGAACAAAGATGAAGTAGAAGAACTTGTGTTTTTTGAAAAGTATCTTTCTGATTCTCGAAGGCGAAAATTGATCGAGAAAAGTGACTCAACACAAAATTTAAATTATATATAGATATTGAAATAATAACTTTTTTTTTGAACGGCGGCTTTTATTGAAACCTAGCAAAAACTAAAAGAGAAGATTACAAAGAAGTAATAGAAGCTAAAGGGTTTTTTTTAACCAATCTATCCAACTAAACTTAAGCTTAGAATTTCTGGAAGAAATCCATAAGAAAGATTGAGAGATAATAGAGTCCCAAAGCAACGCCTTCTTAGGAGGGGGCTAGAAAAAAGCAAGTGATTACAATAGCTCCAAAATGTACCATAGAAGGGTCCCCCGGCTATTTCGATAAACAAACGCACCATATTACAGAAATGCAAAGAATCAAGCCAGGCGTACCACTCAGTGATGTTAGCGCATATCGAAATATCCAACTCCCACCATTTCGGCAATAAAGCCCACAAATCTTTGGCCATATTGATGAGGCGAAAAATGAACCACTTTTAGGGGGTCATTTAAGCCCGGAATTGAATTTATTTGATCAAATATTGCCCTAAATCGTTCTTTTGTGATTTTAGGTACTTTGGGAGTGAAATATGGAGAAGGAAGCAATTCGGACGTTTTTGGAGCATAAAAGTGAAGAAAACGCCAAAGACTTAATTTTCCATGCTGGGAACAGTGTATGACGGCGTCAAGAGTAAAATCCATGACGACCCAGAAGAAACCTGAAGGCGTCACAACAAGAACGTCAAGAGTTAAATTCATGACGGCCTGCATAAGGTGTACACATGACGGCGTCA
The DNA here is from genome assembly GCA_030686995.1 of Artemisia argyi. NCBI lineage: Eukaryota > Viridiplantae > Streptophyta > Magnoliopsida > Asterales > Asteraceae > Artemisia > Artemisia argyi. The sequence goes on from CM060701.1 coordinate 235,986,505, forward strand.
AACCCAGATCTAGGCAGTCCGAGGAACTATTTGGCGGCGAGATGACGGCGTCAGACATTTGTTCTTGACGCCGTCACCTTCTTAAATCTATATATAGTTTTCTATTTTTCATTCATTAAGAGAAACTTGTGTGGAGAAACCCTAGGGCCGAACTTTGTGAACCCTAGCACATATTTTACAGTAAATTCAAGGGTTTTCACCCCTTGAATCCTTTCATGTGCTATTGGGATAAGTCTTCTCTTAATTCAATCAATATGTCTATGTGTTGGTTGTCTATATCTTGTGCTTGTCTTGATTTCAACATGCTAGGCTAGATTTATCTTGTGTTTGCTTAGATCTAATGAAACCTAGATGTTATTTATGTGTTGATTACTTGTTTATGGTTGTATTGGATGAATGATTTCAATGTTAGGCTTAAGAAAACTGGCAGATCTCCGTTGTGTAACATGCTTGAACGTCTTAGGAAACATGAACCGATGTGTACTAGGTTTTATTGGTTGTATTTAATGCATGACTAAATTCTAATGATCTCATGTTAGGAGCTTCTTAGCCGGCTCGACATAGGAGTGAAGTAGGCACTCATAGGATTGGGGAAGTAAGTACGCCACCCCATGAATGGTATTAAGGAATACAATCCGTCATCCACGCAACTATAACAAGTAATTAACATGTAAAAGATATCTAGGGAGTAGTGAAATCTAAGTAAACACATTTCTCCCACATATTGCTCACAACCTTAGTTAAATTAGTTTATTTTCATTTCTAGTATTTTATTTTGATTGCATCTTAGTATTGGGTTAGTTGACTAGCAACTAGTTCCGCCCATATCCTTCAAACCCGAGATTTTTACTTGCTTTCTAAAAAATATAAAAACACAAAAAGAATCATCCCTCATCTCTAGACCTAGTCTTTAGGTTTTCTAATCCTAGCCACACTATTCCTAGCTGAACGATCAATCCCCCTGTACTTGTCACTATACTATACTACATCGATCAGGTACACTGCCTGGTGGGGGTTGTAAGCTTCTCGAGATCCCTCGAGAGGTAAAGCCTGGTGCAATCCCCACGCATCAAGTTTTTGGCGCCGCTGCTGGGGAATAGTTATTGTCTAGGTTAGAATCTCTTTTTATTAGGTCTACTTGCTAGATTCCTTTCTAGTAAGATTTTATTTTTATTTTTAGGTTCTCTTTAGTCTATCTTATTTCTTCGTGTTTTTGTTCGTAACTTTTCACCACCCGACATCATGGACGATGGGAACATCTTTGAACCCGTCATCCCACCACAACAAAACCCACCACTAGAACCTCTTAGGCCCCGAACTTTAGGAGAGTATTCCCGACCTAGCCACCAAGGCTACCGAAACACCATTGAGCTCACCGGAGCCAATGTGACCCTCTTGCGATCCGACACCATCCGGTTGGTGCAAAGCGGATGTGCATTCCATGGACTTCGTTCCGAAGATCCAAATCAACATCTCAAGGACTTCCTTAAAATCGTAGATTCCATAGACCTAGATGTTGCAACTAGAGAGGCAACTCGATTACGCCTATTCCAATTCTCTCTACGTGATCAAGCTAGTCAATGGCTTGAGCGTTTACCCGCGGGATCCATCACCACATGGGATGATCTCACCACTCGTTTCCTTGCTCAATTTTTCCCATCGGGGAGTACTACTAAGCTTAGAAATGACATCTTGATGTTCCAACAACGTCAAAATGAAACTCTTTATGAAGCATGGACACGATTCAAGGACTTACTCCAAAAAGTCCCTCATCATGGCATAGATCTTTGGCTCCAAGTCCAAATCTTTTATGACCATATCGATCTCTCCACGAGGCGAGCCATTGACCAATCGGCCGGTGGTAAGCTACGTGATCTAAGTGCGGAACAATCATGGGAACTCATAGAAGATCTTGCTCTCTATGACAACGAAAGTTGGAATGACCCCTGTGATTTGAACAAAATGGTCAAGGCAATATCTTTGCCTTCGAACAACTCTAGCACTCCCGACCGTAGGATCATGGAACTTGAGGTCCAAGTCAAGTTTCTCATGAAATCTTATGAAGCTCCTAAGCCTTCAAGCCCAATGAACAAAATCACTTCTTTATGCGAATTATGTAGTGGTCCCCATGACACTCGTGATTGTGTGGAACTCCCCGGAACAGCTTTTGCGGACTACGCATCCTCGCGTACCGACGAAGCGGGAGATAAGTGGTACACTTTCAAACCCGAGCCAAACCCTTACGGTGATTCATACAACCCCTCTTGGAAAAATCACCCAAACCTTAGGTGGAAACAAAATCAAGCCAATTCTTCCAATCCGCCTAATCGTTACCAACCAAACGGTCCACCCTCCAATCGTACTTTCAACAACAATTCTTCTAACAACTATGTTAGTACCAACAATCTTGAAGGATTGATGTCTAAGTTCATGGCATCTCAAGAAGCTCGCATATCTAAGTTTGAAGCCGATTTCAAACAAAAGCAAAGCGAGATGACCACCAAAATTGACACATTGTTGAAAGTTCTCAATGACCGAGAAATGGGAGCACTCCCAAGCGACACGGTCAAGAATCCGAAACTAAACATTAATTCCATATCATTAGTTTCGTCACCCACATCTTGTCCGCAATACTACTCGGTTAAATCAACGAGCACGTGTTTCAAACAAAACCAAATTCTTCAAAAGGACCAATCAAGTAAAACACCCGATATAAAACCGGTCAAAAGCATAGTTGAAACACCTCCTACGCAAGACCTTGACAATGAATTCAAGGAACTTCACCTTGAACGCCCCGTTATTGATGTCTTAGCCCGTGCTCCCTACTATAGTGCCCTCCTAGAAAAGTATGAGAAGTTTAAGCTAGGTAAGAATGGGACCGCCTTCGTTCAAAACAAGTTGCCTAAAAAGCTTGATGATCCGGGTATATTTGTTTTGCCTTGTAAGATAGGAAGATCCGAAGCTTTCGACACACTAGCCGATTTAGGGTCAAGCCTCAACTTGATTCCCTTATCCCTATTCACCACTCTTAAGCTAGGAAAGTTAGAGGAGACGGAGGTATTGATAGGTCTAGCGGATGGAAGTATTGCCCATCCGGTTGGAATGATTAAGGATGTTGTTGTTCACATAGGAAAGTTAACTATTTTAGCGGATTTTCACGTCCTAGACATGGTTAGTGACACTACATGCCCATTGTTGGTAGGAAGAGGATTTTTAGCAACCGCTAGTGCCATGATAGATTGTAAAGAGTCTAAGATAGCGGTAGGTGAAGGCGATACTTGGTCGGTATACGATGTTAAGAAACATAGTTACGATTGTGATGATGAACCGACACCACATTGGGTAGAGATTAATAGGAGACCATCTAGATATGGACCTTGGATAGAAAGGAACTTTATAGGACCTCAACGCCCATTCTATCTAGAAAAAGATTTCATTGAAAAGACACATTCGGTGGAACAACTCATAGCTAGAGATGAAGAGCTAGATCCTTTTGAGGACCCCTTAGTCTTTAGGAAGATGATTGAGTTCTTAAGCGTAATGCCTATTAATATAGAGATGAATAAGTGGAAAAGAGAGGGAGACAAGTGTAAATGGAGGTGGGACAAGCTACCTAAAGAAGGTGACGGATCATGGCATATGAAGATGACTTTGTATGATTCGAATGGAGAGAAGTTTGAAAGGTCATACCGTACTAAGAAAACCGATAGGAAGTTAAAACCTAAGTTTGATACCAAAGATGTCCTCAATGAGGAGCTCACCCATATCACGTAGTAACCCATGACCTTGAGTCTAGCTACAAGACTCGTAAAATAAAGAAAAGCGCTTCTTGGGAGGCAACCCATGTTTTGTGTGATTTTATTTTGTTTGTTTGTTATTTGCTTCCGTATGCATGCTTTATTTTTATTGTTGGTAGATCATGTTTCTAAACTAAATAGTGGAAATACTTTATTTTGTTGTTTTGGCCTAGTCTTAACTTCATCCAAAGGTATTTTTGCAAAAGATAAGTGTAAGGGGAAACCCCAAATATGTTTTTAAGAAATAAACCGATCATGATTCTCCACAATATTAAGTGAACATGTATATTCGTATTTGTTAGAGTCAAATGCTTGTATCGAGTCATAATGAAGTTTTGCAGGATTTTCCAGGAAGTACAACCAAGTTTTTCCAGAAATTTTCCGGAAACTTAACATAAGAATTTCTGCAGGTCACTTCTGACGGCGTCATGAGTTTACTCTTGACGGCGTCACGTGTAAAAATCTGGAAGTTTTACTAGTTTTGTTTTTCTAACGGAGTCTTAAAGTTTTTGTTGAATTATTAGTTTTATAATCTCCAGGAAATCTGCAAACATCATTCCACAAGCATTATATCTTACTTTGTTTTCTAGGATTCAGTAACATATGTAGATTGCCGCCGATTTTATGCGAGGTTACCTTGTCTGTTTTCTCAGAATTTACAGGTTATGTATGACAAGAAGATGATTATTATTCTGGAAGGGAAGCTTTGATTGTTCATTTTCTTGGAGGAAGATCTAACCTGGCCACCTTATTATCCATACCGAGCGAATCAGGGGAGTATTTGGTTTCATTTGTTTTACTTATTTCACTTTTACATTCTTTACTTGAACATTGGGGACAATGTTCATCTTAAGTGTAAGGGGAGGGTAAAATGATGATACCTTACAAATACACTTTCGCTTGAGTTTGTTTGTTTAATAGTAGATGTGTAATAAAACTATGAGAAACACTTGTTAGTGCAATTTTAGCGCCAAATTTAAAATTTTTTACAACATTTAGGAGTGAAACTTTAGTCGTAGCAAGCGTCTCATGGATAGGAGATTGTATGACTAGCACAAAACCGTACTATTCAGAAAAATTTTCCACCCAAAAATGTGAGGTTCGCCTTTAGATTTGATAGGAAAAGCATTCACTATTAGTGCTTATGAGTGTACCGGTAGCATTTAGATTCTAGAACTTGCGTTAGTGATGCATCCCGAGACCGCTAGTGAGACTACATTCGTGTAGTAGGATTTACTACATGATAAGAGGCATTAGGATCACCCTTGTGTTAAACCCGTATCATAATTACTTGACCATTTAAGTCATATTACTTGTCTAGTTAAGTCAATTAATTTTTCCCACACCATTAGCATTGTACTCATTTTTAGTACACGAAACCCCTAGTACACCCCTCTGAGCCTATCTTTTCGTTTCTAACTTTAAGCATCTTACTTAAAGGAAGAATTTGTTACACCCCACTTAAATGTACACCCAAATCGCCTTAACCTACCGTGTATGCACTCATCTTTAGTGCATTATTGTTATTTGTTAAACCCTAAGTTAATTATCTAATTGATTACATGGTTGCTAAGTCGAGTCATATCGTTGTACATATTGTTTTGGGACGATTGAGACTCGTGGGTAAAGTATTTATTTTATGGAGTAATGGGGAAGAACATCATATTATTACCCCCATATGTGCGTTAATCTTAAAAGTACTCCAAGTGTTTTGATTTTCTTAATTCGAGTCATTAGATTAGTTTATTGTAAAGTATGTAAAAATTCAAGTGTAAGGGGAATTTTCATCCCCTTTGATGTATTATTTTGGATGGTAGGGTAAGAGTGTATGCAAAAAAAAAAAAAAAAAAAAAAAAAAAAAAAAAAAAAAAAAAAAATCAAGAAAAAGAAAAAAAATATAGAAAAAGAAAAAGAGAAAAAACATACGGACTACCATCCCGTTTCATTCTATGTTTATTTTATGTTTTTGTTATTTTTTATTTATTAGCTTAAGTCGAGTCTAGTCTTGGCTTAGCAACGCCATATTGTACATGTAATTAACCAAGATTGTTAACTCGCCACCAGTAAAGACTGCCTATATCCAACAAAACCGTGTATTTCATATCCCTACACCTAACATTACAACCCTTTAAAAGAACACTTTGATAGTTTATCCTAGGTGCTTACGCCATGTGGTGGAGGTTTGATCCTTTCCCAAGCCTATGGTAATCTATTTTGCTATGACAGGTAGTGAGAGATATCTTCCTTTCCATATTGTTATTTATACTTTATTACACTCGAGAGATGTGAGTATCTAAACACTATTTGGGAGGTGCTAGTATATGACCTCCGTGCTTGTCTTTGGTCTTTAGTGGAACGATTATTTGTTGTAATTACTTTTATATTAGTGTTAAATGACCCCTAACTTGTATTTTGACTAGAATAAAGGCGCATTTGCTTGAGGACAAGCAAATCTTAAGTGTAAGGGTATATGATGAGGCGAAAAATGAACTACTTTTAGGGGGTCATTTAAGCCCGGAATTGAATTTATTTGATCAAATATTGCCCTAAATTGTTCTTCCTGTGATTTTAGGTACTTTGGTAGTGAAATCTGGAAAAGGAAGCAATTCGGACGTTTTTGGAGCATAAAAGTGAAGAAAACGCCAATGACTTAATTTTCCATGCTGGGAACAGTGTATGACAGCGTCAAGAGGAAATTCCTGATGGCGTCAAGAGTAAAATCCATGACGACCTAGAAGAAACCTGATGGCGTCACAACAAGAGCGTCAAGAGTTAAATTCATGACGGCCTGCATAAGGTGTACACATGACGGCGTCAGACCCAGATCTAGGCAGTCCGAGGAACTATTTGGCGGCGAGATGACGGTGTCAAACATTTGTTCTTGACGCCGTCACCTTCTTAAATCTATATATAGTTTTCTATTTTTCATTCATTAAGAGAAACTTGTGTGGAGAAACCCTAGGGCCGAACTTTGTGAACCCTAGCTCGTATTTTACAGTAAATTCAAGGGTTTTCACCCCTTGAATCCTTTCATGTGCTATTGAGATAACTCTTCTCTTAATTCAATCAATATGTCTATGTGTTGGTTGTCTATATCTTGTGCTTGTCTTGATTTCAACATGCTAGGCTAGATTTATCTTGTGTTTGCTTAGATCTAATGAAACCTAGATGTTAATTATGTGTTGATTATTTGTTTATGGTTGTATTGGATGAATGATTTCAATGTTAGGCTTAAGAAAACTGGCAGATCTCCATTGTGTAACATGCTTGAACGTCTTAGGAAACATGAACCGATGTGTACTAGGTTTTATTGGTTGTATTTAATGCATTAGTAAATTCTAATGATCCCATGTTAGGAGCTTCTAAGCCTGCTCGACATAGGAGTGAAGTAGGCACTCATAGGATTGGGGAAGTAAGTACGCCACCCCATGAAGGGTATTAAGGAATACAATCCGTCATCCACGCAACTATAACAAGTAATTAACGTGTAAAAGATATCTAGGGAGTAGTGAAATCTATGTAAACACATTTCTCCCACATATTGCTCACAACCTTAGTTAAATTAGTTTATTTTCATTTCTAGTATTTTATTTTGATTGCATCTTAGTATTGGGTTAGTTGACTAGCAACTAATTCCGCCCAAATCCTTCAAACCCGATATTTTTACTTGTTTTCTAAAAAATATAAAAACACAAAAAGAATCATCCCTCATCTCTAGACCTAGTCTTTAGGTTTTCTAATCCTAGCGACACTATTCCTAGATGAACGATCAATCCCCCGGTACTTGTCACTACACTATACTACATCGATCAGGTACACTGCCTGGTGGGGGTTGTAAGCTTCTCGAGATCCCTCGAGAGGTAAAGCCTGGTGCAATCCCCACGCATCACATATCACATTATCTCCACATGTGACATAATTGAATTATGAAAAACATGTCATTCTTTCTCATGTAAACAAAACCATGTGATGTTAGAAAAATTGCTAATACTCAATGAGTCATGAAGATTAATAAAAAAAACATATCCATTTCTCAACTATTTAAATTTTATAGTTTAAAGTTAGGTTAAGAATTTCACATTCTCGAATGTATATCATCACATTTTCTCAAGTTTGATACAATAATTAAAGCTTATCATTGAAATCCACCAGCCTTATGTATTCATTATAATATGGCCGGAATACAGCAATACATATCGAGTGGAATGTAATATATATTCACAAACAGGTTATTTTGACGGGTAACTTTAATTTGAGATTCGGTTTAATCCCGTCATGACTTTTCTCTTATGACCAAACTTTCGGCAATAATCAGTTGTTTCGGATAAATAATAAAGATTGGTATCAAATTCAACAACTATTTCATTGAAAACGTTCACTAATCTATAGCTTTTGGGTTGCTAAGTAATACAGAGTATATATTGCTTTTACGTACCGTCCTTTTCAACGTATGTAAATTAAGTTACAGTCATTTTGATAATTACATTGTGAACATTGTAATTAAGGTTCAATGGCGTGTTATAGGTAATTTTTACCCAATGGCACAGGCATACCGTACCACCCCATTGCAATAGCCATGTAACCATGTTACTAGGATAAAAGTGATTGGGTTGACGAGTCTTATAAATTTTTATTTTTTATTTGTATTTTTTGTTTTTTAATTTTATTTATTTATATTTTTGTGACTAAGTGAGTATTTTTGGTAGTGTGTTATGGGATCCGTTGAAGCCTGTTACAGTTATCGCCGAAGAAGCTATTTTTGTTATGAGGTGTTATAAATTAGATGTGTATTGAGGTGGCAAATTTAGATCTCTAAATGCTTTTTGCCGACTATTTTTCATGTTAACTTTTTTGTAAGACAATATAGAAAATAAAATGGACCCATCTTTTAAACCTTTGCTCCACATTTTCTAATGACTCATATACTCCCATGCATCCATGCTAGTCAAATTGTGAGGGTTGCAAAATCCACATGTTTATTTATTCTTCGAAGGGACTTAAAAGACTCAGTCGTTGAATATAGTTGCATTAAATGCTTATAACAACTTAAAGAGCTTGCCGCCATCAATCATAATGGGAATGATTTTGATAGTAGTGATTGGCCCCTCGGTATGAAAGATTCATACCTTATCCTTTTGAGATATATGAAGTATGAAGTATTTGTATCATTCATTACCATAGTTGTAGGCCCCCCATCTTAAACAAACACATTTAGTCACTTTCATAGTGATAGTGTCATTCTCATAGTCGAATACCAAACGCACTAATCACTTGAACATAATTGGACAATGATATCACATAAACTACAGATCAAAGTGAAAGTTGAACCTTTCGTACTGGTTTTTATTATTGATTCCTTAGTTGCTGATTCTTTAAATCTTATTTAAGGATCGATCTGATGGTTAACCCTAAACGATTACTTTTGTAATCGGTTGTTAGGGTTTTATTTGTTATGTTGATCGTCAATCATTACAGGTTTTATTGTTATACGATCTGCTTGCTTGTGTATACATATATCAGTTTGCTTTGTTTTGCTGGTATATGGGGATCGTGGTATGTTCTTGCTTTAATCCAGTCGGCTTGTATCGATTACTTTCAACATGCTGCGTTCTTTTGGAATTGATGCGCTTATTGTACTATGAAACCCTAATTTAAGGTTTTGTATATTTGTCATCTAATGATAGGTAATTATGGATCTGGTTGTTTTAACTGCTCGTCAACCTTTGCAAGGGGTTGTTTGTGTTCGTTGCTTCTGGTTCATACCTGATAGGGGTTTTAAGTTCGTTTATTGGAAGTGGGTTTAGAGAGAGTGTATGTTCTTATCGTGGTTATGGCAGTTTGGTTCTTTAATATGCTTTATTGTTTGATTATGGAAGTTAAGTTTGAAGGTACTCTTGTTCAAAAACCTATCATTCATACGCTCACAAGATGATTTTCATTCTTTCTATTCGATTGTCTGTGATCGTTTGTATAATCATATTCATACCAGAATGTAAGGAGTTACTTTACTTTGTGGTACGTAATATGATCTATTGGAAGTTAGGGTGTGCTATAAACCCTAGTGGCGTTTGTTTGTTGGTGACATGAATCGTGGTGCTGCTGGAATGGGTTCTATGACGTAAATTTTTGGGCAGGTTCATCATGTTATCATTTTTTGTTTGTGAGCATATTTGGTCAGGTTGATGCCTATGTTTAGAGGGACTCTTTTTTTCTGCATTTGATGATCCCATGCTCGTTGAAGGTTTTGTTTGTGGTGTTCTTTGCTACTACGAACATATTATATGTTGAAGATCGCTTGGATGTTTCTACGTGGATTCTTCATGGAAGTTAAGGTGGACCGCCATTGTGATATAGAAGGCTCTTGTGCTTTTCCTGAGTAGTATTGTATATTTTTATGTACTTTTGTCATTATTGGTAGGTTCATTTTATTGTAAGTTATAGGAATGGTGTGTCATTCTTATATTCGAGTTTGTAAGTGTCCTAAGGGACTGAGGTGAGGGATATCACCCTCATCCTCTGTACTTCAACGTTTTTTGGTGTAATGCATTTTACCGGGGTGAATTAACCCTTTTACCCAAAAAAAAAAAAAAAAAAAAAAAACTCACGACCCCGGTAAGGCATAACGCACTATAACTCGGCTGCATTATCATATAACTCGGAGGGGGGGGGGGGGTGGGTGAGGGCATCTTACCGAGTGCTCTTATAGATCATAATCAATCAATCATTATCCGGACCTTTTGGTAAAAAGTTTAATTTTTAATAAAAAAAAAGTTGGTTAACAGACTTTTTACTTAAATCTAATCAATTTTGGACCAATCAACATATTCAAATTCGACATACCTTATTTTTTCATACATATGGTTCAAATTTCTTCTTAATAAAGTTCGACTTTGTTTCACATTTCATAGTCGTTCTTTTCCGTTGGCTTTTTTCGACGTGGGTCAATTTATGCATGCATGATCTTGTGTCGATAACTCGATAAGGCTAAGCTATAAATAAGGACAATATGGTCCCATGTCAAACTCGTGGATGGATTAATTAGTACTACTAAGAGACGATATACAAACTGTAACCAAATATCGACATTTACAAATTACAAGCTATTTTGAAATTAGAGCACAAATGGCATATCTATAGAAACATGTTACTTTTTTATTTCTATTTTTGGTGTATGTTTTAAGTTGTCAGGTCATCTTGTAAGACAGTTTTGGAGTTTATAGAAGTGTGAATCCTAAAAGAATTAGAAAGACAAATAACATATGATTTATAGACTAAAAATGGTCTGATCGAAGAATTGAACATGAAGATATAGATAATCAACTCAAAACTTATACCACACTTCACTTTGTACAAGACAAACTTTTCAATTCTGAAAATGAAGATATGAATAAAGCGTTGCATGTTCTCACTCACCAACCTCAAACATATATAAAGAACAAAGATGAAGTAGAAGAACTTGTGTTTTTTGAAAAGTATCTTTCAGATTCTCGAAGGCGAAAATTGATCGAGAAAAGTGACTCAACACAAAATTTAAATTATTTATAGATATTGAAATGATAACCTTTTTTTTTGAACGGCGGCTTTTATTGAAACCTAGCAAAAACTAGAAGAGAAGATTACAAAGAAGTAATAGAAGCTAAAGGGTTTTTTTTAACCAATCTATCCAACTAAACTTAAGCTTAGAATTTCTGGAAGAAATCCATAAGAAAGATTGAGAGATAATAGAGTCCCAAAGCAACGCCTTCTTAGGAGGGGGCTAGAAAAAAGCAAGTGATTACAATAGCTCCAAAATGTACCATAGAAGGGTCCCCCGGCTATTTCGATAAACAAACGCACCATATTACAGAAATGCAAAGAATCAAGCAAGGCGTACCACTCAGTGATGTTAGCGCATATCGAAATATCCAACTCCCACCATTTCGGCAATAAAGCCCACAAATCTTTGGCCATATCACATTTTCTCCACATGTAACATGTGACATAATTGAATTATGAAAAACATGTCATTCTTTTTCATGTAAACAAAACCATGTGATGTTAGAAAAATTGCTAATACTCAATGAGTCATGAAGATTAATAAAAAAAACATATCCATTTCTCAACTATTTAAATTTTATAGTTTAAAGTTAGGTTAAGAATTTCACATTCTCGAATGTATATCATCACATTTTCTCAAGTTTGATACAATAATTAAAGCTTATCATTGAAATCCACCAGCGTTATGTATTCATTATAATATGGCCGGAATACATCAATACATATCGAGTGGAATGTAATATATATTCACAATAAGGTTATTTTGACGGGTAACTTTTTTTCGAGATTCGGTTTAATCCCGATATGACTTTTCTCTAATGACCAAACTTTCGGCAAATATGAGTTGTTTCGGATAAATAATAAAGATTGGTATCAAATTCAACAACTATTTCATTGAAAGCGTTCACTAATCTATAGCTTTTGGGTTGCTAAGTAATACAGAGTATATATTGCTTTTACGTACCGTCCTTTTCAATGTATGTAAATTAAGTTACAGTCATTTTGATAATTACATTGTGAACAGTGTAATTAAGGTTCAATGGCGTGTTATAGGTAATTTTTACCCAATGGCACAGGCATACCGTACCACCCCATTGCAATAGCCATGTAACCATGTTACTAGGATAAAAGTGATTGGGTTGACGAGTCTTATATATTTTTATTTTTTATTTGTATTTTTTGTTTTTTAATTTTATTTATTTATATTTTTGTGACTAAGTGAGTATTTTTGGTAGTGTGTTATGGGATCCGTTGAAGCCTGTTACAGTTATCGCCGAAGAAGCTATTTTTGTTATGAGGTGTTATTAATTAGATGTGTATTGAGGTGGCAAATTTAGATCTCTAAATGCTTTTTGCCGACTATTTTTCATGTTAACTTTTTTGTAAGAAAATATAGAAAATAAAATGGACCCATCTTTTAAACCTTTGCTCCACATTTTCTAATGACTCATATACTCCCATGCATCCATGCTAGTCAAATTGTGAGGTTTGCAAAATCCACATGTTTATTTATTCTTCGAAGGGACTTAAAAGACTCAGTCGTTGAATATAGTTGCATTAAATGCTTATAACAACTTAAAGAGCTTGCCGCCATCAATCATAATGGGAATGATTTTGATAGTAGTGATTGGCCCCTCGGTATGAAAGATTCATACCTTATCCTTTTGAGGTATATGAAGTATGAAGTATTTCTATCATTCATTACCATAGTTGTGGGCCCCCCATCTTAAACAAACACATTTAGTCACTTTCATAGTGATAGTGTCATTCTCATAGTCGAATACCAAACGCACTAATCACTTGAACATAATTGGACAATGATATCACATAAACTACTGATCAAAGTGAAAGTTGAACCTTTCGTACATTTTCTTTTGAAAAATTCAACATATTAACAAACTCATAAGCTTACATGTATATAAAGTCATCATGTAGATTTTGTTGGCCTCGTGAAAATTAATCATTAGTAAAATCCGAGGAGATATTTGCCGGCTCGATGCTTTTCTGATCAACTCGCGCGATTTCATATATATTTGGTCGATCTAAGTAGCTTATGACAATTACAACGAACCCAAAGTTGCTGATTCCTAAATAGATGTTTCGTGGAACATCATAGATAGACTAATTATTTTAAACGGGTACTAACCTAAACACTGTGAAAATGATTGGTCAAATTTTCAAAAGCCACGTAGTACACTAAATTCCAACTTAGTCTTCATGCCATAGCCTATAAAAACTTATAACCCAACTCATATTTTTCGTAAGAGCATGGGGATTGGTAACTTGAGTTATCACATAACTTAGCGGTCCGTCAGCGTCACATTATCTCAATACCAAATAACATAATATAAAAAAACACCAAGAAATCATAACACCCAATAACATCACTTTTTGTGACTCATATTTTTTTAAAATTACAATTTACAAATTTTACCCTCAACAATTTCATTTATTAAATATTCAAACACTTCATTAATAAAACTAAACATTACAATACGAAATAAAAAAATATCACAATTAAAAAAAGAAAAGAAAAAAGAAATTAGGAAAGAAACTACGAAATGAAACATATGAAACAAAATACGATAAGTAGATAAATTAAACTAGTTGGTTGGCGGATCTAGCAACTTATATTTTTTCCTGATTCTCTGTTTTTCCATTTTGATCCAATACGCCGCGTCCGGATCTATGTCACTCACTTTCATACCGAGAAATTTAAATTCCTCTAATCGCGTAGTCGTCTCGTCTATCACTCTAGCCGCGTCGTACGCCATTTGGGCCGCTTCCTGTCTAAGTCGAAGGTCGGTTGATTTAGCTTCCAAATTGCTTGACATACTTCCCCGTTGCTAGTCAATGTATCGAACCTTTGTTTTTTTTGGAATTTTTTTGTTTCCCGGGAGAACGTGGCCGTACATCATCACCGAATAGCTCTTGGTTACTTTGACCGGGGACATCTTCAGTTAAGTCAATCGGTGCCGGTGCGTCCCATTTTGGACACTTCTTCCGGTGTCCAACGTAACATAGTCTCGCTCACGTCTGGATTTATTTCATCATACACCTCGTCGTCTCGTTGTTTGCTTTTTTTTGCCATACATTTACCTCCACGTTTGGTTTTTCGTGGAGACGTTGCTTCGGGTTCCACAGACGCTGCTTGTGAGGATTGGGTTTGTGGTGTTGCTGGTGTTTGTTGCTCGTTTTGATTTTGTTGCCACATAAACATCAATTGTTGTTGTTGTTCGAGTGTCAAATTATTAAGTGGGTTATTGTTGTTCGGGTTAGGATTTGAAGAAGACCCGGCGTTCGAGTTACCGTAAGCATTTACAAAACCCATTAAGTTTAAAAACCTTGGATCGTCACGTCCTGACATGGTTTTGTTTTTGTACGAATATGTGTTTATGAGTTGTTTTTGTTTGTTTGTGAGAATATGTTGTATATGAGTTCTAGTTGTTGTTGATTTATAAAGGTTTTAAATTTTTTTTATTTGAAAAAAAGTAGCCGTTTGCATACAAGAGGTAACATCATTTTTTTAAACGTTGTAAACTAGCTGTTAACTTGAGGGGTATGTTTTGCAAAATAATCCTAGTCTTCATGTGCGTTCCAACGCAAGTTGTTTCAACAACGCGGAGAGCAACGCAAAACCAACGCAAAGGCCATGGAAGTGGTGTTGACGCCGGAACGGCCTTTTTTTCGTGCCACATAGACAATAACGTCAGGGAGGCGTTACCACTCCCTAGGCTCTAACATATTAGAAACTAACAAATGGGAAATTGTATAAAAAAACAGCCAGCCATTTATCCTGACAACGATGACTATCGATCACTAGTAACATCACCCTTAAATAAGTTTCGTGTAGGTAACCATTGTGACAACAATCAAAAGGTGGACAACTATGGTGAAAAAAAGTTGAAGACGGAGATAAAGATAAAAGTATCGAAAAACAGTTGGAGAAATTATTGGGTAGTGCGGATGTGAAGGGGTTAACGATGGAGCAAGTGCTTGCTCAGTTGATGAATGTTAGTGATCGAGTTGAATCTCATCAACGGGCGTGGAGGCCTGCTTTACAAAGTATTCCGGAGTAAGCTACTAGCTATATGCGATCCGTGTTAGGTTGTTAAACCCAATAACGTGAATTTTTTTCTTTTTTAGCCTATATAACTTTTGACTAGTATTGTACATATAGTTTTTTTTCTGGTCAATATATGTTGAAATTCTTTAATTTGTTTTTATTTAAGTGCATATTACTTGGTATTATTGGAGTACTTGTGTTTTCATGGTTTGATTATGTAATAGTTTGATCAGTTACATCCACAACTATGTAAATTTAATTTAAAAATGGCTAGCGGCGCAGCTTGTTGCTCGCTTGCCTTCCACCACTATATAAATTCAATTCAGTATTATAATCGAATCCACAAAGCGTTATCGATACTTACTATAAGATCTATACAATAAGGACGGACCAGACGGGGTTCCGGCCGGATGTTTATGAACCACATGATTTTTTTTTTCGTAATGTAAAATTATATCAACTATAACTTTTAGCTTCTAATCCCTCACTACCAACAACACTGCATTGCATGCAAAAATATAATTAGAACGTTCTTAATATTTAAATTTCCAACGATCTCATAGCTATTTAGTTTAGATCTAAATATGAACATGTCAAGAGGGGTCTCGGAAGGGTGTGCAATACATGCCGTCGCACAGGGCTTCCACTTAAAAGGGGCTATATATATATATATATATATATATATATATTTAGTTTTGCATATAAATACGTATAGTATTAAACATATATGAGTCATATTATTTAAGTTTAAATACAATTTCTCGTTAGTTTACAAGTGTAATAAAGCCTCTTTGTTGTTATTACTTAGGGCCACCGAAAACCACTAGACGACCCTAAACATGTAGATCAATACGAATATTTATAAAGTTGTAACTTATAAATGCTTTTTGACGACTAGAGATAACTTACAGTAAGACGAACTAATATTTGGCCCCATTTTCTAATATTTCATACTCACCATGCTAGTCAAATTATGAGGCTTGCTAATATTTCGTACTGACCATGCTAGTCAAATTATGAGATATATCCTGTTATTGAAATTTTTAACTCAAATACAAAAAATATATAAAGAATAAAAGTGAAGTAGAAGAAGTCATGTATCAAAGGAACAAATTCAAACTTGAGATAAAGATTCTCCAAGGCAAGGAGATCGATTGACGGAGAAAATCAAAATTATGAAAAGGAAGCCATTTTCTATCTCAAATGTAACAAAATATGATTTATCGTCCTAATAATTTTCCTATCCCCAAATGTAACATGTCGTTATTGAATTATGAAAAAGAATCCATTTTCTTTTTCATGTAAACAAAACCATGTGATATTAGAAAAACTGTTAAAATACTCATGAAGATTAATAAAAAAATGTATCCATTTCTCAACTATTTAAAGTTTAAAGATAGGTAAACAATTTCACATTTTTGAATGTAAATCATCACATTTTTGTCAAGTTCGATACAATAATTAAATCTTATCATTGAAATCCACCCGTCTTAAGTATTCATTGTGACAAACAATTTTGACGGGCAACTTTAATTCGGGTTCAATTTGAACCCGTTATGACTTTTCTCTAAAGACAAAACTTCAAATAGATTGGCATCACATTCAAGAGCTATTTCATTGAAAGCTTTTCGTACTTTTTGATTCATAGTTTTATGATATAATAATAATAATAATAATAATAATAATAATAAATAAATAAATCAATAAATAAATAAATAAGGACGGTATTCTTATCCATTTAAGGGGTATCTACGTGCTCAAAAATATCGTCCTTTTCAACGTGACCTATAAGATCAAAATACGGATACTTATAAATGCTTTTAGCCGACCATCTTTCGTACGTGATAACTTTTTGTAAGACAATATAGAAAAGAAAATGGACCCATCACTTGAAACCTTTGCCCCCAATTTTTTTCTAATGACTCATACTCCCATGCATGCATGCTAGTCAAATTGTGAGGGTTGCAAAATCTACATGTTTATTCTTCAAAGGGAACTTACAGACAGTGGCGGATCTAGGATTTTGGAGAAGGGTATGCACTATATAGAGTCGGCTTTTTAGGTTAGTTTTTTATCGGGTCGGGTTTTTTGAGATTGCGATTAGTTATGATTCTTTCATTTTTTTAATCCGAGTTTCATAAGCTGACTTGGTCAAAATGACAACATGACGATAATTTCACATCTAAAAGTTCCAAAATTAGATACTTTACATTGCATATACAAATGTACTCCATTTTATGAATGTATGAAATTCTATAAAATCTAAAACGTTTGCAAAACTAATAATATGATCAAACTGATACTATGGTAAATTGTAAATTTGAGTGGTTGGGCCTTAGCCCTACGAAATAGCATTGGTGGACTTAATTTCAATATCACATTTGTATTCATAAATGGGCCATGAAAAAAGATAAAACCTTTGACTTTTGACCTACATCATCTCTAATTTCTTCTTCACCTGCCGCTAACCATTCATATTTCTGCTACTGCTTCTTTTGAATAATTGAACAACGGTAAGTTGAATTTGGGTGTGCACTCATAATTTTCTAACATTTCAAAGGGTGTGCACTCTTAAAATTTTAGTGTATTTTGTATTACCTTTTGAGAAAAAACAATTTCTTTTACATTGTCGAAGTTTTACGCAGGGTATGCACGTGCATACCCTGGGTTCCATGTAGATCCGCCCCTGCTTACAGACTCAGTCGTTGAAAAAAGTTGCATTAAATGATGATAGCAACTCAAAGACTCAATCACTTGAACATAATTGGGAAAATGATAAAAAAATACATTGAACTTGACACTTTTTACCATTGTATGTTGTCAACTATTTTTTTTTACCATTGTAACACAAAACTTGACATTTTTTGTCATTGTATGTAAAAAATGTCGCACCGTTAGTCCTTTACACTAACGGTCGTTAGTAAATTTTCATCCATTAGTCCTTTACACCGTTAGTCCTTTACACTTGATAAAAAAATACATTGAACTTGACACTTTTTACCATTGTATGTTTTCATCCGTTTTCTTACGTTTTTGTCCGTATTCTTCCGTTTTTTTTTTCGTTTTCGTCCGTTTATTTACGTTTACGCCCGTTTTTTTTTATGTTTTCACCCGGTTTTTTGCGTTTTCTTCCGTTTTTTACGTTTTCGCCTATTATTTTACGTTTTCGGCCGTTTTTTTTACGTTTTCGTCCGTTTTTTTACGTTTACGCCCGTTTTTTTACGTTTTCAAGCGGTTTTTTTACGTTTTCTTCCGTTTTTTTTACGTTTTCGCCTATTTTTTTTACGTTTTCGTCCGTTTTTTTTTACGTTTTCATCCGTTTTTTTACGTTTACGCCCGTTTTTTTACGTTTTCGCCCATTTTTTACGTTTACACCCTTTTTTTACGTTTTCGCTAGGTTTTTACGTTTTCTTCTGTCTTTTTTACGTTTTCGTCCATTTTTTTATGTTTACGCCCGTTTTTTTACGTTTTTGTCTGTTTTTTTACGTTTACGCCCGTTTTTTTTACGTTTTCGCCCGGTTTTTTACGTTTTCTTCCGTTTTTTAACTGTTTCGTCTGTTTTTTTTACTTTTACGCCCGTTTTTTAGCGTTTTCACCCGGTTTTTTATGTTTTCTTCCATCTTTTAACCGTTTTTTTACGTTTTTGTCTTTTTTTTACAGTTACGCCCGTTTTTTTACGTTTTCGGTCGTTTTTTACTTCTACGCCCGTTTTTTTACGTTTTCGTCCATTTTTTCGTTTTCTTCCTTTTTTTTTAACATTTACACCCATTTTTTTTTAAGTTTTCACCCGGTTTTTACGTTTTCTTCCAGTTTTTACGTTTTTTTCGTTTTTGTCTGTTTTCGTTTTCGTTTTCTTCCGATTTTTATGTTTTTCGTTTCGTTTTCGTTTTCGTTTTCGTAAACATAAAAAAACGGAAGAAAACGTAAAAACCAGGCGAAAACGTAAAAAAATGAGCGTAAACATAAAAAATGGACGAAAATGTAAAAAAAGGCGAAAACGTTAAAAAATTGGCGAAAATGTAAAAAAATGGAAGAAAACGTAAAAAACCAGGTGAAAACGTAAAAAACGAGCGTAAACGTAAGAAACGGACGAAAATGTAAAAAACGGCCGAAAACGTAAAAAAACTGAAGAAAATGTAAAAAAAAACCGAGTGAAAACGTAAAAAAACAGGCGTAAACATAAAAAAACAAATAAAATGTAAAAAGAACCGGGTGAAACCGTTAAAAAACGGACGAAAACGTAAAAAAATGGAAGAAGACGTAAAACCGGGCGAAAACGTAAAAAGACGGGCGCAAACGTAAAAAAATGGACAAAAACGTAAAAAAAACGGGCGTTAATATAAAAGAATGGACGAAAACGTAAAAAAGGCGGAAGAAAACATAGAAACCGGGCCAAAACGTAAAAAAATTGACGAAAACGTAAAAAACGGAAGAAAACGAAAAAAACCGCTTGAAAACGTAAAAAAACGGGCGTAAACGTAAAAAAATGGACGAAAACGTAAAAAAACGGACGAAAACGTAAAAGAATAGGCGAAAATGTAAAAAAACGGAAGAAAACGTAAAAAACCGGGTGAAAACATAAAAAAACGGGCGTAAACGTAAAAAAACGAACGAAAACGAAAAAAAAACGGAAGAATACGGACAAAAACGTAAGAAAACGGATGAAAACATACAATGGTAAAAAGTGTCAAGTTCAATGTATTTTTTTATCAAGTGTAAAGGACTGACGGTGTAAAGGACTAACGGATGAAAATTTACTAACGACCGTTAGTGTAAAGGACTAACGGTGCGACATTTTTTACATACAATAACAAAAAATGTCAAGTTTTGTGTTACAATGGTAAAAAAAATAGTTGGCAACATACAATGGTAAAAAGTGTCAAGTTTAATGTATTTTTTATCATTTTCCCAACATAATTTGACAAAGATGATAACAGAAACTACTGATCAAAAGTGCAAGTTGAACTCATCGTACAACTTCTTTTGAAAAGTTCAACACATTAATAAACTGAAAAGGATACATGTGTAACAAGCCATTATGCGGATTTTAGTGGTCTGGTGTGATAACCGTAAGTAACGTAGAAATTATATACATGATATGTTTGAAGTACGTAGAGTGAAAAATTGATACCGTGAAAATTATTATTAACATCCGAAAAGATGGTTACCTACATATTATCTTAGGTTAAAGTTGTTATAAACACCGATATTGTTAATTGCGATCATATTAAAGAATGGTGAGGAGACATTAGCCAGCTTAATGCTTTTCAGTTCAGCTCAACTCAATTGGTAAAAAATAAATAAATAAAATCATATGCTGTTAAAAAAAGTACTACAAATCATATAACCAATAGCACTAATCAGATATAGTGCTAATTATCGACTAGATCCTTTTCAGTTAAGCTAATCTTCCCGATTAGTTAGTAGGGTAATTAGAAATGCAGCTAACTAGATATACACAAAGAATGACACACGTAAAAGGACACACACTCAGCACAACTCACAAACTTTACGTGTTTCAAGCCGACTATAAATACACCGAAGTAGATTTCATATATTTTTAGTCGATTTAAGTAGCTTATGAAAATTACAGAGAAGTCATGTTGCCGATTCCTAAATATAGATGTTCGTGGAACATCACAAATAGACTAGTTATTTTGAACGAGTACTAACCTAAACACCTTGAAAATGATTGGTCAAATTTTCAAAAGCCATGTAGGACACTTAATTTCAACTTGGTCTTCATTTGCATACCCTATATAAACTTACAACCCAAGTCATATTTTCATATTATATTTTGTAAACCATAAAAATGGGAAATTGCGTCAAAAAGCAGCCTGCAGCCATTCACCCTGACAACGATGATTGTCGATCACTAGTAACATCACCCGAAAATAAATCTCATGTAGGTAACCATTGTGACAACAATCAGAAGGTGGACAACTATGGTGAAAAAAAGGTAAAGATGGAGATAAAGATAAAAATATCGAAAAAACAGTTGGAGAAATTATTGAGTAGTGCGGATGTGAAGGGGTTAACGACGGAGCAAGTGCTTGCTCAATTGATGAATGTTAGTGATCGAGTAGAGTCTCATCAACGGGCGTGGAGGCCTGCTTTACAAAGTATTCCAGAGTAACCAACTAGCTATATGTGATCCTTATTGGGTTGGTACCACCCAATAACGTGAATTTTTTCGTTTTTAGCCTACGTAACTTTTGACTAGACTTGTACATATAAATCTTTTTCTGGTCGATACATGTTGAAATTCTTTTTTTTATTTAAGTGCATATTACTTATTATTGGAGTACTTGTGTTTTCATGGTTTGATTTCAGTGAACATGTAATAGTTTGATTAGTTACATCCACAAAGCGTTATCGATACTCACTATAAGTTCTATACAACAAGGACGGACCAAACGGGTTCCCGGGATGTTTATGAACCACATGATTTTTTTTTCCCGTAAATGTAAAATTATGCCAACTATTACTTTTACCTTCTAATCCCTCACTACCAACAACACTGCATATGCAAAAACATATAATTAGAACGTTCTTAATAATTAAATTTCCAAGGATCTCGAAGCTATTTAGTTTAGATCTAAATATAAACATGTAGATCAATACGAATACTTATAAAGTTGTACTCCCTCCGTCCCAAATTTATTGTCCACTATTGACTTTTCTAGTCTTTCTTCTTCAACTTTGACCTTAAATATTTTTGTGGGTGTTATATAATATTTGATACAAAATATATAAATGGATTGGATTTTAAGTGTACTTTTCAATGGTTTAATTTTTCATCAAGTATTATATAACAAAAAATATATATTTATGATCAAAGTTGAACTAGTTTGACTTTGAAAATTCAAACTGGACAATAAATTTGAGACGGAGGGAGTAACTTATAAATGCTTTTTGACGACTAGAGTTAACTTCTAGTAAGAAGAATTAAAATGGTGTGCCAATCACTTTAAACATTTGGCCCCATTTTCTAATATTTCGTACTGACCATGCTAGTCAAATTATGAGGCTTACTAAATTTACGTTCTCATCCTTTGAGAGTGACTTGAAGCTTGACTCAATCAATTGAATATATGTTTATAGTCTGAAATTGAAATTAATTGTTCCTGTTTTCTATTCAAGTTGTATGAAATTAATTGTTTATTGTTAAGAAGACGGATATAAAAATTTGATTTTAGTTTTTTTTTTTATTACTTTTATTTGAAATTATTATATAACGAAAACTTTGGACAAAAGAAAATGTGAATTTTTGTCAGCAAACAATTATAATAAGATGAAAGAATAAAGTGATTATAAAAAGTTAAAATCTCAAAGAATAAATCCCTCCAACATAATTGGACCAATGATTATAAATACTCAATCGATCCACATGTGTGTTTTGAAACAATCTGTTTACGAAAAAAGGTACATGCATAGCAAGTCACTCTGTCAATTTTATTTGCTTTTGCTATAATCACAAAGTTATGCTTGGTGAACATGAAACGTTTGAATGTGTATCCAAAAGTTCGCTTATTATGTTATAATTAGTGTTATAAGGGCTAATCACTTAATTATAAATGTATCCAACTTGTCATGTTTTACATTTTAAAAAGCGAACAAAAAACTTTGCAAATTAAACCCCAACTTTTTTTAATTAGTTCACTTTTTGCTATATTGCACACTAGTTATAATACCCGCGCACGCGCGGGTTTTTTTAAAAATTTTTGAACCATATATTTTTATTTATTAAAAAACAAATAATTTAATCTTTGTTTTGTTTTATTTATGATGTTTAATTATAATTTTTTATTATTAAAGATAATTCTTTAAAAATTTTAATCTTATTATTAATTGCATCTTATCTATATTTTTTGTATTTATCTTCTACTTGTGTTAGGGATAAATATAAAATGTTACCTAATAAGAAAATATTTTTTTTAAATAAAATTGTTACTAAATAAAGTACGTATGCATTTTTTTGAAATAGAAAATTCCCAATAGGGGTTTTGTTGTATTATATAAAAGATGTAAAATGACGCGTTTACCTTTTTTATTAACCATTATATTGACAACGAATGGTAGAATAGCTTTTATATATATGCAAAATACTCAAAAGTGACCAAATTCAAAAGATTAAGGTTTAATGTGTACAGTTTTTATTCAGTGATTAGAACTAAAAAACGTGACAATTTGAATACATTTTCGAGTTATTAGCCATGTTATAAACATAAAAAACATTAAGGGTCTCGATATCTTAGGTTAAAAAATTTATTATGACTGTTTTGTTGATTGCCATGCAATGGTACTGTTAATCAATGGTCAGACCTCCTAAAAGTCTAAAACATTTAGGTGTCGAATTCGATGAGCGACGAATATGTGATATAAATTACTTATGCACTTATATATACACTAGATTTTATAGTGTGCTTCAAACACGAATTGGCTATAAAAACTTTATTTTTTCGTATTAGTATAATAACTAATGCATAAGATTTGTAGTAATCCGCTCCATTCTTTATAGTTCAACTCAACTAATGCACACACACATTGTGAAATTAAAATGTTAAATGACATATGCTCAATACAGCTCGCGAACTTTACAAGTCTAAGTAGTTAATTACTTCAATTCAACTTAACTTGAATCATGTCGATTTTGGATGTTTTTTTAAATCGATCCCAATTAATCACTTGGGAACTAATTAGTTTGAATTAATTTGATACAAAGTGTACAAGCGAATAACAAGATATATAATGTGAAGATGGTTGCTGGTCAAACTTTCAAATGCCACGTAGGACACCTCAATCCAATAAGGCAGTCTTTATTCCAACTTAACATTCTTTGCATCCCTATATAAATCCATCATAACCATTAATTAGTCCATTAACCCAACTCATATTTTTCATACTATAAACTTAAAATGGGAAATTGTATAAAAAAGCAGCCAAGAGCCATTCATCCGGCCCTCGATGACCGTCAATTACTTGCAACATCATCAAAAAGTAAGTCTCTTCCATCTAGTAAACGTGACGACACTCAAAAGATAGACAACCATCCAAGTGATGGTGAAGAAAGGGCGAAGACAGAGATAAAAATTAAAATATCGAAAAAACAGTTAGAAGAATTATTGGGTAGGATGGATGTCCAAGGGTTAACGGTAGAACAAGTGCTTGCTCGGTTGATGAATGTGAGTGATCGATTTGAATATCATCAATGCGCGTGGAGGCCTGCCCTACAAAGTATTCCGGAGTAAGCTAGCTATATAGGTGATCCGTATTGGTATTATACACACCAAGTAGGTGAGTTTTGGCTTTTAGTTACTCGTACATATCGTTTTCATTTTTCTGATGTAAGGTTGAAGTTATAAAATATGTAACATTAGAGTTCCCTAGCCCAATCGGTATATATTGAGTTTCTTGAATGATTTGTCTTTTTTTTTTTTTTTTTTTTTTTTTTTTTTTTTTTTTTTTTTTTTTTTCACTTATGATCCAATCACCCTTCAATCAATCAAGTTTAAATCCAAATTTAGCTAGCTTTTGGTTACCTAGTATATGTATCCAACATGTATATATATGGACACACAACATGCATGCATGAAATTGGTAAACTGTACGTTATTTGGTAATAGGTATCATTCTAGCTAGCTAGTCCTTATGAACTTAGTGATCAATGGGTGTTTGATGCCTTAATTACTTTACAAAATATTCCTTAGTAAACTGAATAAAAGGTATTTGGGATTAAATTAACGTTATGAACCCTTTGTGATTAAAAAAAAATAAAAAATAAAAAATAAAAAAAATAAAAAAAAACACCTGGCATCTATATGTAAATAATGTGATCCGTAATGGGTTAAGTTGTTGGTTGTTATACCTGATAACGCAAATTTTATTTAGTCTATGTAACTAGTAATAGTACATATATATGGTTCCCATGATCGTTTAATGTTTTGTATATAGTTGGTACTTGGTAACTTTTAGTTGGACCAAACACATTCAAGTATTCAACTATAATCCAAACTGGTACATGTATGGAATTTCTTGAATGTGTTATTATTTGAGTTCATATTTCTTGGTAAATATAGACACTTTATTTTGCGAGTTATAAGGGTTTTTCTTTGCGGGTCTCTCCTAGTGGTTTGGGTCCCAGGGCCTGTCCATTTGGATGGTTTAACTCGGGAGTTGGATTTCAAGTGTGGTACCGTTCTAAAAAAAAGTATTATTAAATACGTTGATCAGATTTCAAGGTTGCTACTTGCCTATGGATGACGGTTTCGAATTGATGAGTATCCAAAAGACCTAATCTCTCGGATAGATACTGCTCGTCTGAGCAAAATGTCAAAAATATGTTTGACGTTGTCGTCCAAACCACTGCTTGAATCGAATCGAGTTTTAACAACCGAATTTATGTCAACTTGGAACCTCCTAAAAAATATACACTTGGTGAAGAAAGCGAACGACTTCACGTTCTTTGATTTTAGATATGAATAGATAATTTCGGTATGGATTAATTGTATATATGACTAGTTCAGCTTGTATGTTATCTTTGTGCTCTTGTATGTCTTTGTAACGTCTTGCTAGTTTAACAGAAAATTGTTATAAAGATTTCTCAACGAACCCAAATTAACTCCTAAAGTCATGATATGATATTGTTTTACCAGAAACCTCTAGATCAATACGAGACTTATAAAGTTATACGTGTTTTTTGCCTACTAAAAGTTCATGTAAGACAAAATTAATTGGCCCACTACTTTGAACCTTCGTCCTAATTTCTTATAATCCGTACGTCTCTTGATAGTCAAATTAATTGGCCCACTCAATTGAATATAATTGCATTGATAATTATAAAAAATGAAAAAGCATGTTTAAAGACTTATCACTTGAACATTATTGGATTAATGATTATAAAAACTGATTTAATTGAAAGTTGAACTAATCCTACGTGCATGCTTCTTTTGAAACAAACAACTAGTAACATATTGGAGTAATTAAACTCAAACGGGTACATGCAGAGCATGTCACTTTGCCAAATTAATTTGAATGTGCATAAGTGTATTACTACGTATAAACTTCATTATTGATATGATGTTAAAATTATAATATGTAGGACCGAAAGTATTGATCATTTGATCTTTATGTGGTTCGGGAGGTCTTGGTTGATCAAACATGATGAAAAGATTCATAGTTTTAGTGAGAGAAAGTAGAGATAGGGTGGATAAGAAAAAGAAACTTTATTAATGAAACAATGAATACACAAAACCTAATACTTAACCACACCCCTCATGGAGAGTCATGAGGGGTATTTATAGGCTCTACACATTACAAGTTTGCCTAATGTACATAAGTAGTCCCTATTGACACAACTTGCTACATATTTAGTCCAATTCACGTATGTTACGTTATCTTTATAAAAGAGCGAGGCTAACATAATAAACACCAAAAATGATGGTTTCATGAGGTTAAAAGTGTGCCTAAAATTGTTAAGAACACAAGCTTTTTAATTAACTGCAACTGTATTTGTTAAATGGCGTGGGCACAACTCGATCCTAAAACATTGAGGTCTCGAGGAACGTACAATGGACTTTGTGTTGTTACTACTAGAGCACTTAAAACTCGAGTTAGCTCTAAAACTTGGAACTTGACTCGGCTTGATTATTAGTTTAGTACAATAACAAATAATAATATCAACCGATCAAGATTTTTACTCGCTAACTTGATTGCATTTTTAATAGTTCGAATCGATTAGTTACTAGCAATGGAATTTTGTAAATTTACGTACACGTAAAGGTGAATACATGTAAAATGATACACACTCAATACACTCGTGGACTGTGCAAGTCAAGTATTTAAACACTTTAGTTAATCTTAACTAAAGACGAGTCAATTTCATATATTTTTTGAACTGATCCCAAGCAACTAACAAAATTAATTACTCGGTAATTGGTATGACACGAAGTGTACCAGGTCATAGCTAGATGTTAAGATGATTGGTCAAACTTTCAATGCCACGTAGGACACATGCTCAATCCAACGTGGCAGTCTTTATTCCATCTTGGCATTCTTTACATCCGTATATAAACTCATAACCTAACTCACATTTTTCATATTATAAACAAAAGAATAAAATGGGAAATTGTATAAAGAAGCAGCCAGCCATTCAACCCTTTGCCGATGATTTCCAATCACCGAGAGCTTCAGCCGAGGAAAACTTTATTTCCTACCCCGAGAAGATAGAAAATTATTCAGGGGATAGTGAAAAAAAGGTAAAGACAGAGATAAAAATTAACATGTCGAAAAAACAGGGATGGTGAAAAAAAGGTAAAGACAGAGATAAAAATTAACATGTCGAAAAAACAGCTGAAGGAATTATTAGGCAGGATGGATGTCCAAGGGTTAATAGTAGAAAAATTGCATGCTCGGTTGATGAACGTTAGTGATCGATTTAAATCTCATCAACTATCTTGGAGGCCTGCTCTGTAAAGCATTTCGGAGTAAGCATATAGCGATAGGTGATCCGACTTGGGTAAAAAAAATTTACCTAAAGTTCGCGAGTTTTGTTTTGAGTTTATCTAATTTTAGCTAGAGTTGTACATATGTTTTTCATATTTTCTTTGTAAGGTTGTAGTGATAAATAAGTAAAGATTAGAGTTCAGCTCAAATAATGGCAAGTATGGATTTTTTTTCTCTAACTTATCCCTCAAGCACACATATCGCTTTCCGTTATCTACTATGTGTGGTACGCCCCTATGGCCCTACATGTAAATGCGTACACGCCATGTCACCATGGATGAGATCGGTAAGTTGTCACTTATTATCATTTGAGTTCTTGAGTGTAAGGCGATCTGTAAGCTTTCACTTGAACCCAATTGGATTTTTCGATAAACTTAACCTAGTTTACTTTTACTTTTGAATCCACTAGTACTATATATGAAAACATTACTAGCCAGCCTTAGTTGCCATTCTCGACAACATCTTGCTCCAATGTTAATGGTTTGATTCGAGTATTGAAGATGCAAAAGGTAAAAAAAAAAAAAAAAAAAAAAAAAAAAAAAAAAAAAAAAAGTTAGGTTAATTAAGTGAATCTCGTACGTACGTACTGACACAGCTATAATTTGGTTTGGATGCTTTCTTTATCAATTTTCTAAGCATGAGTCGTTTTCAATATTTTTTTTCCATCAAACATGAATAACCCATCAGGTGAACCTAATGTAGAATATTGTCATTTTTTGTCAATAAATTGCATTTATTATCTTTGGTTGTCTTTCTTGGAATATGTATGAGTATGACGATTTATTTTGAAGTTGTTTCATACAAATGACACGAAGCCCACAAGGAGCTAGCAAATGAGATGGTCACTCTTGAATTTAATACAAATATAAATTTTGGAAAATCTTAATATTGTTATGCTTTCAATTCAACAACCTCTATTATTCAATAATATATCTTTATCAATTTGATTGCCCCGTGATCTTCATGTTGAATAAAATATGACCATTATTTCAACCATAACCACTAATATGATATTTGTGTAATATAGCAGCGATGAATAAATTTTGTTGATACTAATTTCTACTTCTCGAAATAGTTTTTGGTTCTATATAAAGAAGTACAATTCCTCTATGCTTTAGGGCCCGTTTGGTTTGTAGATGTGTTTAGGATTGATTAGGATTATGATTTGGATTTTGATTTGGGTTTAGATTTGAATTTGTATTTGATTAAAATATTATTTGTTATATTTAACTTTGTCATTTTAAAATTAAAAAAAAAAAAGTTTTATAATAAGAAGAGGAAAGAGAAAGAGACAACAAATATAACATGGCCCACAAAAATACTGAATTTGTCATAAAAGGAGTGTGCCTACAATGAATTTGTATATGCTTGGATCGAAGGTTTTTGTGGCTCAGTTTTGAACCTATCTTCACACCAAACAAGGAAATTGAACACAACTGAAATTCTAAGGCTCACTCCCCTCTACCAAACGGACCCTTACTTGGGGAAAATATTATACTTTCATATTTGTAAATGCATTTATAACTGTATATTCATCAAATGCTTTTTGCAAAAAAAATCTTAGGCCCCAAGAACTAGGTAGTTGCGCATCCTTTTAACAACGACCTTTGTCAAGTAATTAACAGTTTTCCATCCTTAATAGCGATCTTGTCAAGTGATTATGAATGATCATTAGTTATAACCACACTTAAGAAAGTTGGACAACAACCTAAGAGACTTTACCAAATCAATAATCAAACCACTATTTCAGTTTAAACTTATCTTTTTATGAACATAAATTAGTTGCGAAAAAAATTATCGTTACTTACTACAAACAAAATTATATCATGAATTTGAAATTGCGTATTTTCCAATATTATTTTTGCTTATTTTGAAGTAGGTTCAATTTGTGTTATAAAAAATGTCGCATACATGTTTTTTTTAGATAAATAACTAGATTTTGATAGATATACGAGTTGCATATAGTTTTTTTTAGTTGAATTCAAAATAATTCCTTAACTTAATTTGAGATTTAATAAATATTGTTAAAATCTTTTACAGAGTAGTATTTTTGTGTTGCCTACAAAAGGTTGGGTGTAATAACACAAGTAATGACATGTGCTGCCATTAAAATGGCGTTTTTGTTCAAAAAAAAAACCCACCCGCACCTCCTCATGTAACTTTTTCATTCCTCCACATCCAAACATGCCCAATTTTCAATCCAAATTAAGTTTGAAAACATTCCTAATAACACATTTTCATTCCTCCACACAATCCATTTCAATAAAAACCCGCCAAAATACATTTTGAAAACCCCAAAAACTTTTAAAAAAAATCCACAAATCAAATAGTACTACATCATATAATCAAATCAATAAGAAACTCAAAATCACTTTGAATTCACATTAGTAACAAAAATTAGAATTAGAATGGGTGATTTTTAGGTTTCGACTTCGATTTCGATCATCTCCCCGAACCCCAAATCACACCCGCATCCCCAATGAACACCCGAACACATCGAATTGGGTTTCATTAGTAGCTAACGAGAAGACTGTTTTTGATAATGGAAATGATTTTGAAATTGAGACACTAAGGGTGCGCTTGGTTCAAAATGGGGAATGGGAAAGGGAAAGACAAAGGGAATGCAAATGAATGGAATGAAGATTATCATTATCTTTGATGGTGCTTGGTTTAAGAAAAAACACATTAACCTCCAAGGTGGTGGTGGCTGGTGTTGGTGGCGACTGGTGGTGGTGGTGGTGGCTAGTAGTGGTGGTGATGGCGGCTAGTAGTGGTGGTGATGGCGGCTGGTGGTGGTGGTGGCGGCTGGTGGTGGTGGTGGTAGTGGTAGCTGGTGGTGGTGGTGGTTACTGGTAGTGATGGTGGTGGCTAGTGCTAGTGGTGGTGGTGGCTGGTGGTGGTGGTTGCTACTGGTGGTGGTGTCTGGTGGTGGCTGGTAGTGGTGGTGTAGCTGGTGGTAGCTGGTGGTGATGGCTGGTGGTGATGGTGGCTGGTGGTGGTGGTGGTGGTGGTAGTGGTGGTGGTGGTGGTGGCTGATGGTGGTGGTGGTGGCTACTAGTGGTGGTGGTGGTGGTGGTAGCTAGTGGTGCTGGTGGTGGCTGCTGCTGCTGGTGGGTAATCATTACCATACCTCCCAATTTACTGGGTAATGCCCCATTACCCATACTAAACAATGATTGCATTCTCTAGTCATAAACCAGCATGTTTAATCATTACCTTTCCCATTCCCCACCCCCCATTACCCCCCAACCAAGCACCCCCTAAGGGTGTGTTTGTTTCATTTAGATGTTTTATGTCTGAAGTTGAATACCACATATTACTAGTAAGAGGTGACTAGAACGTCTAAATCTAAATGAAATAATATTGTTTGTTTTTTTATAATTGTCTGAATGATTTTAAGAGCTCGTTTCTGTAATTTATTTAAGTAACTTATGTAAATATGAAACAAGACTCTTTATCATAAATATAACATCGTAAATAAACCATCAAATATATTATATTATTACGAGTCTTCAATCTCAATTATCGAGTAAGAGGCAGTAAGACAAGTCCCCACCTCTTACTGAGTAAGATGTTATATGGCTAAATGACTAAAAAGAAAAAAACAAACAAACACACCCTAACTGTTGTTGATTCAGATGATGAGGATTGAGGAGGTGTTACGGCCACAATTGAAGCGGTTAAGGCGCGGGTGTAGTTCGGGTTCGGCTAAGAGTAGAGTGGTGTTACAAGTTAAAAGTCAAGTTCAACAATTCATAAAGTACAGGGTGTAACACCCCCAATTCATGATGCAGCGGAATTCAACTTGGGTGTTACTCGACGGCACAACAGTCATAATAATAGAAAACGATCTCTAAACGAATCGTAATAAAAAGAGTTGTCATTCATATTATTCAAATGTATCAAAGTTTACATAGTAAGGTCCCAAAATGTTCCATGGTTTCAAAACACATCAATATAAAGTCTATGATGTTTTTATTGAATGACAATATAGTTTATAGCTTTCTTCCTTCGGTACGTGCCCTTCCCGCTCCATTCTTGATTATCATGGACCTGAAATACATGCTTAAGAGGTCAACACAAAGGTTGAGTGAAATTCATAGAGTTTGTTTAAGGTTGAACACAATATGTTGGTAGTAATGAGTTAATTAGACTCATACTCATGTTAGAAAACAAAACAGTTATTATTATGTACTAAGCTCATGCAACCAATACGTTAACGGGTACCAATATCAATCGGCGGTTATGTTGCCCCGGTAAGTACTTTGCCGTCATACTTAATGTTTTCAAATATAGTGCATTCATTTGAACTAACTGCTCAAACAAATGGGATTCGTCAATCCCAATAGGCCTATTCACAATACTCGCGCTCACTAATACTAGTGATTAAATGGTTCATGATGGGGCCTAGGATTGGCAAGGTAGGTACTTAGTAATAATAAAACAATCAGGCAGCATACAGTTTCAAAGCATTGTGTTCGGTTTAAAAGTAGCATGTATTCCCCCCAAGGGTTTGTAAAACATTGAAGTAATGTAAGGTGGGGCTATGAACTCACCTTAAGTACGATAGCAAGTAATGAACGTGATATACGGATCGTGTAGGTTTCTACGAGCAACCTAGAATAGAATGTTGCGACTTAGGATTTGTGTAAAGAATATAACGGAGTGCCTATATATATATCTTGCAATTAGTCCATGATGAGGTATGATGTATATTTGTAAGTCTTTGTAAGAAAGATTTATGAACATGTATGTTTTGGTATATCGTTTACTACCGTTCGGGCTAACATATTTCAGAAGTCATGTTAGTAAGCGTTCGAGGAGCCAGGACACTTTAATTCGTAAATCCACAACTCATCTCGACGGCTTACATAATGAACTCCTCACATGAAGCTCCCTACTATTGTAGTAGTTGATAAAGTATATAGATATAAGTTTTGATCCGAAAAAGTTACATGTCCGATATTTGTATAAACTTAGGAAAGTTTATAGTACATGAAGATTGTTATTAGGGGTAGTTTTATAAGTCTTGTATGACCATTTGTCTTGGTAAAATCTCATGGTTTCCTTTTAGGTGAAGTAGATACAAATTGCTTGTTCATGTTATCGCCAATTTCATTGTTTCATGTTTACGCCTTTGTAAGTTGGCTTGGTCATTTCGTCATGGCCTAGCCATGACCTTTGGTCCTTGTTCCATGGTCATGAGACACTACCTTGGTTCTAGCCATGGTGGTGGTCTTGTTTATAGGTCATAAGACCTTTTATTCCTTTGAAAGTATAACAATAGTATAGTGACTTGAAATATGTAAATAGCTGTTAAGAAAATGAGAAATATCTCACTCAGAAGGCGTTTTCAAGGCTTGAGCCTCTTTGTTCCTGAATGAAAACGTGATTCCGGACAACTTTCGTGTTTTAACTTTTTCATGAATCGGACCAGAAAGGCCTCTTTTTGCGTGTTTTAGGTTCTGTCACAGAAACTTTTAGGCAGTTTTGCCGGAAATCTTTGGTAACTTCAAATCGCCATAACTTTTGACTCGTTTACTCTTTTTAGGTGGTTCAAATTGCTATGGTTTCCTTGTTAAGTCCTCTAATGTAATATGAAATAATCCAATAACATAATTTTTCCATTTTGATCAGGTTATACCAAAATATTCACTAGTTTGCTTGTTTTAGTAACTTGTTTCAATAATTCATTACAACAACATCTTTTACTCATCATGATACATCATGGACATAAATACAACACATAATATAGCAAGAGTAACATGTAAATGATATGAATATGAGAAAATAACAAGAAGCATGTTAGGTTTAGGCTTACAACTTTTGGCTTTCTAACTAAAGAAAGGAGTAACAAGTAAGGAAATGGACTTTGATAGACTAGCTTCAACCCTTTTTCACTTCAAGCAACCTTTCTACCCTTGGTATTCTTGAAAGATATGTAATGAAAGTTGAGGTGTATTGAGTGGATTTAAACTCAAGAGAAAACACCAAGTATGTTAGGGTTTGGAAGATTTTTGGTGAAAAATAAGCTATCTAGGGTTTCTATCTTGAACTAACTCTTGAACCTTGCAACAAATTAGAAGAAATAAAGCTAAGGATGGAGTGTTTTGGGGTGTTGTGATGGCCGGCCAAGGTAGGGGAGGAAGGGGGTATTTATACTCTAATGAGGAGGTTAGTTTACTAGATATTATCTTGCCAAAACAACACATGTAACCATCCTAGATCACAAGCCATAAGATCAAGCCACCAAGGGTGTGACTCCCCCCCCCCCCTATGGCGGTTCAAAAGGGATAAGGAGGGGAGGTGGCTTGGCTTGGTATTATCCTTGGTTATTTGGATGAAACTTGACTCCGGGAAATGCCAACCGTAAATGATTAGGCCTCAAAACGTAAAACCGGGTGTCGTAAAATTATGAAACTTTAAAGTATTGTTAGACATGTCCATATGTCCCATAATAAAATATAAAATGAGTGGTAGGTGTCATTTGGGTGGTAAAACCCTGCTAAAAGCTGGAAACACGGGTCTAAACGCGTAATACGTAAAATGTACGAATATTGCGTAAAATTGAGAAAAGTGAAATGTTACTTTTCTAATATGATAAAAATGATTTAAAATGACTTACAATGTCTAGACTGGGCTCAGTCTAGTGTCGGTTGGTATTAAATGTCTTTTAGACATCAAACCGGAAGCCTAAAAATCACGAACTGACTTATAACATCAAGGGATGATTTTTGGTCAATGGAGGAGGGAATAATATGTTGACTTATTTTAATAAGTTGAAAGCTCAAATCATCTTAGAAACGCGGTGCAGGTAAAGGCTAGGGTTACGGCTGAGTAAAACTGCTTAAAACTGAAAATTCCAGTTTTTCACGGCCGAAGTTTATTTTGGCCATGATTTTTCTCAGTCATGATTTATTCTCAAATAAATCATGAGTGTGTTAAACATTTTTCTGATGTGGGGTCACCTGACGGGGTCAAATTTCGTTGTGCGTAGAATTTCTGATTGCCGTTTTACCCTAAAACATGTAATTCTGTGTAATTCCTTAATAACTTTCACGAAAGTGATCTGACGAGTGTCAAACATTTAATTTGCCATGGAAATGATTTATCACTCGAGAATATGAAGTAAAAATCAACTTTCGGGAAAATTTCAGAAAGAAATGAATAGTAGAAATGAATAGTAACATGAATAGTAAAATTTTCCGAAAATAGAATTTAACCTGAATTTGCGAATTGTTACAGTCTCCACCCCATATGAGAGCTCCGTCCCGGAGATCAATTAGCGTTAGAAGTAGAAGCTTCGTTGGTAAAAAGATGTGGGTATTTCTTACGTATCTGGTCCTCTCGTTCCCATGTGTATTCAGGACCACGTCGTGAGTTCCAACGAACTTTGACAATTGGAATACGGCTTTGCTTGAGTTGTTTGACCTCTCGGTCCATGATTTCTACGGGTTCCTCAACAAATTGAAGATCATCATTGAGTTGAATTTCGTCGAGTGGAATCACGAGTGATTCATCCGACAAACATTTCTTTAGGTTAGATACATGGAAAGTGGGGTGTACACTACTGAGTTCTGATGGAAGCTCAAGTCTGTACGCCACAGGGCCAACCCTGGCTAGGATTTTGAATGGTCCGATGTATCTTGGGTTTAATTTTCCTCGTTTGCCGAATCGTATCAAGCCTTTCCAAGGTGATACCTTTAGCATAACCCTATCTCCGACTTGGAATTCTAGGGGTCTGCGTCGTGTGTCGGCATAACTTTTCTGTCGATCTCTTGCGGCTTGTAGTCGATTTTTGATTTGTACAATTTTATCCGTTGTTTCACGGATGAGTTCTGGTCCAGTGAGTTGAACTTCTCCCACTTCAGCCCAACAAGCAGGTGAACGACACTTTCGACCATAAAGTGCTTCGAATGGAGCTGCTTGAATACTTGCATGATAGCTGTTGTTGTAGGAAAATTCGACTAATGGTAGATGAGTATCCCATCCTTTTCCAAAATCTATAATACAAGCTCGAAGCATGTCTTCAAGAGTTTGGATGGTTCGTTCACTCTGACCATCGGTCTGAGGATGATACGCGGTACTCATGTCTAGATTTGTTCCAAAGGCGTCTTGGAGTGACTGCCAGAAATTAGAAGTAAATCTACCATCTCTGTCGGATATGATGGATATTGGTGCACCATGTCTTGAGACTATTTCTTTGACGTACAGTCGGGTTAGTTGTTCCATTTTGTAAGTCTCTTTGATTGGTATAAAGTGTGCGGATTTTGTGAGATGATCAACTATGACCCAGATGGAGTCATAACCGCTTGATGTCTTTGGGAGCTTGGTAATGAAGTCCATAGTGATTCTTTCCCATTTCCAAGAAGGAATCTCTGGTTGTTGCAATGGACCGGATGGTTTTTGGTGTTCGGCTTTTACTTTGGAGCAGGTAAGACATTTGCTAACATATGTTGCAATGTCGGCTTTCATGTTCGGCCACCAATAGAGTAACTTAAGATCATGATACATCTTATCAGATCCTGGATGTATGGAGTATTTAGATTTGTGTGATTCATGCATGATCAAGTCTCGTAAGCCACCATAAAGTGGTAACCAACTTCGACCTTGAAAGCATAGAGTTCCATCTGAACGGGTTTCGAATTTCTTCTGTATCATGCCATCCAATTTCTCCTTTTGGATGTCTTCTTGTTTCACCGCCTCAGCTTGAGCGTGAAGGATTTGAGTAGGAAAGTTGGAATTTATGGTTAAAACTAAGGCTCGGACTCGTAATGGTTTAATCCGTTCCTTTCGGCTTAGGGCGTCGGCTACTACGTTGGCTTTTCCTGGGTGGTAACGAATGTCGCAGTCATAATCACTTAGTAATTCCAACCAACGACGTTGTCTCATGTTTAGTTCTTTTTGGTCCAAAATGTGTTGTAGGCTTTTATGATCGGTGTATACAGTACATCTAGTACCGTATAGATAGTGCCTCCAGATTTTTAGTGCAAAGACCACAGCTCCTAACTCTAAGTCATGAGTGTTGTAATTTTCCTCATGAACCTTGAGTTGCCTTGATGCATAAGCCATGACCTTATCGCGTTGCATCAACACAGCACCTAACCCTTGGTGCGACGCATCACAATAGACTACAAAATCTTCGATCCCATCGGGCAATGCTAGGATAGGAGCACTACAAAGTTTCTGTTTGAGGGTTTGGAAAGCATTTTCTTCATCTTCATTCCATACGTATTTCTTGTCTTTCTGAGTTAGCTTAGTCAAAGACTTTGCTATTGAGGAAAATCCTTCAATAAACCTTCGGTAATACCCAGCTAGACCCAGAAATTGACGAATTTCTGTAGGGGTGGTAGGTGTTGGCCAATTTTTGATAGCTTCAATTTTAGCGGGATCGACATGTAAACCGGTCTTGTCAATCACATGCCCAAGGAATTGTACAGTTTGAATCCAAAATTCACATTTGGAAAACTTCGCATACAATTTCTCTTCCTTGAATAGTCCTAAAATTGTTCTAAGGTGTTCTTTGTGTTCCTCTTCGTTTTTGGAATAAATGAGAATGTCGTCTATGAATACAATCACGAATTTGTCCAAATATGGTTTACACACCCGATTCATGAGATCCATGAATACTGCTGGTGCATTTGTTAACCCAAATGGCATCACTTGGAATTCATGGTGACCATATCGTGTCCTAAAGGCTATTTTTGGAATGTCTTCATCACGAACTCTAACTTGGTGGTAACCTGATCGTAGGTCAATTTTTGAGTAATAGGTTGAACCTTGCAATTGATCGAATAAGTCATCAATTCTTGGTAGTGGGTATCGGTTCTTTATGGTTAATTTGTTTAGTTCACGGTAGTCAATACACATTCGTAATGACCCATCTTTCTTCTTCACGAATAACACTGGAGCTCCCCAAGGTGAGGAACTAGGTCGAATAAATCCCTTGTCCGCAAGTTCTTGTAATTGATTTGATAGCTCTTGCATCTCTGAAGGTGCTAGCCGGTATGGTGCGCGGGCAACTGGCGCCGCTCCTGGTATTAAATCAATTTTGAACTCTATTTGACGATTTGGTGGTAGTCCGGGTAAGTCTTCTGGAAAGACTTCAGGAAACTCACGGGCAATAGGAACATCTTCGAGACGTTTTTCATCGGTTTTCTTTTCTGTTACATGGGCTAAGAAAGCATAACATCCTTTCTCAATGTACTTCATGGTTTTGATACATGAGATGATGTTTATTCGAGTTCCACTTTGATCACCACGAATGATCAAAGTTTCATTGTCACATGGAATGTGCACAACTCTTTCACCACAAATAATGTTAGCTTGATGTTTAGACAACCAATCCATGCCAATAACTACATCAAAACTTCCGAGTTCAATTGGCATAAGATTGATGTCAAAGGGGTGGTCTAAGAGATTAAGGGTACAGTTTGGGATTACGGTATTGGTATTTACTAAGTCACCGGTAGCTAGCTCAACATTATAACTAGTGGTTAAAGTGATTGATGGAATATCAAGTAAAGGCGCAATTCTAGTAGATATAAAGCTCATATCAGCACCAGAATCGAATAATACTTTAACAGGAATATTATTGAGTAAGAACGTACCGGTAACCACGTTCGGGTCCTGGTGTGGTTCTTCCTTTCCTATGACATAGGCCCTAGCACGAGCACCTCCGCCTTGGGGTCCTTGGTTTTGAGGACAGTTGTTCTTATAGTGTCCCCTTTCACCACACCCGAAACATGTAACTATGGGCTGTGTGTTAGCCCCAGTAGCTATACCCTTGCCTCTACAATCCTTGGCAAGATGTCCGGGCTTTTGGCACTTGTGGCATTTGGCCAGGCAAGGACCTTCGTGATGGTAATTGCACTTGGTACATTGTGGTTGATTATCCACGTACCTACCACCAGCTGGTGCAGCAACATAAGCCGTCGCGGTTTCCTGTCTCTTGTTCTGTTGATTGTGGTGGTTGTTGTTTCGGGTTTGGTTGTTGTTGTTGTTATTGTTGTTGTTCCCACGGTTACCATCATATGGTCGTTTGTTGTTGTTGTTGTTGTTGTTGTTGTTGTTACGGTAGTTGGAGTTGTTGGGATTGTTGGCATTGCTGTTGTTGGTGTTGTTGGTGTTGTTGTTGGTGTTGAGGTTGTTTTGCTTGCGGGTTTCCGACATACGTACCACTTGATCCATGAGACTACGGGACATCCGCATAGCCTCATCAAGTTCTTTGGGATTTGCCGAAGTCACATTCCCCTGTATGCTTGAGGGAAGTCCCCAAATATACCTTTCCAACATCTTTTCCTTTGGGGAAACCATCGTTGGACAAAGTATCCTCAGTTCCTGGAATCTACGGTTGTAGGTCATGATATCATTTCCCTTAACCGTATGATCCCAGAACTCAACTTCCAACTTTTGTATCTCACTGCGTGGACAGTATTCCTTAATCATCATTTGTTTCAAATTAGCCCAAGTAATTTTGTAGGCATTCTCAATGCCCATGGGTTGAGCAATTGAGTTCCACCAGGACAAGGCCTCATTCAACAGAGTACTTGTGGCATACTGAACTTTATCCCCCTCGATATATTTACTAACAATGAACACCGACTCCGCCTTTTCGAACCAACGGGTCAAACCTACAGCCCCTTCAGTACCTTTGAATTTGAGGGGTTCACATTTCAGGTAGGAAATGAACGAGCAACCCTTTGGTACTGTAGTAACATTGGTCACCGGAGGGGTAGGTCCTCCAAGGTTAAGACTAGCAAGTCTTGCAGTCTCTGCAGCTATAGCAGCCTCCTCAGCAATGGCGGCTTCCGTGGCTGCTGCAGCCTCAGCGGCTGCTGCAGCATCAGTAGCACCAGCAGCTGTGGCGGCTTCGGCAGCTGCTGCAGCTGCTGCAGCTACGGCTGCTCGTTCTGCGACAAGTGCTGCATTGACACTGTCCTTTACCAGTTTGCGGATGGCGGCTTGCGTCATCGTTGATGGGGTCTTTTTCTTGGGCGCCATGATTCTATTGTTCAAAAGATACGTTGTAATTAGAGAGTTGTGAGATGAGCACAATTTTTGATAAGAATGATAGGATAATAATGTTTGAAACTTAAAAACATAACACATGATAGTATATAAAACAAGAGTTTTATTTATATAACGTTGATTACAAAATCGAACTTATTACAAGTTC
The DNA here is from genome assembly GCA_030686995.1 of Artemisia argyi. NCBI lineage: Eukaryota > Viridiplantae > Streptophyta > Magnoliopsida > Asterales > Asteraceae > Artemisia > Artemisia argyi. The sequence goes on from CM060701.1 coordinate 236,026,586, forward strand.
ATTCAAAACTTACTAACTGATACTTTCAGTTAGTAATTACAACGTTGTACAAAAGCTAACTAGTACTATAACACTAGTCTAACGTCGGTTGGGAGGTTGTTGTTGTCCGGTCGGATTATTATTTCCGCGTGTTGCTAACACATCTACACTTTCGTTTGGACGATATTCTTTGACATCCTTTCGGTATAGCCTTTGTTGTATGGAACTCATTTGAGTTTGCATCCCACACAAATCATTCCTAAGTTGATACCTGTCAAAGTTTGCAACATCTAACCGGATTTCGGCGGTATTTAGGCGGTGAAGTAGTTTATGAATTTGTACCGCATCCTGTTCTTGGGCCCTCTCAACCAAAGTGACTCTATCCTTGACATTATCCAAGCCAGTCAAAGGATTTAAGACTTCTTCCCCAACATGAGTCGAGTCACTCTTCACGTAGCTCATGTCAAGCTTAAACCAATATAGGTCGTCTCGAGCATTCATGGCATCCATTCTAGCAGAATTTACCTTGGACATACATTCGTGCATTTGACTTGCCATACATTTAACTTTGAGTTGGGTTAGGTTGAGAGCTTGTTTCAAAGAGTAGATTTCGTATTGAGCTGAGTTTGCGAACATATGTGTAGATGTAGATGTTCCGCCGGTTTGATGAGTAGAATTCGGAACTTGAGCTGGAGTGGTACGGTTAGATTCGGATGAAATTGGTGAAACCGGAGGTGGAGATGTCAATGGTGATAAATGTGGCACTACTAATAGTTCCTCCGCTTCCTCAATGTCATTAACCATTTCATGATCCTCTTCGTAATCATCGATGTTTATGTCCAAATCCATTTCAGGATCCTCGTCCGAATCTACATCTAGATCCTCATAAGGTTCTTCCTCGTCGTCGTAGTCAATTGGTTCAAAGTAAGGATCATTGGGTCCGGGAAGAATAGGTAAATACTCGGGCATAGCAGGAAGATGATCGGGAGATGGAGGTGCGGACATGATGTCTACAATTAGTATTTCGATGTCAAAATAAATCAAATGCTTATGGAAAATGCTCAAACTATGGCAATGTGCATATAACAATATACAAATATGTTCATGTAGCATAACATGTGTAATAAGTCCATAATCTTCTGGAGGATGGAAGGCACGAAGAGCGGAAGGCTATAAAAATGTTTTTGCTTGTTATTGTAGTTATAGTTTAGGTCTCACTTAGACCCGTTTCTCTATAACCATGGCTCTGGTACCAATCTGTAACACCCCCAATTCATGATGCAGCGGAATTCAACTTGGGTGTTACTCGACGACACAACAGTCATAATAATAGAAAACGATCTCTAAACGAATCGTAATAAAAAGAGTTGTCATTCATATTATTCAAATGTATCAAAGTTTACATAGTAAGGTCCCAAAATGTTCCATGGTTTCAAAACACATCAATATAAAGTCTATGATGTTTTTATTGAATGACAATATAGTTTATAGCTTTCTTCCTTCGGTACGTGCCCTTCCCGCTCCATTCTTGATTATCATGGACCTGAAATACATGCTTAAGAGGTCAACACAAAGGTTGAGTGAAATTCATAGAGTTTGTTTAAGGTTGAACACAATATGTTGGTAGTAATGAGTTAATTAGACTCATACTCATGTTAGAAAACAAAACAGTTATTATTATGTACTAAGCTCATGCAACCAATACGTTAACGGGTACCAATATCAATCGGCGGTTATGTTGCCCCGGTAAGTACTTTGCCGTCATACTTAATGTTTTCAAATATAGTGCATTCATTTGAACTAACTGCTCAAACAAATGGGATTCGTCAATCCCAATAGGCCTATTCACAATACTCGCGCTCACTAATACTAGTGATTAAATGGTTCATGATGGGGCCTAGGATTGGCAAGGTAGGTACTTAGTAATAATAAAACAATCAGGCAGCATACAGTTTCAAAGCATTGTGTTCGGTTTAAAAGTAGCATGTATTCCCCCCAAGGGTTTGTAAAACATTGAAGTAATGTAAGGTGGGGCTATGAACTCACCTTAAGTACGATAGCAAGTAATGAACGTGATATACGGATCGTGTAGGTTTCTACGAGCAACCTAGAATAGAATGTTGCGACTTAGGATTTGTGTAAAGAATATAACGGAGTGCCTATATATATATCTTGCAATTAGTCCATGATGAGGTATGATGTATATTTGTAAGTCTTTGTAAGAAAGATTTATGAACATGTATGTTTTGGTATATCGTTTACTACCGTTCGGGCTAACATATTTCAGAAGTCATGTTAGTAAGCGTTCGAGGAGCCAGGACACTTTAATTCGTAAATCCACAACTCATCTCGACGGCTTACATAATGAACTCCTCACATGAAGCTCCCTACTATTGTAGTAGTTGATAAAGTATATAGATATAAGTTTTGATCCGAAAAAGTTACATGTCCGATATTTGTATAAACTTAGGAAAGTTTATAGTACATGAAGATTGTTATTAGGGGTAGTTTTATAAGTCTTGTATGACCATTTGTCTTGGTAAAATCTCATGGTTTCCTTTTAGGTGAAGTAGATACAAATTGCTTGTTCATGTTATCGCCAATTTCATTGTTTCATGTTTACGCCTTTGTAAGTTGGCTTGGTCATTTCGTCATGGCCTAGCCATGACCTTTGGTCCTTGTTCCATGGTCATGAGACACTACCTTGGTTCTAGCCATGGTGGTGGTCTTGTTTATAGGTCATAAGACCTTTTATTCCTTTGAAAGTATAACAATAGTATAGTGACTTGAAATATGTAAATAGCTGTTAAGAAAATGAGAAATATCTCACTCAGAAGGCGTTTTCAAGGCTTGAGCCTCTTTGTTCCTGAATGAAAACGTGATTCCGGACAACTTTCGTGTTTTAACTTTTACATGAATCGGACCAGAAAGGCCTCTTTTTGCGTGTTTTAGGTTCTGTCACAGAAACTTTTAGGCAGTTTTGCCGGAAATCTTTGGTAACTTCAAATCGCCATAACTTTTGACTCGTTTACTCTTTTTAGGTGGTTCAAATTGCTATGGTTTCCTTGTTAAGTCCTCTAATGTAATATGAAATAATCCAATAACATAATTTTTCCATTTTGATCAGGTTATACCAAAATATTCACTAGTTTGCTTGTTTTAGTAACTTGTTTCAATAATTCATTACAACATCTTTTACTCATCATGATACATCATGGACATAAATACAACACATAATATAGCAAGAGTAACATGTAAATGATATGAATATGAGAAAATAACAAGAAGCATGTTAGGTTTAGGCTTACAACTTTTGGCTTTCTAACTAAAGAAAGGAGTAACAAGTAAGGAAATGGACTTTGATAGACTAGCTTCAACCCTTTTTCACTTCAAGCAACCTTTCTACCCTTGGTATTCTTGAAAGATATGTAATGAAAGTTGAGGTGTATTGAGTGGATTTAAACTCAAGAGAAAACACCAAGTATGTTAGGGTTTGGAAGATTTTTGGTGAAAAATAAGCTATCTAGGGTTTCTATCTTGAACTAACTCTTGAACCTTGCAACAAATTAGAAGAAATAAAGCTAAGGATGGAGTGTTTTGGGGTGTTGTGATGGCCGGCCAAGGTAGGGGAGGAAGGGGGTATTTATACTCTAATGAGGAGGTTAGTTTACTAGATATTATCTTGCCAAAACAACACATGTAACCATCCTAGATCACAAGCCATAAGATCAAGCCACCAAGGGTGTGACTCCCCCCCCCTATGGCGGTTCAAAAGGGATAAGGAGGGGAGGTGGCTTGGCTTGGTATTATCCTTGGTTATTTGGATGAAACTTGACTCCGGGAAATGCCAACCGTAAATGATTAGGCCTCAAAACGTAAAACCGGGTGTCGTAAAATTATGAAACTTTAAAGTATTGTTAGACATGTCCATATGTCCCATAATAAAATATAAAATGAGTGGTAGGTGTCATTTGGGTGGTAAAACCCTGCTAAAAGCTGGAAACACGGGTCTAAACGCGTAATACATAAAATGTACGAATATTGCGTAAAATTGAGAAAAGTGAAATGTTACTTTTCTAATATGATAAAAATGATTTAAAATGACTTACAATGTCTAGACTGGGCTCAGTCTAGTGTCGGTTGGTATTAAATGTCTTTTAGACATCAAACCGGAAGCCTAAAAATCACGAACTGACTTATAACATCAAGGGATGATTTTTGGTCAATGGAGGAGGGAATAATATGTTGACTTATTTTAATAAGTTGAAAGCTCAAATCATCTTAGAAACGCGGTGCAGGTAAAGGCTAGGGTTACGGCTGAGTAAAACTGCTTAAAACTGAAAATTCCAGTTTTTCACGGCCGAAGTTTATTTTGGCCATGATTTTTCTCAGTCATGATTTATTCTCAAATAAATCATGAGTGTGTTAAACATTTTTCTGATGTGGGGTCACCTGACGGGGTCAAATTTCGTTGTGCGTAGAATTTCTGATTGCCGTTTTACCCTAAAACATGTAATTCTGTGTAATTCCTTAATAACTTTCACGAAAGTGATCTGACGAGTGTCAAACATTTAATTTGCCATGGAAATGATTTATCACTCGAGAATATGAAGTAAAAATCAACTTTCGGGAAAATTTCAGAAAGAAATGAATAGTAGAAATGAATAGTAACATGAATAGTAAAATTTTCCGAAAATAGAATTTAACCTGAATTTGCGAATTGTTACACAGGGACTTAAAGTGACAAGTTTAGAACTTGTTAATAGTTTTGGCGCCAAAGTCTGTTAAACCACATCTTGTAGCCTTATAAGGCATACCTTTCCTATTGTCATTTTCAATCATCATTTTCATGTAATCTCTATTTATGCTCTGTAACAACTCTGTAACCAACTGAATAATACAATAACAAACCATTTTTGAATCTTGTTTCAATCTATAGATTCCTAATTGATTTGTTGCATTTGAAAGTGTAATTTCATTTCTTAACTGATTTCTAACTGCACGTTTCAAATGATATCAGAGCTGATCCTAGACCACCATTAATGGCTGAATTCTGTTAGAATTCAGTTATCTCGTTAGCATTTAGTTGTATCGATTGAAAATCTTGATCTTTTTGATCACCCACCACACATACATCAATTCCGGTCATTCTAGACCATTTGTCCAATCGCAAAGACGTTCTTGATCATACTTTCCATTTCCCAATCGAAAATACGTTAGTTAGGAACTGTGTGGTGGTTAATTGTCCCGGTACGACTAAATCAGTGGTGGTTTAGATATAGAGACAATGGTAGTTCAAACAAGAACCATGGAAACTCAACAAGAAAGTTTAACTAATAGTGCAAATTCGTTGGAAACTCAATTTGAAACATTGATGAACACTGTCACGGCTATGAATAATGCTATTACAGCCCTTCAGAATAGGCTTGATAGTGGTGAAGGACCCAATCAAAGAAGGGAGGTTTTGGGAGGTCAAACCGCTCAGAACCATAGTCAAGGTGGTCAATATGGCAGATTAACAAAGATAGAGTATCCTAAGTTTGATGGCGAAGATGTGATAGGGTGGCTCTATAGAGTTAACAAATTCTTTGAGATGGATCAAATTGGGGATGATTTTCAAAAGATTACTCTGGTTTCAATGCATATGTTTGGAAAGGCACTCAATTGGCATAAGCAGTTTATTAGAAGATATGGGGAAAATGTGGCTTGGGTGGAGTATGAGGCTCAGGTAAAACAGAGGTTTGAATCAGTGTTTGAAGATCCTATAGTTGAGTTGAAGAATCTCAAACAGACTACTAGTGTGCAGGTATATCAAGAATCATTTGAAGCTTTACTCAATAAGGTTGATTTGACTGAATCTTACACTATTAGTTTGTTTATTGGTGGTTTGAAAGAAGAAATTGCTCATTCTGTTAGAATGTTTAAACCTACAAGTTTGATTGATGTGTTCTGCTTGTCAAAATTGCAAGAAGCTGCTATGTCTGTGAATAAGAATAGATCTGCACCTTTACTAGCCACTCCTAAGACTCATGTAATGGGGGTAATGGTAATAGGAATGTGGGTAATGGGTTTAGAAACAATCAATTTGTGCCTATGAATCATGCTAAGAATGTGCCAAACAGACCCTTTAAGAGATTGACACAACAAGAATTAGAGGAAAAAAGGTCCAAAAATTTGTGTTTCTATTGTGATCAAAAGTACATGCCTGGACATAAATGTAGTGGTCAACTCTATTCTTTGGAAGTGATAAGTCAGGAGGAAGATGTGAGTGAAGATGAAGATTTAGTGTTAACTGAAGAAGGTGTTAGTACTTATACTAGTTTGATTGATGAACCTCCATTGATTTCATTAAATGCTTTAAATGGTGTCAATACATATAGAACACTGAGGGTCAGGGGATATGTGAGAAAGAATGTGTTGCATGTGTTAGTTGATTCAGGAAGTACACATAATTTCTTAGATTTGACCACTGCTAAGAAATTAGGTTGTAAAGTTAGAAAAATTTGTCCATTGGAAGTGTCAGTAGCCAATGGCAATATGATGCAATGTTTATATGAGTGTAAAGATTTTAAATGGGAGTTTCAAGGGGTTACTTACACCACATATGTGATGATTTTGCCATTGAGGGGTTGTGAAATGGTACTTGGCATTCAGTGGTTATCTACATTGGGGTGGATGAGATGTAATTTCAAGAAATTGATTATGGAGTACAATTATGAGGGTAGAAGAGTGGTACTCAGAGGGACTCAACAGACTACTTTGAAGTGGATGCAGGGTAAGTGTAAGACTAGTGAGAAACATATGGCAGCTGAGTTGTCAGCAATAACTGTGTATAACTACTCTGCTACATTGTTGCAAATGAATTCTGAGTCAAGTGATTCTAAGGAAGTTCAATTGCTTTTAGATGAGTTTGATGAAGTGTTTGAAGTGCCAACAGAATTACCACCCAAAAGGTCACATGATCACACCATTCCTCTTATGCCAAACACACCACCAGTTAACATTAGGCCATATAAACATCCACCTGGTCAAAAAGATGCAATAGAAGCAATGGTGAAGGAGTTGCTGGATTCAAGGGTGATAAGAAATAGTCAAAGTCCATTTTCATCACCCATTGTAATGGTTAAGAAGAAAGATGGTAATTGGAGAATGTGTGTGGATTATAGGCAGCTCAACAAGGCTACAATCAAGGACAAATTTCCCATTCCTGTGGTGGAAGAGTTAATTGATGAGCTTAGTGGGTCTAAGTTTTTCTCAAAGCTTGACTTGAGGTCTGGATACCACCAAATTAGGATGAATGAGGATGATGTGTTCAAGACTGCATTTAGAACACATGAAGGGCATTATGAGTTCCTAGTAATGCCATTTGGGCTCACTAATGCTCCATCCACATTTCAATCCTTGATGAATTCTGTGTTCAAAAGGTTCTTGAGAAAGTGTGTACTAGTTTTCTTTGATGATATTTTGGTATACAGTGATAGTTTGGAGTCCCACATCAATCATTTGAGGCAAGTGTTACAAGTGTTAAAGGATAATTCATTGTTTGCCAAGAAAAGTAAATGTGTTTTTGCTGATACTAGTGTTGAATATTTGGGTCATATTATTTCGGATAAGGGGGTATCAACTGATCCAACCAAAGTGCAAGCTATGAAAGAGTGGCCAGTACCATTGAATGTGAAGCAGTTGAGAGGATTTCTTGGTTTGACTGGTTATTACAGGAAGTTTATTAGAAATTATGCAGTGATAAGTAAGCCTTTGACTGAATTAACCAAAAAGAATGCTTTTCAGTGGTCTAATGAGGCACAAGCAGCTTTTGAAACTTTGAAACAAGCTATGACTCAAGCACCAGTGTTAGCTTTACCTGATTTCAAGAAGGTGTTTACAGTAGAAACAGATGCTTCAGGTGTTGGAGTGGGAGCAGTGTTACAACAGGAAGGGCATCCAATTGCTTTTCTGAGTAAGACATTGTCACCAAAGCATCAAGCTCTTTCCGCCTATGAAAAAGAGTTTCTGGCAGTTCTCATGGCATTAGATAAGTGGAGGGGTTACTTGCTTGATAGACATTTTAAAATAAAAACAGACCACTTTAGTTTGAAATACTTGTTGGGACATAGATTGACTACTCCTTTTCAGGTTAAATGGCTTCCAAAGTTGTTAGGTTATGACTATGAGATTTCTTACAAGAGTGGATCTGAGAATGTAGTGGCAGATGCTTTGTCAAGGGTCTCAAGTGGGGCTGAATTGAATGCTTTAGCTTTGACTTCCATAGCCTCAGGTTTGTTGCAACAAGTTAAAGACAGCTATGTTCAAGATGGAATGTTGAGCAAGTTAATTACACAGATACAAAACAATAGTTACAAGGAGGATATGTATACTTTGGTGGATGGACTGATTAGAAGGAAGGGCAAGTTAGTGGTGGGAAGTGATTCACAATTGAGGAACACTATCATACAACACTACCATACTGATGCAATGGGTGGTCATTCAGGTACAACAGTGACTGTCCACAGGCTTAAAACTATGTTCTATTGGAAGGGAATGCATAAGATGGTCAAACAGTTTATCAGAGAATGTGATATTTGCCAAAGACAAAAACCTGATCTTGCTGCATACCCTGGTCTACTACAACCTTTACCCATTCCTGACAAAATATGGAGCTCAATTTCCATGGATTTTGTGGAAAGACTGCCAGTTTCACAAGGTAAAAGAGTTATTTTTGTGGTGGTAGATAGGTTATCCAAGTATGCACATTTCATTGGGCTGCAACATCCTTTTACTGCATCAACAGTTGCACAAGCATTTATGGATAATGTGTATAGATTACATGGGTTGCCTGAGTCAATTATCAGTGACAGAGATAAAGTTTTTCTGAGTCACTTTTAGCAATCTTTGTTTAAAACCATGAAGGTACAGCTCAAACTATCAACTGCCTACCATCCTCAAACTGATGGTTAGACATAAATAGTTAATAAATGTTTGGAGTGTTATCTTAGATGTATGACTGGGGACAAGCCAAAGGAATGGTTGATGTGGTTGCCAATGGCTGAATTTTGGTATAACACCAACTATCATTCTTCAACCAACATTACACCCTATGAAGCAGTATATGGTCAACCACCACCATTGCATATTCCTTATGTACCTGGTGAAAGTGCAGTGGAAAGTGTGGACAGAACTCTACAAGCTAGGGAAGAAGCCTTGAAGATGATAAAGTTCCACTTGCAGAGGGCTCAAGACAGGATGGTTAATCAAGCTAATAAACATAGAAGTGAGAGGGTATTTGATGTTGGTATGTGGGTATACTTAAAGTTGCAACCTCACAGACAAGTTACTCTCAGAAGGGAACAACAACATAAGCTGTCATCCAAGTATTATGGTCCTTTTCTTATTGTGGAAAAGATTGGAACTGTGGCTTACAAGTTGGAACTACCAATTGGAAGTCAGGTGCATCCAGTATTTCATGTTTCTCAGCTTAAGTTGTGTAAGGGAAGTGCAAACAAAATGGGTATTTTGCCTCATTGTTGACCAGATGGATTGTTAACTGCTGAACCCATTGCTATTTTAGATAGAAAATTAGCCAAAGTCAACAACAAACCTGTGGTTTATGTACTAGTTAAGTGGTCCAATCATACTGATGAAGATGCGACTTGGGAATGCTACAGTGATTTGCTCCAAAGGTTCCCTGACTTTGAAGAGCATTCTTGAGGACAAGAATGATTTGAAGGAGTGGGAATTGTTACAAGTTAAAAGTCAAGTTCAACAATTCATAAAGTACAGGGACTTAAAGTGACAAGTTTAGAAGTTGTTAATAGTTTTGGCGCCAAAGTCTGTTAAACCACATCTTGTAGCCTTATAAGGCATACCTTTCCTATTGTCATTTTCAATCATCATTTTCATGTAATCTCTATTTCTGCTCTGTAACAACTCTATAACCAACTCAATAATACAATAACAAACCATTTTCGAATCTTGTTTCAATCTATAGATTCCTAATTGATTTGTTGCATTTGAAAGTGTAATTTCATTTCTTAACTGATTTCTAATTGCACGTTTCAAGTGGATTTGGCTTCCGTTATTGTTGATGATGATGATGATATCGAGGATTTTTCATCTCCAGATGATAATAATGCTAAAGGTACAAGTATTTAATTATTTTGGTGATTGATTTGTTTAAAGTGATTAATGCTTGCTTGGGGTAATTTTATTGAATTTGTTTATCTGATTATTACGGAGGTTTGATATACTAGTTTTTTAGAATTTAGGATTGCTTATCCAAACATGCTTATTTCATTTAGTGAATGAAGCAAGTTGTTTTAAGCAATTTATCAGTTTCAATAAGCAAATCAACAATTTATTTATTTTGGTGATTAATGATTGAAATAGTTTTTATCGAATTTGTTTATTTGATTGTTGCGTTTTGATATAGTTTTTTAGGGTGTTTGGGATTGCTTATCCAAACATGGTTACATAATCATACATCGAAATCATTTAGCCTCTGTCCAAACACTAAAAAAACTTATTATATTATGGTTCTAAGCAACCCCAAACACCCTCTAATCGCGACTCAAACTTATCACATAGACCATTACTGGAGTAGGTAACATGATTTTCATCAAGAACCTTTGATCCTAAATTTGTCAAACTAATTATCTGGAAGTACTTGGTTATAGACGGGTCGACACAATCAAGGTTTAGTAACTTGTTGTCCTTATTTTCATTAACGATCTTTTTCAGATGTTCCCACAAGTCTAGACTCCCGAATCGAAAATTCCCCACCCTCTTCCCAATTCATCTCCACCTGAACGTGTGTCTATTGTCACCTCCTCGGCCCACTCTTCCAATTCTGATTCGGTCCATTCCAGCAGCCACTCTTCCAATGGCCATTCCTCAGCCCAAACACCTCCTGCACCCAAGGTCTAGACACCTACTTCATCTGCGGCGCACACTCACACACCCAAGGTCTAGACACCTTGTGATATCCTAACTGGCATAATGCAATGTCTACTAGTTTAATGTACCTTGTGGGTCGTAAAACTAAGTAGTAACAGAATAACAGTTCATAACTTAGTTGAGCTTTGTAATGATGTAGCAAGTCTGTCTTGTTTTGGGAATCAGTGCCTTTGGGCTATAACTCACAAGCCCTTTGAAAACGCTATTATTATACACCCTTACGATTGTCATTAACATAACCAAAAACATGTGTAAATGTTACAAATGAATTCTGAAACTTGAAATATCAAAATGGGATTCTGCTTATCAACATGTGATTTATTCTGTAATCCATCGTCCCAGTTTGTAACACATGTTGTATCTAGTAACTTTAAAAAATAAAATTAAATAAATAAGTAAGTAAATAAAATTAAAAAAAAAATCATAAACGCTTGAATATGCAGCAGTTTTTGGCCCAAGAAATGTCTCAAACATGTTGAGATCACCACACTGATCCACTTTGCATTAAGAACTGATATCTGTGTTTTTATGACTTGTGAAATGTACATATACATCCAATGAGAAGTTTCTTTAGCTGTGGCTGTCTTCGACTTGTGCTTTTACCTTGTCTACCAATTTTCAACATTAAATCTTTATGTTTTTTTTGGTGCAATGGTGAATGTATTATATTAATCTTCATCAAATGTACATCTCATAAGAATAGAAAAAAGCATTGGACAGACCCAAGCTTAATACAGAACTGGAAAATAATACTACAAGCTATACTCTATTATCTAATATCTGACAAAACTATCACTATATCAGACAACACTATCTCTATATCTGCCCATTCACTTCTCTGTCTGAACAGAGCATATCACTACATGCTATCACCATAACTATTGCAACAGCCAACTCAAGCAACAATTCACCATTCAAGCACCTACCATCTAGTTACATTTCCCCATCTCCAATCTACTTAACCACTCATCCTACAACCACAGTAGAAAAGTAGATATGAAGTGAGGCTTCACTAGGAACCCATAACCCCTCCAATCAAGGGCTCTTCCAAATGTGCAACATTTCCATCTTAACAAATGGCTTCACACATTTAGAAACACACTCCTTGATTGAGGACCAACCATTACCTCCTGTGATGTATTGAATGGACCAAGAAGGTTCATCTTTCACACCTCTCTATTCCATTTCATTATACACCATCCTCCTAGACCATTTACCCTTCACGAATGGGACCCTACTTTATGGTACATTCATACCAGTTAAGCCTCCTACTTAGCCATACTTAATTGTCCAATTTCCTCCCAAGGCCAAAATGGAACAGTCAAGAGGTTACCATAGGTACGCCTAGACCAGTTAGAACTCCAAGATACTAGGTATCACACGTTTGTAATGGTCTGAATAAAAGACAAGTGGAAGTTATTGACATACTCCACTGATAACCAAAAATCTTTGTTTTTGTATGTGGGTACGAATGTGAGTTATATATTATGATTCCATGAAGTAATTTGTAGTCAGATGTATCTTACCATTGTGCTAACTACTATCACGTGTATAGTTTATTGTTCCCTTAATTACTGGTTACTATTATTGAACTGTAGCTGAGAATATTTCGACACAACACCATTCAGTTTGTAACAGCTCCAAACTCCCGCTTACCGGACTTGGTGTTTTGACCAAAGAATCAGGAAAAAGGAAGCAAAATGTCTCAGATGTCACAAGCGCTCCAGAATCAGTAATCACAAGCTGTAGCAAACAACCGTTTCCAAAGTTGACTGTGAGTCCTCTTAGAAAGTTTCAGCTGATTGATTCTGACTCTGATTCTGATATCGCTTCAATCAATAAAGTTGGTACTAAGAAGACCTGTGATAAATCTGAGCCTTATTTGAATAGGGGGCAATATGTAAGTTTAAATTAGCCGAGAAAATTAAGTGACTCACTCGATACTTCAACCAGAAAAGATTTATGGGACAATTTTACACAAGAGAAGAGTTTCCATATCCCGACACCTGCACTAGATGAGGTCTGTGAGGAATATTTTAGTTCCATGAAAGAAAAAAGTAAAGTTCAGATTAATAATGGAAAAAGTAACCATAATAGTCATGTTACGGACAGCGTAATAGATTTGGGTGACCCTCGCCCGCCAGCTCATCAGTATTTTTCCATAATGATTTGAGGGTCCAAGAGCTTGTGCGAACTCGATTGTGCAACTTTTTCCCATTAAACGCATCAAATAGAGAGTCTGATCAGCCCAGTACATCAAATATCGATTACATGTAAGTTAGTTATGCTATATTATCGATAGCTTTTAAGGAGTTATATGCAAATAACTTTTTCAAATTATAATTGTGTTGTATTTCTTGTGTTTTTTGGGGTCAATTTAGTAGTGGTGACAAAACTAAAGAGGCTGACAAGCTCAACAAGGAAAAATTGAAGAAAATCAAAGACTCAAGAAACATCACAAGGTTTCATGAACCCTAAAGTCAATACCGCTTAAGGGATCAAAAAAGATGCTGGCAAAAGAAGGGTTCAAGCAGATGGTCAAGGGACAGGGCATTGGTTCACTAATTGCGATGGGAAGAGGGTAAGTTGGAAATTCTTGTTATGTTATTGTAGCCATTTCATATCATGAAACTGTTAGAACCAAATACGGGTCGGGTCGGGTCGGGTTTGGTTTGGATTAGCATGTCAAAAAACCTTGACCCAAGCATGACATGTTTACATATAACCCAAACACTGCCTGTTCAACCCGTTTTTCTAAACTGGTCAACTTGTTTAACTTATTTAAGTAATTTAACCCATTTAAGCCGCTACAAACATGATTTATCTAATTAAAAAAAAAAAAAAAAAACCCAAGTGGGTTGGCCGGTCAACCTGTTTAACACACACGGCCTGAAAACTGGTTAGACCAGACCCGGACTGGTTTATTTCTGTGTCAGTTTTAGGTCGTGTTAGAAATTGCCACCCCTACTTTTTGACAGCATCTCTTTTTATGTGGTATGATATAAATACAATTTTCTTGTACTTTTAGGTTTATGATATAAAGCTGCTTACATTCACTATAAAAAGGTACTTCTGCTCAATTATATCTCCCAACTTTTTCACCTTGTTTTGCTTTATATTAAATAACTTTATGTTTAAAAATCTTTTATGTGTAAATATGATCTGAGCTCAATTATGTTGCTTTTGTCCTTTAGCAAATCTGATTTCTATTAACATTGAAGAATATCTGCTGTTTTGACAGGAGATTGGAGGATTTAAAAATAAAAAGGCGAAGAAAACTTCCAGCAAGATGAAATGAGTGTTGCTCGTGTGGCTGAAATGTGAGATCGGTATATACTCATGTTTTTTTTGGGTAAAAGGTCAAAACGACCCAGTAAATGTATATACTCATGTTGAGATACTAAGAAACTGATTGGGATGTTCAAAGGCAGTTCGCTAATGGAAAACAGATAATATAAAGCTTTTTAAGAATTCTTATAGTTATAATTGGATATCACTTTTGATAGAATGTAAGTTTGAGCCTAAAGTTTGCTAATTTGAAGATCGAGTTATGCAAAATCAGCAGTGTATTCAATGATTAAACATAAAATGTAACAATTGCTATTTTTGTAACAAAACAGATCTTGAGTCAAAGTATTGACTTTCATCTATATTAGTTAGGCTGTATTAATGGACATATCTGAGAGTTATTAATGATATTGAACATGTAGCTTACAATTTGACTTAAGTTAGATGATCATCAACCATCGGATTAAAATTAAAAGTCAAGATGATCTTGACCTTTGATTTTAATCCAATGGTTGAGGATCCTCTAACTTGAGTCAAATTACTTGAAAGGATCATCTCCTAATTTGGTTACCTATCATTTCGATTTTTTTAGAAAATTGGGCTTCATATTGTCTGTTTATGGACTCAGATCTTATCTTGGTCAAAACCGGGTCAACAAGAGATGACCCGTACTATGAATTGTTACTCGTAATATATATAGGGTGCGTTTGGTTTGAGTTGTGGAATCACAATGGGTATTGGTTTCGGAATTAGTTAGAATAATAATGAGTTTATGACTCCAAATTTATTGTTTGGTTTTAATTATCGGGAACAAAAATCATGAAAGAAATGTGAAAGTTACCTATTGCGGATGGTAAAGAGACTAGCTAATAAAAATGTTTGAATCCAATATTTGAAAGGCATACACTTCAACCAAATATCTGCAATCACAATGATTGTCATTTCTCTATTTTCATCCCCCCATACCCAACACATCCCTATTTTTGCAGGTCTGTTTTTCACACTTTTAACCATGGAATTAGTAGAGCATAAGGTACGGTAGTTGATGGCTTGAGCCATTGCTAAAAACGCAAGCCTACAGCGTGAGATACCATACCGCAGCTGGGCTGGTACGGCTTAGTGCGTTGGCCACCAGCTCACGCGGTCGATAATTCTTTTTTTTTTTGTTATATAAGTTTACATTATTTGCTCCTGTTAATGTTTTTCTTGCACCGTTAGTCCGTATTTTATTGTCATTTTATGCACTTTTTTATTTAATGTACTCTTTTAATTTTATGTAATATGTTATACTAATGAAATTTAATTTTAGTTAAAAAAATGAAAAAAAATAAAAAATAAAAAAACCTACGATGCTAGAAAAGTGGTGTGATAGCTAGGGAAGGGTGTTTTGGTGCCATAGGAAATTCTGGTGCTGAGGTTTCATAATTTTTTTCACGGCACCAACTGTTCTTGATGCTCTTAAAATAGTTGAAATTTGCATAAGCAGTCCTTCAACTTGTTTTTCAGAAAAAAGGATATATATTTTGATATTGAAGTTAGATAATAGTTTAGGTAAATAGGTATAAGGTATTTCTTTAATCATCATAGAATTTCGACCTTGGAGTTTCCATGAAATTTCTTTTGTCAATACAAATTTTTGACCCGACTAGCTAGGAATTTTCCAAGATATTTCTTTAGTGCAAAAGAAAAGGAATTTTGTGAGGCAAATTTATTGTTGTGGGGAAATGAAATGGAATGTCAAGAAATAATGGTCCCTACTAAAAGAAACAAGGAACTTTCGTGTATCGAATTATTGGTGTAGGGAATAGGAAAGTTAAAATATGGTCCGCATCAAAGTTTAGAAATAGTCCTCGAGCCTAGAGGTGAGTAATAATGTAATATAATTTGTGTGTGTGTTGTAATTAAATTTCAATTGAAAACCTTTATACGATGGTTTGAAATGTTATTAATTGTAGATGATAATATCAATTTTCGCTATCATTTAAGAAATAAGTACATAACTTTTTTTGTCATATGTGGCAATAAGAAATAGTGTTAAAACAAGTCATCACACCATAAGAAAATATTTTTCGCTCTCACTTTTCGATATCACCTGTTTAAATAGAGGATTTTTATATCCACATACATTTTACCAAAAAAAAAAAATAATAAAATAAAATAAAAAATCCACATAAAGAGGCGGCAACGTGTGATTGGTGTATTTTGATACACTTTCTCCCTCTTCTTTTTTATCACACCAGTTATATGTTGACACCTCCTTTGTGTGTATTTGTTTTTATAAATTGTATGTGGATGTAGCAATCATCGTTTAAATATTCAGACCAAACTGGGTCAAGAAGATGACCCGTGAAAAAAAAGTTCACTACAATGTTAGTTTTCTCCAAAATGTTAGAAGTTATACTTGCATGCTCTCAACTTGTAGAAAATATTTTAAACCATTTTTGAGAGCTCATCATAATTTTAGGAAATATATAACATAAAAAATGTAAGATTAGAAAAAGACTTTATGATGTCAATTGTAATATTTGATTTTACTCGCTCAAAGATCCATCAATCCACTGAGATTAGTTAACATTTTTTTTTAAATTTATTTATTTAAATTATTAAAACAGGTAATTTTATGGAAGTAAAGTTCATATTGGTTTTGGGAAAAATAATAAAATGTATGCATGTTGACGTGAGTTAGGTGTATCCTTAAATGAACCTTATCTTTGTTGACCAAATAACAGCCTTATGTTATTGAGTCTTTGTCTTCTCAATATACACTTGATAATCTTACCCCTGTTTCTTTGGAAATAGTTAAGATAATTCTCTCAAAAACAGATCGATCCTTAGATAACAACTAGAATGGCTTCTACTTCATCTTCTTCCATTCAAAAGAGCTTCAAGTATGATGTTTTTTTAAGTTTCAGAGGCGAAGACACCCGTAAGAACTTTGTTGATCATCTTTATTACGCTCTTAAGCAGAAAGGCGTTGTCACTTATAAGGATGACGAGAATATCGAGAAAGGGAAAAGGATCAATGAGCAACTCATCAAGTCTATTGAAGACTCGAGATGCTATATTATTGTCTTCTCTAAGAACTATGCTTCTTCATCTTGGTGCTTGGATGAGCTGGTTAAAATTATGGAATGCCAGAAGATGACCGAGCATACTGCTTACCCAATCTTCTATGATGTGCAGCCCACTGAAATCCGGAAACAAATTGGGGCAGTAAAAGATGCCTTTGCCGAAAACGAAAAGAAGGAGGCCGCTGGAAAATGGAGAAAGGCTATGGAAGAAGCAGCAGGTCTGGCTGGCTCGGTATTGGAGAATACGTTTGATGGGTAATTCCTTCCTTAATATATCTGCAATATAATTTCATTAGTTTCTTTATGGGTCAGTTATGTGATATATATAAATCTGAAATTAACTATTCTTTTTATCTGGGATTTTCAAAACAGCTAATTGTATATATCTTTAACACACAGGCATGAATCTAAATTCATACAAAAAATTGTTCAAGACATTTCACGAGATTTGCATTCCATTGACTTCATTTTAGATGAAGAGTTGATAGGCATGGAGACACGGATAAGGGATGTGGTTTCATCTTTAGAAATTAACGTTGATGATGTTCGCATGCTAGGGATATGGGGGATGGGTGGTGCGGGGAAGACAACTTTAGCCAAGGCTGTTTTTGATCAAATATCCTTTCAGTTCGAAGGTCAT
This sequence comes from Artemisia argyi, assembly GCA_030686995.1. Lineage (NCBI taxonomy): Eukaryota > Viridiplantae > Streptophyta > Magnoliopsida > Asterales > Asteraceae > Artemisia > Artemisia argyi. Next base: position 236,044,514 of record CM060701.1, read on the forward strand.
AGCTTTGTTGAAAATGTAAGGGAAGTTTCAATATCGTCTTCATCTGGTTTGAAGAAGTTGCAGAAACAAGTACTTTCTGATATTTTAAATGATCAAGGCGTCACCGTAAGTGGTGTTCTTGATGGGAAAAACAAGATGAAAAAAGCGATGGGTTGTAGAAAAGTACTTCTTGTTCTTGATAACGTCAATCATAAAGACCAGCTTGAGTCGTTAGCCGGTAACTGTAATTGGTTTAAGCCGGGAAGTAGAATTATTATTACAACAAGAGATAAGCAAGTACTGGCAGCCCACGGAGTAGGATTGATTCATAAGGTGACATTGTTATCTCAAGCGGAAGCGGGTTGCCTCTTCAGTAGGCATGCGATCGGAAGAGAGAATCTGATTCAAGGGTATGAAGAGTTATCAAGAAAAGTTTTACAATATGCTGATGGTCTTCCGTTAACGATCAAGGTTATGGGTTCACATCTTCGTGACCTAGATGAGTCTGAATGGAAAAATGCCATAAAAAGACTAGAAACAATTCCAGTTAAGGATACTATGGAAGTATTGGAAATAAGCTATGATGGTCTAGATAATGATCACAAAGAAATATTCTTAGATGTTGCATGCATACTAAAAGGTTGGGACAAAAAAGATGCAATTAGAGCGCTTGAAAGTCGTGGATTTCATGCTACATATGGTTTAAGAGTTCTTGAGCAGAAATCTCTTATAACTATTTCTGAATATGGGTACTTGGGGATGCATGACCATTTAGAAGAAATGGGAAGGAATATTGTTCGCCGGTCACACCCCTATGAACCTCAAAGACATAGCCGATTGTGGGTTAATGAGGAAATTGAGAAGATATTGACTAATGATCTGGTAAGAATCAAGTTAGTATGATTTAATAGAACGGAGAGTTAGCAACATTTTTGGTCCCTTTCGCGTATTTCATTTTTGTTCCAATAGTTTGACTATGGTTGACCGTTTAATATAAAAGGATATTATTGTTTTTTTAGATATTTTATTAAACAAAATAAAAGTAGCTGTCAAATTTCATCATCCTCTTTGTTTATCTCTCTAAAAAGTTTTCCCCAAATTAACTTTCTCTCTCTAATAATCATTCAAAAATTCATTAATTCGAATTGAATTATATCATCTTCATTAACTCTCGATCAATTTGATGAGTGATTTTGGGCGTTTTGAAATTTAGGGTTCCGACAAAAATTAATTGGCTTTATTTTTTCGATTTCAGGGTACCCAAGCAACTAAATGTCTGTACTTTAAGTCCTCACCGGGTTTCAGTGCTGAAATTGCAGTAAAAGGTCTAGCAAAAATGAAGGATCTTAGATTTCTTCACATAAATCTCACAAAGGATTATTATTTTCCCATAAATCTCCTAAAGGGGTATTTTGAGGATAATATTGTTGAATTTGATAAAGTTAGCGAATACCTTCCAAGTTCCTTACGATTTATGAGATGGGATGGATTTCCTTTTTCGAGTTTACCCAATACATTTCAAGGAAAACATCTTGTTGGACTTGAATTGTATGACAGCAATATTGTTCAACTTTGGGAAGATGGAGAAGAAAAGGTAGAATTAATTTGTTGTTTTTCATGATTCATTATGATCCTAAGTATATATCTATTGGTTTGTCATTGCACCCATATTAATTGTTTTTTCTAATTATGTTAGGTTCTAAATAACCTCAGGTTCCTCTCCTTCTATAAGTGCTCAAAATTACAGACCTTTGACCTTAGGTTGGCTCCAAATCTTGAGCAGTTGAGTATTGACTATTGTCGTGATTTCGTAGAGCTTCATATACCTGCTCATTCTTCTAATCTTAAGAAGCTCATTCTCCAAAGCTCGAATGTCTTGACCTTACTGATTCAAAGTTGAAAAACCTTCACCTCGGGAATACTCCGAATCTTAAGACGCTAATACTCGAAGGCTGTAATGATTTGGTATACCTTCAGATGCCTACTGAAAGTCCAAAGCTCGAAGAGGTCAACCTCAGTCATTCAAAGTTGACAAACCTTCACCTCGGGAATACTCCGAATCTTGAGACGCTAATACTCAAAGGCTGTAATGATTTGGTGGAACTTCAGATGCCTGCTGTAATGATTTGGATGTCTGAAAAAGCTTGCCTTCTTAGACTTAAGTGGTTGTGGGAGGTTTAAGTCTTTTGTGTTTGACAAACGGTCTCAACCAACTGAGGCTGGTTCATCTGAGTTACATCTGATTGCAGAACCCACAGATGTTTGCCTACTACACCCCGACAATAGATTTCCAAAGTTTCGGTTTAAATGTTATTATGAAGAAGATCGAGCTTCATCGTTTGGAAATACTGAAAGGCTAATTTCTCTAGGTCTGTGTCCTTGTACAAACCTTGAGAGTTTTTCAAGAAGCATCTGTAGTTTACAAGGTTTAAGAAAGCTTACACTTGAAGGCAGTATTACAGAAGCACCCCCAGACCTTGACCAGTTAGAATGTCTAGAGGAGCTAACTTTTTCATCTGCAGAGATTAAATATCTTCCAGATAGCATTTGTAAGTTGAAACATCTCAAATCTCTCGAACTTAAATCATGTTTGCTTCTTGAGAAGTTACCTGAGGATATTGGCAGAATAGAATCTTTAGAGACGCTAATCTTAACAGACTGTAAGCTTTTACAAGATATTCCAAACAGCATTTATAAGATGAAATGTATAAACAGTTTTGATCTCCACGGTTGTATTCGAGTTGTTGAACTGCCTGAGGATCTTGGATGCTTAGAAGGTTTGAAAGAGTTAATCATAGAAGGTACAGGCATAGCCCGTCTTCCACAGAGCATTTTCCAGTTGAGAGGTCTGTGTATTATTGTTGGGTCGATGCAGCTTCTTGATACATCTGGTTTATTACTCAAGAGACGAAGAACTTCTGATGATGCTGATGAAATACATTACTATCGTATTGACTCTGATGATGATGAAATGTTTGATTTTTTCCGCTCTGATGCTGATGAAAGAGTCTGCTACATATAACCCATACTGACGACATTCAGGGATGGATGTAGACCCATCGGGCAGGGATAATCATTCCGGTCCTGGGAGAGGTGGCGACCATTCTCAAGAACCAACATGCCAAAGGAGCCAATACATGAAGAGCTATTTTAACAGGTACTTTATTTTGAAATTTTAAACTGATTATGGAAATATTCAGTGTTTCTGCAATTTATGTGTGTTACTATGTTTCTAACAACCCATTTTCTGCTATTAGGAGGTCCGATCAACAGGAAGCATTTGTCAAAGTTAGCCAAGTGAACTCCTATCGGGTAAGTCGTTAGGCAGTTTCTCAACTCGAATGGTTTCTTGTAGACTATGATTTATCATACAGATTTTATGTTTTTCTAATATTTTGCTTCGACTCAATCTTTCAAGGTCCCAGTGAGCAGGGGAAGCAAATGCCACTTAGCTCAGAAGGTGATCTAAAGCTCATTTCTCTCCGCATCTATTCTCAAGTGCATTGAAATGATTGTTGATCATTGTCAAGTGATTTTGGCTCAATCTATTTCGGTCATTGATAGTTTTCTCCGGTACACTCCCAAAGTACGATGTTTGTAAAGAAGTGTTTCAAAGTATGATTGTCATTTTACCTTTCAGTATTAGTACTTTTTAATGTAGACACTATTAGATCAAAGCTATAATCCCAACTTGGATGCTTTACTAGTATTTATTACTTTAGATCAATAAAGAAAGTCAAATTGTGTTTTCGATGAAAATGGTTTGACCATGATAAAAGGTTTAAAAATGAACTTAAGAAAGTGTTATAAGTGATGTAAGATCATATAAAAGTGTTGATTCACATAAATAAGCTCTACATTTGGATGAAATCATTAATCATGCAAATATTTGACTTTTACACAATTTTTTTTGCAAAACTGATGATAAATGTTACAAAATAAAGATGATTGACAAGAAGTATAAGCTAGAAGAATAGAGATATTGTGGAATGCATTTTGATTGATGATTACAAACTATAAAATGAACATCTATTTATAGGGTTCTTACAAGGTTTATAAAAGGTTAATATTAATTACCCACAAATCAAGGTAATCATCTACTAATCATCCTTATCTCCTAGTCCCAAGTGATAAGCATATGGATGTACAACTAATGGATGGATAGACACACATTAATTATTCATAATACTCCCTCTTGGCTATCCATCATTAGTTGTCATACGATTAGATTTGCTACCTCGTTAAAAACCTTGCTTGGAAAAACCCGGTGGGAAAAAACCATAGCTAAGGGAAAAAGAGTGCAGCCCGTATGTTCTCCCTCTGATGATTAGATTACTGAAGTTCATTGAGTCTTCGCATTCCAATGCCGTGGACCAACTTCTTAAATGTTGCAGTGGGAAGTGCCTTGGTAAACAAGTCTGCTAAGTTCTCGCTTGAACGGACCTCTTGAACAATAATATCGCCGCTCTTTTGTAAGTCATGAGTGAAAAAGAACTTAGGTAGAATATGCTTGGTCCTGTCACCTTTGATGTATCTGTCCTTAAGCTGAGCAATGCATGCTGCATTATCTTCATGCATGATTGTTGGAGCTTCCTTGTCTGATGAAATACCACATGATTCACGAATATGTTGTACCACATTTCTTAACCATACGCATTCCCGACTCGCTTCATGGATGGCCAAGATCTCTGCATGATTTGATGAAGTGGCACTCATTGTTTGCTTCACGGAACGCCATGAAATGGCAGTATTGGAACTTGTGAAAACATATCCAGTTTGGGACCGACCGGTATGGGGATCAGACAAATAACCTGCATCTGCAAAACCAACTAGATTTCTTTCGGATGAGTTGGTATAATATAATCCCATATCTTTCGTACCTTGAAGGTAGCGAAATATTTGTTTCACCCCATTCCAATGTCTCCTTGTTGGACACGAACTATATCTTGCCAATAGGTTTAGTGAAAATGATATATCGGGTCGTGTATGACTCGCAAGAAATAACAATGCCCCAATGGCACTTAAATAAGGTACTTCAGGACCAAGAATTTCCTCGTCGTCACTTGGAGGTCGAAAAGGGTCCTTTTCAACATCTAAAGTCCTTACAACCATTGGGGTGCTCAATGGATGGGATTTTTCCATATAAAATCTTTTTAGCAACTTATCTGTGTATGCATTTTGGTGGACAAGGATTCCATTCTTTAGATGTTCAATTTGTAATCCAAGACAAAACTTTGTTTTTCCGAGATCTTTCATTTCAAATTCTTTCTTGAGGCATTCCACTGCCTTTGGAAGCTCCCCTGGAGTTCCAATGATATTCAGATCATCAACATATACAGCAATTACGATATATTCTGATCCAGACCTTTTTATAAAAATACATGGGCAAATAGGATCATTTCTATATCCTTCCTTTAATAAATATTCATTAAGGCGATTGTACCACATTCGCCCAGACTGCTTCAACCCATACAAAGATTTATTCAGTTTAACTGCATATTGTTCTCGAGAACTTGTTTGACCTGATTCAGGTAGCTTAAAACCATCTGGAAGCTTCATGAAGATTTCTGTATCAAGTGAGCCATATAAATAGGCTGTCACAACATCCATTAGACGCAAATCGAGTCCTTTTTGTATTACCAGACTAATTAGATAACGAAAAGTAGTTGCATCCACCACAGGAGAATATGTTTCTTCATAATCTATACCCGGTCTTTGTGAAAATCCTTGTGCCACCAAGCGTGCTTTGTAACGCGTAATTTCATTTCTTTCATTTCGGTTTCGCACAAAGACCCATTTATACCCAACGGGTTTTACACCTTCAGGTGTACGGACTACCGGTCCGAAAACTTTTCGTTTTTCAAGAGATTTTAATTCTGTCTCAATTGCGTCTTTCCATTTTGGCCAATCACTTCTATTTTTGCATTCCGGAATTGACTTTGGTTCTTGATCCTCATCATTTTCCATAACTTCTAGCGCTACATTATATGCAAAAACATCATCGACGTCGATTTCATTTCGGTTCCATACCTTTCTAGACATGATATAATTTATTGAGATCTCTTCATTTTCGGGTACCCGAGGTTCATCTTGAACCGTCATGTCTAATGTCCTTATAGAGGACCCTTCTGATGTTTCTTTAACCTCGATTTGACCATCTTGATTATAAGCTCCCTTTTTCTTTCGAAGATTTTTATCTTTGGACCCGACTGGTCTACCGCGCTTTAGGCGTGCCTTAGACTCATTAGCAATTTCTGAATGTTCTTTAGGAACATCAATTTTAATAGGAGCATTAACAGCTGGTATATGTGACTTGGTCACTCTTTTAAGGTCAGTAAACACGTCTGGTAATTGATTTGCTAACCCTTGTAAATGAATTATCTTTTGAACTTCTTGTTCGCATTCTTTTGTTCGAGGATCAAGATGAGATAATGATAATTCTTTCCAACTTATTTCACTTCCCAGCTGTTTCTTTTCTCCCCCTAATGTTGGGAATACTGACTCATCGAAATGACAATCAGCAAATCGAGCCGTAAATAAATCCCCCGTTGATGGCTCTAAATATCTAATTATAGATGGTGAATCATACCCAACAGATATTCCCATTCTCCTTTGAGGTCCCATCTTTGTGCGTTGTGGTGGAGCAATTGGGACATATACTGCACAACCGAAAATTCTTAGATGGGAAATATTTGGTTCCTGACCAAAAACCAATTGTAATGGGGAGTAAGTATGGTGACTCGTTGGCCTCATACGAATTAGTGTTGCTGCATGTAGAACAGCGTGGCCCCAAGCAGAAACTGGTAGTTTCGCTTTCATAATCATGGGCCTTGCAATCATCTGAATCCGTTTGATAAAAGACTCAGCGAGCCCATTTTGTGTATGAACATGAGGTACTGAATGTTCTACACTTATCCCAATAGACATACAATAGTCATTAAATGTCTGGGATGTAAACTCACCAGCATTGTCCAACGTATTGTCTTTATAGGATAATCTGGAAAATGTGCTCTTAGTCTTATTAATTGAGCAAGTAATCTTGCAAACGCCATATTGCGACTTGACAATAAGCACACATGTGACCATCGAGTCGATGCATCGATTAAAACCATAAAATACCTAAATGGTCCACAAGGTGGATGTATAGGCCCACATATATCCCCTTGGATTCTTTCCAGAAAATTAGGGGATTCATTCCCTACCTTAGTTGTTGATGGGCGTGTGATTAATTTTCTTTTTGAGCAAGCAACACATGTAATATCTTTTGTTTCAAGAACCTTATGGTTCTTTAATGGGTGTCCTTTTGAATTTTCTATTATCTTTCGCATCATTAATGATCCAGGATGGCCTAGCCGATCATGCCAAACGATAAATTTTTCTCGGTCAATAAGTTTTTTATTCATGACCACATTTGTTTCAACAATATTAATCTTAGTGTAATATAACCCGGATGAAAATGCGGGTAACTTTTCTAAAACTTTCTTTTTACCCAAAATCATGTTCGTAATATGAAGGTACTCATCATGTCCTTCATTTGTAGTCTCAATATGATATCCATTTTGACGAATATCTTTAAAACTTAATAAATTCCTTTGAGACTTGGGGGAAAATAGCGCATTGTCAATTTTAAACATTGTACCTTCGGGTAATAATATATGTGCTTTTCCATAGCCTTTTATTAGCTTTGCACTACCCGAGATAGTACTCACATTTGATTCTTGTATGTTTAAATGTGAGAAATATTTCTCTTTTTTAAGTATCGTGTGTGTGGTTGCACTATCCACTAGACATATGTCTTCATCATCAATAATAAGTTGTGCTACACGATCCATATTCTTCAAAATAAAAAACACATATTATAAGTAGAATGTTTAACGGATTAATTAAAAAGGAAATAACATGTTTTATTAAGCCAAGTGAATAATTATAAATAAAGTACGTCTCATAGGACAACATAGGTAAACTTGAAAGAAAATAAACAAAACGAACAAGATCATCATCGATATGAAGATGTTTTATTCTTGGCTTTATTGACACTTTGCTTATGGATCACTCATTTATGAGGAAATCACTGACATCCAAATGAGTGTTATCATTTGGGTCTTCTGGAACACCAAGGTTGTCAATACCGAGGCTATCGATATCAAGGCTATCAATTTTCCCTTCATCATATGCAAAGTTAACTTCGACCCCTTTTCCTTTGGTCTTTTGGGATCGTTGGTAGAGTTCCACCAAATGTCTGGGTGTGCGACATGCACGGGCCCAATGATTAGTACCGCCACAACGATAACATACATTTTCAATGGCACTTTTTGTTTTTTCACCTCCATCATTTTTGATAATCTTACCTTTATCTTGCCACTTTTTGTGACCACTTGTATTTCCGAACTGAAAACCATGATAATTACCTCGACCAATACCACGCCCTTGGCCACGTCCACGACCACGGCCACGTCCACGGCCACGTCCTCGTCCACGGTCAGATCCACGACCGCGACCTCCATTTACCATATTTGCTTCCAAAAGTGGAGCGGATCCAGTTGGACGTGATTCATGGTTTTTCATCAATAATTCATTGTTTTGTTCCGCAACAAGTAAACATGAGATCAAATCACAATACTTTTTAAAGCCTCTTTCGCGGTATTGTTGTTGCAATAGTAAGTTTGAGGCATGAAATGTAGAGAATGTTTTTTCAAGCATTTCTTCATCAGTGATTTTTTCTCCACACAAAGTTAATTGTGAGGTAATTTTAAACATAGCAGAATTATATTCACTCACTGTTTTAAAATCCTGGAACCTTAAATGAACCCAGTCATAGCGGGCTCTTGGTAAAATCACTGTTTTTTGATGTTCATATCTGTCCTTCAAATGATTCCAAAGAACAAGTGGGTCCTTAACAGTGAGATATTCATATTTTAAATTTTCATGGAGGTGATGGCGCAAGAATATCATTGCCTTAGCCTTTTGTTCAACAGTTGTTGTCTTGCCCGCTTGGATTGTATCACCAAGACCATTAGCAGCAAGGTTCATCTCGGCATCCAAAACCCAAGACAAATAGTTTTGTCCACTTATGTCCAAAGCCAAAAAGTCAAGTTTCGCAAGATTCGGCATAGCTAGCTATATATATACAAGTTAACATTTACTCAAATTGCAAAATGAATCATCGGTAATCATCATACGAAAACATATAATCAAATAAGGCATCATCACATATAATCAAACATTGAGTTTATAATCAAAATTATAAGGTAGATACATTTACAACATGTATAAATTAGTGTTAATATTAACGAGCAGCGCACTACTACAAAAAGAAGCATCAAGACCCCTACATGGAGACCTGATGCTAAAGAAACGGGTCTCAAACCTGGAATCCACCCCTCCAAAAATAATCTGGACCGGTTCTTAGCAAGAACACCGGTCTTGATTCACGAAACAAATCTAGACCGGTTAATCTCATTAAAACCGGTCTAGAAAAAGTTAAATGAGACCGGTTTTTCATTTAAAGACACGTCTGGATTATCTATTGAATGTAGACCGGTTATTTCATAAAAAACCGGTCTCTATTCATTTTTGAAAAACACCCGTTGGAACATCAGATCTGCAGGTTCACGAAATTAATACCCAAAAACACATTCAATGCCATCTTAAACTCACAACTTATCTACTCAACTTCTTTATAACTTCCAAATACAAATTTCACATTTATTAAATGCATCTTATTCATCATCAAAGACATTAAATACATCTTATTCATTATCAAAGGTATTAAATAATCTTAATCATTAAGTTTTAATTTAGCAATATAGATTACAATTTTACTTTCTTAGAGTTTTGAACCTAATTCATTTTTTTGAATCTTCTTTCATATGTGTAGGGAAATTTGCGGAAATCATGTACGCCGAACAAAATATTTTTAGGATAGCTTGACTTACGATTTGTTGAAGTAAGGTATTATTTCCAATTACTTTTAAGCAAGCATATATATTCTTTTAACATCCATGTAGTAAAACTAAGTAAGAAAACATAAATGAATATGTAGTTTAACACCCGTCCGATATTAACCTATTAGAGGTTAATCTTGGATTGTCCCCATTTGGGACTACTTTTATAACATATTGTTTCATTTAGGATGTGAATGCTTGTTATTGGATTGAGTATTATTTTAGAAAAAAAAAACGATAGCATTTTTCCCTTACTCCTACGAGTATGCACTTATACGTATACTTGGGGAGTTAAGGGGAAATGCTGTCGATTTTTTTTTTAATAATACTCAATCTAATAAAAAGCATCCACATATGAGACAATGTGTTATAAAAGTGGGTTAGGATTGACCAAACGAAAACAAAATTGTACGTAATCATTAGATGCATACTCTTATTATATATATCTTCTAATTGTGTTACAGATGGATCGTTATACATGGATGTACAATATAAAGCGAGCTACCCCCGAATACATGGAAAAGTTGTCCGAGTTCATGAAAGCTGCTGAGGATGATCGGGTGATGAGCGGAAAAGATGAAATTTTTTGTCCTTGTAAGAAATGTAGAAATGGTGTATTGTATAAGAAAGCTAAAGATGTTAAAAACCATCTAATAAGAGTTGGGTTTACGAGAGGGTACACTGTATGGGATTTTCATGGTGAAGAAAGAGTTGCTAATAACACGTCAGTTTCTGAATGTAATAACAATGATTTGCCAATTAATAATGATCGTCATAATTTGACTGACATGTTACATGATTTGGATGGTAATGTTGCACAAAAAGAGCATGCTAAATTTGAAAAATTATTTGTCGCCGCTGAAAGAGCATTGTTTGCCGGTTGCACGAAACTTACCGTGCTTTCTGCGGTGATAAAGTTGTACAAGTTAAAAGCATCATCTGGTTGGAGCGATATAAGTTTCACAAAACTATTAGAGTTTTTGCATCAAGAAATGCTCCCTGAAGACAATGAATTGCCTATTTCAACATACCAAGCTAAAAAACTAATGTGCCCCATGGATTTGGAAATTGAAAGAATAGATGCATGTCCAAATGATTGTATGTTGTATAGAGGGGATGACAAGGATCTACATGTGTGTAAGGTATGTAAAACGTCAAGGTATGTGCAAATAAAACAAAAAGGACCTAACGGTGATGTGACAAAGAATGGCCCTCCTGCTAAATTGTTGTGGTATTTTCCCATTATACCAAGACTCGAGCGATTATATGCAGATGCGAAGGAGGCGAAATTATTACGTTGGCATGCCGAGGAGCGTAAAAAAGATGGAAAAATGAGACATGTAGTTGATTCTCTTCAATGGAGAAATATCGATAACACATTTGAAAATTTTGGAGGGGATATTAGAAATGTACGGTTAGGTCTTAGTTCAGACGGAATAAATCCGTTTGGAAACCTGAGTAGCAAGCACAGCACTTGGCCAGTTCTTTTATGCAACTACAATCTTCCACCTTGGTTATGCATGAAACGAAAATACATCATGATGTCATTGTTAATTCAAGGCCCAAAACAACCTGGCAACGACATTGATGTGTACTTGAAACCTTTAATTGATGACTTGATAACGCTTTGGAAAGATGGGGTAGAAGTGTATGATGCATATTCGAAAGAGTATTTCCAACTACGAGCCATGATTTTTTGCACCATTAGTGATTTTCCAGCGTACGGGAATTTATCAGGATATAGTACAAAAGGGAAAATGGCATGTCCTGTTTGTGAAGATTGTACCCACTCTGTTTGGTTAAAACATTGTAAGAAAACGATATATATGGGACACCGAAGATCGCTTTCAAGGTTTCACCCGTATCGTAAACAGAACGAGTTGTTTGATGGTAAAATAGAGAGTGGAGTGTTGCGACCACCTTTGGATGGAGATGCTACATTTTCTCGAGTTAGAAACTTGAACATCGTTTTAGGAAAAGGAAAAGACAACCCTGGTCCTCCTAAAGGTATTTGGAAAAAGAAATCTATTTTTTGGAATTTAGAGTACTGGGAGCATTTGCAAGTTCGACATTGTCTTGATGTTATGCATATCGAGAAAAATGTTTGTGAAAGTTTAGTAGGCCTCTTGCTGAACATTCCGGGGAAAACAAAAGATGGTGTTAATGTTAGAAATGACATGGAAGATATGGGAATTCGACCAGAGCTTGCTGCTAAAGTGATTCCTGGAAAGCGTGGTACGTATCTTCCACCGGCGTGTTATACCATGTCTAAGATCGAGAAAACTAAGTTCTGCCAATGCTTGCATGGTATTAAGGTTCCATCTGGCTATTCTGCTAACATAAAGAAGTTGGTTTCGATGAAAGACTTTAAGTTATCCGGTATGAAATCACATGATTGTCATGTGTTGATGACGCAAATGATTCCTATTGCAATTCGTGGAATACTACCAAACCACATCCGACATGCCATTACAAATCTTTGTTTGTTTTTTAACATGATTCACTCGAAGGTGATCGACCCTGAGGTGTTAGATAAATGGCAACATGATGTTATATTAACGCTTTGACAACCCTGAGGTCTTTGGTCTTTTGCCCCATGAATATCTATCCCTAATCCTAACAGATAATATAGGGAGAGATAGTCTATATATATTGGAGTATAAGAGTGTGTGTTGTCCAACTGAGTGTACGACTGTATTTATACTATATGGCTAGGCTCCATGACACGAGTATTGTGGAGGTAAGATTGTCGTCTAGGCGCAACGAGTAAATCGTTGTGGAGAGACAGGCGTTGCCTTCGGAGTTTATCTTGTCACGATGTCGCAGGGGCCGTTGTGGACCAGTTTTTGTTCCATTCGTACGCTATCATACAATAGTTGTCTCCTGACTCCCTATACGACCCAAATTCCGAAGTAGTCTTAGCTCCTATGTTATTGCTTCCGGGCCTTTCCAAGATGTGACCTTCGTTATCCAGCTACTCCGGAGGACCGTTCCAAGATGTGCTACTACTTCTTTGCTTTTTTCCATGGTGGTTTAAGTATGATTATCTCATCCTAACTATCTAGAAGAGACTATATCTCATCATATTGACCCACATAGAAAAAAGCCAAAGGAAAGAACGAAAAACGTAATGTGAACCAAAGTTGAACTTTATTAGGAAGAATTTTGAACCATATGTATGAAGGAAAAAAAAATAACGAATGCCGAACTTGAATAAGCCGTAAATGAAGATCGAGTGTGTTTGCCGAATATAGTTGTAACTGAAGCATAAGAAGAAAGATATATGTTAAATTTATAAAGAAAATTAAAATTGTAAAAACCAAAACTTTTACTCTCAAGTTTATAATTTTCTTTAGAGTGATAGAATTAATTGTAAATTTTTTAATCAGTCAAAATATATCATTGTGTTACATTAACTTTTAAATTTTAATTCATTACCCTTCATTTTTAACTTTTTTTTTTCAAATAAAAAAAGTATTTTTATAATTTTTCTTTATTTAGAAACCAATTTAAGTCAATCTCGAGTTTTACTAGTTTATTACTTAATTTTGTCACGTGGCGAAGTCAATCTTTCATAGTTGTTTAATTTTATTTTTCTCGAAAAAGAAACTAGTTTGTGATATGAAGCTGCTTACCTAGTATATTTACACATGTCCAACTTTACAACCAATCTTCCCAAAAGAAACTCAAAGTGAGCAGATGAAAGTGTTTAGCATAGAGATAAAAAAAACCAAATAGGGCCATTTCAACATTCCAACAAAGTTCCAAAATAAGGCAAATGACTAAAGTGTATTTGAGTGCTCCCTTAAATTTAAAGCGTATTTTTGTAGGCTACGATTTTTCTTATGGCGGGTTTATGAGGAAAAAAAAAAAAAAAAAAAAAAAAAAAAACCCAAACCATATTTTGCTTTAGTTTAGAATCCAAAAACTTGTTAACACAACCTTTGGCCCACTACTTTTGGGCTGATAACGGGCTTAGAGGATTCAGCATGGATATAACAGTTTTTACTCGATGCCTCTTTGTTACCTCGAACGTATATGTGGTTTATCATGTTCCTAGAAAGGCATTTGTGTTAAGTATTGCCGTATTGGCTTTTGTTTTATTCATCAACAAATTTGTGTTTATAAATGCTTTGAAAAACACAAAATTATAAAACAACTTGTAATTGAAAGGATCGAACTTGAGAAATCCAACTTGGTGTCATCAGACATTCCAATCCTTCCCAAACCAGTCATATTAAAGTTTTTCTTTTGCTTTATTTATCAACATTCTTTTACCTTCTCCTAATATGACGACATCTATTTGGACAAATGTATATGTGGAGTTGAGATCCATAAAGATCCCCTCCTTGCCATAGATCCAATCAACAAATCCTAACCATACAATCTAATTTGATCCAATGGCTTAGATTAGATCTAATATTTACACTAGAAGGGTAAAAAAGACAATTACATAAATAAAAAAAATATTACTCTCATTCTTTACCCTAAAAAACACACACCGTAACCCTCTTCTTCTCCAATCGATATGCGTTCCGCACCTCCACCATCCACCTCCAACCGTCCACAACCTCCACCGTCATCTCCAACCGTCATCTCCAACCGTTCACCACCTCCCCAATCATCATCCCCAGTCCACAACCTCCCCAATCTTCATCCCCAACTGTCGCCATCCACAACCGTCGTCATCCACAACCGTCGTCATCCACAACCGTCGAATCAGATATGGAAGAAGGTATGGTGGATGCTGATGTGGATGAAGGTATGAATATATATATATATATATATATATATATATATATATATATATATATATATATATATATATATATATATATATATATATATATTAGAATCAGATATGGTGGCTTCTGTGTTTCTGTTTTTTTTGTTTTTATAGAAGATCAGATATGAAATGTAATTCAGCTTATTTTTTTGCTTTTTAAGCTTATATGAAATGTAGATCAGATATGAAGGTATGAATAGATTCTATTTTATCTGTAACAGAATCATATATGATTCTATTCAGAAAATAAAGAGTATTTGATCGTTGTAATGTAAATAATATATATATATTAACAAAATCACATGCGATTTTCTTAAAAAACAGAATCTCAGATCGTTATGGTGGATGATGAGGTTATGAATGAAGCTGAAATATTGGTGGATGCTGATGTGGAAGAAGAAAATATTGGTAGATGCTGATGTGGAAGAAGAAAATATTGCTGTTATTCAAGGTAAATCATATGTGATTTAGTTTTTTTTTTTTTTTTTTTTTTTTTTTTTTTTTTTTTTTTGCTTTTTAATCTTATTAATAGATTATTGTTGAATCATATATGATTATTGTTTAATCATATATGATTCTTTTTGGGAATCTGTTTATAATATATTCTGTTTTATGCTTTCTGTAAATTAAAAAAAAAAACAATCATATATGATTCTTGTAGAATCATATATGATATATCATATATATTCTGTTTTATACTTGCATGTAGGGGTATTAGTCGGGTCGGGTCAACTCAGGTTCGGGTTTGTGCCATTTATAACAGTAGGCTTATTGCAAATTTGTGTGGTAACAAGCTAACAATGTCTTGAATTGTATCTATAACTACTTACCAAAATGAATAATTAAGTTGCATATGTTTGTTGGAGTCAACTGCAGTAGTTGTAGACTTGCATATTTGTAAAATTGCAAGTTACAACTTGCATCAGTAGGCAAAATGGCAAATACTAAGTACATATGATAATAGGAAAATAAAAGAACAAGACTAACTTAACATTAGTTGCAACCTATAAATTGTATCACTTAAATAACAAAACATAGAATAACATTTGCAGATATTTAGTTATTTTAGTTACAAAATTACAACAGTAGGCATATAAAGGACTGTAACAATTAACAAGTCATACATATTATCCATAAGATAAGTTTTCAATCAACAAAATAAGTTTTCATTCTTTAAACTAGTTATAATGCCCGCAAACGCGCGGTTTTTTTTTTTTTTTTTTTTTGATTTATGATGTTTAATTATAAATAAATAATTTAATCTTTGTTTTGTTTGATTTATTATGTTTAATTATAGTTTTTTATTATTAAAGATAATTATTTAAAATTTTTAATCCTATTGTTAATTGCATCTTATCTATATTTTTTGTATTTATCTTCTACTTGTGTTATGGATATATAAAATGTTACCTAATTAGAAAATAATCTTTTTTTTAAATAAAATTATTACTAAATAAGGTATAATTTAATTTTTTTGAAATGAAAAAGTCCCCACTTGAGGTTTTATTTTATTATATAAAAGATGTATTAACCTTCTAAAACTATAAAGAATAGACAAACTTTATATGATAAATTATCAAAATACAACAAAAAAAAAAACAAAAACAAAAAAAAAACTAACTCGGGTTAGTCGGGTTGACCCGAACCCGAATAGGAAAGTATTTTGAACCCGATACCCGACCATATTTCATATTCGGGTTAATCGGGTTGACCTGATTGACCCGAGTTTGATTTTGAACCCGACTAACCCGACCCGAGTATCTTTATTCGGGTTCGGGTTCGGGTCCGGGTCGGGTTGAGATTTTTGACACCCCTACTTGCATGCTCTCAACTTGTAGAAAATATTTTTAACCATTTTTGAGAGCTCGTCATTTTAGGAAATATAAAACATTAAAAATGTAAAATTAGAAAAAGACTTTATGATGTCATTTAGATTAGTTAACATGTAGTTTTTTAACGGAGTAATCATCAGAACAAGTAGAAGTAAAGTTTTTATTTGTTTGGGAAAATAATAAGATGTATGTTGAAGTCAAAGTAGAGAACGAGTGGTTCATGTGAGTTTAGGTATATCCCTTAAATGAACCTTATCTTTGTTGACCAAATAACAGCCTTATCTTATTGAGTCTTTGTCTTCTCAATATACACTTGATAATCTTACCCATTTTTCTTTGCAAATAGTTAAGATAATTCTCTCAAAAACAGATCGATCCTTAGATAACAACTAGAATGGCGTCTACTTCATCTTCTTCCATTCAAAAGAGCTTCAAGTATGACGTGTTTCTGAGTTTTAGGGGTGAGGACACCCGTAACAGCTTCATTGGCCATCTTTATCAAGCTCTGACGCAAAAAGGCATTATAACATACAAGGATGATAAGGAAATCGAGCAAGGAAAAACAATCAACGATCAGCTCCTCAAATCCATTGAAGAGTCAAGATTTTTCATCATTGTTTTCTCAAAGACATATGCTTCTTCATCTTGGTGCCTAAATGAGCTTGTGAAGATTATGGAATGTAAGAAGACGACCGATCAGAATGTTTATCCTGTCTTTTTTGATGTGGAGCCCACCGAAGTCCGCAAACAAAGTGGGGCAGTTAAAGAAGCATTTGCCGAACACGAAAAGAAGGAGGCCGCTGAAAAATGGAGAGAGGCTATGAAAGAAGCATCAAATCTGGCTGGGTGGGAGTTAAAGACCACAGCTAACGGGTAATTCAATCTCATTCAGTTTTTATCATGATATCTACATTTTTATAAATTTTAATCCTTTTATGTTATAAATCCTAACTGTCTATGCGCGCTTTGAGCAAGCTAATAATATAATCTTTAATGATACAGGAATGAATCTGAATTGATCAAAATAATTGTTGATGTTATTTTCAAAAAGAAATATTCCACTCTTTCGAATGCTGATGGAAAGTTAGTGGGTATGGAGACCCGAATCAGTGGTATTCTTTCATCTTTAGAGATTGGTACCGAAGATGTGCGCATGATCGGGATCAAGGGGATAGGAGGTGGGGGGAAGACAACTTTAGCCAGAGCCGTTTATGATCAAATTTCTAATCATTTCGAAGGAAAAAGCTTTGTTGACAATGTAAGGGAAGTTTCAAAGCCTTCTTTGTCCGGTTTAAAGAAGCTTCAAAAACGGATATTAAAAGATGTGTTAAATAAACAAGACATCATAGTTAGTAGTGTTCATGACGGGAAAAACATGTTGAAAGACATAATGAGTGGTAGAAAGACACTTGTTGTTTTAGATGACGTGGATTGCATAGAACAGCTTGAGGCGTTAGCAGGCGAGCCTAACTGGTTTAAATCAGGAAGCAGAATTATCATTACCACAAGAGATGAGCAAGTGCTGTCAGCCCACCGGGTGAACTACGTTCATGATGTCAATCTATTATCGTCTACGGAAGCGATTTGCCTCTTCGGTATGCATGCATTTCCAATAGAGCTTCCGATTGAAGGTTACAAAAAACTATTAGAACAAGTTTTACGCTATGCATCAGGTCTTCCCTTGACTATAAAGGTCTTGGGTTCATTACTCTGTGGTAAAAATGAGCGTGAATGGGAAAATACTATACAAAGACTAAAAACAATTCCGTTGGAGAAAACTATGCAAATTCTAGAATTAAGCTATCACGGTCTAGAGGAGGAATATAAGCAAATATTTTTAGACGTTGCATGCATACTAAAAGGTTGGGAGAAAGAATATGCAATTAGAGTGCTTGAAAGCCGTGGATTTCATGCTGAAGTTGGTTTAAGAGTTCTTGAGCAGAAATCTCTTAT
Organism: Artemisia argyi; assembly: GCA_030686995.1. Lineage (NCBI taxonomy): Eukaryota > Viridiplantae > Streptophyta > Magnoliopsida > Asterales > Asteraceae > Artemisia > Artemisia argyi. The sequence goes on from CM060701.1 coordinate 236,063,008, forward strand.
AACTATTTCTAAAAAGAAATATGCTGATTCTAAGGTATTGGGGATGCATGATCATCTTCAAGAAATGGGAAGGAATATTGTTCGTCGGTCACACCCCGATGAACCTCAAAGACATAGCCGATTGTGGGTTAAGGAGGAAATTGAGGAGATATTGACTAATGACATGGTAAGAAATAAATCATACAAAATAAAACTGAGAGTTAACTACATTTTTGGTCCTTTTAGTTTACTGAATATTTCATTTTTGTTCCAATAGTTACCTGTCAGTTTTCATATAAAAAACACACAACAATTCTCATCATCCTCTTTGTTTATCTCTCTAAAAGTTTTCCCCAAATTCGCTTTCTCTCTATAATAATTACTCAAAAATTCATTAATTCGAATTGAATTATCATTCAATTCGCTTTATATATCATCTTCATTCACTCTCAATTTTATCATGTCTTCACTGATTTTGGGTGTTTTGAAATTTAGGGTTCCGACTAAAGTTAATGGGTTTTATTTTTTCGATTTCAGGGTACCCAAGCAACTAAATGTCTATACTTTGATTCACCGGGTTTCAGTGCTGAAATTGCAGTAAAAGGTCTAGCAAAAATGAAGGATCTTAGATTTATTCACATAAATCTCCTAAAGGATTATGATGAGAGCAATTTTGTTGTTGAATTTGATAAAGTTAGCGAATACCTTCCAAGTTCCTTACGATTTATGAGTTGGGATGGTTTTCCTTTTTCGAGTTTACCCAATACATTTCAAGGAAAATATCTTGTTGAACTTTACATAAGGCGCAGCAATATTGTCCAACTTTGGGAAGATGGAGAAGGAAAGGTAGAATTAATTTGTTGTTTTTCATGATTCATTATGATCCTAAGTATATATCTATTGGTTTGTCATTGCACCCATATTAATTGTTTTTTCTAATTATGTTAGGTTCTAAATAACCTCAGGTTCCTCTCCTTCTATAAGTGCTCAAAATTACAGACCTTTGACCTTAGGTTGGCTCCAAATCTTGAGCAGTTGAGTATTGACTATTGTCGTGATTTCGTAGAGCTTCATATACCTGCTCATTCTTCTAATCTTAAGAAGCTCATTCTCCAAAGCTCGAATGTCTTGACCTTACTGATTCAAAGTTGAAAAACCTTCACCTCGGGAATACTCCGAATCTTAAGACGCTAATACTCGAAGGCTGTAATGATTTGGTATACCTTCAGATGCCTACTGAAAGTCCAAAGCTCGAAGAGGTCAACCTCAGTCATTCAAAGTTGACAAACCTTCACCTCGGGAATACTCCGAATCTTGAGACGCTAATACTCAAAGGCTGTAATGATTTGGTGGAACTTCAGATGCCTGCTGTAATGATTTGGATGTCTGAAAAAGCTTGCCTTCTTAGACTTAAGTGGTTGTGGGAGGTTTAAGTCTTTTGTGTTTGACAAACGGTCTCAACCAACTGAGGCTGGTTCATCTGAGTTACATCTGATTGCAGAACCCACAGATGTTTGCCTACTACACCCCGACAATAGATTTCCAAAGTTTCGGTTTAAATGTTATTATGAAGAAGATCGAGCTTCATCGTTTGGAAATACTGAAAGGCTAATTTCTCTAGGTCTGTGTCCTTGTACAAACCTTGAGAGTTTTTCAAGAAGCATCTGTAGTTTACAAGGTTTAAGAAAGCTTACACTTGAAGGCAGTATTACAGAAGCACCCCCAGACCTTGACCAGTTAGAATGTCTAGAGGAGCTAACTTTTTCATCTGCAGAGATTAAATATCTTCCAGATAGCATTTGTAAGTTGAAACATCTCAAATCTCTCGAACTTAAATCATGTTTGCTTCTTGAGAAGTTACCCGATGATCTTGGCCAAATAGAATCTTTAGAGACGCTAATCATTACGGAGTGTAACCTTTTACGAGATATTCCAAACAACATTGGTAAGACAAACTGTGTTATATCACGAAAGGTCTACTAGCACTATACTCATGGGAAATATAAGCAGCAGCGATAAATGACGCTGTTAACAGACCCAAAGGAGCCGGTACATAAAAGAACTAATTTGACAGGTACATTCTGTCTCTATTTTTCTGTTCATCGCCTTACATGACAACAACTTATGTGTCTATATTATATATGTGTTTTACTACGATCCTAACATTTGAACCACTTTTTGCAATTAGGTAATGCCAATCAGCAAACAAGGTAAGCTACCCAAACTCATCTACGGTTCATAGTTGAGACTTGAGACTAAATGATCAAATCAAATAACATGTTCTGAGGTTGAGGTGGTGGTGGTTGTTGTTGTTGTTGTGTGTGTTTTTTTTTTTTTTTTTTTTTTTTTTTTTTTTCGTGTTTACATTTACTTATTAACATTCAGTCATTATTTTTTCTAACTTGAAATAATTGTTGATTTTTTTCCCATGCATTGTTAATTGTTTTCATGTGCTTATACCCTGCACCCCTTCGTTTAAATGAAGCAAAGGATCATTGTCGCTCAACCTGTTTTGGTCATTGATAGTTTTCTCTGGCACACTCTCAAAGTATGATAATTTGTACAGAAATGTTTAAAGTTATGAATATTTATGATTATCTTTTACGGAGTATCTTTCAATATTAGCAGTTTATCATACACAATTTGATTAAGCTATAATTCCCTAATTGGATGCTGCACTAATTACTTAAAACCAATATAGAATACAAGTCAGATAGTTTAATTCATGGAGTTCAATAAACACACTTGACTTCTTCAGAAAGTCCAAACTCTTTTATCGTTCAATATTACTATATTAGTACTTTTTATTACACTGTTAGATTGCACTATAATCCCCATCTTGGATTTTGTACTAATTACTGTAAATCATAGTAGAATTTGAAGTTAGATAAGTTAATTCATGGAGTTCAATAAACTCATTTGACTTCTAAGAAAGTCAAACTGATTTCTTGATGAAAAAGAACAGACTTTTATACGATGCTGGAGATGTTCATGTTAATAATAAACTTAAGAAAGTGTTATGAGTGACTTAAGATCAAATACAAGTTTTGATTCACTCATTCACATACATAAGATCTACATTTGGATGAAACCATCAAACATAAAAGCATTTGACTTTTTGAGTCAAACTATTGGCTTTCATCGAATTTTACTGAGATTTTTATGAAATTGAACTGACAAACATATTTCAGTGATAAGAAATTATCAGGGCTTGAACCGTTTATGTTTTTGTAAGCCATTGAGTAGTCATATTGTGTTTTTCCATGGTTGGGCTACAAAATGTAGAATGTACAATTTGAAAAACAGTTTTGACATGGTAAAACTGAGCTAACATAAAATGTTGCTTATAACTAAATAATGTCACCATTGACTACGTAGGTGATATGTTGTGATTTTGATATGATACTAGAGTCTATAAGGTTTGTATTTTTAACATAAAATTGTGGAAGATGATACTGTACAGGACATGGCCCCAAGCTTTGGTGTTGAAACACTTCTTCGTTACATTATATCGAACTTCTTTCTAGGCACATAGTGAAATAGTCTGGAACAAATGATTGTAGCCGTTTATTTGTGCTGTTTTGTCAATCACATTTTGCAATTTTTGTTGTTCTTATTGACATTTAAGCCTAGTTCCAGCTTTACTCTAGTTGAAACCCAACATGACTTTGCTGATCCAAAATGCGACATTTCTTATTCATGCATTGTAATCTATATCATGTTGATTATGTTTATGCTCATTAATGGAACTCGGTTAATTATAAACATGAATGGCCTGTTTGTTTTTCGTGTGCTAAAGTAGGGATGAAATTAATATAAAAATTGTTCAACTTTTATTTTATTTTATTTTTCAGCTGGAAATAATTTGTTTATGGTTTTTTTTCCCTCAGGCATTGTTGATTGTTTACATGTGCTTAGACTCTGCATCCCGTCACAGTATGGAAGACAAGGATCATTGCTGATTGGTGATTATTAAGTGAATTTCGCTCAACCTGTTTTTGTTATTGACAGTATTTTCCGGTACACTCCCAAAGTATTATTGCTTGTAAAGATTTAAGAAGTGTTTAAAAGTGTTTTTCAGTAGTACTTTTTTTAATATGCTGTTAAATTAAGGTATGGCCTCAACTTGGATGTTGTACTAATTACTTTAGATCAATACAAAATTTGAACTTAGTTTAATTAATGGAGCTCATCAGCTCAACAAAAACAGTTGACTTCTTAGAAAGTCAAACTGTGTTCTTGATGAAAAAGGTCAGGATTTTATTATTAAACTTAATAACATGTTTTAAGTGATTTAAGATAGTAGTAAACTTTTGCTTCACATAAAAAATCTCTAAATTTGGTTCAAATCATTAAACATAATAAATAATTTGACTTTTAAGTCAAACTATTGGCTTTCGTCAAATGTAATCAGTGATAAGAAATTATCAGAGCATGAACTGTTTATATTTATGAAAGCCATCGAGTAGTCATATTGTGGTTTTCCATGGTTGGGCTACAAAATGTAGAATGTACAATTTGAAAAACAGTTTTGACACGATAAAACTCAGCTAGCACAAACCGTTGCTAATAACTAAAACCATATCAACATTGACCACGTAAGTGATATTGTAATGATACTAGAGTCTAAAAGGTTTGTACGTTTATCATAAAACTGCGGAAGATGACACAGTTCAAGGACATGACACTAGCCGTAACATGTGACATGAAATAATGATAAACTCGTAACATTGTGTTGTTTCATTTTGGGACTCGAATCTCAACTAAATGGAATTCATACTAAATCAGTTCGCTTATCCACTCACTCATAATTTTGCTATATCGATGTAAATTATTATATTTATATCACGTAAGCTTTTTATAAAACATTGACCGGTGGTGTTCATACTTTCTTCTCTTTTTGAGATTTAAAAGAAATAAAATACACTTGGACGTGAGAGTAAAATTGGATGTTGAAATGGGCTTGGGCCTACGTTGGCCGAGAGGGTTTATATATTTCCGGTGAAAGTAATGTGGTCAACCAAATACTTGTGGTTTCTTAAATCCCAAAACTGAATTACTTATGGGCTATGGCTCCCTTGAAATAATGTGGAAGTCTCCTAGAAAATAGTTTTCACTTGATGTTCCTTGATCTCAACTAGGGCTGTAAACGAACTGAACGTTCAGTGAACATTTCATGAACCGTTCGGTAAAAAGTTCGTTTATGTTCGTTCGTTTATTAAATGAACGAACATGAACAAAAATCTCGTCCGTTCATTTATGTTCATGAACGTCCGATTATGCGTTTGTTAAAGTTCGTTTATGTTTATTAATCTATTTATGTTTATATGTCATATCTTTTAATTTTATAATTTTAAAAATTGGTTTGTTTAAACAAAACAACACTTATAAAACATTATATTGTGAAGAATTCAATAAAGTTTATGTTTGTTTGTCTATTTTCATTTATGTTCGATCGTTTATGTTCATTTAGTGTCTTAATAAACGAACATGAACAACTCAGTTTCTTAATAAACGAACATGAACAAGAAAATTCATCCGTTTAAGCGTCCGAGTCCGTTTATTTGTCCGGTTAAAATTAAATGAACGAACATGAACAGGGCTCCGTTCGTGTTCGTCCGGTTCGTTTACAGCCCTAATCTCAACCACTGATGTAAAATAGATCTAAATCATCCACTTTGAAGTAGGCATATTATACAAACTAGATAAGCACCCGTGCATAGATTTTATAGCGGCAGATATTCGTAGTGATAAAAAAAAGTTTATTGATCATAAAAAAAAGTAAGAATTTTGGGATTAAACACGATTTAAACTGAATGAAAATAATATAGGTTATGAGTTATAAACAAAAATAATAATAAAAGTTTATGGTTTTCATAAATAGTTTTCTTAATTTTTCACTTTCAAAAATATGAGTTTTCTTTTATATATAGTATAGATATAGATATAAATATGATGTGGCCTCTTTGAAACAAAATACCTTAGATTTTCCTTATAAGCTCTGTTGTTAAGTATTTTCACAACATTCTAAATTTCATTCATATGCTATTGTTCTCTTAAGGACACTCTAAGGTTACATTTATCATATATTTGATTTATGAATTTTAAGACAAACATAAAACACGTGGATTGACCTTTTTATTCAGGTTATGCTTTATCTATAGTTAAGCAATGTGATATTCGGACCGACCTAAAACAGCCAATGATGGTCCTATATATACTCGTGCCAGCAAAGTCAACATGTTCTTCTCCTCTCGATTCCTTCTCAACCATCTTCACCGCTAAGTCTGGTTCGATTAATCTCATCGCATAAAACGGAGAGAATGAAACTACACCCCAATTACCCGACTCGCACAAATATGATTCTTTCATCCAAGCAACTTGTTACCACTTTACAAGAATTGGAAGGATCATATTATGGGATCTCATCCCAAAATAAAGATGCCTCACGCGTTAAGAACCAAATTAGTTGCAACCTTGTAGCATAGAAGAGCACACACAGCACACCAAAGTTGCAACCATAATTGTACCATAGAAGCACACATATCGTCTAATTATGCAACTGCTTACGTATACACAAATGATGAAGTACAATGACACACCTTGTGAACATTATTACAAGCCAAGTATCAAATAATTGAAGTTTATACTATCAAATATATTTTCAGTTGATCCGATCAGTAGCTTGATATAGACATCCGGTGGACAATCGTGGTGAAAATAAGGCAAAGAGGGAGATTAAGATTTTATGAAACATACCGTCATTTTTTTCAACAAGAAAAATACACGTCTAAATATGCATATTTATTTATTTATTTCAACATCTACCATGTTACTGTAGCCATGCTTGCATATATATGGTTGTTGTGTGTGACAACTGGCAAATTAGGGAGCCATTTTGAAAACCCGCATTACTATATAAATTATAATTTCGGAATATTTGAAAAGTTTATTGGGACGAGATATTTTATGAACGTTGGAATGTGATTTTTTTTATCGTACGTTATTTATGGGATTCGATTATTTATTAATGGTTTCGTTTGGTTCATTCGTGATGATTTATTTTTGAGATCATTATTTTGGCACTACATTGACTCCGGCACTAGGATAACCTAACAATTTTAATTATTTTAATATTGGTTCGGTTATATATATATTTTTGGAACGTATCGCAAGATTTTTTTTGATTATTTGGAATGAATTCGGTTCGAGAGAGTTGAATTGTTATTTAAGGTTTCGGGATTGGTCCGTGTATTTTGCACTGGGTTACTTCACCACCCTACCCTTAATAATATTAACACATTATTATTATTATAAATATATATTTTTTTTAATAAGAGTAGACTACATATTGGTCCTTGTGGTTTTGTCGCCTAGCACCAACACAAACACAACCACACCCACTCTCATCTCTCTCTCTCTCTCTCTCTCTCTCAATATATCCCTCCCACCTCACAAAACCCTAGCCGCCGCTCACTTTTCCGGCCACCACAGCCGCCACCGCCGCTCCACCATCAACACCAACACCACCAATCGACTCCCCATTTCATCCTCTACCCGATCTACATAAACACGCGCCCTAAAACTTACATTTTCATCTCGATATCATCACAAATTCGTCACCATCTTTCTTGTTTTTGAAGTTCCTTACATTTTGGTCTTGGGAATCGAAGGTAAGACGAGTTTTAACTCGTATTGTGGTGAAAGACGTGACCAAGGGTCACGAATTTGATTTTTCTTTTTGGATGTATAGATAAAAACGCAAGACTCAAGTGGGTTTTTGATAAAATGGATTAAATGAAGAGTTTGGTATCCGGGTTTTTGTTTTCTTGATGGGTCGAGACATAACCGAGAGCTATTGCTCTCGGCTTGGGTCATTTTTGAGTTATTTTGGCCACTTGATGTATATTTGGTCCTTGGTGATCGATTTGAGGGTGTTTGGATTATCATTTTTGTGTTGAATGATTCTTGGATGGTTGAGACCTCCATGTTGTTGTTTGGTTTTGAGGCCGACGACCCAAAGGGTCGGTTTGGTTTTGGTTCGAGGCTCACATGAGCTAGCCAAGACCCTAGAGGTCTCGGGTGGGACCCACAAGTCTTGTGGTGAATTATTGACCCGGGTGTGACTTGGTAGGTCGACCCGTATGTGTAATATTTGATTTTTGGTTGTATTATATAATTGATGGATTATATTGGTTGTTGGTTTATTATTATTGAGTTTGACATTGAGGTTTCGGACTCATGGTATTATTGTTGGAGTTGTTGACGAGTGTGGATTTGGGGACCGATTGTGAGACGGTCAATTAGATAACGGAGATAGGTTAGTTGGGTGACGTAGTCGGACCCTCATGTTGTAGCACGTGGATATGGGATTGTTTTGGACGGAGATGATTTATTTATTTTGACTTGATTATTATTTTGGACTTGGACTATGAGCCGAGAGTGATGACTCGGACATGTGACCAAATTCTTATGACTCGATAAATATTTAAAATCAAACATTAAAAACAATACTCGTAATTATATTATTGATAATATAATCGTTTATATACGTATATAGACGTGATAAACGTACATATATATATATATATATATATATATATATATATATATATATATATATATATATATATATATATATATAAATGCGTATATTAGTAATAAAACAATCACGAGTAAACGTTATAATAATATAACGATAATTATTTTACTATGCAAATAGTGAAATAAATGTCGAAGCATTATTATAGATAATAACTATAAATGATGTCGAGAACTAATATATCGGGTGAGTAATAAATAAAAACATGACGACTTTTATAAATTTGGAAAAACTTATCGAGTTGTACGAGTTGTGGTTATTTAAAGTTCAAGTGGACTTTATTAAGTGACTTTTGTGTAGTCACGGATATATGACGATTAATATAAACATTTTCTATAACAAGTGACTTATTTAATCGACAGATTAGATCGAGTTGTTTGGCTATATAAAATGATTATATTAATGGGCATCGTATCCCACGACGCCCATATGTTGTGGTATATGTATTAGGATAAAAAATTACTATGTATCTCGTGGAATTTGGCCGATTTGATGATATATATAGGGAATTTATTGGACTACGATATATACCAAATAGTATACTTCGTGCTATGTGCTTTAGGTTGGGTATAATTTTGGAATGATATATTACGTAAATAAGTATAGGGGATTACCAAATCGACGGATTTGATAAGCTTCGATGATTTATTTAAATAATATGTTGGGCTAATATTAGACCTATAGATGGTTTATTATTTCTTTTCGTTGTGACTTCTTGGTTTGAGTTGTGTCGACCCTTCACCCGTATGGATACCAAACGTCGAATTTCAAATTAATATGAAGTTAATTCGAGAATTGGATATTTTTGGAAAGTAAAAATGGAACACGTTCGGGAATGGGAATATTTGATTTTTGAGGAAATGATTTCTGAACGAGCTTGATATTGTTAGGAAGTGCCGAGTCTGTAGTTGCCGTTACGTGAGTTGCTTGAGTTTGCTTACGTCTTTCTTCTATCGATTTCTTTTGAGGTTTTGCTGGACTTGAGGTGAGTCATAGCCCCACTTTTTACTCTTGAACTTTGTTTTCAATACTTGGGGTGAGAAACGTGCAAATGTTTTATGTGGACTATTATCGCGTTGTTTATTTTAAACTTGCTATGCTTATAGAACTAGGTAGGATCAAGCGAGGCCTAGTCCCGAACTAGGTAAGCTATTGATTTGGTTATTGAGCGAGGCCTAGTCCCGAACTAGGTAAGCTTTTGATTTGGTTATTGAGCGAGGCCTAGTCCCGAACTAGGTAAGCTATTGATTTGGTTATAGAGCGAGGCCTAATCCCGAACTAGGTAAGCTATTGATTGGTTATTGAGCGAGGCCTAGTCCCGAACTAGGTAAGCTATTGGATTGATTATAGAGCGAGGCCTAGAATTGAGCTAGGTAAGCTATTGATTGGATGGATTTGAGCTATAGCATGCACCTATAGGGTTGGTTTGATTTGGTTGGATTATTTTGGTTGGATGATTGAGGCCTAGTCTAGCTAGCAAGCATTTTGCATATATGTCCACTATATTAAATTATGAATTTAAACCTATGATCTCCCCAGCGAAAGCTGACTTTTAGCACGTTTTCTCAGGTAATTAAGTGATGCCCTTTGGATGCTTGGATTGGACGCTTGGCAATGGCACCCGGTTATGGATCTATTTTCTAAAACTCTGATAAATTATTGTGGACCTATGTTTATTTCTTTTGGCCCTTACTTTGGATAATTCTTGGGATAAATGTAAACTTTAAAACCCGTTTTGGTTGTGTGTTTCTTATGTTTACTTTATCTCGTTCTTTCATGACTTTGAATGGATACCAATCCCCGTAGCACCCCGAAAGCTTGTTGAGTCTTCCGCTGTATCAAATTTTTAGGGTGTTACAGATTGGTATCAGAGCCAAGGTTATAGAGAACTAGGTAAATAGACACCTAAACTATAACCAATTTTTATAGAAAACGATCCTCGACCACTGCCCGCCAGCCCGCCAAGCCGAAGCATCATTATTATTGAGGTATATTGAGATGATTATTAGATTTGGGATTCTTGAGATGATTTGAGGATTTGAGGTTTATTGATTTAGTGATATGATGGCGTTTTGAGGAATTATATGCGTTTTGAGGAATTATATGGCTTAATTGTTTTACGAATGATTTTAGTAATGCGGTATTTTAAATCTTTCTTGATTATATATGATTGGGAATTATATGATGATTTTGATATGGTATTTTGAGTTCGCGGTTTAGTTGTTTTGAAACACTTACACCTACCCTATGCCATTGTCACAGACTATGGCCTCCCGTATGTTCGACGTTGTTGAGGATATTCTTACTACACCTGTACGCCCAGCACAGATAACCATGGCTCCTGATGATCCTTACAGGGTTGCCATGCATTCAGCTGCTGTGTCACCGACAACTTCTACTTCAGCACCGCCTGCTGCATCTACGCAGGGACCCTCATCTACTCTAGGGCTCCCTGGTTCATCGAGGCAGCTTACTCTTCATCAGGCTTTGGCTCGTGTGGCTCCACGTTTTGCCCACTGATGCGTAGGGATTGCACCAGGCTTTACCTCTCAAGGGATCTTGAGAAGCTTACAACCCCCACCAGGCAGTGTACCTGATCGTTGTAGTATAGTATAATGACAAGTACCAGGGGATTGATCATTTAACTAGGAATAGTGTCGCTAGGATTAGAAAACCTAAATACTAGTTCTAGAGATGATGGATGATTATTTTTGTATTTTTATATTTTTTTGAAAGCAAGTAAAAATCTCGGGTTTGAAGGATTTGGGTGGAATTAGTTGCTAGTCAACTAACCCAATACTAAAATGTAATCAAAATAAAATACTAAAAATGAAAACAAACTAAATTAAACTAAGGTTGTGAGCAATAAGTGGAGAAATTGTGTTTACTTAGATTTCACTACTCCCTAGATATCTTTTACACGTTAGTTACTTGTTATAGTTGCGTGGATGACGGATTGTATTCCTTAATACCATTCATGGGGTGGCGCACTTAATTCCCCAATCCTATGAGTGCCTACTTCACTCCTATGTCGAGCTGGCTAAGAAGCTCCTAACATGGGATCATTAGAATTTACTCATGCATTAAATACAACCAATAAAACCTAGTGCACGTCAGTTCATGTTTCCTAAGACGTTCAAGCATGTTACCAATTGGAGATCTGCCAGTTTTCTTAAGCCTAACATCGAAATCATTCATCCAATACAACCATAAACAAGTAATCAACACATAATTAACATCTAGGTTTCATTAGATCTAAGCAAACACAAGATAGATCTAGCCTATCATGATGGAATTAACACAAGAACAAGATATAGACAACCAACACATAGACATATTGATTGAATTAGAAGAACACTTATCTCAATTACACATGAAAGGGTTCAAGGGCTGAAAACCCTTGAAAAACCTGTAAAATTCGTACAAAGTTCGGCCTTAGGGTTTCTCTAAAACTTCTCCTTTTTTTTTGAATGAAAATTAGAAAACTATATATAGGAAATTGAGGCTGACGGCGTCAAGACCAAATCGGTGACGCCATCATCTCGCTGCCAAAAGAATTCTCGGACTGCCTTGATCTACTTCTAACACCGTCACGTTATAACTTTTTCCAGGCCGTCACGTATTTTACTCTTGACGCTCTTCCTTGTGACGCCTTCATTTCTGTACTGGGCCGTCATTCAATTTACTCTTGACGCCGTCAAAATGTTGCTCTTGACGCCGTCACCTACTGTTCCCAGCTTGGAAAATTAAGTCTTTGGCGTTTTCTTCACTTTTATGCTCCAAAAACGTCCGAATTACTTCTTTTCCAGATTTCTCTCACAAAGTACCTAAAATCACAAAAGGAACGATTTACGGCAATATTTGATCAAATAAGTTCAATTCCGGGCTTAAATGACCCCCTAAAAGTGGTTCATTTTTCGCCTCATCATATACCCTTACACTTGAGATTTGCTTGTCCTCAAGCAAATGCGCTTTTATTCTAGTCAAAATACAAGTTAGGGGTCATTTAACACTAATATAAAAGTAATTACAACAAATAATCGTTCCACTAAAGACCAATAGACAAGCACGGAGGTCATACACAAGCACCTCACAAATAGTGTATAGATACTCACATCTCTCGGGTGTAATTAAGTATAAATTACAATATGGAAACGGAAGATATCTCTCACTACCTGTCATAGCAAAATAGATTACCATAGGCTTGGGAAAGGATCAAACCTCCACCACATGGCGTAACCACCTAGGATAAACTATCAAAGAGGTCTTTTAAAGGGTTGTAATGTTAGGTGTAGGGATATGAAATACACGGTTTTATTGGATAAAGAAAGTTTTTACTGGTGGCGAGTTAACAATCTTGGTTAATTACATATACAATATGGCGTTGCTAAGCCAAGACTAGACTCGACTTAAGCTAATAAATGAAAAATAACAAAAACATAAAATAAACATAGAATGAAAAGGGATGGTAGTCCGTAAGTTTTTTTCTCTTTTTCTTTTTCTATTTTTTTTTTCTTTTTCTTGTTTTTTCGATTTTTTTTTTTTTTTTTTTTTTTTTTTTTTTTTTTTTAATACACTCTTACCCTACCATCCAAAATAATACATCATAGGGAATGAACATTTCCCTTACAATTGAATCTTTACATACTGTACAATAAACTAATCTAATGACTCGAATTAAGAAAATCAAAACACTTGGAATACTTTTAAGATTAACGTACATATGGGGGTAATAAATGATGTCTTCCCCATTACTCCATAAAATAAGTACTTTACCCATGAGTCCCAATCGTCCCAAAACAATATGTACAATGATATGACTCGACTTAGCAACCATGTAATCAATTAGAAAGTTAACTTAGGGTTTAACAAATAACAATAATGCACTAAAAATGAGCGCATACACGGAAGGCTAAGGCGATTTGGGTGTACATTTAAGTGGGGTGTAACAAATTCTTCCTTTAAGTAAGATGCTTAAAGTTAGAAACGAAAAGATAGGCTCGGAGGGGTGTACTTGGGATTTCGTGTACTAAAAATGAGTACAACGCTAAGGTGTGGGAAAAATTAGTTGACTTAACTAGCCAAGTAATATGACTTAAATGGTCAAGTAATTATGATACGGGTTTAAACACAAGGGTGATCCTAATGCCTTTTATCATGTAGTAAATCCTACTACACGAATGTAGTCTCACTAGCGGTCTCGGGATGCATCACTAACGCAAGTTCTAGAATCTAAATGCTACCGGTACACTCATAAGCACTAATAGTAAATGATTTTCCTATCAAATCTAAAGGCGAACCTCACATATTTGGGTGGAAAATTTTTCTGAATATACGGTTATGTGCTAGTCATACAATCTCCTATCCATGAGACGCTTGCTATGGCTAAAGTTTCACTCCTAAATGTTGTAAAAAATTTTAAATTTGGCGCTAAAATTGCACTAACAAGTATTTCTCATAGTTTTATTACACATCTACCATTAAACAAAACAAACTCAAGCGAAAGTGTACATGTAAGGTATCATCTTTTTACCCTCCCCTTACACTTAAGATGAACATTGTCCCCAATGTTCAAGTATAGAATGTAAAAGTTAAATAAGTAAAAAGAATGAAATCAAATACTCCCCTGATTCGCTCGGTATGGATAATTAGGTGGCCAGGTTAAATCTTCCTCCAAGAAAATGAACAATCAAAGCTTCCCTTCCAGAATATAAATCATCTTCTTGTCATACATAACCTGTAAATCCTGAGAAAATAGACAAGACAACCTCGCATAAAATCGGCGGCAACCTACATAAGTTACTAAATCCCAGAAAAAAAAAGATATAATGCTTGTGGAATGAAGTTTGCAGATTTCCTGGAGATTATAAAACTTAATAATTCAACAAAAACTTTAAGACTCCGTTATAAAAACAAAACCGGTAAAATTTCCAGATTTTTTGCACGTGATGCCGTCAAGAGTTAACTCGTGACGCCGTCAGAAGTGATCTGCAGAAATTCTTATGTTAAGTTTCCGGAAAATTTCTGGAAAAACTTAGTTCTACTTCCTGAAAAATCCTGCAAAACTTCATTATGACTCAATACAAGCATTTGACTCTAACAAATACGAATATACATGTTTAGTTAATATTGTGGAGAATCATGATCGGTTTGTTTCTTAAAAACATATTTGGGGTTTCCCCTTACACTTATCTTTTGCAAAAATACTTTTAGGTGGAGTTAAGACTATGCCAAAACAACAAAGTAAAGTATTTCCACTATTTAATTGAGAAACATGATCTACCAACAATAAAAATAAAGCATGCATACGAAAACAAATAACAAACAAATAAACAAAATAAAAATCACACAAAGCATGGGTTGCCTCCCAAGAAGCGCTTTTCTTTATTTACGAGTCTTGTAGCTAGACTCAAGGTCATGGGTTACTACGTGACCTCATCGTTGGTTTCACTCTCTAGGTTGTCTTCTAAACCAGTTTTGTATTCCGGACCTAGTTGCAAGCATTCTTTGTAGAAACCAAGCATCCTATTCTTCACATACTCTACTCCTCTACGTCTATCCTCCTCATTCCTATAATAATCCGCTTGCTTGTGTTCCTTTTCTAAATTAGAGAAGAGGCGGTATTGCTCAATCTTGTAGGGCATTTGGTAGGCAACCTCATCATTCTCTACCTTAAATCTAACTATCCCTAGAGTCGGATCATAACTCATCCTAGTGGCTTCAACAAATGGTTTTCCAAATATTATTTGGCTTAGGCAAGCATCAATCACTGGACGAGTGTCTTCTACTATCATAAAATCGATCTCATAAGTGAGATTGCCTATAATCACATGTAATCCCTTCACTCTTCCTGCAAAATTACTTATCAGATTCTTATTGGGCATCATCCTAAAATCAAGTTGTTTCTTCATCACCCAATTGTAATAAGTCCTAGTCATGATGTTTACGGGGGATCTAAGATCGATGTAAGCTTTCCATATATGCATGTGCCCGATATTGCATGGTATGTTAATGTTAGAGGGGTCTCCCATTTTGATAAGGGGTGTACCAAGGATATATGGTCTCTCGGGACTATCGAATAATTCCTTATGGTATTCCCGTTCTTCCTTGGTGGGCATCTTATCAAAGTATTTCTCTATAGTTTCTACTTCCTCTAACTCTTCTCCCTTATTAACCTCAACCTCCCTACTTTCATCCCTAGTCTCGGTTTCTACTCCAACTTCATCCTTGTCACTTTCTTCTATCTCCTTATCTATTGGCTTAATGGTGACAAGATTGACAAAGTGGACATGTTTGGATGATGAGGGGTCCTTAATTTGGATTCCGTTGTTGGTGTCCCTAGTGTCCTTCCTAGGTGTGGCTAACGCTTGGTTGTTGAGGGCCTTCAACAAGTTGTCTATCTTGTTGGTCATCTCCGTTTGTTGTTGGTTGAATTCAGTTTCAAACCTAGCTATGCGAGCTTCTTGAGATGCCATGAACTTTGACATCAATCCTTCAAGATTGTTGGTACTACCATAGTTGTTAGAAGGATTGTTGTTGAAAGTACGGTTGGAGGGTAGACCGTTTGGTTGGTAACGATTAGGCGGATTGGAAGAATTGGGTTGATTTTGTTTCCACCTAAGGTTTGGGTGATTTTTCCAAGAGGGGTTGTATGAATCACCGTAAGGGTTTGGCTCAGGCTTGAAAGTGTATCACATATCTCCTGCTTCGTAGGTACGCGTGGATGCGTAGTCCGCAAAAGCTGTTCTGGGGAGTTCCACACAATCACGAGTGTTAGGGGGACCACTACATAATTCGCACGAAGAAGTGATTTTGTTCACTTGGCTTGAAGGCTTAGGAGCTTCGTAGGATTTCATGAGAAACTTGACTTGGTCCTCAAGTTCCATGATCCTACGGTCGGGAGTGCTAGAGTTGTTCGAAGGCAAAGATATTGCCTTAACCGTTTTGTTCAAATCACGGGGATCATTCCAACTTTCGTTGTCATAGAGAGCAAGATCTTCTATGAGTTCCCATGATTGTTCCACACTTAGATCACGTAGTTTACCACCGGCCGATTGGTCAATGGCTCGCCTCGTGGAGAGATCGATATGGTCATAAAAGATTTGGACTTGGAGCCAAAGATCTATGCCATGATGAGGGACTTTTTGGAGTAAGTCCTTGAAACGAGTCCATGCTTCATAAAGAGATTCATTTTGACGTTGTTGGAACATAAAGATGTCATTTCTAAGCATAGTAGTTCTCCCCGGTGGGAAAAATTGAGCAAGGAAACGAGTGGTGAGATCATCCCAAGTGGTGATGGATCCCGCGGGTAAATGCTCAAGCCATTGACTAGCTTGATCCCGTAGAGAGAATTGGAATAGGCGTAATCGGGTTGTCTCTCTAGTTTCAACATCTAGGTCTATGGAATCTACGATTTTAAGGAAGTCCTTAAGATGTTGGTTTGGATCTTCGGAATGAAATCCATGGAATGCACATCCGCTTTGCACCAACCGGATGGTGTCGGATCGCAAGGGAGTCACATTGGCTCCGGTGAGCTCAATGGTGTTTCGGTAGCCTTGGTGGCTAGGTCGGGAATACTCTCCTAAGGTTCGGGGCCTAAGAGGTTCTAGTGGTGGGTTTTGTTGTGGTGGGATGACGGGTTCAAAGATGTTCCCATCGTCCAAGATGTCGGGTGGTGAAGAGTTACGAACAAAAACACGAAGAAATAATATAGACTAAAGAAAACCTAAAAATAAAAATAAAATCTTACTAGAAAGGAATCTAGCAAGTAGACCTAATAAAAAAAGATTCTAACCTAGACAATAACTATTCCCCAGGCTGCGGCGCCAAAAACTTGATGCGTAGGGATTGCACCAGGCTTTACCTCTCAAGGGATCTTGAGAAGCTTACAACCCCCACCAGGCAGTGTGCCTGATCGTTGTAGTATAGTATAGTGACAAGTACCGGGGGATTGATCGTTCAGCTAGGAATAGTGTCGCTAGGATTAGAAAACCTAAATACTAGTTCTAGAGATGATGGATGATTATTTTTGTATTTTTATATTTTTTTGAAAGCAAGTAAAAATCTCGGGTTTGAAGGATTTGGGCAGAATAAGTTGCTAGTCAACTAACCCAATACTAAAATGTAATCAAAATAAAATACTAAAAATGAAAACAAACTAAATTAAACTAAGGTTGTGAGCAATAAGTGGAGAAATTGTGTTTACTTAGATTTCACTACTCCCTAGATATCTTTTACACGTTAATTACTTGTTATAGTTGCGTGGATGACGGATTGTATTCCTTAATACCATTCATGGGGTGGCGCACTTAATTCCCCAATCCTATGAGTGCCTACTTCACTCCTATGTCGAGCTGGCTAAGAAGCTCCTAACATGGGATCATTAGAATTTACTCATGCATTAAATACAACCAATAAAACCTAGTGCACGTCAGTTCATGTTTCCTAAGACGTTCACGCATGTTACCAATTGGAGATCTGCCAGTTTTCTTAAGCCTAACATCGAAATCATTCATCCAATACAACCATAAACAAGTAATCAACACATAATTAACATCTAGGTTTCATTAGATCTAAGCAAACATAAGATAGATCTAGCCTAGCATGATGGAATTAACACAAGAACAAGATATAGACAACCAACACATAGACATATTGATTGAATTAGAAGAACACTTATCTCAATTACACATGAAAGGGTTCAAGGGCTGAAAACCCTTGAAAAACCTGTAATATTCGTACTAAGTTCGGCCTTAGGGTTTCTCCAAAACTTCTCCTTTTTTTTTGAATGAAAATTAGAAAACTATATATAGGAAATTGAGGCTGACGACGTCAAGACCAAATCGGTGACGCCGTCATCTCGCCGCCAAAAGAATTCTCGGACTGCCTTGATCTACTTCTGACGCCGTCACGTTATAACTTTTTCCAGGCCGTCACGTATTTTACTCTTGACGCTCTTCCTTGTGACGCCTTCATTTCTGTACTGGGCCGTCATGCAATTTACTCTTGACGCCGTCAAAATGTTGCTCTTGACGCCGTCACCTACTGTTCCCAGCTTGGAAAATTAAGTCTTTGGCGTTTTCTTCACTTTTATGCTCCAAAAACGTCCGAATAGCTTCTTTTTCCAGATTTCTCTCCCAAAGTACCTAAAATCACAAAAGGAACGATTTAGGGCAATATTTGATCAAATAAATTCAATTCCGGGCTTAAATGACCCCCTAAAAGTGGTTCATTTTTCGCCTCATCACCCACCGAGCTACGGCACGTATGTCGGTACGCCCTACTTCACCACCTTTACGGTTGGATGCTCTCTCTCACCTGTCAGATGCACCACTTGCATCATTGTGTCGTCGTTGATGAGGCGAAAAATGATCCGTTTTTAGGGGGTCATTTAAGCCCGAATCCGAATTTATTTGATCAAATATTGCCCTAAATCATTCTCTTTGTGATTTTAGGTACTTTGGGAGTGAAATCTGGAAAAGTAAGCAATTCGGACGTTTTTGGAGCATAAAAGTGAAGAAAATGCCAAAGTCTTAATTTTCCATGTTGGGAACAGTGCATGACGGCGTCAAGAGGAGTTCCCTGACGGCGTCAAGAGTAAAATTCCATGACGACCCAGAAGAGTTTTGACAGCGTCATGAAGGTAGGGCGTCAAGAGTTAAAGTCGTGACGGCCTGGAAATGTATTGTTCTTGACGGCGTCAAATGTAGATCTAGGCAGTCCGAGGATTGTTTTGGCGGCGAGGTGACGGCGTCACCTATTTGGTCTTGACGCCGTCAGACCCCTTTTCCTATATATAGTTTTCTAATTTTTCACATTTAAAGGAGAGAAGTTTTGGGAGAAACCCTAAGTACGATTTTCGTGTAACTTTACAGGTTTTTCAAGGGTTCCAACCCCTTGATACCTTGCATGATTAATCAAGATAAGTGTTCTTCTAATTCAATCAATATGTCTATGTGTTGGTTGTCTATATCATGTTCTTGTCTTAATTCCATCATGCTAGGCTAGATCTATTTTGTGTTTGCTTAGATCTAATGAAACCTAGATATAGATTATGTGTTGATTACTTGTTTATTCTTGTCTTGGATGAATGATTTATATGTTAGGCTTAAGAAAACTGGCAGATCTCCAATTGGTAACATGCTTGAACGTCTTAAGAAACATGAACCAACGCGCACTAGGTCTTTATTGGTTGTATTTAATGCATGAGCCACTGTTTACAATCCTTATAGTTGTGTTGGGCATGGTGTAGGAGGAGATAAGAGCTCATAGAATTGGGGAGTTATGTGTGCCACCCCATGAATGGTATTAAGGAATACGATCCATCATCCATGCAATTATAACAAGTAATTAACGTGTAAAAGATATCTAAGGAGTAGTGAAATCTAAGTAAACACATTTTCTCCAATTACTGCTCACAACTTTAGTCTAAATTAGTTTACTTTCATTTCTAGTATTTTATTTTGATTGCATCTTAGTATTGGGTTAGTTGAATAGCAACTAATTCCGCCCACTCTTCCAAAACCCGAGATTTTTACTTGCTTTCTAAAAAATATAAAAACACAAAAATAATCATCCCTCACCTTTAGAACTAGTATTTAGGCTTTCTAATCCTAGCGACACTATTCCTAAGCTGAACGATCAATCCCCCGGTACTTGTCACTATACTATACTACAACGATCAGGTACACTGCCTGGTGGGGGTTGTAAGCTTCTCGAGATCCCTCGAGAGGTAAAGCCTGTTGCGATTCCCACGCATCAAGTTTTTGGCGCCGCAGCCCGGGGAATAGTTATTGTCTAGGTTAGAATTTCTTTTTATTAGGTCTACTTGCTAGATTCCTTTCTAGTAAGATTTTATTTTATTTTTAGGTTCTCTTTAGTCTATCTATTTCTTTGTGCCTTTGTTAGTAAATTAAACTCATTGACTATTCCATTGACCATTATGGAAAACGCGAATCCACCCCTCTCCCCTAGAGAAGTGGCTGTGTTACGTGAACAAATTGAGAGTGAGATTAGGGAGCTTAGAGAGCTTAATAGGTTGATTAAGGTTGAACTCAAACATGCATTTAGTGACCTAGCAACCGCCTTGTATTCAAATAAGGACCTAGGGCCTAATGACTTTGTGAATGATGTTGAGGGACTAGAAGAGGAGGAAATAGATCTGAAGCTTAATGACTACTTTAATCTATACCCCACTAAGGAGGAGATCGCATATTATAATAATCTTATTGATAACCCGCGATCTCCTTTCACCATAATTGAACCTAAGATCAAGAGAGGCGATCCCAAGAATGCTAAGATACCATGTATGATTGGATATAGGCACATTAGCAATGCTTACATTGACTTTAAATCTCCAATCAACATTTTGTCCTCAACTGTTTATAATGATATAGTGAAAACAAGACTTGAACCTAGAAGGGATCCCAAGTACCCCGGTGGAGTTTGTAACTTTGTCGGGAGAGTTAAAGGTTTACAGGTCTTTGTTGGTAATTTCACTTTTGTCACCGACTTTATGATTGTGGAGGATCTTGCTAATGTTATTGATTGTCGAATATCCAATGTTGTGTTTGGCAAACCATTTGTTGAGAAATCTAAGTTAGAATATGATGAGGTAGAAGGTACGATCCGATTTGCAAGTAACACCGATAGTATCACTTATAGGATGCC
Source organism: Artemisia argyi (assembly GCA_030686995.1). Taxonomy (NCBI): domain Eukaryota; kingdom Viridiplantae; phylum Streptophyta; class Magnoliopsida; order Asterales; family Asteraceae; genus Artemisia; species Artemisia argyi. Next base: position 236,084,258 of record CM060701.1, read on the forward strand.
TAATAGGATGAAAGAATTTCGCTTTATATCTCATTTTGATAAGGACGACGTTGGTGCTTTTGAGGATATTGATGAGAAGGATAAGAAAAAGGCATGGACTATGTATGGGAAAAAAGGAGTCTTTACTACAAAGATTGCTTGGCCCTTGGACCAAGGTATAAAGTCGATGAAGAATTTGCCCAAAAGATTATGGGGGCGGTTGAGAAAAAGGTGATTGATTTCTACAAAGAATATTTGCAATCAGAGAATGGAACCAATGATGAAGTCACGTAGTAACCCATGACCTTGAGTCTAGCTACAAGACTCATAAATAAAGAAAAGCGCTTCTTGGGAGGCAACCCATGTTTTGTGTGATTTTATTTGTTTGATTGTTATTTGCTTCCGTATGCATGCTTTATTTTTATTGTTGGTAGATCATGTTTCTAAACTAAATAGTGGAAATACTTTACTTTGTTGTTTTGGTCTAGTCTTAACTCCACCTAGAAGTATTTTTGCAAAAGATAAGTGTAAGAGGAAACCCCAAATATGTTTTTAAGAAACAAACCGATCATGATTCTCCACAATATTAAATGAGCATGTATATTCGTATTTGTTAGAGTCAAATGCTTGTATTGAGTCATAATGAAGTTTTGCAGGATTTTCCAGGAAGTAGGACCAAGTTTTTCCAGAAATTTTCCAGAAGCTTAACATAAGGATTTCTGCAGGTCAATTCTGACGGCGTCAGGGGTTTACTCTTGACGGCGTCAGGAGTTAAAATCTGGAAATTTTACCGGTTTTGTTTTTCTAACGGAGTCTTATGGTTTTTGTGAATTATTAAGTTTTATAATCTTCAGGAGATCTGCAAACTTCATTCCACAAGCATTATATCTTATCTTGTTTTCTAGGATTTAGTAACTTATATAGGATGCCGTCGATTTTACGCGAGGTTGTCTTGTCTATTTTGTCAGGTTTTACAGGTTCTGTATGACAAGAAGATGATTTATATTCTGGAAGGGAAGCTTTGATTGTTCATTTTCTTGGAGGAAGATTTAACCTGGCCATCCTATTATCCATACCGAGCGAATCAGGGGAGTATTTGATTTCATTCTCTTTACTTTTTCACTTTTACATTCTTTACTTGAACATTGGGGACAATGTTCATCTTAAGTGTAAGGGGAGGGTAAAAAGATGATACCTTACATATGCACTTTCGCTTGAGTTTGTTTTGTTTGATGGTAGATGTGTAATAAAACTATGAGAAATACTTGTTAGTGCAATTTTAGCGCCAAATTTAAAATTTTTTACAACATTTAGGAGTGAAACTTTAGCCATAGCAAGCGTCTCATGGATAGGAGATTGTATGACTAGCACATAACCGTATATTCAGAAAAATTTTCCACCAAAAAATGTGAGGTTCGCCTTTAGATTTATGAGTGTACCGGTAGCATTTAGATTCTAGAACTTGCGTTAGTGATGCATCCTGAGACCGCTAGTGAGACTACATTCGTGTAGTAGGATTTACTACATGATAAGAGGCATTAGGATTACCCTTGTGTTAAACCCGTATTATAATTACTTCACCATTTAAGTCATATTACTTAGCTAGTTAAGTCAGCTAATTTTTCCCACACCCTTAGCGTTGTACTCATTTTTAGTACACGAAACCCCTAGTACACCCCTCCGAGCCTATCTTTTCGTTTCTAACTTTAAGCATTTTACTTAAAGGAAGAATTTGTTACACCCCACTTAAATGTACAACCAAATCGCCTTAGCCTTCCGTGTATGCGCTCATTTTTATTGCATTATTGTTATTTGTTAAACCCTAAGTTAACTATCTAATTGATTACATGGTTGCTAATTCGAGTCATATCCTTGTACATATTGTTTTGGGACGATTGGGACTCATGGGTAAAGTACTTGTTTTATGGAGTAATGGGGAAGAACATCATTTATTACCCCCATATGTGCGTTAATCTTAAAAGTGCTCCAAGTGTTTTGATTTTCTTAATTCGAGTCATTAGATTAGTTAATTGTAAAGTATGTAAAAATTCAAGTGTAAGGGGAATGCTTAATCCCCTATGATGTATTATTTTGGATGGTAGGGTAAGAGTGTACGCAAAAAAAAAAAAAAAAAAAAAAAAAAAGAAAAAGGAAAAAGAGAAAAAACATACGGACTACCATCCCTTTTTATTCTATGTTCATTTTATGTTTTTGTTATTTTTCATTTATTAGCTTAAGTCGAGTCTAGTCTTGGCTTAGCAACGCCATATTATACATGTAATTAACTAAGATTGTTAACTCGCCACCAGTAAAACTTCCTTTATCCAACAAAACCGTGTATTTCATATCCCTACACCTAACGTTACAACCCTTTAAAAGACCTCTTTGATAGTTTATCCTAGGTGCTTACGCCATGTGGTGGAGGTTTGATCCTTTCCCAAGCCTATGGTAATCTATTTTGCTATGACAGGTAGTGAGAGATATCTTCCATTTCCATATTGTAATTTACACTTTATTACACCCGAGAGATGTGAGTATCTAAACACTATTTGTGAGGTGCTTGTGTATGACCTCCGTGCTTGTCTATTGGTCTTTAGTGGAACGATTATTTGTTATAATTACTTTTATATTAGTGTTAAATGACCCCTAACTTGTATTTTGACTAGAATAAAAGCGCATTTGCTTGAGGACAAGCAAATCTCAAGTGTAAGGGTATATGATGAGGCGAAAAATGATCCGTTTTTAGGGGGTCATTTAAGCCTGAATCCGAATTTATTTGATCAAATATTGCCCTAAATCGTTCTTTTTGTGATTTTAGGTACTTTGGGAGTGAAATCTGGAAAAGGAAGCAATTCAGACGTTTTTGGAGCATAAAAGTCAAGAAAACGCCAAAGTCTTAATTTTCCATGCTGGGAACAGTGCATGACGGCGTCAAGAGGAGTTCCCTGACGGCGTCACGAGTAATATTCCATGACGACCCAGAAGAGTTTTGATGGCGTCATGAAGGTAGGGCGTCAAGAGTTAAAGTCGTGACGGCCTGGAAATGTATTGTTCTTGACGGCGTCAAATGTAGATCTAGGCAGTCCGAGGATTGTTTTGGCGGCGAGGTGACGGCGTCACCTATTTGGTCTTCACGCCGTCAGACCCCTTTTCCTATATATAGTTTTCTAATTTTTCACATTTAAAGGAGAGAAGTTTTGGGAGAAACCCTAAGTACGATTTTGGTGTAACTTTACAGGTTTTTCAAGGGTTCCAACCCCTTGATACCTTGCATGATTAATCAAGATAAGTGTTCTTCTAATTCAATCAATATGTCTATGTGTTGGTTGTCTATATCATGTTCTTGTCTTAATTCCATCATGCTAGGCTAGATCTATTTTGTGTTTGCTTAGATCTAATGAAACCTAGATATTGATTATGTGTTGATTACTTGTTTATTCTTGTCTTGGATGAATGATTTATATGTTAGGCTTAAGAAAACTGGCAGATCTCCAATTGGTAACATGCTTGAACGTCTTAAGAAACATGAACCAACGCGCACTAGGTCTTTATTGGTTGTATTTAATGCATGAGCCACTGTTTACAATCCTTATAGTTGTGCTGGGCATGGTGTAGGAGGAGATAAGAGCTCATAGAATTGGGGAGTTATGTGTGCCGCCACCCCATGAATGGTATTAAGGAATATGATCCGTCATCCATGCAATTATAACAAGTAATTAACGTGTAAAAGATATCTAGGGAGTAGTGAAATCTAAGTAAACACATTTTCTCCAATTACTGCTCACAACTTTAGTATAAATTAGTTTACTTTCATTTCTAGTATTTTATTTTGATTGCATCTTAGTATTGGGTTAGTTGAATAGCAACTAATTCCGCCCACTCTTCCAAAACCCGAGATTTTTACTTGCTTTCTAAAAAATATAAAAACACAAAAATAATCATCCCTCACCTTTAGAACTAGTATTTAGGTTTTCTAATCCTAGCGACACTATTCCTAAGCTGAACGATCAATCCCCCGGTACTTGTCACTATACTATACTACAACGATCAGGTACACTGCCTGGTGGGGGTTGTAAGCTTCTCGAGATCCCTCGAGAGGTAAAGCCTGTTGCGATTCCCACGCATCAGTCGTCCTAGATCACCTACCCCTTCACCACATGGTTCACCTGTTAGGAGACGACGATTGATGATGCACTCTTTCGATGAGGAGGAGGAGGTGTACGAGGGTGAGGATGAGGCTGATGACCCTCAGGAGGCTGAGCAGGGTGATGATGATGACCCTGAGAAGGAGGATGACCCTCAGGAGGAGGAGATGCCTGATGATGATGATTTGTTAGTGCCGCCAGCTCAGGCTGAGGAGCCTGATTCACCTATACATCCGATAGAGCCTGTTTCACCTGATCATCCATTTTTGTTTGAGTTGCCACCTGGTAGTCCCGTTGAGTCGGATGCATCTTCTGAGGTTTCTGCTGAACATGCAGAGTTAGGTGAGATTGGTAGGATGTGGACTCAGATTACTGCACAGGGCGAGAGGATCTCGCGGTTATCTGATCGACTTGAGAGGGTTATTGGAGAGTTTATCGCGGATCTGAGAGTTGATATGACTGTGGTTGTGGGCAGGACGACTGAGATGAGGAGAGTTTTGATGGAGATTCACGAGCATATCGAGAGTTTACAGCGAGGTTTTATTACAGCTCGAGAGGCCGACCGCAAGTTATGGCAAAGGAATGCCGAGCTGGAGAAGGAGATGGCTGACCTCAAGAGAGATAGCGACACCCATAGTGTGGAGTTAGGATCACTATGGAGAGAGCTTGATGGCTTGAGGCAGGAGTTGAGGAACCTCCGCCAGCAGCATGGCTAGATGTTTGAGCTATGTTATCTTGTTGCTTTCTTAACCGAGGAGTGTTCGGTTAGAGAAGCTAGTTATCCTATTTTGATGTACTTTCCGTTGATTATTCGTCTCGTTTGGAACGATTATTATCTTTAATGTTTTTCGGTAGTTGGAACGATGTTGGATCTTTATTGTACGGTTGATGGTTATTATTATATGGTATTATGTGGTTTTTGGATATTGTGGAAAATTGAGTTCCTATTCGCCTTATTGATGTTTTACGGTGTATTGTAGATGTTCTTTCCATGACTCGGCTTCGTTGATTTAATTCTTGTTGAGCATATGATAAGTTCTATCGGAGACTCATGAACTTGTATGATGTTTCAGATCAATGGCCCCACGACGAAACCCTGTTAGAGCTACCAGAACTGGTCCTGCAACGACTACCCCTGGTCGTCGAGGACGCCGTCCTACTCGAAATGTTGAGACCCCTACTCCTGATAACCTGGACACTACTAACCACAACAACAGGAATCAAAATGTTGATGTTCAGGGAGACAATGATCATGTTCCACTTAACGCACCTACTGTGGATCAAACAATGATCAATCAACTTGTGGAGCAACGAGTTGCTGAGCTACTAGCTGAGTCAAATCACTCCAACAATTCTGCTGGAACATTTCCACCTGTTCGTGCTAATGGATGTAACTACAAGGAGTTTAAAATTTGTGGACCCATTGAGTTTGGTGGAACTGAAGGAGTGGTCTACTTAGTCAGGTGGATAGAGAAGACTGATTCAGTGTTTAATGTCAGTGGTTGTGCAGAGAATGCGAAGGTAAAGTTTTCTTCTTTTACCTTCAAGGATAAAGCTTTAACTTGGTGGAACAATTACCGTAATGCGGTTGGGAGTGATGTGGCTTATGCTATGACTTGGGAGCAATTTAAGTCTTTGCTGATTCAGACTTACTACCCAAGGAATGAGATTAAGAAGCTGGAGATTGAGTTCTGGAACCATAAGGTGAAAGGTACCGATATGGCAACTTACAATCGCCGTTATCGAGAGTTAGCCTTACTTTGTCCCGATATGGTTAGGACTGAGACTCAAAGGATTGAGAGGTATACCGATGGGTTACCGGTAGCTACAAGGAACGATGTGATTTCTGCTAAGCCTGCAAACATTCATGAGGCTATCACAATTGCTCAACAATTGATGGACTCGTTGGCATTGGAAGAAGCTGAGAAAGACAAGAATGGAAAGAGGAAGAGGGATAATCACTCTAAGGGTAATGATCATCGAAACAAGCGACAAACAACTACTAGAGCTTATGCTATGGGAGATGGAGACAGGAAGAACTACAATGGAGATGCACCCAAGTGTAACCGATGTTATAAGAATCATTCTGGACGATGTACTGTGATGTGCAAGAATTGCTCTAGGATGGGACACATAGCTAAGGATTGTAGAGCTCGATCACTTGCTATGGTTCAAGCTACTCCTGAAACTATGAGTAAGGCAAATGTTACTTGTTATGGATGTGGAAAGAAGGGACATTATAGGAATGAGTGTAGGGAATCGTGGAACCGAGGAAATCAAGGATCGGGTGGTAATGGGTACAATAATGGAAACCGTGGAGCTGGAGGAAACCGTGGACGACAAGATAATGGGGATCAACGTGTGGAAGCTGGAACTGCTCATGGAAGAGTGTATGCACTTGGGAACAAGAGAGGAGAAGATCCGAACGTCGTTACTGGTACGTTCCTTCTCAATAATCGTTATGCTTCCATACTATTTGATACTGGTGCCGATAAGAGTTTTGTGTCCACTAAGTTTGCACCCTTACTAGAGAAACCCCCGATGGCCTTAGGAATTGGTTATGATGTAGAGTTAGCTAATGGGAACATAGAGAGGATTAGGACTATCATTCGCGGTTGCACGTTAAACTTTCTGAATCGTCCTTTCAACATAGACCTTCTACCCGTCACGTTAGGAAGTTTTGATGTCATTATTGGTATAGATTGGTTGTCGAAGTATCGTGCTCATATACTTTGCGATGAGAAGATTGTGCGTGTGCCTTACGGCAAAGAGATTCTGAACATACCAGGAGATCGAAAAGATTTGAGAGGCCCATCTAGATTAGCGGTCATATCTTGCGCTAAATTGCCGAAGCTAATGGAAAAAGGATGTTGCATTTTCTTAGCTCAAATTTCTGAGAAAGGAGGGAAGGAGAAGAAGGAAAGGTGCATTGGAGATGTGCCTATAGTTCGTGATTTTTCGGATGTGTTTCCCGATGAATTGCCGGGAATTCCGCCTACTAGACAAGTAGAGTTTCAGATTGAGTTGATACCTTGTGCTGCACCCGTGGCACGAGCGCCTTATCGTCTTGCACCTACTGAACTGGAAGAGTTGTCGAAGCAACTAGCGGAGTTAGCCGAAAGGGGATTTATAAGACCAAGTTCTTCGCCTTGGGGAGCCCCGGTCTTATTTGTGAAGAAGAAGGATGGATTGTTTCGCATGTGTATTGATTATCGAGAGTTGAACAAGTTAACGGTGAAGAATAGATACCCGTTACCGAGGATCGACGATTTGTTCGATCAGCTTCAAGGATCGAGTGTGTATTCGAAGATCGATTTGAGAACGGGATATCATTAGCTTCGAGTTCGCGAGGAAGATATTCCGAAAACGGCTTTCAGAACCCGTTACGGGCATTACGAGTTTCAGGTGATGCCGTTTGGGTTGACCAATGCACCGGCGGTATTCATGGACCTCATGAATCGGGTGTGTAAGCCTTACTTGGATAAGTTTGTGATTATGTTCATCGATGACATTCTAATTTATTCGAAGAGCGAGAAAGAGCATGAGGAGCATCTAAGGCTTATCTTAGAATTGCTCAGGAAGGAGAAACTGTATGCCAAATTTTCTAAATGTGAATTTTGGATTCCGACGGTACAATTTCTGGGTCATGTGATTGATAGACAAGGAGTTCATGTAGATCCTGCTAAGATTGAAGCGATTAAAGATTGGGCTGCACCTACGACCCCAACAGAAGTTCGTCAATTTTTGGGTCTAGCCGGTTATTACCGAAGATTCATTGAGGGATTTTCGAAGATAGCAAAACCGTTGACCAAATTGACTCAAAAGAGTGTTAAGTATGAATGGGGAGATAAGGAAGAGGAAGCATTTCAATTACTTAAGGAAATGTTGTGTAGTGCTCCTATCTTAGCGTTACCTGAAGGTAACGAGGACTTTGTCGTCTATTGTGACGCTTCTCATAAAGGTTTAGGAGCTGTATTAATGCAACGAGAGAAGGTAATAGCTTATGCTTCTCGACAGCTCAAGAAGCACGAGAAGAACTACACCACCCATGATTTGGAGTTAGGTGCTGTGGTTTTTGCTTTAAGGATATGGAGACATTATTTGTATGGTACTAAATGTATTGTATTCACGGATCACAAAAGTCTACAACACATCCTGAATCAAAAAGAGCTCAACATGAGACAACGACGTTGGATTGAGTTGCTAAGCGATTATGATTGTGAAATTCACTACCATCCTGGTAAAGCAAACGTTGTTGCTGATGCTCTTAGTCGAAAGGAGAGAATTCCACCATTACGAGTTAGGTCATTAGGAATGACTATCGTATTATCATTACCATCTCAAATATTAGAAGCTCAAATGGAAGCGTTGAAAGCAGAAAATCGACCTGCTGAGAACATATTTGGGATGGCAGAAAATGAGAAGGGATTTGTTAAGCGTTCTGATGGAGTATTATGTTTTGGAGAGCGAAGTTGGGTACCATTGTATGGAGGAATTCGAGAGTTGATTATGCATGAGTCGCATAAGTCAAGATACTCTATTCATCCTGGGTCTGACAAGATGTACCAGGATTTGAAAAAGTTATATTGGTGGCCAAATATGAAGGCAGATATAGCGTTGTATGTTAGTAAGTGTTTGACATGTTCTAAGGTTAAAGCCGAACATCAAAGACCGTCAGGATTATTGACGCAGCCAGAACTCCCGGTTTGGAAATGGGAGCGGATTACGTTGGACTTTATTACCAAATTACCAAAGACAGCTAGCGGTTGTGACGCTATATGGGTAATTGTGGACCGATTGACTAAGTCTGATCATTTCCTGGCGATCAGTGAAGATGATAGTGTTGACAAACTTGCGAGGTTGTATGTGAAGGAGATTGTTTCTTGTCATGGAGTTCCGATATCGATTATTTCTGATCGCGACAGCCGTTTTACGTCAGCGTTGTGGCGATCACTTCAAACCGCTTTGGGGACGAGACTTGATATAAGTACTGCATATCACCCCCAAACCGATGGTCAAAGTGAGAGAACCATTCAGACTTTGGAGGATATGCTTCGTGTATGTATAATAGACTTTGGTAAAGGCTGGGAGAAATATCTACCCCTTGCGGAGTTCTCCTACAACAATAGCTACCACACAAGTCTTAAAGCTGCACCTTTTGAAGCTTTATATGGTCGTAAATGTCGTTCGCCTATTGGTTGGGCTGAAGTTGGAGATAGCCAACTCACAGGCCCTAAACTTATTTTGGAAACTACTGAGAAAGTAACGCAAATTCGAGATCGATTGCAAGCAGCTAGGGATAGGCAGAAAAGTTACGCCGATCAGAGACATAAACCCCTAGAATTCCAGGTTGGAGACAAAGTGATGCTGAAAGTCTCGCCTTGGAAGGGTGTGATACATTTTGGGAAACGTGGGAAACTTAATCCCCGCTACATTGGACCATTTCTTATTTTGGAAAGAATTGGGCCCGTGGCTTATCGGTTGGAATTACCACCGGAATTGAGTAAAGTTCATGATGTGTTTCATGTTAGCAATTTGAAGAAGTGTCTTTCGGATGAAATGCCGGTTATACCAATTAAGGATATTCGTGTGGATGAAAGTTTGAATTTTGTGGAAGAGCCGATTGAGTTACTGGATAGAGAGATTAAACGACTTAAGAGAAGTCGTATTCCGCTCATCAAAGTTCGTTGGAATTCGCGGCATGGACCGGAATTCACGTGTGAATGTGAGGATGAGTTTCGAAAGAAATATCTGAAGCTTTTTACTTCGTAGATTGGTTTGTTCCAAGAGAAACCCGGGACGGGTTTCTTCTGAGGCTGGGAGGATGTGACAACTGGCAAATTAGGGAGCCATTTTGAAAACCCGCATTACTTTAAAAATTATAATTTCGGAATATTTGAAAAGTTTATTGGGACGACATATTTTATGAACGTTGGAATGTGATTTTTTTATCGTACGTTATTTATGGGATTCGATTATTTATTAATGGATTGGTTTGGTTCATTCATGATGATTTATTTTTGAGATCATTATTTTGGCACTACATTGACTCCGGCACTAGGATAACCTAACAATTTTAATTATTTTAATATTGGTTCGGTTATATATATATTTTTGGAACGTATCGCGAGATTTTTTTGATTATTTGGAATGAATTCGGTTCGAGAGAGTTGAATTGTTATTTAAGGTTTCGGGATTGGTCTGTGTATTTTGCTCCGGGTTACTTCACCACCCTACCCTTAATAATATTAACACATTATTATTATTATAAATAATTTTTTTTAATAAGAGTAGACTACATATTGGTCCTTGTGGTTTTGTCGCCTGGCACCAACACAAACACAACCACACCCACTCTCATCTCTCTCTCTCTCTCTCTCTCTCTCTCTCAATATATCCCTTCCACCTCACAAAACCCTAGCCGCCGCTCACTTTTCCGGCCACCACAGCCGCCACCGCCGCTCCACCATCAACACCAACACCACCAATCGACTCCCCATTTCATTCTCAACCCGATCTACATAAACACGCGCCCAAAAACTTACATTTTCATCTCGATATCATCACAAATTCGTCAACATCTTTCTTGTTTTTGAAGTTCCTTACGTTTTGGTCTTGGGAATCGAAGGTAAGACGAGTTTTAACTCGTATTGTGGTGAAAGACGTGACCAAGGGTCACGAATATGATTTTTCTTTTCGGATTTATGGCTAAAAACGCAAGACTCAATTGGGTTTTTGATAAAATGGATTAAATGAAGAGTTTGGTATCCGGGTTTTTGTTTTCTTGATGGGTCGAGACATAACCGAGAGCTATTGCTCTCGGCTTGGGTCATTTTTGAGTTATTTTGGCCACTTGATGTATATTTGGTCCTTGGTGATCGATTTGAGGGTGTTTGGATTATCATTTTTGTGTTGAATGATTCTTGGATGGTTGAGACCTCCATGTTGTTGTTTGGTTTTGAGGCCGACGACCCAAAGGGTCGGTTTGGTTTTGGTTCGAGGCTCACATGAGCTAGCCGAGACCCTAGAGGTCTCGGGTGGGACCCACAAGTCTTGTGGTGAATTATTGACCCGGGTGTGACTTGGTAGGTCGACCCGTATGTGTAATATTTGATTTTTGGTTGTAGTATATAATTGATGGATTATATTGGTTGTTGGTTTATTATTATTGAGTTTGACATTGAGGTTTTGGACTCATGGTATTATTGTTGGAGTTGTTGACGAGTGTGGATTTGGGGACCGATTGTGAGACGGTCAATTAGATGACGGAGATAGGTTAGTTGGGTGTCGTAGTAAGACCGTCATGTTGTAGCACGTGGATATGGGATTGTTTTTGACGGAGATGATTTATTTATTTTGACTTGATTATTATTTTGGACTTGTACATGTGACCAAATTCTTATGACTCGATAAATATTTAAAATCAAACATTAAAAACAATACTCGTAATTATATTATTCATAATATAATCGTTTATATACGTATATAGACGTGATAAATGTACACACACACACACACACACACACACACACACATATATATATATATATATATATATATATATATATATATATATATATATATATATATATATATATATATATATATATATATATATAAATGCGTATATTAGTAATAAAACAATCACGAGTAAACGTTATAATAATATATCGATAATTATTTTACTATGCAAATAGTGAAATAAATGTGGAAGCATTATTATAGATAATAACTATAAATGATGTCGAGAACTAATATATCGGGTGAGTAATAAATAAAAACATGACGACTTTTATAAATTTGGAAAAACTTATCGAGTTATACGAGTTGTGGTTATTTAAAGTTCAAGTGGACTTTATTAAGTGACTTTTGTGTTGTCACGGATATATGACGATTAATATAAACATTTTCTATAACAAGTGACTTATTTAATCGACGGATTAGATCGAGTTATTTGGCTATATAAAATGAGTATATTAATGGGTATCGTATCCCACGACGCCCATAGGTTGTGGTATATGTATTAGGATAATAAATTACTATGTATCTCGTGGAATTTGGCCGATTTGATGATATATATAGGGAATTTATTGGACTACGATATATACCAAATAGTATACTTCATGCTATGTGCTTTAGGTTGGGTATAATTTTGGAACGATATATTACGTAAATAAATATAGGGGATTACCAAATCGATGGATTTGATAAGCTTCGATGATTTATTTAAATAATATATTGGGCTAATATTAGACCTATAGATGGTTTATTATTTCTTTTCGTAGTGACTTCTTGGTTTGAGTTGTGTCGACCCTTCACCCTTATGGATACCAAACGTCGAATTTCAAATTAATATGAAGTTAATTCGAGAAATGGATATTTTTGGAAAGTAAAAATAGAATACGTTCGGGAATGGGAATATTTGATTTTTGAGGAAATGATTTCTGAACGAGCTTGATATTGTTAGGAAGTGCCGAGTCTGTAGTTGCCGTTACGTGAGTTGCTTGAGTTTGCTTACGTCTTTCTTCTATCGATTTCTTTTGAGGTTTTGCTGGACTTGAGGTGAGTCATAGCCCCACTTTTTACACTTGAACTTTGTTTTCAATACTTGGGGTGAGAAACGTGCAAATGTTTTATGTGGACTATTATCGCGTTGTTTATTTAAAACTTGTTATGCTTATAGAACAAGGTAGGATCAAGCGAGGCCTAGTCCCGAACTAGGTAAGCTATTGATTTGGTTATTGAGCGAGGCCTAGTCCCGAACTAGGTAAGCTTTTGATTTGGTTATTGAGCGAGGCCTATTCCTGAACTAGGTAAGCTATTGATTTGGTTATAGAGCGAGGCCTAGTCCCGAACTAGGTAAGCTATTGATTGGTTATTGAGCGAGGCCTAGTCCCAAACTAGGTAAGCTCTTGGATTGATTATAGAGCGAGGCCTAGACTTGAGCTAGGTAAGCTATTGATTGGATGGATTTGAGCTATAGCGTGCACCTATAGGGTTGATTTGATTTGGTTGGATTATTTTGGTTGGATGATTGAGGCCTAGTCTAGCTGGCAAGCGTTTTGCGTATATGTCCACTATATTGAATTATGAATTTAAACCTATGATCTCACCAGCGAAAGCTGACTTTTAGCACGTTTTCTCAGGTAATTAAGTGATGCCCTTTGGATGCTTGGATTGGAGGCTTGGCAATGGCACCCGGTTATGGATCTATTTTCTAAAACTCTGATAAATTATTGTGGACCTATGTTTATTTCTTTTGGGCCTTACTTTGGATAATTCTTGGGATAAATGTAAACTTTAAAACCCGTTTTGGTTGTGTTTTTCTTATGTTTACTTTATCTCGTTCTTTCATGACTTTGAATGGATACCAATCCCCGTAGCACCCCGAAAGCTTGTTGAGTCTTCCGCTGTATCAAATTTTGGGGGTGTTACATTGTGTGTGTACGTATTTTAAAGTTTAGATATAGATATATATGATCTATATTTGCTTTTCCACATACACATAACTAGAAGATACAAAATTTATTCCTCTTTTTCGCCCTAAAGACTTATAAAAATAAAACCTTTAGGTAAAAAGTTTAATTTTTAATACAAAAAAGGTGGTTCACAGACTTTTTAACGTAAATTCAAATTTCTAAGAGACGATATACAAACTACAGTATATATCGACATATACCCTTTTTTGGACCAATCAGCTTATTCAAATTCGACATATACCTTTTTTTATACATATGGTTCAAAATTTTCTTCCTAATAAAGTTCGACTTTGGTTCACTTTTCATAGTCGTTCTTTTCCATTGGCTTTTTTCGGCGTGGGTCAGTTTATGCATGATCTTGTGTCGATAACTGGATATATAAGTCTAAACTATAAATAAGGACAATATAATAATATATGGTCCCATGTCAAACTCGTGGATGGATTAATAAGTACCACTAAGAGACGATATACAAACTATAACCAAATATCGACATTTACAAATTACAAGCTATTTAGAAATTAGAGCACAAATTAATGGCATATCTATAGAAACATGTTACTTTTTTATTTCTATTTTTGGTGTATGTTTTAAGTTGTCATTATATGTCAAATTGTCATGATTTATAGACTAAAAATGGTCCGATAGAACATGAAGATATAATTAATCAACTCAAAACTTATAATACCACACTACACTTTGTATATATATTTCCTTACAAAGACAAACTTTTCGATTCTGAAAATGAAGATATGAATAAAGCGTTGCATGTTCTCACTCACCAACCTCAAATATATACAAATAATAAAGATGAAGTAGAATAACTTGTATTTTAAATGAGCAAATTCAAAATTGAAAAGTATCTTTCTGATTCTCGAAGGCAAAAGCTGATCACGAAAAGTGACTCAACACAAAATTTAAATAATATATAGATATTGAATAATAACCTTATCTCCACATGTAACATGTCATCATTGAATTATGAAAAACATGTCATTCTTTTTCATGTAAACAAAACCATATGATGTTTGTTAATAATCATGAGTCATGAAGATTAATAAAAAAACATATCCATTTCTCAACTATTTAAAGTTTAAAGTTGGGTTAAGAATTTCAGATTCTCGAATGTGTATCGTCACATTTTTGTCAAGTTTGATACAATAATTAAATCTTATCATTGAAATCCACCACCCTTATGTATTCAATATAATATGGCCGGAATACAACAATACATATCGGGTGGAATGTAATATATTCACAAACAGGTTACTTTGACGGGTAACTTTTATTCGAGATTCAGTTTGATCCCGTTATGACTTTTCTCTGAAGACCAAACTTTCGGCAATAATCATTTGTTTCGGATGAATAAAAAATATTGGTATCAAATTCAATAACTATTTCATTGAAAGCGCTCACTAATCAAAGTTACCGTCCTTTTCAACGTATGTAAAGTTACAATACTTAGATAATTACATTGTGCATTTAGATATACCTATAGATCAATACGGATACTTATAAGAGTGAACGGTGTAACTAAGTGTTCAATAGCGTGTTGTAGGTAATTTTTTACCCAATGGCATAGCCATACTGTACCATCCCTAGCAATAGCCATGTTACTAGGACAAAAGTTATTGGATTGACGAACCTTAAATTTTATTTTATTTTATTTTTTATTTTTATTTTTTATTATTTATTTATTTTTTGGTGAGTGAGTGATTATTTTTTGTAGTGTCTTATATGACTTATTTTATTTTATTTATTATTTATTTATTTTTTGGTGAGTGAGTGAGTATTTTTTGTAGTGTCTTATATGACTCACAGACGCATGTTATAGTTATAGCTGAAGAAGGTATTTTAGTTATGAGGTGTTGTTGGATGTTTATTGTGGTGCCAAATTTAGATCTCTAAATGCTTTTTGCCGACTATTTTTCATTTTAACTTTTTTGTAAGACAACATAGAAAAGAAAATGGACCATCTTTTAAACCTTTGCCCAAATTTTTTAATGAGAGATGATTTGCACACTCCTTCAATTAATTGAGACACTCTAATTTAATGTGTTTAGACATTTATACCCTCACGTACAATTACCCTTACATTTTCACCTATGTGAGAGTATAAATGTCCAACCATATTAAATTGGAGTGTCCCAATCAATTGAATGAGTGTGTAAATCATTTCCCTTTTCTAATGACTCGTATACTCCCATGCATGCATGCTAGTCAAATTGTGAGGATTCTTCAAAGGGACTTGATGAGGCGAAAAATGAACCACTTTTAGGGGGGTCATTTAAGCCCGGAATTGAATTTATTTGATCAAATATTGCCCTAAATCGTTCCTTTTGTGATTTTAGGTACTTTGGGAGAGAAATCTGGAAAAGGAAGCAATTCGGACGTTTTTTGGAGCATAGAAGTGAAGAAAACGCCAAAGTCTTAATTTTCCTTGCTGGGAACAGTAGGTGACGACGTCAAGAAGGAATTTCTGACGGCGTCAAGAGTAATTTCCATGACGATCCAGTACAGATTTGAAGGCGTCACGAAGTTGGGCGTTAAGAGGAAAATGCATGACGACCTGGAAATGCATAACACATGACGGCGTCAAAAGTAGATCAAGGCAGTCCGAGAAATATTTTGGCGGTGAGATGACGGCGTCACAAGATTTGTCTTGACGCCGTCAGACCCTGTTTCCTATATATAGTTTTCTAATTTTCACATTAAAAAAAGAGAAGTTTTGGAGAAACCCTAAGTACGAACTTGGTGCGAATTTTACAGGTTTTTCAAGGGTTCTAAGCCCTTGATACCTTTCATGTGTAATTGAGATAAGTATTCTTTTAATTCAATCAATATGTCTATGTGTTGGTTGTCTATATCTTGTTCTTGTCTTAATTCCATCATGCTAGGCTAGATCTATCTTGTGTTTGCTTGGATCTAATGAAACCTAGATGTTAATTATGTGTTGATTACTTGTTTATAGTTGTATTGGATGAATGAATTCGATGTTAGGCTTAAGAAAACTGGCAGATCTCCAAATGGTAACATGCTTGAACGTCTTAGGAAACATGAACTGATATGCACTAGGTTTTATTGGTTTTATTTAATGCATGAGCCACTGTTTACAATCCCTATGGTTGTGCTAGGCATGGCATAGGAGGAGATAAGAGCTCATAGGATTGGGGAATTAAGTGCGCCACCCCATGAATGGTATTAAGGAATACAATCCGTCATCCATGCAATTATAACAAGTTAACGTGTAAAAGATATCTAGGGAGTAGTGAAATCTAAGTAAACACATTTTCTCCACTTATTGCTCACAACCTTAGTATATTTTAGTTTATTTTCATTTCTAGTATTTTATTTTGATTGCATCTTTAGTATTGGGTTAGTTGACTAGCAACTAATTCCGCCCAAATCTTTCAAACCCGAGATTTTTACTTGCTTTCAAAAAAATATAAAAATACAAAAATAATCATCCCTCACCTTTAGAACTAGTATTTAGGTTTTCTAATCTTAGCGACACTATTCCTAGCTGAACGATCAATCCCCCGGTATTTGTCACTCTACTATACTACAACGATCAAGTACACTGCCTGGTGGGGGTTGTAAGCTTCTCAAGATCCCTTGAGAGGTAAAGCCTGGTGCGATTCCCATGTATCAAGTTTTTGGCGCCGCTGCGGGGGAATAGTTATTGTCTAGGTTAGAATTTCTTTTTATTAGATCTACTTGCTAGATTCCTTTCTAGTGAGATTTTTTTTTTTTTTTTTTAGGTTTTCTTTGGTCTATCTTATTTCTTTGTGTCTTTGTTCGTAACTCTTCACCACCCGACATCATGGACGATGGGAACATCCTTGAACCCATCATCCCACCACAACAAAACCCACCACTAGAACCTCTTAGGCCCCGAACCTTAGGAGAGTATTCCCGACCTAGCCACCAAGGCTACCGAAACACCATTGAGCTCACCGGAGCCAATGTGACCCCCTTGCGATCCGACACCATCCGGTTGGTGCAAAGCGGATGTGCATTCCATTGACTTCGTTCCGAAGATCCAAACCAACATCTTAAGGACTTCCTCAAAATCGTAGATTCCATAGACCTAGGTGTTGAAACTAGAGAGACAACCCGATTACGCCTATTCCAATTCTCTCTACGGGATCAAGCTAGTCAATGGCTTGAGCGTTTACCCGCGGGATCCATCACCACATGGGATGATCTCACCACTCGTTTCCTTGCTCAATTTTTCCCACCGGGGAGAACTACTAAGCTTAGAAATGACATCTTGATGTTCCAACAATGTCAAAATGAATCTATTTATGAAGCATTGACTCGTTTCAAGGACTTACTCCAAAAAGTCCCTCATCATGGCATAGATCTTTGGCTCCAAGTCCAAATCTTTTATGACCATATCGATCTCTCCACGAGGCGAGCCATTGACCAATCTACCGGTGGTAAGCTACGTGATCTAATTGCGGAACAATCATGGGAACTCATAGAAGATCTTGCTCTCTATGACAACGAAAGTTGGAATGATCCCCATGATTTGAACAAAACGGTCAAGGCAATATCTTTGCCTTCGAACAATTCTAGCACTCCCGACCGTAGGATCATGGAACTTGAAGGTCGAGTCAAGTCTCTCATGAAATCTTACGAAGCTCCTAAACCTTCAAGCCAAGTGAACAAAATCACTTCTTCATGCGAATTATGTAGTGGTCCCCACGACACTCATGATTGTGTGGAACTCCCCGGAACAGCTTTTGCGGACTACGCATCCACGCGTACCGACGAAGCGGGAGATAAGTGGTACACTTTCAAGCCCGAGCCAAACACTTACGGTGATTCATACAACCCCTCTTGGAAAAATCACCCAAACCTTAGGTGGAAACAAAATCAACCCAATTCTTCCAATCCGCCTAATCGTTACCAACCAAACGGTCCACCATCCAACCGTACTTTCAACAACAATCCTTCTAACAACTATGGTAGTACCAACAATCTTGAAGGATTGATGTCAAAGTTCATGGCATCTCAAGAAGCTCGCATATCTAAGTTTGAAGCCGATTTCAAACAAAACCAAAGCGAGATGACCACCAAAATTGACGCATTGTTGAAAGTTCTCAATGACCGAGAAATGGGAGCACTCTCAAGCAACACAATCAAGAATCCGAAACTAAACGTTAATTCCATATCTTCAGTTTCGTCACCCACTTCATGTCCACAATACTACTCGGTTAAATCAACGAGCACGTGTTTCAAACAAAACCAAATTCTTCAAAAGGACCAATCAAATAAAACACCCAATATAGAACCGGTCAAAAGTATAGTTGAAACACCTCCTACGCAAGACCATGACGATGAATTCAAAGAACTTCACCTTGAACGCCCCGTCATTGATGTCTTAGTGCGTGCTCCTTACTACAGTGCCCTCCTAGAAAAATATGAGAAGTTTAAGCTAGGTAAAAATGGGACCGCCTTCGTTCAAAACAAGTTGCCTAAAAAGCTTGATGATCCGGGTATATTTGTTTTGCCTTGTAAGATAGGAAGATCCGAAGCTTTCGACACACTAGCCGACTTAGGGTCAAGCCTCAACTTGATTCCCTTATCCTTATTCACCGCTATTAAGCTAGGAAAGTTAGAGGAAACAGAGGTATTGATAGGGCTAGCGGATGGGAGTATTGCCCACCCGGTTGGAATGATTAAGGATGTAGTTGTTCACGTAGGAAAGTTGACTATATTAGCGGATTTTCACGTCCTAGACATGGTTAGTGACCAATGTTGCAAAAATCGTGAATCGGTCCCGAGGCGGTCGAGGGCCGTGTAGTGATTTTTGGTCGATTAATCGCCGATTCCAAGGTCCAAGGCCGATTAATCGGCCGATTACCTTGTAATTCGCTCCAAGGTCCAAGGCCGTTCAGCTTGTAATCGCCGATTAATCGGCCTTGTAGGCCGATTTTTGCAACACTGTTAGTGACACTACATGCCCATTATTGGTAGGAAGAGGATTTTTAGCAACCGCTAGCGCCATGATAGATTGCAAGGAGTCTAAGATAGTGGTAGGTGAAGGCGATACTTGGCCGGTGTACGATGTAAAAAAGCATAGTTATGATTGTGATGATGAACCGACACCGCATTGGGTAGAGATGAATAGGAGACCATCTAGATATGGACCTTGGATAGAAAGGAACTTCATAGGATCTCAATGCCCATTTTATCTAGAGAAAGATTTCGTTGAAAAGACACATTCGGTAGAACAACTCATAGCTAGAGATGAAGAGCTAGATCCCTTTGAGGACCCCTTAGTCTTTAGGAAGATGATTGAGTTCTTAAGCGTAATGCCTATTAACATAGAGATGAATAAGTGGAAAAGAGAGGAAGACAAGTGTAAATGGAGGTGGGACAAGCCACCTAAAGAAGGTGACGGATCATGGCATATGAGGATGACTTTGTATGATCCGGATGGAGAAAAGTTTGAAAGGTCATACCATACTAAGGAAACCGATAGGAAGTTGAAACCTAAGTTTGATCCCAAGGATGTCCTCAATGAGGAACTCACCCGTATCACGTAGTAACCCATGACCTTGAGTCTAGCTACAAGACTCGTAAATAAAGAAAAACGCTTCTTGGGAGGCAACCCATGTTTTGTGTGATTTTTATTTTTGTTTGTTTATTATTTGCTTCCGTATGCATGCTTTATTTTTATTGTTGGTTGATCATGTTTCTAAACTAAATAGTGGAAATACTTTACTTTGTTGTTTTGGCCTAGTCTTAACTCCACCTAAAAGTATTTTTGCAAAAGATAAGTGTAAGGGAAAACCCCAAATATGTTTTTAAGAAACAAACTGATCATGATTCTCCACAATATTAAATGAACATGTATATTCGTATTTGTTAGAGTCAAATGCTTGTATTGACTCATAATGAAGTTTTGCAGGATTTTCCAGGAAGTAGGACCAAGTTTTTCCAAAAATTTTCCGGAAACTTAACATAAGAATTTCTGCAGGTCACTTCTGACGGCGTCATGAATTAATTCTTGACAGCGTCACGTGTAAAAATCTAGAAATTTTACCAGTTTTGTTTTTCTAACGGAGTCTTATGGTTTTTGTGAATTATTAAGTTTTATAATCTCCAGGAAATCTGCAAACTTCATTCCACAAGCATTATATCTTATCTTGTTTTCTAGGATTTAATAACTTATATAGGATGCCGCCGATTTTACGCGAGGTTGTTTTGTCTATTTTCTCAGGATTTACAAGTTATGTATGACAAGAAGATGATTTATATTCTGGAAGGGAAGCTTTGATTGTTCATTCTCTTGGAGGAAGATTTAACCTGGCCACCTTATTATCCATACCGAGCGAATCAGGGGAGTATTTGATTTCATTCTTTTTACTTATTAACTTTTACATTCTTTACTTGAACATTGGGGACAATGTTCATCCTAAGTGTAAGGGGAGGGTAAAAAGATGATACCTTACATGTACACTTTCGCTTGAGTTTGTTTTGTTTGATAGTAGATGTGTAATAAAACTATGAGAAATACTTGTTAGTGCAATTTTAGCGCCAAATTTAAAATTTTTTACAACATTTTGGAGTGAAACTTTAGCCATAGCAAGCGTCTCATGGATAGGAGATTGTATGACTAGCACATAACCGTATATTCAGAAAAATTTTCCACCCAAATATGTGAGGTTCGCCTTTAGATTTGATAGGAAAAGCATTTACTATTAGTGCTTATGAGTGTACCAGTAGCATTTAGATTCTAGAACTTGCGTTAGTGATGCATCCCGAGACCACTAGTGAGACTACATTCGTGTAGTAGGATTTACTACATGATAAGAGGCATTAGGATCACCCTTGTGTTAAACCCGTATCATAATTACTTGACC
This sequence comes from Artemisia argyi, assembly GCA_030686995.1. NCBI lineage: Eukaryota > Viridiplantae > Streptophyta > Magnoliopsida > Asterales > Asteraceae > Artemisia > Artemisia argyi. The sequence continues at coordinate 236,105,738 of CM060701.1, forward strand.
ATTTAAGTCATATTACTTGACTAGTTAAGTCAACTAATTTTTCCCACACCCTTAGCGTTGTACTCATTTTTAGTACACGAAACCCGTAGTACACTCCTCCGAGCCTATCTTTTCGTTTCTAACTTTAAGCATTTTACTTAAAGGAAGAATTTGTTACACCCCACTTAAATGTACAACCAAATCGCCTTAGCCTTCCGTGTATGCGCTCATTTTTAGTGCATTATTGTTATTTGTTAAGCCCTAAGTTAACTATCTAATTGATTACATGGTTGCTAAGTCGAGTCATATCCTTGTACATATTGTTTTGGGACGATTGGGACTCATGGGTAAAGTACTTATTTATGAAGTAATGGGGAAGAACATCATATATTACCCCCATACGTACGTTAATCTTAAAAGTACTCCAAGTGTTTTGATTTTCTTAATTCGAGTCATTAGATTAGTTTATTGTAAAGTATGTAAAGATTCAAGTGTAAGGGGAACGTTTATTCCCTATGATGTATTATTTTGGATGGTAGGGTAAGAGTGTATGCAAAAAAAAACAAAAAAAAAAAACAAAAAAAATAAAAATAAAAAAAATGGGAAAAATCAAGAAAAAGAAAGAAAAAAATAGAAAAAGAAAAAAAGAAAAAACATACGGACTACCATCCCTTTTTATTCTATGTTCATTTTATGTTTTTGTTATTTTTCATTTATTAGCTTAAGTCGAGTCTAGTCTTGGCTTAGCAACGCCATATTGTACATGTAATTGACCAAGATTGTTAACTCGCCACCAGTAAAACTTCCTTTATCCAACAAAACCGTGTATTTCATATCCCTACACCTAACGTTACAACCCTTTTAAAAGACCTCTTTGATAGTTTATCCTAGGTGCTTACGCCATGTGGTAGAGGTTTGATCCTTTCCCAAGCCTATGGTAATCTATTTTGCTATGACAGGTAGTGAGAGATATCTTCCGTTTCCAAATTGTAATTTGTACTTTATTACACCCGAGAGATGTGAGTATCTAAACACTACTTGTGAAGTGCTAGTGTATGACCTCCGTGCTTGTCTATTGGTCTTTAGTGGAACGATTATTTGTTGTAATTACTTTTATATTAGTGTTAAATGACCCCTAACTTGTATTTTGACTAGAATAAAAGCGCATTTGCTTGAGGACAAGCAAATCTCAAGTGTAAGGGTATATGATGAGGCGAAAAATGAACCACTTTTAGGGGGTCATTTAAGCCCGGAATTGAATTTATTTGATCAAATATTGCCCTAAATCGTTCCTTTTGTGATTTTAGGTACTTTGGGAGAGAAATCTGGAAAAGGAAGCAATTCGGACGTTTTTGGAGCATAAAAGTGAAGAAAACGCCAAAGTCTTAATTTTCCTTGCTGGGAACAGTAGGTGACGGCATTAAGAAGGAATTTCTGACGGCGTCAAGAGTAATTTCCATGACGATCCAGTACAGATTTGAAGGCGTCACGAAGTAGGGCGTCAAGAGGAAAATGCATGACGGCCTGGAAATGCATAACACATAACAGCGTCAAAAGTAGATCAAGGCAGTCCGAGAAATATTTTGGCGGCGAGATGACGGCGTCACAAGATTTGTCTTGACGCCGTCAGACCCTATTTCCTATATATAGTTTTCTAATTTTCACATTAAAAAAAGAGAAGTTTTGGAGAAACCCTAAGTACGAACTTGGTGCGAATTTTACAGGTTTTTCAAGGGTTCTAAGCCCTTGATACCTTTCATGTGTAATTGAGATAAGTATTCTTTTAATTCAATCAATATGTCTATGTGTTGGTTTTCTATATCTTGTTCTTGTCTTAATTCCATCATGCTAGGCTAGATCTATCTTGTGTTTGCTTGGATCTAATGAAACCTAGATGTTAATTATGTGTTGATTACTTGTTTGTAGTTGTATTGGATGAATGAATTCGATGTTAGGCTTAAGAAAACTGGCAGATCTCCAAATGGTAACATGCTTGAACGTCTTAGGAAACATGAACTGATGTGCACTAGGTTTTATTGGTTGTATTTAATGCATGAGCCACTGTTTACAATCCCTATGGTTGTGCTGGGCATGGCATAGGAGAAGATAAGAGCTCATAGGATTGGGGAATTATGTGTGCCACCCCATGAATGGTATTAAGGAATACAATCCGTCATCCACGCAATTATAACA